>JAENHJ010000106.1:0-697755 GCA_025330945.1 Mucuna pruriens
ATAATATTTTGAATACAATTTTTTTTATATATATATATATATATATATATTGTTCTATATATTTTTCTTATTTTGTATAGATATATATATAAATTATTATATTATATAATATATATGTTATTATTATTATATTGTTTATTTTTTTATATATGTTATATTATATAAATTAATATATATTACATTATTTTTGTATTTGTTATCATATATATATATAAATATAATATATAAATTTTGTGTATATATATACATGTATATAGAAGTAAAGTAATATCTTAAGCAAATATTCTCCCTAAAATTGGGACAAAAATGCAATTATACAAATTAACCTAATTTTATTACTATAGTCTATAGAAATTTTAATTTTACAATAGTTATTGATTTGATGCAATTAAATTTAATTATTTATTACATTTAATTGCAACTGAATTCGATGTGATTAAATTTAACCATTAATTAGATTTAATTTTCCACATTAATACTACTTATTATACAATTTGAAAAATTTTAATTGAGTTAATAATATTTTTTTCTAATCAAGTGACGCCTAGTTAAATTTAATTAATAACCAAATATTCCAATAACATATAAAAAACAAAAAAAATTAAAATTATTGAATCAACATAACAATAATTTTAATCGAAGCATGTTACTCAATATATATATATATATATATATATATATATATAGAATTTCGTAAGAAAAATATAAGAACGCATAACTAAATCACAATAACCTTGTATTGATAAAGAGAGCATAGTTTTCAATGGCCATTGATACAGAAAACATAGCACAAGTATAAACAAAATCCAAAATAGAAGAAAGAATAGAGAAATGAGAATAGAGAGGAAACTTCTGATCCATGAAACCTTTAAAAACAATTGTGAAAAGTCATTAAAACTAAAAAACTAAATTCTAACTAACTAAAACTAACTCTAACTAACCAAAATCAACTGTCGCAACCCAGCCCACGACCGTGTCGGTGATGGCTATCATGGTGGGGTACCCCGCTTTCCCTCGAAAGAGAAACAGGGATAGGGGAGTCACCACATACCTTTAGATCGGATAAGGTAGGTCTGTGAATAGAGCATGCATTCGGGAGTCAGTTACGCATGAGAGTGAGACACCCCACACGTCTGCCAAAAGACAGTTACCCTAACCCAATGCATGGATCATGATGTAATCTCCTTTGTATGGTTTTTTGTTTTGTAATACATGGAGGGTGATGAAAGATTTTTAGTTTTATGAGGGGATAACTTGACAAGAGTTACCTCTTGCTCCTATGTATCTCCTAAGCAATGGAGAAGTCAAAGTTTACGTAGTTCTGGCAAGAGGCTTGGGGTGTATTTTGGGCAGGGGTGGACTATTCATTGATGTCCAACAATGGTTTGGATGAAAACGGGCTCTCCGTTGGTGCCTAAAGAGGACTGGATGGGGGTGTAGCTGTTTACGAATGTACCTAGATGGTTTGAACATAGGTAGACTTTCCCTTGACACCTGACTATGGTCATTTTGAACATGGGCTATCTGTGGTTGTGCAAATACTCTTGACGATTGTTTTACAGGATGTGAGGCAAAAGATCGAAATCACCTTGAGCAAGTGATGGTCGACCGCATGTTGGTCAAGCTTTCTATATGACAAAAGGGAGACCGGGAGCATTTCGGCTTAGGGGGCATAGGCTTTTTGGTGGTTGTTGGCGTAAGCCCACGAGGGTGACATACCACACTAAGGTTGGATGGATGCATGGTTAATAAATGGGGAATCGAAACTGGGCTAGAGAGTATAAACCCTCAGCCCTGCATGATTTTAAATAACATGGACTTGCATTATGAATTCATACTTCTCACGAAGATGTCCATGGACTTGCATGCATTTATTAAAGACTCTAATTACACTTACCTAGTATCCAGCGGTTGTCTTTCAAATGAGACTTAACATAGTATCTTCTCTTTTCTTGTAGTGCTATGTCTAGGTTACACCTCTTGAATATCGCTCTTTCATTCAAAGTGGCTGACTTTAACTTCTTTTCTTTTCTTCCTTAAGATGTTGAAGGCACACTCCTTTTTCTAAGAACTATCTTTTTCTTCAGAGATCTGTCCTTTATCCGAATTCTCTATGTTTGGAGAAACTCTCTCTTTTTTTTAGGAACCCTATTTCTTCTTTGTGAGTCTTTTTCGTGTAAGAATTTTTCTCAAGTTTGAGTTCTAAGGCTTAAGTGATAAAAAATTTCTCTCCTTTTTTTTTCTAAATGAGGCCTTTTATAGGCTTGCATGTGGTGCCTTTTATCTTCCTAAGGATGTTTGCCATTAATGCGGTGGCTCTCGCCTGAGCATATTCAATGGTCCGGTGCACTCAAAAAGGATTTTCCATTTAATGTGACAAATTTGCTATTAATGTGGTGGTGACCATTTTTTTCTTTTGTAGGGCGCATGCATTCCACACTTTCCACTTGCTCAAGGAATAACAGTCCAGGTGAAAGTACACAGATTGCTATGCTGATCATTTCTACTCAAGGTGTATGGGAGGGAACATAGTGACATGCTTCCTTTCGTCATTCATATGCTATTCCCTGCTCCCCTAACCCACCTTTTAGCAAATTCGTAATCCTCCGTCATTGATTTCTTGCCATACCTTGTGATTCTGATTTCATTCCTTGCCTTTGTTTCTTTTCATGCTTTGGGCTTCAACGGAGTTTTGTGGTAGTTGTGTAAGGCGCATAACAATAAGTGGCCCAACTACCTCTTGTCTTGGTTTTGGGTTGGCTTGAGTGCCACCCCTTCTCATGTGCTGTATTGAATTTGGGCTTTCACACCAAGGCCCAAATTATATACTGCCATTATGGACCGCAGATAGTCACCATAATTAGGCTTCTATTGTTTTTACCCAAATCATAATAACAACATCTTTTGGATAAATTGACCCAATGGTTCTGTCTCCTATGATTGGGCCTCCACTATCAAGACCCCCAATTACAATTGCCCCCTCTTTATTTGTGTTCTTTCAAAAGATAGATGATTTCATCTTCTTCAATGAATGCGAGTAAAGATTTCTCAAGCTCTGTTCAATGAATGGACGAGCTTGGGCCTTAGGCCAAATGGACCTTATCTTGTGCCATGGGTAAGGATGATAGGTCCAAGATTCAGTAGAGAAAGCATTGGAAAGTTGCAGGTGGCAATTGACCTTGGCACTTGAATCAGTTCCTCACTTAGGGTCACGTGATGAGTCTCAGGATTCTAGGATTTGAAAACATTTTATGTCAACAAAAGGTTTCTTCTGATGGCACATGCTTCTCGGACATGATCTTTCGGTTTCTACGCCATAATGATCACACATTATTGTCACACTGCCTAAACGTCACTTCTCATAAATGCGAGAGGAAGTCTGAAACGTGATGAGCACGCTGTTATCTGACGACTGGGCTTCAGTTGTTGAAGGCCCATTCTTGGCTATAAATAATAAAAACCATCACCTTTCTCATTTTTGCTCGTCTTACAACCTCTTCGTATTCTTCTGTGCTTGAATTCTTTTCCTCCCCATCCTCTTTGTTCAAACTTCTTTGCTTTACACATCATGTCAGGTGCTCAAGAATCTGGCAAAGGAAGTTGTCCCCAGTCTAACATTGGTGAGAATGCCTCTCCATTGGAGGTTTCTTCTTTTTCTTCTTCTTCCTATTTTTCTAGGGCAAAGGCTCTTTCCATCGCCCCTGAGTTTAGTGTTAGAGCTTAGGAAATCTCCTCCCCACCCCTTGTTTACGGTCCCCAAGAGTGCTACGAGTGGGTGAGTGACGAGGTGAGAAAGTACCAATATGTTATTCCCCTAACAGATGTAAAAAGCATGGCCAAAGCTAGTGGTTGGGTCGAATAGTCGTTCAAAACCCATTTCAAAATGACATACTACTCCCTTGATGAGTGTGTATGCTATTCGGCGAAGGATGGGAATCTGGACTTCCTTTATATGTATGAGACATTTTTCGAGGATTTGGGGGTTACCCTTGATAATTCACTTTTTGTTGTAGTGGATTTTATCAAATAAAACTAAAGCTAACTATAGCATAGTCAACCTTAGGTCATTCTTCTCAAGGACGTAGTGTATTTAGTTGTAATTGATGCGGAGTTAGAAAGTCATAGAGATTACTAAGTGTGTAGAATGCCGACTCGCTCTTGGTAGAGACAAATCTGGTACAAACACGGCTGAGCTATATTCGATACTGTCTTGGCTAAGTGCAGACTTAGACACGAATGGATACGGATAGTCTCAACTAGACTCGAACATGGACACGTACTTATAGACGCATAAACAAGGGGGTTTTGTAATTGCAAGATGGAAAGTAAATTATTCTATGGAAATCAATCTAAATTATGAACAATTAATATTTCTATATCAATTCACAGGTTCATCAACAACTAGTTTTGATTCCTAAAAATTTGTATACAATTCCAAACCAATTGAAATCTTACGATGATCATCATACATTCATTCGTTGCTTACTGAGGGCATACACGATCGCTGCCTCAAGGAAGCAAGGATTACGCTCTTGGTTTATCTAAGGTTTTTTTAACCATTACCTAACTTGTTGTTAGATCAATTCCAATTGGCCTAATCTAACGTTATCTACTAATGTTCCTCTTGCAAGCATGGAGTACAAAGCAATTCAATATGACAGAAATTACACACAAAGAAAATATGGAAACATCACTATTATTGACGAAACAAGTTATTGATACAGGGATTGATACATGAATTGGATGAGAACAAAAACTAACTCAGTTCACCACAACGATCACCATGGATGAAACTATGGTGGTTCAGCCGAAGAAGACCAAGGAACATAATAGGCAGTACCCTCTAGAGCGTGCCGTGAAGATGGACGAATTCATCCCTCCTAGTCAGTCATCTATAGTAACTCAGCTCAGCTCGAACCTTAATGTACGTTGTCTCAATCGACCAGGCATCATTGAGGTACCATGCACCACCAAAACGATGGAACAAGAGCAAAGAGGATGAATTACAGAATCATAAATTGGGGTATGTATCAACTCTCCTAACTGTGATGTGTGCTTCCCTATTTACACACATTCTTAGCTTCTAGCGAAAGTTTCTAAGAGAAGTTACATAGAAGTTTCTAAGAGAAGTTACATGGAAGTTTCTAGAAGCTTCCAACTGCTAACTAACTATTTCTAAAAGTTTCTAATGATTAACCTCCTGTAGCTATAGCTTCCTTCCTTGAGACTCTTTGTTGCGTGTCTTCTTTTGTTGGAGTCAATCTTAATGGCCGAAGCATAACCAGTTCCTCAAGTTCAGAGTCAGGGTCAACTTGGAGTTAAGCTTGGACTTCGGTTTGGAGTCGGTCTCGACTGGTCCAGGACTCCTGCACAATTAAGATGAACATTTTATTTAGCTAATATCCTTAAGTTAATACAGATTTATATTTTCCTTATTTCTAGGCTAGTAATCTGAATCTTTGCTAATATGAGTTCCTTAGTTACAAATCATATTCAATTGTGCTCATCTTAAGACCTTGTGAGGTGTCTAAAATATGACTTATCAACCCTCCCTTTTGATTCCTTTGTTGCCGGGGTCCTTTGGATGCTCAGAATGGCCCCAACATAGCTTAATCCTAATGGGTGGGCATCCATGCAAGCTTTCTGCGTGGTTTGTCAAGCCCTATCCATTACACTAACAACCTCACTCTTCCTAAGCTACTACACTATTAGGTTCGGCAAACAAATTGGCTGCGTTTCCCTCTCTTTTCTCCCGAAGGGAAGTCCTTTCAATGTCTTCTTGGCCTCTTACAAAGGCTTCAAGAACCATTTTGTAAAGGTCACGACAGTGGGTGGCGCTTCCTTTTCCATTGACTTTGAGCATCTTCCCTTCTACTGGAGGTTCGCTTCTATGTTTAAAGGGTTTGACCTAAAAAAATAATTCTCTGAGGAAAGGTTTGACCTTAGTCTTTTGGAGGAGCTTCTTAGAGGAATGAGTTCCAAGGAGTTAGTGATCATATCATTTGACTCAAAGTATTGAATTATCTTTCTTTCCCTTTTTGCATATTTTCTCAAGAGGCAAGATTTTGACCTCTATCCCTTGATTCAAAGGGCATTGAAGAAAAGGGGATTGGCAATTGGGGCCAAATCCCCAGGTAAAGGTGCTGCCAATGCCAAGGCCAAACCACTTGTTACTCCGAAGGTGGTGGTAGTGACCAAGAAGACATTTGCTACTGCTACCGACTCCATTGCTCAAAAGAAGGTAGCTATTGGAAAAAAGTCAATAGTGAAGAAGGCTTCAATCACTAGGGTCATTGCTTCAACAAACTCCATTCCTATCAGGATCTCCACTCCTGTAGTGAAGAACTTGCTTTCCCCCAACACTGTTGTGGCAAAGAGGAAGGTTGTGGAACCAATTGGGGAGGAGGTTTCCAAGAAGGGGTAAGTAGTCGTCGTTGATCTTAACAAGGTTGCTCTTTCTTCCATTGCGGGTTTTGACAGTCTCGTTGCTGTTACTCCTGCCGAGATTGCTTCAACAGTCTCTCTCCCATTTTCAAAAAACTTGGCGTGTTTTTCAGCTCTTCCCAATTTTGACTCCTATTGGGGGATTAGACTGAATCTGCAAAGCGCGCTTCCTGCTAATTTTTTAAAGCAATTTGATCGCAATCTTCTCACTTTGGTAGGTTGAAAAAGTTCTATGGATATGGTAAAGGCTTACCACCTCCGTTCCATGGCCACCATTGAGATGTGGAAGGAGACCCTTTACAAGGCTAAGCAAGTGGCGTTAGGGGAAGGCCAATAAATGGCAGGATTTGGTGGATGCTCTCAAGGAGCCTGAAGAGTCAAAGGCTGAAGTTAGGAGGCTAAAATCTGACTTGGAGTCTTTGAGGTCTTAGGCTATTCAAGCCAAAGCTAAGGTGGAGAAGTTGAAGATTACTTTGGAGTTTTCAAAATCTAAAACTGTTGAAGCCAAGGTTGAGGTGCTCTCACATGGAGTAAAAGTAGCTGAGCTAAGCGTTGCAAAGGATAAGGTGCAAAAAAAGCTTGATACTGCTCATTCACAAATTGCTGAGTTAGAAATGGCTCAGGAATTTGATGAAGCCAAGATGGTTAAGTTGGAAGAGTTATTAAAGGTCGTCGAAACCAAGACATGAGTGGTAAAGAAGGTGGTTATCAGATCCAACATGGAACTTAACAAGACCAATGAGGAAAAGGAATCTCTTTCTGCCAAAATGGATTGGATCGTGGATGTGATAATGGACGAGCATGAAAATGGTTTCAATAAAGATCTTCGCCAAGTTGCACTTTTATTTGGCCCCTGACTTAGACTTAAGCTATCTCACCATGACTCATGATGTAATAGATGGCAAATTAGTGCCCATGGTGAGCCTTGAGGAGAAGTGACCTTGTAAATTATTTGTTAATGAAATGGTTTTTTAGATACTTCCACTTTTTGTTCTTTTTTTCTTCTTTCATTAATGTTAAACACCAATAAAACACTTAGACTTGTTAATTCAAGATTTCCAAACACTGGGAAACTTGACAAATCGCGAAGTTAAAATGATTGATCTGAGAGAAGCTAATTTGGACCGAAAGGGAGACATTTGCATTAAGGCAAAATAACCCTAAGTTAGGGGGTCCAACTCGACGTTGGAAAGAGAACAACTAGAATGAAGCTAAAATATACACACTCAAGAACATGTCTTAGCTTCGAAAGCAACTACTTGTCACGAGTCCAAAATAAACCAAACTGAAGAACCCGTCTTGGGGTCAAAAAGGGAGTAATTAAGTATGGAACCAAATTAAACCAGACATAAGTTCTTAACTTGGGAACGAAGGTACTTAGCACTGGACCTAAATAAACAAAGCAGAGGAATTTGAGGTGGACTCGGGAAAGAAACACAAGCATGGAGCATAAGGAAGTAACGTGGGAAAAAAAATCTGACACGAGGTTGGATAGAACAACAAGTGCGAAGCCTAAGTAGATAAAGTAGAAAAATCGGGCACGGAATCGAATAGAAATGATAGGCATAAATCTTAGATAAATGGAGTGAGGGAATCCGACATAGTCTCGGATAAGAGAGTAGGCATGGGGTCTAAGTAAACACAGTAATGGAATCCGACACGGAGTCGGAGGTAGGTGCAAATCCTATGAAATGGAAGTTATCTGACATGGTCTTGGATAAAAGGATAGGCACGTAGCTTAAGTGAATGTAGTAATGGAATCCAACCTTGAGTCAGGAGTAGGCATAGACCCTATGAAATGGAGTTTTTCTGATGTAATCTCAGATAAGAGAATAGGCACAAAGCCTAAGTGAATGTATTAATGGAATCCAACACGGAGTCGAGAGTAGGCATAAAGCCTATGAAATGGAAGTTTTGCGAAGCAGTCTCGGATAAAAGAGTAGGCATGAAGCGTAAGGGAACATAGTAATGAAATCCAACACGGAGTTGAGAGTAGGCATTGAGCCTATGAAATGGAAGTTATCCGATGCGGTCTTGAATAAAATGGTAGGTGTGGAGCCTAACTGAATGCAGTAATGGAATCTGACGTAGAGTCGAATGGCAATGTTAAGCACGAAACCTATGAAATGGAAGTTATCCGACATGGTCTCGGATAAAAGGGTAGACGCGGGGCCTAAGTGAACATAGTAATGGAATTCGACGTGGAGTAAGGAGTAGGCATAAAGCCTATGAAATAGAAGTTATCTGACGCGGTCTCGGATAAAAGGGTGGGCGTGAAGCCTAAGTGAACGCAGTAATGGAATCCGACGCGGAGTCAAGAGTAAGCACAAAGCCTATGAAATGGAAGTTATCCGACGTAGTCTCGGATAAAAGGGTAGGCATGGAGCCTAAATGAACACAATAATGGAATCTGACGTAGAGTTGGATGGCAATGTTAGGCATAGAGCCTAAATGAATGCTGTAATGGAATTCGATGCGGATTCAGATGGAAATGTTAGGCATCGAGCCTAAATGAACGTAGTAATGGAATCCAACATGGAGTCGGATGGAAATGTTAGGCATAGAGCCTATGAAATGGAAGTTATCCAACACAATCTCGGATAAAAGAGTAGGCGCGGAGCCTAAGTGCATAGAAAGGAAATCTGACACATAGTAGATACAACCTTAGGCACGAAGCCTTGATAAGTAAACATACAGTCTGACACGGAGTCGGGGAAACTAGATCCTAAAGACTTGGTAGTCATAGTGTCTTACCTTAGAATCAATTGGTGGTGATGTATGATTATCTTTGAAGTGTCTTCTATTCATTGCTTGGTCCAATAAATTTCGTTGTGAGTTCCCAAGAGCATTAAATTTGAAATGACAAGCCCTATTCCAACGATCATGTTTTGCTTTCGAGGTGCCTAGTGATGTGGCCTTTGTCTTTGAACATCATAATGATGAGTAAATGTCATCATTGTGCCTCTCCTAAGTGTTATGTGCCTTTTAAGCACATTGATCTTTGTGAAATATAATAGTTACGTTTCTCCATTAGTCTCTCAAAATTTGCTCATTTGGAATTCAGAACATTCCTATAAATAGGGTTCCACACTTTCACTTTCATTTCATGTTTTTGGACCTTCATTGTCTTTCTTTGACATCTTTACACTTCAGTTTCATTAAGCTTTCTACAAGACTTTTACCCAAACAATGTCGGGTGCTAGGGATTCAAAGCTTGCAACTCGTTCTCATCCCCTTTTTGTGAGTAGTACTTCTGAGGGCAACTCAAGTACCAACACTAGTACAGTTACCAAGTCTGAGCGATCTCCTTCCCCTCCTTGAATCTTTCCCACTGTAGCACCAACGGGTTTACCTTTTGCCTGCTATGACTAGGTTGATGAGGAGGTTCTATCTATTGAGTCTATGTCTCCTCCCACTGACGTGGCTCATTACGCTAAGTGTGTTTCTTGGCATGAGAGAGCATCTAACAGAAAATATTACATGATCCCTTGCTCTTTTGAGGACCGAATTTGTCATGCAACTTTCGAAGGAGAGTTAGGTTTCATTTATATGTATGAGGTTGTGTTGAGAGACCTAGGAGTGACCTTGCCATTTCAACCTTTTGAAGTCGATGTTCTTAGGACATTAGGCATAGCCCCTTTCGGCTAATATATTCTTTTCTTTGTTTTGGTTTTCCTTATCAAAATGTGGATGTTCGCCACTTGACATCCATTGTTCGGGTAGCTATAAAGGCTAGAGCAGGACGGGCCCCTGAACACCCTTGGACGGAAGGATATTAATACCAACAACTACTTCTACCCCTTCACCAACGTCCCCTAGGGTTAGTAAGAGGGCGTGTCTAGATTCTCCTAGTAAGGTGGTAGTTCCTAGGAAGGGTAAAGAGCTTGCCCCCTACGTGGCTATGGCAGATTCTTCAAATGATGGAGAAATTTATCTTTCGCACATAGATATTCCTTCAATTGCATATCCTTTCGTAACTCATCTGTCGTCAAGTGGTTTGACTTCTTTCATCGCTCCCACCTCCGTTGAGTCTTTGTGGAATCCTGGGTTGAGGATGTCAGGCTTGCTTCCTCCTGATTTCATTAAACTATATGACCAACAACTTTTGACATTTGCGGGGCCTCAAGAATCACTGAACAGGATGTTCATGTACCATGCTTGTTCCATGGTTGCTGTTGAAATTTGGTGAAATAAGATTGAGGAAGCTGAGCATCTCCTCTCCTAGCACAAGGATCTGGAGGAAGAGTGCAGACATCTCAAATTTGTGCTCAGTTTGTCTAAGTTTGAGGTTGCTGACTTGGAAGCCAAGAATGTCGGTTTGCACGCAGTCATTGATGACTTCTAGAAAGGCTTGCACAACCTGCGTGACAACCTAGACTTAGCACAAGTTCGAGTTGTTCAACGAGGCTTATTTTGGATTCAGAGAAAGGCAGAGCACAGAGGTTGAATGCCACATTGGAGGAGGTATGGGAGGAGCAAAGGGTTGCTGAATAGAAAGCCATAGTGGCTGAACTTACTACTTTTGACGCTCAGGCCCGAGTGGATTCCCTCATGGTTGAGGTGGCTCGTAGTGACAATTTTGCATCAACAGCACACGAGGATGGTTTTAACCAAGCCCTTCATCAAATTAGATTCCTAGACCCAAGCTTTGACAGTCGTCAGATGAGTGTACATAAGGATGTCAAAGATGGGAAGTTAGTACCTAATCTAGGATTGCCTCCATGTTAATTCTATGTATTCCTAAGCACTAATATAATGGTTTCTTTTATGTTGCTATACTTGTGGTTTGATTATTACCTCTTTTATTTTTCCTATTTATCTTCACAAGGAATTCTATTCTAAACTTGAAATACGATTAATCCTAACATCTAAGTTAGCGTTGGGTTAAAAGTTAAGATTTGCATGGAATCACTGTAATGGAATCATTTCCCACAAAATACTAGAAAATGTATGTATGCATAATGAATGATGCAATGCATGAATGGTTACGGGTTTTTAGATCAAAGTTAAAGCAATGTTTTCTTAGATGCATAGGTCAAGAGAACTTTGTAATCTTTCTAAGAATTCTTCTGCATTACAAGGCGTTCCTCGGTATCTTCACATTTCGTGCAAAACCCGTGGTGTCCTTTATCTCCTTTTCGTCTTTTCTTTCATTGTTGTTGATCATAGACTTCCATGTTTCCCATGATCCTATGATATTTGAGAAAGTTCCTCTATGAACGGCCTACTTTGCCAACAATTGCTATCTTTAATTTTAAACCAAAGAATGAAATGCGAGAACAAGAAGTAAAAGGATGGTGTATGGAAGTTGTCCAAGGTGTATTGTTGAGACGACTAGAAGTGGAATGGAATCAGAAAAATTTTTGGCTAAAGACCTCAGCTTCCTTTCATCACATCTTTAATTAGTATAACCAGATCTTAAAAGAATGGAGTCATGTTACCCCCTATGTGTCCTAAGGATAGAATTTCTTTACAGCATCTAAATTCACCAGATATTGTAAGTCGATGCTGTCCATGTTAGTCAAGATCATGGGCCCTCCAAAGAAGGTTCTCTTAACCACATAAGGTCCTTCGTAGTTTGGGGTCCATTTTCCTCTAGGGTCCTTTTGGGTTGGTAGGATCTTCTTCAATACCAGATCTCGTTCTTGGAATTCTCGTGAACGGATCCTCTTGTCAAATGCCCTTTTCATTCTCCACCAGTACATTTGAACTTGACAAAGCCCAGCCAATCTTTTTTCTTCTATGAGATTTAATTGGTCGAAATGGGTTCGCATCCATTCGGCCTCTTCCAATTTAACCTCCATTAATAGCCATAACGAGGGAATTTCTACCTCAATGGGTAAGACCGCTTCCATACCGTATACTAGCGAATAAGGCGTTGCTCTTGTAGAAGTGTGAACTATTGTTCTATATCCATGGAGAGCAAAAGGAAGCATCTCATGCCAGTCTTTATACGTCACCACCATCTTTTGAACTATTTTCTTGATATTCTTGTTGGCAGCTACCACTGCCCCGTTTTCCTTTGGTCGAGGCGTGGAATTGTGATGATGGATCTTGAACAATTCGCACAACTCGGTCATCATCTTATTATTCAAATTGATCTCATTATCGGTGATGATATGGCTAAGTATGCCATATCGGCAGATGATGTTATTCCTTATGAATTTGATAACAACATTTCTAGTTATGCTAGGATAGGAAGTGACCTCTACCCACTTAGTGAAGTAGTCTATGGCCACCAAGATAAATCGGTGTCCATTAGACGCTTTCTGCTCAATTGGGCCAATTACATCTATTCCAGACATATCAAAAGGCCAGTGTCGACAGGACGTTTAGAGGCACTAGAGGTACGTGGATGTTGTCAAGGTAGATTTGACACTTGTGACATCTCTTCACATGTTTGCAACAATCCACTTCCATTTTAGCCCAATAATACCCGAAACTCACGATTTTTCTTGCCATAACAGGCTCGCTTGCATGGCTTTCGAAGGCTTCTTCATGAATTTCCTTTAGTATTTCCTTAGCCTCATTAGCATCTACCCAATGGAGTAAGGTCATATATAAGCTTCTTTTGTAGAGCACATCCCCGTTAAGCACAAATTCCATGGCACCAGGTGGGTATTCTCTATTCTTCAAGTAGTGCTTGATATCGTAGTACCATGGTTTCCCGTTGACTTCTTCCTCTATTGTTTGGTAGTAGGCTGGTATGGCTTGATGTCGGACAAAAAGAGTCACCGTATCGCTTTCTCGGCTGACTTCGAACATGGAGGATAGTGTGGCCAATGCATCCGCCATTTGATTTTCTTCTCATGGGGTGTAGTGAAACATTATCTTTTCAAAATGTTCAACCAATTCTTTAATATATGAATAGTAAGGAATCAGTTTAGCATCCCGCTTTTCCTATTCTCCTCGTAGTTGATGAATGATCACTGCAGAATCTCCACAAACTTTGAGGTCTTTAATCTGATATTCTAAGGCCATGGCTATTCCCATCATGTAGGCTTCATATTTAGTCATATTATTTGTGCAATTAAAGCCTAACCTCGTGTTAAAGGGGAAACAACGTTCTTTTGGAGATATTAAGACAGCTCCGATACCGTGGCCCAAAGTGTTAGATGCCCCGTCGAAGAACATGGTCCAACCCTTCTCTTGTTCTAGTTCCCCCATCAGCATTAGTATATCTTCATCTAGAAAGTCATGCCTCATAGGTTGGTAATCTACAGAGGATTGTGAGCCAAATGATCTGCCAAAGCACTCCCTTTAATTCCTTTTTGAGTGACATGGAGAATGTCGTATTTTGACAGTGCCACTTGCCACCTGGCTATCTTCCCTATCAGGGCTGGCTTTTTAAATATGTACTTGATAGGATCTATTTTGGAGATTAACCATGTTCCAACATATATGATCTTAGCCAACAAGTTGCCTAGGTCAGAGCACAATATGTTCGTTCTAGTTGAGAGCACCTCATTTCACAGTTTATGAATTTCTTGCTGAGGTAATAGATGGCCCATTCTTTCCTTTTTGATTCATCATGTTGTCCTAAGACATAACCCATGGATTCTTCTAGTACGATCAGGTACATTATGAGAGGTCTCCCAAATACTGGTGGCACCAAGATGGGAGGCTCCTTCAAATACCGTTTGATTTCCTTAAACGCCTTTTGAAATTCCTCATTCCATTCTGTTTTCTGATTTTTCCGTAAGAGCTTAAAAATGGGATTGCAAGTGGCCGTTATTTGAGATATAAACTTGTTATTAATTCAATCTCCCTAACAAGCCTCTAATTTCCTTTTCCATTTGAGGAGGTGGCATTTCTTAGATTGCTTTTACTTTGTTAGGGTCGACCTCTATCCCTTTTTCATTAACTATGAACCCCAACAGCTTCCCTGATTTGACACTGAAGGTACATTTAGCCAGGTTGAGACGAAATCCATACTTCCTTAACCTTTCAAATAACTTTCTTAGGTCTTGGATATGTTCCCCGTCCGTCTTGGATTTGGCAATCATATCATCCACATATACTTCAACTTCTTTATGCATCATATCATGGGATAGAGCTACCATAGCTCATTGATACGTTGCTCCGACATTTTTTAACCCGAAGGGCATCACTTTGTAGCAAAATGTCCCCCATTGGATGATGAAAGTGGTTTTTTCCATGTCTTTAAGGGCCATCCTGATTTGATTATATCTGGAGAATCCATCCATGAAGGAGAAGCAACTATGTTTATCCATGTTATCCACTAGTAGATCAATGTGAGGCAGGGGAAAGTCATCTTTGGGGCTAGCCCTATTCAAATCTCTATAATCTACACACATTCTGACCTTCCTGTCTTTTTTAGGTGCTGGTACTATGTTAGCCACCCATTGCGGGTATTTGGATACTATAAAAAACCTGGCTTTTAACTGTTTCTTCACTTCTTCCTTAATTTTTAAAGATGTCTTTGGACTCATCCTCCTCAATTTTTGCTTTACAGAGGGATAGCTAGGTTCCAAGGGTATCTTCTGTTCTACTATCTCATTGTCTAACCCTGGCATGTGTTGATAAGACCATGCAAATATATCTACATATTCAGTTAGCAATTTAATAAGTTTTCTTTTGTCGTCTGAGCATATAGTGGTTCCTACTTTGACTTCTTTCATCTCTCCCTCTGAATTAATATTGATGGTCTCAATTTCTTCTTGATAGAGGAGGATAATCTTATCTTCTAATTCTACTAACCTTTTTAGTTTGCTTGGAGGTTCTTAATTGATCTCTTCATCGTTAGTTTGGTTAACTATATTATTGAAGTAATGTTGTGGAGATGTAATGCCATTACCTCAAATTGTTTATTTGGGGATATGTGATTTATCGAGGTATGTATGATTAGTAAGGTGTATTTATTATTATTTTTTGGAAGTATGGAATTAGAACAAAAGGCATGAAAATGTTGAAATGAAACAGAGAATGCAATTTCGTTAACTGGTTCTATTAAGATAACAATTATTGGCTCAAAATAACTGAAGTAGTTTGACTCATAGATTACTTGAAAACATAGGTCACCGAAAGCTCTTGGATGGTCCAATTATTGGGCTCTTCTTGTGACGAGTAGGGCCTGACAAAGCTTTGGGGCGACCCTCCTTTTGCAGATGCTTCTTCCACTTGATTGGTATATCCCTTACTGATAAAGTTTTCATAAAGGTTAGTGCTCCCTCTACGGTGTTGCCTATGTGATTTCATGCATGACATTTCTGGCTGGTATCCGAGTCTCTTTCTTCCCAGATTACCTTTTAACTCTATCAGCTTGGGAATGCCATTCAGGTTTTTCCCCAACCTTTGCCCTATTCGAAATCTCTTTTTAATCATCATTTTTGCCACTACCGTCATGGGTTTGAGTGCTTTTCCCTTTTTAGGTTCACTCTTCATATGGGTAGTGTTAGCAATTTTCAAAGATTGGAATGTTGTCTCCAATGCTTCTTTGGCTACCTTATTGTACCTTGTTGGTTGTGGGCAACCCATTAACAAGTCTTCTTTTCCCGTGATGATAAACAACTTATCATTTACTATGAATTTCAGCTTTTTGTGTAAGGAGGACAGAACAACACCCACAGAATGAATCTAGGGTCTACCGAGCAAACAACTATAAGCTGGCCTTATATCCAGGACCTGAAATGATATTTGGAATGAACAAGGGCCTATGTAAACCGGGATTTCAATTTCCCCCATCACCTCCCTTTTGGATCCATCAAATGCTCTAACAAGGGTTAAGCTATCCCTTACTTGAGTCTGATTATATGGTAGTTTCTCTAGGGTTCTTTGGGCATGATGTTCAAGGAAGAGCCATTGTCTATTAGCATTGTCTATTAGTACTCAGATTAGCAGATGGTCGAGACATTTGATCGAGATGTTTAAAGCATGATTATGGCACGACCTTCTACTGGGATCTCTTCATCCGAGAAGGTGAGGTAATTGTTTACCATGATATTGCCTACTATTTCCTCAAATTGATCAAAAGAAATGTTCTTATCCATATGTGTCTCGTTGAGCACTTTCATCATAACTTTCTGTTGGCTTTTAGAACTCATTAGCAGAGATAGTAGAGAGGTGTTAGCTGGGGTTTGTTTTAGTTAATTCATCAACTAGTACTCACTCTGGCTAATGAGCTTGATGAATTCAGTGTTTTCTTCATCCGAAACTCCCTTCTTCTCTGGTTCCTTTTCTTTGGGCTTTTCTTTATTTCCCGAATCGGTCGATGCTTCTGCTTTCTTTTTTGTTACCGGATTTCCTTTCCTCAAAATTTCAGGTGCATAAATCCGTCTGCTTTTGGTTATGCCCCCAATCCCGGCAATGTTTGTTATACTTGAAGTCTTAGCCTTGACCTAGGCAGCATATATCCAAGGTACTGCCTTGGAATTTTTCTAAGGGAATGGTATTGGCACCCGAAGTTCCAAGGGTTTTGGCATATTTCTGACTAAGGTGTAACGGACTATTAACGGTCTTGGTGTGTTGTTTGACTTTCCTTCTTCTTGGACAATAATAACCTTGTTGTCTTTCCTTTTGACCTGAACTAGTCCTCTATTCATCAAGTCTTATAGTATCCTCCTTACCTCGTTGTCCTGAGGATAATCCTCCTCCTATTTTTCCATTCTTATCCCTATCGGCATCATTTTCTATTGTATTAACTGTCTGAGGATGAACTTCATTGGAGTTTGGACCTTTTCTACTCCATTCATCAGGTAATCTTCCTTGAAAATGGCCCCGATAGTAGGATTACTATGCTCAAGGAGTGGATTGTTATTAATATTAAGGTTTTCTTCCTAGAAACAAAGTCACCCTACATCAACTAGGTCTTGGACTTTGTGTTTCAAACTCCAACACTTCTTCGTAGAATGCCCTACTGCTCCAGTGTAATAATCGCATTTGGCGTTAGGATCGTAATTCTTTGAGTATGGAGGGAGAAGCAATTTTAGGGGCACCGTTCCCACAAGGGATTCTCGCAATAGATGCTGTAGGAGTTCATAGTATGACACCAGTATAGGTGTAAATACCCTTGGATTTTTCTTTAGAGCATTGTTGAGCTATGAGTTCCGGCCACTAGTTTCTGGTACAGCTAGGGGTGTCGGAGGAGGCTGAAGAGCAGATCCGGCTAGGTATGGGGGCCAATATGATGCTTGGTATTGTGGTGTTTGAAAATGATTGGAAGGAGCCGAGGTATTAGTGGAAGCCTTTGATTGGAAAACTGGCTAGAAATTGAAGGTCTTTTGGGAAGCTCCATTATTTGTCTTGTTTGTGATGATAGCGTTTGCTTCCTCTTTTTTGACAGCCTTTTTAGCCAAAACAATCCCGGATGATGCCTAACTGATTTCCATTCTTTACCCCCATTTCTATGCATTCTTCGATGACCACTAAATCAGAGAAATTAGAAGATACACTACCTATCGTCTTCTCATAGAAAAGCAGTTGTAGTGTTTCTATGAACATGGTTACCATTTCCTTATAGGACAATGGGGGCTGCACATGTGCCGCTACTTCCCTCCACCACTAAGCATATTCCTTAAATGTCTTGGATGCCTTCTTCATCATGTTTTGGAGTTGAGTCCGATTAGAAGCCAACTCTTCATTGCATTTGTACTACCATAAGAAGGCCTCAACTAAGTCTGCCCATGTCTTGATTTCCCCTTTCTCTAAATTCAAATACCAGCTAAATGTGGTACCCATGAGACTTTCCGAAAAGAAATGGATGAGTAGTTTATCATCCTATGTATACGCCACCATCTTACGGCAATAGGAAATCAAATGGTTTATGGGACATGAATTTCCTTTGTATTTATCAAAGTTCGGGACCTTGAACTTATGTGGGATGGTCATGTTTGGCACCAAGCATAGATCTGATTCCTTAAAGTTATATTTCCTGATACCCTCGATGGCTTTCAGCCGATCTTCTAAGGACTACAATCTTTCTTGGGCCTCCTCATTCCCTTGTTTTTCACTGCAGATCACCACCATTGGGGTTTGGCTTTTAGTTGGATTTCTCGATCCGTTATGATTACGTGCCTAAAAGTTTTCTAAATTTATTTCTAGTGTATGCATTGTGCCAGATTGCGGATGATGAGATGCTTCCCCTTGTGGGTTTTCATCAGCTTGATATTGGGGTTCTTCCCCAAAATGTGGAGGCATATTGTATGGATAGATAGTCGTATTTCGAGTAGGCCTAAGGGCAATGTCATCCTGGTGCATTCTAGCTTCCATGTGTTTGAATGAGTTGCATCATTTTCCCTATTTGGGCTTTCGTTGAGATCACCTCTTCCTTCAGTTCTTCATGCTTTTGCTCAATGTCGTCCTTTACCGTGGCCATTGCTTTAGTTTTTGTCCTAGTTCCGTAGGGATGTTATGCTATAGCTTTATCAGTTTTCTTGGTCCTAGTATGAAAGAAAATTAGGGATGCATGATTTGATGAAGTTATTTTGTTTTTGTTTTGTTTTGATGCATGAGTTTTTTATTTTTTGTTCGTAGTTTTCTTAGTTTTAATTATAAGTTATCTCCTCTTTTAGAAAGTAAGTGGCACATAAGATCAAGCACGGGCCCCATTCACATTAGAAATTTTTACATGAGCTCCCTCATTTTTTCTAACATATTGATAATTCATATTTTAGACACCTTACAAGGTCTTAAGATGGGCACAATTGAATATGATTTGTAACTAAGGAACTCATATTAGCTAAGATTGATATTACTAGCCTAGAAATAGGAAAAATATAAATTTTTGTTAATTTGAGGATATTAGCTAATAAAATGTTCATCTTAATTGTGCAGATCATAGTAGGAGCCTCGGACTAGTCGAGGTTGACTCCAAACCGAAGTCCGAGCCTGACTCCCAGCCAGCCCTAGCTCTGAACCAAAGGAACCGAATCTACTTTGGCCAATAAGACCAGCTCCAGCAAAAGCTGACACATAACTAAAGAATCTCAAGGAAGCTAGCAGTAGCTGTAGGTGGTTATTAATTAGAAACTTCTAGAAAGATAGTAAGTTATTAGTCAGAAGCTTCTAGAAACTTCTCTATAACTTCTCCAAGAAACTTTTTCTAAAAGATAGGAACGTGTATAAAAAGGGAAGCACACGTCACAGTTAAGGGATTTGATACACACTCTGTTTTACGATTTTGGAATTCCTGTCCTTCATTCTCATTCTATTGTTTTGGTGGTGCATGGTGCCTTAATGACGCTTGGTTGATCAAGCGAGCGTAGGTCAAGGTTCGAGCTAAGTTGAGTTGGCAGAGATGACTGACCAAGAGGGATGAATTCGTTCATCTTCACGGCACACTATGGAGGGTACTGCCTCTCATGTTCCTTGGTCTTCTTTGACTGAACCACCATAGTTTCATCCATAGCAATCGTCATGGTGAACTGAGTTAGTTTGTGTTCTCATCCATTTCATGTATCAACCCCTGTATCAATAACTTGTTTTATTAATAATAGTGATGTTTCCATATTTTCCATGTGTGCAATTTCTGTCATATTGAATTGCTTTGTACTCCATGCTTGCAAGAGGAACAGTAGTAGATAACATTAGGTTAGGCCAATTGCAATCGATCTAGCAACAAGTTAAGTAATCGTTAAGAGAACCTTATATCAACCAAGAGCGTAATCCCTACTTCTTCAAGGCAGCGATCATGTAAGCCCTCAGTAAAAAATGAATGAATGTTCGACAATCATCGTAAAACTTAGGTTGGTTTGGAATTGTATACAAATCATTAGGAATCAGAATTGATTGTTGATGAACTTGTGAATTAATATAGTAATTGTTCATAGTTTAGATTGTCATCGTTTCCATAGAATAGTTTACTTTCTGTCTTGAAATTACACACACAACTTCCTTGTTTATGAGTCTATAAATACGTGTCCAAGTTTGAGTCTAGCCGAGATTGTTTGCGTTTGTCTGTGTCTAAGTTCGCACTTAGCTGAGGCAGTATCAAATATAGCTCAGTCGAGTCTATATCGGATTCGTCTATGCTGAGAGCGAGTCGACATTCCACACACTTAGCATTTTCTATATGACTTTCGAATTCCGCATTAGTTACAACTTAATACACTGCTTCCTTGAGAAGAATGACCTAGGGTTAGCTATGTTATAGTTAGCTTTAGTTTTTATTTGATAAAAGCCACCACGACAAAAAGCATTATCAAATTGGCACCGTTGCCAGGGACGTAAATTTTGTTGTGCACTAGGTCTATGATATATCGAGTCTATTTTTGTTTTATCTATTGATTGTTGAATTTGTTTTCTTTTATCATGTATGTGTTGTATCTGTTTTCTTTTATCATGTCTGTGTTGGAATCTGTATTTTCTTCCTTTTGTTAAGTACGTATCTGTTTCTTATTGACTTCCTTTTGGCATGCCGAGTCTGTATTTGCATGTGTTTGCATGTGTTTAAGAATTTGCATGTGCCGCGTGTGGAAAAAAAAGAAAGAAGAAAGAGTATAGTACTTTTGATTTTTCTGCATAGCACTATTATTGCATTGCATTTCATTTTCTACATAATTTTTCTTTTTCTCTGCATCTTAGATACTGCATTACTTGTTTTTCTTTTTTTAAGATGATACATGACTAGGAGTAGTTCTAACATATTATATGATTTAGACCCTGACATAGAATTAACTTTACGAAGACTAAGAAAGGTTAGAAGCATTGTAGTAAGTACTAATAGTAGTCCTAATTCTAGTTCTAACTCTGATAACAATGTTTCTACCACTGACAACATTGATTCTTCTTCATATAGTAATTCTAATAGTAACACTTACTCTATCTTGGATTTGACTAATTCTAATAAACCAGAGCTAATGAAGAACCAGGATTCCACATTGAAGGAATTGGCCACGCCTGATGTAGTGTACCAACCATGGTGCATCGAGTATCCATAGCTGGAGTCGACTTAGTCATATGAATTAAAATCTGGTTTAATACACTTGTTGCCCAAATTTCATGGTCTTGCAGGTGAGGATCCACATAAGAACCTAAAGAAGTTCCACGTAGTTTGTTCCATGACGAAGCCGCAAGGGATACCAGAAGACTACATCAAGATGAAGGCGTTCCCATTTTCTCTTGATAGAGCAGCGAAGGATTGGTTGTACCTACAACCAGCTCTTTTCAACACTTGGGGAGACATGAAACGCACCTTCTTGGAGAAGTTCTTCCCGGCGTCCATGGATAAGATGTTGGCAGCAACGAGACATCTGATTTCGAACATGGCGAGTAATATGCAGCAATTAGCAACTAGAGGAGCTGTCACGAATAGAGTAATGAACGAAGTCAGTGCAGTTGATAATCTGAGATTGGAAAATTAATTAACCGAGTTGAATTTAATACACTTGTTGCCCAAATTTCATGGTCTTGCAGGTGAGGATCCACATAAGAACCTGAAGGAGTTCCACGTAGTTTGTTCCATGACGAAGTCGCAAGGGATACCAGAAGACTACATCAAGATGAAGGCGTTCCCATTTTCTCTTGACAGAGCAGCGAAGGATTGGTTGTACTTACAACCAGCTCTTTTCAACACTTGGGAAGCCATGAAATGCACCTTCTTGAAGAAGTTCTTCCCGGCGTCCATGGATAAGATGTTGGCAGCAACGAGACATTTGATTTCGAACATGGCGAGTAATATGCAGCAATTAGCAACTAGAGGAGCTGTCACGAATAGAGTAATGAATGAAGTCAGTGCAGTTGATAATCTGAGATTGGAAAATCAATTAATCGAGTTGAAGTCGTTAGTGAGGCAACTTGCAGTCAGCCAGCATCAATAAATCCCACCAGTCAAAATTTGTGGAATATGCACTTCTACGGAGCACCTAACCGACATGTTCCCCACACTACATGAAACATAGGTGGAAACCAATACGGCCGACAGCTATATAAAGCTTGACAGTTTGATGGTCAATAATTCGAAAGACTGCAGCAGTATAGGTCAAGTCCAAGTCAAGGACAATATGCAATCCCAAGATTTCCCTGTGGTAAGTGAGTTTTCCAACCACAGGGAAGAGAGAAGCAATGGGGAGTAGTCTCGCCAGCATGGAAAGTATCCCCCAAGGTATTGTAAGTCCACTTTGAAGCCGTTCCAGCTCTCTTCCTTTCTTTCCCTTTTTCCAATTTTCTTTTCTTCTTTTTCTCACTTCTTCTTTTGTAGCTTCGTGCTATGATTTTTTTACAACTTATGACTTTTGGCTGCTTCTTTATTTTCCTGTACTTGCGTCTTTCCTTCTTTTCTTTTTCGACCCTTTTTAAGTACACAACTCTTACTTCATCCCCTGGTGTCTCCCCCCACTTGATCGTGACCTATTCCCAAAACAATTCCAAAGCTCCTCTATCCCCTAGAGTTGAGGTCAATCATGGTTTTTCTAGCCTTGGCTTGTAATGAGCTGTTAGGAACGAATGGTCATCCAGGCTCAAAGAGGGTAAACAAGAGATAAATTTTACAAGGTAGGTCCATTTGGCTCACAGCTTATTAGAAATATGGCGTAGATCATCTCATTCTTGCATGTGAAATCATATATATCTAGAGAGTCAAGGCAAAATCCAGAATACACAGTTAGCATGGATGCAAAAATCACACAAGACAGAGAGAATGGTGAGGTGCCAAGCCATCATATATACACAAGGCTAAAAAATTCTCACTGGTTAATTACTGTCACTAATGGTTTATCTTTTCTGTTTTTCAATAACCTATTACCTTAGGATGTAAGAATTTCATTCCCTGTTAAACATAAAAATCTGTTTACGAGGACTCTGAATTGCTTCCTATTGACTCATCCAATACTTAAGGAATTTGTCTCAAATTCTCTTTTTCAAAACATTTCCTCAACAATCCAAAAATTCAGCTAGGAGGAAAACAAGACATTGAAATTGGCTAGGCCGAGACGAAGTCGGTCCCTATCCGTCCGAAATGGAGTCAGAGTTGGAATGGACTCGACTCAGACCACCTTTATTTAAAACAAAGGGAAATGGAAATGAAAATGGACAAGAACATAAAGGAAGGAAAGGAAACAAAACTAAAACTAACCAAACACAAGACATGATAACGACAAAAATAACAAACAAAAACAAAAACAGGAATCAAACATGAAAGGGCTAGTATGGGCTATATCCTCCCCCCCACACTTGAATTTTGCATTGTCCTCAATGCAAGACAACACGAATAACGAGGGGTTATGAGGCCTGGCTCAAGAGGCACCATGGAAGGATTCAGCTTCAAGGATAGTGAATGTAGTGACGTGGCTTTAGCTGATCTCGG
Source organism: Mucuna pruriens (assembly GCA_025330945.1). Classification (NCBI taxonomy): domain Eukaryota; kingdom Viridiplantae; phylum Streptophyta; class Magnoliopsida; order Fabales; family Fabaceae; genus Mucuna; species Mucuna pruriens. The sequence goes on from JAENHJ010000106.1 coordinate 23,705, forward strand.
TGTCAGTTGGCCGACTTGGTCTGGCTTCGGCAATTGATAGGCGGAGTTGGTCTCACTCTATTGCCAACTCAAAATGTTTGAATTGGACTCGGCCTTAGTGTTCTTTCTGGAGTTGCCTTCGGCCCATGGTTTTATTTATTATTATTATTAGTTTTTTCTTTCCAGAAATCAGAACAACAAATTTCTTCCTCAAGGTGGAAAGAATGTGCAAAATCTGATATCTAGCATTTTCGCTCCGTTCCTGTTGGTAATAGCTTAGGGAAGCTTTCTACTCAACCATCCCGCCAGGTTCAATATGATGTCTTTTGGCAATTCTTTGAACGGAAAGCTTAATAGTGGATGTTTGACTGAGTAGCCACATGAGCTTCTTGGTTTCTTCAAAACTAGTTCTTTCTATTGCTCAATCTGGATTTGGTTGATCATGAATACAAAACTTGTATTGTGGACATCTTTGGTGCATTTTGGACTCAACTGCCGAAATTGGATTTGGCTTGTCGAGATGGAGTTGGACTTGGCATTTGACTCTTTGCGCGAGTCGATTTTGTCTCATCCTGGCTTTAGTTGGGCGGCGCGGCCTAGATTTGGCAGTTGGTTTGCCGAGTCGATCTCGACAGTTGGGAGCCGGCTTGTTCTCGGTCGACTTATCAACCATAGAATCAGCATCCTCGGCCCTATTAGTAAAATTAGTGTCAGTATATCTAGGATTAACACACTTGGGCTCAACAATGTTGGCATCAGCACCTATAGGATCAGCTATCTCGACCCCAATATCTTGATTTGAAATCTATACAAGGGACTCAACACCCGATGTCATGCCAATAAGATTAATGACATCATATGCAGAATTTGCAATCTCAACCATAACAGTCGGATCAGAAATAGTTGGCACACAATCATCAATCTCAGCCATCGCAACAGAGTTAGCAGCAACAAATGTGGAGTTGGCAAGGCTCAACATAGTGATCGAATTCTCTGAATCCGAATTTCCAAAAAATCTATATTGCATTTGGACGGATTGTGGTAGCTTCTTGTCGTTCCACCTGGTTGTGTCACTCATATATTCTTCCTACGGATTAAGGATGGTGTGAGACGGTTGACATCCAAATCTCTCAAAATGCAGCTGGTTCATGGTGGCAGTTAATTCGGTGATTTGTTTTTTCAAATCCTATAGCTCCTGTAGTGTGGTGCAAATATCTTCTTGGAAGTCCATATTGCTTATGGGCATGCGATTGGTCCAGTTTCTCAAGGAACTCTCCTTTTCTAGGAGCTTCATGTTGCTCATGGCTTTTGGTTGCATTCTAAATGGAAGTGGTGGTTCTTGCAGAATGGGACAATCATGGGTTTGATGTCCTACAGAGCCATACATGCCACATCCATCTATGTTGCTTCCCCATCCATACATGCCTACACAGCAGTTATCCCATTCATTCCTTCAAATGTCAAGGCTCCCCTATTATCAAAATGGTGAATGTTACCTGAAAAATCATGTAACTTAGGCAACACAGTTATTAGCTCAAATGGATAATGCTCATATGACTAGGCTCACTCCCATTCGAGATATCGGGGACACCATGGTTGATACATTATGGCATCAACGAGAAATTTCATTCCTTTCTTTATTGGAGCTAGGAGCAAAATCAGCAACATTAGAAGAGTCAGGAAAATACTGATATTAGAATGCACAGGTGTTATTAATAGGATTAAAAATCAAAAAGAAAAAAAGATAACAAAATTAGAAAAATAGAAAGATAAGTGAATTAAAATAGCAAAGTATAAAAAGATGAATAAAATCAAAAGCAGAAGAATAGAAAAATCAAAATAAAAAATAGAATGTTACTAAAAAATTGGTGCATGAAAAGAAATAAAAAAATCAAATAGAGAAATTGCAGGATCAAATATGTAGAAAAATCAAAATCAGTTATGTAGAGGAAGTTAGAGTCAGTTATGCAAATTAGGAAATAGAAAACAAGTAGCCATCAGAAAACAAAATCAATCATGCAGAAAAATTAGAGTTAGTGCTATGGCTAAAGGAACAGAAAGTTAGTAATTATCAAAATGCAAGTCAAAATACAGTAAGGAAAATGATTATTGTGCTATAGCTTTTTTTTTTTCTCGTAGTGAAATTCATGCAAAAACTAACACATACTCAGCATGCTATTTTATTTTGGGATCCAAATCAAAATAGACAGACCTTAAAAATGACTCTATGACTCAACTGACACAACAAACTACAGACTCGGGATTCTATTATTACTAAAGTTTGGCACACAAAGACAGAAAAGAACTTGTGTCCTCAACAACAACACCAATTTGATAAGAGCGTTTTTAGTCATATTTCGTTTATCAAATAAACTAAAGCTAACTATAGCATAGTCAATCCTAGGTCGAATTCTCTCAAGGACACAGTTTGCTCAATTGTGATTTTATGTGAAAACCGAAGTAAAACTGAAACTCTCGAGTGTGGAGTGCCAACTCGCTCTCGGTAGAGACTGGTCTGATATGGACTAGGCAAAGCCTTATCTAACACTGTCTCGGCTAAGTACAATCAATGCTACAGAGTCGGATTGACTTTGTCTCAAACTAAAAAGTAGGAAATAGGGGGATTTGGAGTACGAGTAAGGTAAAATGCAATTAAGCTAAAATGCGAATGCAGCTAAGCTAACTACTCTACTACTACTACTACTGTCTTCATGTTTTAGTCCAATAATCAAGTCCTTCTGGTTCATTCACTCAGTCCACAGTCCTCATCAACCTTTAATATTCTTATGACGATCGCCAAACATTCGTCCATTGCCATTCCGAGGATTTACACAATCGCCACCTCATGAGTTGGCAGGGATAAAGTCCAGAGTTGATTTTAGGTTCTCAATTAGGTTCTCTAGTTGATTACCTACTATATTAGTTAAACTAGTTCCGATTGGCTTAGCTTAACATTGTTCTCATTGATTCGCGCAATCATGATGCCAGAAGAGAATTAGAGTTTAGGAATGCAACAGAGATCAGAAATTAGAAAATACTTATATTATTGGAAACAAATACAAACACAAGGCCTAGATTTGGTGATTCCATCTTCTCCACGACGATCGCCATGGTCGACGGTGATGGTTCACCTCCACTAGCTAGGACGTTGAGGATCAGGTCCACCAGAGTGCGTTGGTAATACAATTGGTCCCCTCTAGCAACCTTCGGCCTCTCAATTCATACCCTGAACTTCCTCAATCAAGAGAAGCACCAATGATAGCATCGTGCATCACCGTAAGCGTAGAATATGAGAGCGAGAGAATGAAAACAATAAGAGTGGAAAAATATGAATTCCAAGAGCAACAAAAAAGTGCACAACTCCTTCTATATATACACGAGCTGTGACATGCTACTCCTAACAATTTCTAACAGAATTACAACTAAATTGCCTATTCAACCCTTATGTAACTTGCGCTGCAAGCTTCTCCAGAAGTGACATGGCAGTTGAGCTAGAGTTGAGGGGGATACACCTTTAGGCCACTCTGATGAGTCACAAGTTATACATCTTTTATGGACCTAAGAAGGATGTCACAAGACTATCTTGTGCTTAAGAATGAAGTGTTAGCTGAGATTCATATTATGGACCTAAAAATAGAGAAAATACAAATATGTACTAATTCGAGGATCTTAGCTAACTCTTTTTTTCTTCCAAGATCAGCCGAGATGTTCTCGGGTCCATTATAAGAAGAATCGGCCAAGATGAAGTCATCTCGGCCAAGATCGACTCCATTTCGGCCAAACCAGATCAGGTCAGTCTTCACGGCCCAGCACAACAAGTAGGTGCAGTCCAATAAGGAGCAGCCTAAAGACGCTATCCATGTTAGCTATCCAACTCAAGACCATTTCAGCTCCAACCTAACTGCCACGTCACTGATGAGTCGTATTTTATACACCTCACAAGGGCTTAAGATGGGTGTTGTTAAGAATGTTTAATGATTAAAAGTGTTGTCTTAATCGAGATTTGGATTATGGGCCTAAAAATAGGAGAAATGCAAATACGTGCTAAAATGAAGTTTTTAACTAACAAAAAAGCTAAGACTTGTTTTGCAGGCCCAACAAACCATCTTGGCCCAAGTCATCTCAGCCCAATCTAGCGCTCCCGATCAAGCCGACATCAATGGTGGAAATCTTGCCTAAAATCACTCCAGCAATAATGCAGATATTATTTGCTAAAATACAGATATGATTTGCTAAGATGCAGATACGATTTGCTAAGATAAAGAAATATGTAATGCATATATGATCTGTCAATCTGTAATTCGGGTAACTAGGAATGCAGATATGATTCTACTAGAAATTAGGAAATTGGGAAACTCCTAAGATTTAGGAGATTGTAATATGTAATTCGAATTAGAATCTTTAGGATTTGAATTTCTATTATTAGGATTAGATTTAGATTTATCCAGCTTTTGTATAAATAAGCACATCAGGCCACGTCTTCAAGTGTGGAATTTTCAGCAGAATCTAGAGCTAGCACCATCAGCAACTGTAGACACTCAAAGCTAGTACGGTGGTACACGAAACTTTAGTACGGTGTCTCTCTCGATCGAGGAGGTACAGGACCAGGATTTGGGAAGCTGGAAGCTTTCGGAGGTGATCGCTCGGTATAGCCGATGCACTCCGTTGGACAGAAACCTCAACGTCTGGCCATCACTGGTGCACCACTGTCGTCCTCCCATTGGCGATCGTCGTGGAAGGCGGATTATCTAGAAACTCTGAATTTCTCACCTTGTATTCAATTTGGTTTTCAATCACATAACTGGTTTGCAATTCTGTTTCTTAATTATATTTCCTGCACTTTAATCTGCTTGTAACTTTGCCGCGACACATTGTTAGGGTAGACCACGTTAGACTAGAGCCGATCGAAACTGGTTTAATAATATGATTAGGTAGAGAACCTAAAATCGACCAAGTGCATACTCCCTGCCAACTGATGAGGTAGCGATTGTGTAAATCCTCAGTATGGCAATGGACAAACGCTCGGCTATCGTCGTAAGAATCTAAGGTTGATTCGGAATATAATTCTGAGTAAGAATAGTAAATTGTTGTGTTTTGATTCTCGAATTGATACAGTAGTTAGCATACATTAGTTTAGTATAGTTTAGTTTACTTTTTGCAATTAGTTTATTTTCTGCACTTAAACCTCAAACCCCCTATTTACTGCTTTTCTAGAGTTTGAGACTGAGTTAGTCCGACCTCGTCGCGTCTAGCCAAGATCGAGTCAGCATTCTATACTAAATGTTTTTCTGTATTGACTCTGATTTTTACACTTAGCACAATCTGAACACACTATGTCCTTGAGAGAATCGACCTAGGTTAGCTATACTATAGTTAGCTTTAGTTTTATTTGATACGCATAAGACGACTAAAAATCCGCTTATCAGTCACTTCTAGAGTAGCTTACAACGCAAGATACGCAAGGATAGGATTGGCAATTCATGTTGTAATTCTGTTAGGGAATCGCTAGAGTAGCAAGTCACAGCTCGTATATATATAGGACCTGTGCACTTTTTAGGTGTCTTTGAATTCACTCTCAAAAACACTCCCATTATATCCATTTCTTCGCTCTCGTTCTCTCCGTTTATGGTGGTGCACGGTGCTACGTTGGTGTTTCTCTCGATCGAGGAAATGCAGGTCTGAGAATGGGAAGCTGAAGTTTGTTAGAGGGGACTGATTGGGGTTTCCAACACACTCTTGTGAATCTGATCCTCAGTGCTCAGTCTATTGGAGGTGAACCATCACCATCAACCATGGCGATCATCGTGGAAGATGGATCCACTTGAATTTTAGACCACTGTGTTTGTACTCTATTTTCTGTTAATCAATTTCATTCTGCATTTCTTATTTCCATTCCCTCCTTCCTCTCCTTTAATTCATGATTTAATCCATGATTACAATTGAATTGTGAACAATGTTAAGCTAAGCCAATCGGAACTGGTTTAACTAATTCAGTAGGTAATCATTTGACGATTGTTAATCGAGAACCTAAAATCAGCTCTGAACTTAATCCTTGCCAACTGATGAGGTATCGATTGTCTAATTCCTCGATATGGCAATGGATGAACCTTTGGCGATTGCCATAAGACTTCCCAAGGCTGATATGGACTGAGAACTAGAGTGCGGAATTTGGACTGGACTTGGACTAATAGGACTAAACATGAACACAATTTTGTCGTAATAATAATAATAGTGAAACCAGTAGCATTAGTATATGTTTACTGCATTCATAGTTTAGTTTATTTCCTGCCTTACCTGCATTCCAATCCCCACTGTTTACTGCTTTTCAGTTCGAGACAGAGATAGTCCATCTCTGTAGTGTCTGTCTGCACTTAGCTGAAACCAAGTCGAATAGGTCTCTACAGAGATCATATCGGCTTAGTCTCTGCCGAGAGCGACTCGGCCAATGGCCGAGATAGGTTAGCATTGTACACCTAAGATTCTACATCATTTCACTTCACACTGAGTCATAATTGAACACACTGTGTCCTTGAGAAAAATCAACCTAGGGTTGACTATACTATAGTTAACTTTAGTTATTTGATGCCCGTTATGACACCTAAAATAGAGCTCATCAGATTGGCACCGTTAGTTATTCTCCCTGGATGGAGCAATGAAGGATTGGTTGTACCTTCAGCCAATACTTTTCAACACTTGGGGAGACATGAAATGCACATTCTTGGAAAAATTCTTTCTGGCATCCCGAACCGCATCCATCAGAAAGGAGATATGTGGGATATGGCAGCATACAGGAAAGACTTTGCACGAGGTTTGGGAAAGGTTCAACAAACTTTGTGCCACTTGTCCACACCATTAGATCAGCGAACAATTTGTGATCCAGTATTTCTATGAAGGACTATCAATGATGGACAGAAGCATGATAGACGCAGCCAGTGGAGGAGCCCTTATGGATAAAACCCCAACAGTAGCAAGGCATCTGATCTCTAATATGGCAAGCAACACACAATAGTTTGGGATCAGAGGGCCAAGTCAAACTCGTATGGTGAATGAAATCGGTGCAGCTTCCAACCAGAGACTGGAGAATCAGCTCACCGAATTGACATCATTGGTGAGACAGCTTGTAGTCGGATGATGATGGGCGTTTTTACAGTCGTTTTACGCGCTAATCAAATAACTAAAGCTAACTATAGTATAGTCAACCCTAGGTCATTTTTCTCAAGGACACAGTGTGCTCAATTGTCATTTAGTGTCAAGTTAAACAATGCAAAATCTGAGATGTGAAGTGTTGACTCTTCTCGATTGTGGCCGAGTCATACTCGGCAGAGACTGAGCAGAGATGGTCTCGGCAGAGACTATTCGGCTTGGTCTCGGCTGAGTGCAGACAGACGCTACAGAGGTGGACTACCTCTGTCTCAACCAGTAAAAACAAAGAAAGAAAGCAAAGTAAACGGGGGTTTTGAATGCAAGTAAGCAGAAAATAAACTAAGACTATGAATGCAGTGAATGTATACTACTATTACTACTTATCTATTATTATTATATAACTGTATTCAGATTCAGTTCCATTAATTAAGTCCAGTCCAGGTTCCAATCTCCAGTTCTCAGTCCATATCAGCCTTGGGTAGTCATATGGCAATCGCCAAAGGTTCGTCCATTGTCATACCGAGGATTTATGCAATCGCTACCTCATCAGTTGACAGGGATTAAGTTCAGAGCTGATTTTAGGTTCTCATTCAACAATCGTTAAGTGATTACCTACTGAATTAGTTAAACCAGTTCCAATCGGCTTAGCTTAACATTGTTCACAATTAAATTGCAATCGCGGATTCAACGTGAATTAAAGTAGAGGAAGGAGAACAGAGATATGAAATGCAGAACGAAATCAATTAACAGAAACAAAATACAAATACAGTGGTCCGAATTCAGATGGCTCCATCTTCCTCAACGATCGCCAAGGTTGATGGTGGTGGTTCACCTCCGTTAGCCTAAGCGCTGAGGATCAGTTCCACCAGAGTGCGTCAGTAGTCTGATCGGTCCCCTTTGGTAAACATCCAGCTTCCCAGTCTTAGACCTGCGCCTCCTCAATCGAGAGAAGCACCAATGCAGCACCGTGCACCACCGTGAAAATGGAGAGAGCGGGAGCGAGAAAATGGATATAAAATGTTGTGTGAAAAGAGTGAATTCAAAGACCCAGAAAAAGTGCGCAGCTCCTCCTATATATACACGAGTTGCGCGTTGGGTGACGCTACAAAATATCCTAACAGAATTACAATGTGAATGTTCTATTCTACCCCTGTGCAGATCTTCCAACGTGACATGGCAGATTCTCTAAGAGTGACATGGCAGCTGAGCTGGCCTCTGAGCTGGATAGCCGATGTGGAAACACAGTTGGGCCGCTCTTTATTGGGCTGATGGACTGCAAGGTGTGGGTTGCCGAGACGAGTCTGGTTGGCCGAGACGGAGTCGGTCTTGGCCGGGACGACTTCAACTCGACTGAGGCTCTTCTGTTGACTCTTGGTTGACTCGGCTTGACCTGCAGAAGAAGGGCTGATACTTTTATTAGCTAAGACTTTCGAATTAACACAGATTTGTATTTTCTCTATATTTAAGCCCATAAAATGAATCTTAGCTAACAATCAATTCTTAAGCACAGAATAGTCTTGCAAATACCCTTCTTAGGTGTCTTAAAGATGTATAAATTGTGACTCATCATCGGACAACACCAACCAGCCCTGGCAGCAAAGGTATGTGGCATATGTACTTCCGTGGAGCACCCTACTGATATGTGCCCCACTCTTCAAGAAACCGAGTTGGACCAACCAGAGAACGTTGGAGCCATAGGAGGATTTCAGTATGGGAAACAGTCGTATCAGAACCGGCCAGGACTAAATCAAGGGCCATACGTAGCTCAACAATTTGGATCCACACCGAATCCCTATAAGAGGAAAGCAGGATATCAACAACTGACTCCGCAATATCAGGCACCTCCTTTCCAACAGCAATAGCAATAGCAACAACGGAAAGTGCCTACCCAAGGCAACTCTCCATCTCTAGAAGACCTAATAAAGCAGCTTGCAACCAGCACCCTAGAGTTCCAGCAATCTGTGAGCTCCAGCAATATGCAGTTCCAGTAGAACATGACTGCCACCATCCAAGACCTCAAAATGCAGATTGGGGAGTTAGCAAATACTGAGTCAATTACAGTCGGTAGGATCCAACAACCTCCCCTCTCAAACCATTCCAAATCCGAGAGGAAATGCCAGTGTAGTCACTCTTCGAAGTGGAAAAGAATTACCTCAACCTACACTACCGCAGTTGCCGATATCAGCTGAATCCGACTTTGAGCCAAATGCCTACTTGCAGTCTCGGCCAGAGACAACTGTCCCATTTCCATTTCCATCTCAGACCACCTCGGCAAGAAAGCCAAAGTCAGATGAAGAATTGTTGAAGATGTTCCGAAAGGTGGAAATCAATATTCCACTCCTCGACGCTATTAAACAGGTCCCTAAGTACGAAAAAGTCCTCAAGGAATTGTGCATATACAAAAAGAGAAAGATAAAGGGGAGCAAGGAAATTGGAGGTGTGGTGTCGGCCCTAACAAGAAATGAAGAAATCATTGCAGGTGCTCCAACCTTGCCAAAGAAATGCAGAGACCCTGGAATCTTTTCTGTCCCATGCACCATTGGCGAATGCATCTTTGCCGATGCCATGTTGGACTTGGGAGCCTCGATCAATGTCATGCCCGCATCCATCTACAGGTCCTTGAATTTTGGTGACTTAGAACCCACAAGGATGACCATTCAACTCGCAAACAGGAGCATTGTCTAATCCTTGGGAGTTCTCGAGGATGTTCTCGTCCAAGTCAACGAACTAATATTTCCAATTGATTTTTATGTGCTAGACATGGAGGATGAGACGTTTGGGAAGGAATCCACCCTAATTCTGGGAAGACCTTTCTTGATGACAGCCAGAACAAAGATTGATATGCATGTCGGGATGCTCTCGATGGAATTCAGTGACACTCTAGTGCAATTCAACATTTTAGAAGCAATGAAGCACCCCACTGAAGACCACTCCCTCTTTGGCATCAATTTACTTGATGATATAGTTGAAGAATACCTTCAGCTAAACAGCAGCAATGAAGACATTGAGAAGTTTGCTGAAGGCACTGATGAGACCAATTACCTAGGGGTTGTAGATGAAGAGGCCGACCATAAGGAAGTACAAGACCTTCCCAACTCTAAGGACGACCATAGCAATATTGCTGACTTGGACTTTGAAGTTGAATTTTTTGAATTGCTAGACTAAGTCTACAACCAAGAACACTCAGAGTGTACAAAGGATGCAATAGTCACAACTGTCGAAACTAAAGAGTCCCCCCTTGCACAATTGGCGACCATTTTCACCACCAAGATCAAGTCGGTCGTAGAAGGCCGATTCGAGGATTAGATAAAAGTCAACTCAGCCGAAAAGTCCAATAGCAAGGCCAATACGCTTGTTGAGACCATCTCGGCCAGTGCAAACCAGACTCAGGCTGGAGTAGAGATCAATGTTACATCCGGACCCGACTCTATAGCAACACAAGAAGCCAATGCCGACTTCAACCCAACAAGAACCAAAGTCACCAAGTCGAGCCGGCCGAAGTAGCCAATGGCCGAAATCATCTCGGCACACCTGATGCTGAGTCAAAATCAAGTCGGCTAGTCGGATCCAAGCCTAGTAACTAAAAAATCTCCATTATTACCACCAACTACAGAACTGAAACCATTGTCGAGCTACCTAAAGTATGCCTACTTGGAAAAGGAATAGCAACTCCCAGTTATCATTGGCAACAATCTCCACCAAGAGCAAGTAGATAAGTTGGTGAAGGTCCTCAAGCAACATAAGAAGGCAATATGGTGGAAGCTAGCAAACCTTCTTGGAATAAACCCCTCCATCTGTATGCACAGAATCTTGATGGAGGAGGAAGTCAAGCCCATAAGGCAACAATAAAGAAGACTGAATCCAACACTTCTGGAAGTGGTTAAAAAGGAAGTCAACAAACTCCTTGCTGTAGGGATCATCTACCCCATTTCGGATAGCCAATGAGTGAGCCTTGTGCAAGTGGTGCCAAAGAAGTCTGGGATGACTGTTATGAAAAACCAACAAGATGAGCTAGTACCAACAAGGATTCAGAATAGTTGGCGAGTCTGTATTGACTACAGACGTTTAAACCAAGCAACTCGTAAGGATCACTTTCGTCTTCCTTTCATTGACCAAATGCTCGAAAAACTAACAGGGAAATCCCATTACTACTTTCTGGACGGATTCTCAGGCTACATGCAAATTCATATTACACTTGAAGACCAGCATAAAACGATCTTCACTTGCCCATTTGGTACCTTTGTGTACACCTGCATGCCATTTGGCCTATGCAATGCACAGAGTACATTCCAACACTACATGACAAGTATTTTCTCGGACTTGCTGTAGGAGTGCAAGGAGGTGTTTATGGATGACTTCACGATGTACGTTGACTCATTTGAAGCATGCTTGAGTAATCTATCTAAGGTGTTAAAGAGATGTATGGACACGAATCTTGTGCTCAATTTTGAAAAATGTCATTTCATGATGACCGAGGAAATAGTGTTGGGACATCTGGTCTCCAACAGAGGCATTGAGGTGGACAAAGCAAAGATAGATGTTATCACCTCCCTTCCAAACCCCGCTTCTATGTGGGAAGTTCGCTCATTTTTAGGACACACAGGCTTCTACAGAAGATTTATCAAGAACTTCAGCACATTAGCCTTGCCTCTGTCCAAACTACTACAGAAGGATGTGGAATTCAACTTTGATCAACCCTTTATTGAAGCATTTCAGGAACTGAAGAACAAACTCACATCCGCCCCTACTTTGCAAGCACCGAACTGGGACCTGCTATTCGAATTGAGGTGTGATGCATCCAACTTGGCATTAGGAGCTGTTCTCGGCTAGAGAGCTAGAGTCGGCCAACCGATGCATGTGATTGCCTATGCATCTAGAACTATGGATCCGACCCAGCAAAACTACCCAACAATTGAGAAGGAACTTTTGGCAATCGTGTTTGCCTTAGACAAATTCCGCTCTTATCTTCTCGGTTCCAAGATAATTGTTTTCTCTGACCAGGCTGCCTTGAGATATTTGTTGAATAAGCCTGATGCTAAGCCAAGACTGATCAGGTGGATACTTCTTCTCCAAGAATTCAACTTGGATATCAAAGATAAGAATGGTGCTTTGAATTTTGTGGCAGATCACCTGAGCAGGATTGAAAGAGAAAGCAGACCAATGCCCATCCAAGACGAATTCCCTGATGAACAATTGCTACACATTAAAGCATCCACACCATGGTTTGTCGACATCTACAACTACGTGGCAACATCTCATTTTCCACCAAAGGCATCTCGGGCCCATAAGGATAAAATCCGAAGCAATGCCAAGTACTACATTTGGGAGGATCCCTACCTTTGGAGATTGTGCAGTGACAAGGTCATCCGTAGGTGCATTCCTGATGCCGAGATCAATTCGGTCCTCCAGTTTTGCCACTCAGCACCTAGAGGCGGCCATTATGGATCAACTCGGACTACCAGGAAAGTGTTAGACTGTGGCCTTTACTGGCCAACTATCTTTAGAGACACGCATAAATTCGTCTCCACCTGTGAAAAGTGCCAAAAAGCAGGATTGGCCATGAACCGAAGGCATGAAATGCCCCAGCAACCCATCTAGTTTTGTGAAATTTTCGATGTCTGGGGAATAGATTTCATGGGGCCATTCCTAGTCTCCAATGGTTACTCATACATTCTACTAGCCGTAGATTATGTATCAAGATGGGTAGAGGCCATTGCCACCAGAACCAATGACGCAAGGGTGGTTGTGGACTTCCTGAAGTCCAATATTTTCTGCAAGTTTGGTGTGCCAAAAGCGCTCATAAGTAACCAAGGTAGTCACTTCTGTAATAGAGCCATGACCTCTCTTCTTTAGAAATATGGGGTAGCACACATAATTGCTACAGCTTACCACCCCCAGAAAAATGGCCAAGCATAAGTCTTTAACAGCGAAATCAAGAAAACGCTGCAAAAGATGACCAACCCCAGTAGGAAGGACTGGAGTTGTCTCCTTGAGGATGCTCTTTGGGCACATAGAACCGCATATCGAACGCTGCTAGGGATGTCTCCCTACCGGATCGTCTTCTGTAAGACCTCTCACCTTCTTGTGGAACTTGAGCACAAAGCATACTAGGTTGTCAAGCAGTGCAATTTGGCCTACGACCAAGCAGGAGAGCAACGGAATTTCCAACTACAAGAATTTGACGAACTTCGCTTGGAAGCATACGAAAATTCCATGATATACAAGCAAAAAGTCAAGAAATTTCATGACCAGAAGATCCTGAGGAAAGATTTTCATGTTGGCCAAAAAGTCTTGCTGTTCAATTCAAGACTGAAGCTCATAACAGGTAAGCTTCGTTCCAGATGGGATGGACCTTTTGTCATCACTAACATATTTCCCAATGATGTAGTATAATTGCAAGATGAACATAGCAACAGCATCTTCCAAGTCAATGGGCATCAGGTCAAGCCATTCCACGAAGGTCCAGCACCAATTACTCATGACATAAAGATCATCTCGTTGATGGAACCAACTCCACCAGATGGAACTACCTTAGCGGACCCTGCCTCGCATTGAGGACAATGCAGATTTTAAGTGTGAGGGGGATACTGTTGCAGTTATGTGAACATCATGTTTTTATTCCCAAACTCTTTTGTTTTGTTTTGTTTTGACCTGGTTTTGACCTTTAGTCGAATTTTTCATCTGTTTTTAGTAAAAGCTGTCCAAGCCAAATCCACTCTGGCTCTCTGCCATCTTGGCCGAGTCCGGAGTGACTTCGGCCTGGCAGGATTTCAATTCTGTCATTTTGTTTATGATAATTTTCCTCCTAAGCAGAATTCCAAATTGGACTGTCGAAAAAAAATGTTTTGAAAAGAAATTCTAATTGACTTCTAGAAGTTTGAAAAAGATAGGAGAAAGTAATTCTACAACTATGGAAAGAGATTTCTCTAGCTTGAAAGGAATGAAACTTTTGTGCTCTAGACAGTGATTAACTGAGAAACTGAAAAGGAAAACCTGTTGTGACAAAGCAAAATAACCCTTGTGAGATTTAGAGCCTTCATAAATATCCATGGCCTACATCTTGCCATTCTCCTTGTTCTTGTGTGATTTTTGCATTCATGATTAACTGTGTATTCGACATTTTGCCATTAACTCTCTAGATACAACTGTTCTCACATGTAGGAATGACATGATCTAGGCTATATTTCTTAGGAGCCCCGAGCCAATTAAAGCCCACCTGAAGGAAGTTCTCTCCCTTGTTTACCCCCATTGAGCCGCATAACCATTCTTTCTTACAGCTCATTACAAGCCAAAGTCGGAAAACCATGAATCAACCTCACCTCAAGAAGTAGAGGAGCTTTGGAATCGTTTTGGGAGTAACTCATTATCAAGTGTGGGGGAGTCTCCAGGAAGCAGAATCTATTCAGCATCCTCTAAAGGCTCAAAAAATGCGAAGGAAGAAAAGAAGCGAGTGAAGGAAAGAAAAAGAAAAAGTGGAAGCAGTAGCTGAAAAATCTAAGCTGAATCAAACAAAGAAAGAAAATAGAAAGCTGTATGAATATCAAATAAATAAATAAATAAATAAAAAAAATATATATATATATATATATATATATATGTGTGTGTGTGTGTGTGTGTGTGTGTGTGTGTGTGTGTGTGATGATCGTTAGCTTATAGTCGTTTCAACGCACTTATCAAATACTAAAGCTAACTATAGTATAGTCAACCCTAGGTCATTTTTCTCAAGGACACAGTGTGCTCAATTGTGGTTTAGTGTCAAGCTAAACAATGCAGAATTGAAGATGTGGAGTACAGACTGAGCAGAGATGGTCTTGGCAGAGACTATCCGGCTTGGTCTCGGCTGAGTACAGATAGACGCTATAGAGGCGGACTACCTCTGTCTCAACCAGAAAACAGTAAAGAAAACAGTAAACGGGGGGTTGGAATACGAATGATGCAGAAAATAAACTAAGACTATGAATGCAGTAAATGTATACTACTGTTACTAATTATCTGTTAGTATTATATAACTGTATTCAGATTCAGTTCCATTAATCAAGTCCAGTCCAGGTTCCAATCTCCAGTTCATAGTCCATATCAGCCTTTGGTAGTCATATGGCAATCGCCAAAGGTTCGTCCATTGTCATACCGAGGATTTATGCAATCGCTACCTCATCAGTTGACATAGATTGAGTGCAGAGTTGATGTTAGGTTCTCATTCAACAATCGTTAATTGATTACCTACTGAATTAGTTAAACCAGTTCCAATCGGCTTAGATTAACATTGTTCACAGTTCAATTGCAATCGCGGATTCAACGTGAATTAAAGTAGAGGAAGAGAACAGGGATATGAAATGCAGAACGGAATCAATTAATAAAAACAGAGTACAAATACAGTGGTCCGAATTCGGATGGTTCCATCTTCCTCAACGATCGCCAAGGTTGATGGTGGTGGTTCACCTCCGTTCGCCTAAGTGCTGAGGATCAGTTCCACCAGAGTGCGTCAGTAGTCTGATCGGTCCCCTCTGGTGAACGTCTAGCTTCCCAGTCTTAGACCTGCACTTCCTCAATCGAGAGAAGTACCACTGCAGTACCGTGCGCCACCAGCAATGGAAGAACGAGAACGAAGAAGATGAAGTAATTGATGTGCGAAAAGAGTGAATTCAAAGACGTCTAAACAATGCACAACTCCTCCTATATATACACGAGCTGTGATTAGCTAATCCTAACGAATCCTAACAGAATTACAATGTGAATGCCCTATTCTACCCCTATGTAGATCTTCTCACGTGACATGGCAGATTTCCTCGGAGTGACATGGCAGATGAGTTGGCATTGAGATGGCCTCCAAGCTGGATAGCTGATGTGGTCAACACATTTGGGCCACTCTCTTCTGGGCTTCTGGGTTGCAGTCAATCTGGCCGGCCGAGACGACTTCATCTCGGCCGGGATGGAACCGGCTGGCCGGGCCTGACCTGCAAAAGAAGGAGTGATACTGTTTGTTTAGCTAAGAAATCTGAATTAGCACGGATTTGTATTTTTCCTATATTTAATCTCCTAAAATGAATCTCAGCTAACAGTCCATCCTTGAGCACAAAATAGTTTTGCAAACCTCCTTCTTAGGTGTCTAAAAGGTGTATAAATTGTGGCTCATCACACCCCCACACTTACCCTTTTGCACTCCTGGGCAAGATAAAATGAAAATCACAAGGGGGGTTTGAAAAGATAGAAAGGAATTTTTCACTTGGCTTCTTTCAGTTCAACCGAGACAGAGTCGCCACTCGTTCACTCTAAGACTGAGATGCTCTAACAATCTGAAAATTACTTCGTATGTGCCCTAGGCAATTCGTGACCTGCAACCAGAGAAGGTAACCAAGAGTGACAGAGACCTCATTTAAGTGAATAACTCCCTCACTTCTCTCGTGTTTGGGCTTGTATTTACACTCAACATTCATGGAACTGATATTACCATACTTTGACGAAGCTCTCTTTTTACACCTGCAAAAACACATATAGTTATGATCACTAGGACTTCTTTTTAAACTTGTAGCGAGGCTGGGTCACGGGTAGGATAAAATATAGGGGCAGAGGTTTCAAGACCCATGAGGAAGAGAGGAGCAATGGGGAGTAAGCTTTATCAGCATGAGGGAAAACCCCAAGATGTTATCAGTTCTTTCTTTTTCTGCTTCATCCAGCTCACTTTCTTTCTTTCTCTTATTATACAAGTTTATGCAACTGCTGGCTTTCTATATCCGCTTCAGCTCATATTTTCAACTGCTTTTTCTCTTTGCTTTCTTTTCTTTCTTTATTTTCGAGCTTTTATAGAATGCTGAATTGATTCTGCTTCCTGGAGAATCCCTCCCACACTTGGTAATGACTTACTCCCAAAACAATTCCAAAGCTCCTCAGCTTCCTGAGGGTGAGATTTATTCATAGTTTTCCGGCTTTGGCTTGTAATGAGCTGTAAGAAAGAATGGTTATGCGGCTCAATGGGGGTAGACAAGGGAGAGAATTTTCTTCAGGTAGGCTTTATTTGGCTCGGGGCTCATAAGAAACATGGCCTAGATCATCTCATTCCTGCATGTGAAAACAGTGGTATCTAGAGAGCTAAGGCAAAATGCAGAATATACAGTTAATCATGAATGCAAAAATCACACGAGAAAAAAAAAGAATGGCAAGATGCAAGCCATAAGTATTTACAAAGGCTCAAGCTCTAACACAGGTTGCATTTGCTCTGACTCAAGGTTTTTCTTTCTAGATTCTTAGTCAGTTACTGCCCAGAGCACAAATTTTTCATCTCCTTCAAGTTAGAGACTTCTCTTGTCAAAGTTGCAAAGTTACTCCTACCGTCTTTTCTGAACTTCCAGAAGCCAATTCAAAATTCTTTTCAAGACACTTTTATGATTGACAATCCACTTGGAATTCTGTTCAGATGGAAAAACAGAAAAGCTTTTTAAAAAAAACTAAGAGATTTTAAGTTTTGCCAGGCTGAGTGTGTTCCGGATCCGGCCGAGATGGAATAGAACCAGAATGGACTCGGCTTGGGCAGTTTTTTATTGAAAACATGAAATTTGAAATGACATGAAACTTGAAATAAAACACACAATTGAAAGAAATAACAAAGTAATTTAAACTAGCAGAGTTCAGGATGATGGGGATAGAAACTGTGATCATCCCCCCCCCACACTTAAAATCTGCATTGTCCTCAATGCGAGGCAGGATCATCTGGAGATGCTGGTTCCATCAATGATATTATCTCCATGTCATGAGTGATAGGCGCTGGACCTTCATGGAATGGCTTAATCTGATGCCCATTGACCTGGAAGGTGCTGTTGCTGTGTTCATCTTTTAGCTGTACTGCACCATGGGGAAACACATTAGTGATAACAAAAGGCCCATCCCATCTAGAACGTAGTTTACCTGCAATGAGCTTGAGGCGTGAGTTAAACAAGAGGACTTTCTGGCCAACTCGGAATTCTTTTCTCAAGATCTACTGGTCATGGAATCGCTTGATTTTCTGCTTGTAGATCCTGGAGTTTTCATATGCTTCCAAGCGGAGTTCATCTAGCTCTTGTAGCTGAAATTTTCTCTGCTCCCCTGCTTGGTCATAGGCCAGATTGCACTGCTTAACAGCCCAGTATGCTCTGTGTTCTAGTTCCACAGGAAGGTGACAGGCTTTGCTGAAAACAATCCTGTAGGGAGACATCCCTAAAGGTGTCCGGTATGCGGTTCTATGTGCCCAGAGAGCATCCTCAAGGAGGCGGCTCCAGTCCTTCCTGCTGGGATTGGTCATCTTTTGCAGTGTTTTCTTGATTTCCCTGTTGAACACTTCTGCTTGGCCATTTGTTTGCGGGTGGTAGGCAGTAGCAATTCTGTGTGCTACTCCATATTTTTGAAGGGAGGCCATAGCTCTATTACAGAAGTGACTGCCTTGGTCACTTATGAGTGCTTTTGGCACACCGAACCTGTAGAAAATATTGGACTTAAGAAAGTCCACAACCACTCTTGAATCATTGGTTCTGGTGGCAACGGCTTCTACCCATCTGGATACATAGTCCACGGCCAGCAGAATGTATGAGTAACCATTGGAGACTGGGAATGGTCCCATGAAATCTATTCCCCAGACATCAAAAATTTCACAGAATTGGATGGGTTGCTGGGGCATTTCATGCCTTTTGTTCATGGCCATTCCTGCTTTTTGGCAACTCTCGCAGGTGGAGACGAACTCATGCGCGTCTTTGAAGATGGTTGGCCAGTAGAGGCCACAGTCCAGTATTTTCCTGGCCGTCCGAGTGGAACCATAATGGCCGCCTCCAGGTGCCGAGTGGCAGAACTGGAGGACCGACTTGAACTCGGCTTCAGGAATGCACCTGCGGATGACTTTGTCACTGCATAATCTCCAAAGGTAGGGATCATCCCAAATGTAGTACTTGGCATCGCTTCGGATTCTATCGTTGGACAGCCGAGATGCCTCTGGTGGAAACCGAGATGTTGCAACAAAGTTGCAAATGTCAGCAAACCATGGTGGAGACGTTTTAATGTGCAGAAGGTGCTCATCTGGAAATTCATCTCGAATAGGCATTGCTTTGCTTTCTTCTTGAATTCTGCTTAGGTGATCAGCTACAGAATTCTCAGTACCTCTTTTATCTCTGATCTGGATGTTGAATTCTTGAAGGAGAAGCATCCACCGAATCAGTCTCGGCTTGGCATCAGGCTTCTTCAACAAGTACCTTAAAGCCGCATGATCAGAGAACACAATGATCTTACTGCCGAGAAGGTATGGCCGGAATTTGTCTAGGGCAAATACAATTGCCAATAGTTCCTTCTCGGCTGTTGTGTAATTCTGCTGGGCCGAGTCCATAGTTCGAGATGCATAAGCAATCACATGCACTGGGAGGCCGACTCCCGCCCTCTGGCCGAGAACAGCTCCTAATGCCGAGTTGGATGCATCACACATTAGTTCGAATGGCAGGTCCCAGTTTGGTGCTTGCAGAATGGGAGTGGATGTGAGTCTGTTTTTCAACTCCTGAAATGCTTCAATACAAGGTTGGTTAAAATTGAATTCCACATCCTTCTGTAGCAGCTTGGACAGGGGCAGGGCAAGTTTGCTAAAGTTCTTGATGAACCTTCTGTAAAAGCCTGCGTGTCCTAGAAATGAGCGAACCTCCCTCACAGAAGAGGGGTTTGGAAGGGATGATATGATGTCTATCTTGGCTTTATCCACTTCGATGCCTCTGTTAGATACCAGATGGCCCAATACTATTCCTTCAGTCACCATGAAGTGACATTTTTCAAAATTGAGTACGAGGTTTTTGTCAATACATCTCGTCAACACTCTGGATAGATTATTCAGGCATGCATCAAATGAGTCAGCATAAACAGTGAAATCATCCATGAAGACCTCCATGCAGTCCTGCAGCAAGTCCGAGAAGATGCTGAGCATGC
Organism: Mucuna pruriens; assembly: GCA_025330945.1. NCBI lineage: Eukaryota > Viridiplantae > Streptophyta > Magnoliopsida > Fabales > Fabaceae > Mucuna > Mucuna pruriens. Next base: position 43,751 of record JAENHJ010000106.1, read on the forward strand.
AGCGTTGGAATGTACTCGGCGCATTGCACAAGCCGAATGGCATGCGTGTGTACGCAAAGGTGCCAAATGGGCAGGTAAAAGTTGTCTTATGCTGGTCCTCTGGTGCGATGTGTATCTGCATATAGCCTGAAAATCCATCAAGAAAACAATAATGGGATCTCCCTGCTAATTTTTCAAGCATCTGGTCAATGAAGGGCAGAGGAAAGTGATCCTTGCGAGTTGCTTGGTTTAATCTTCTGTAGTCGATGCATACTCGCCAGCTATTCTGAATCCGTGTTGGTACCAGCTCATCCTGCTGGTTTTTCATGACAGTCAACCCGAACTTCTTTGGCACCACTTGTACAGGGCTCACCCATTGGCTATCCGAGATGGGGTATATGATCCCTGCTGCAAGGAGCTTTGAGACTTCTTTCTTAACCACGTCCAGGAGTGTTGGATTCAGTCTTCTTTGCTGCTGCCTTATGGGCTTGATCTCCTCCTCCATTAATATTCTATGCATGCAGATGGAGGGGTTTATGCCAGGAAGGTCAGAAAGTTTCCACCCTATTGCCTTCTTATGCTGCCTTAGGACCTCCAACAACTTTTCTTCTTGCTCTTGGTTGAGATTGCTAGCAATAATAACCGGGAGTAGCTGTTCTTTGTCCAAGTAGGCGTATTTTAAGTGACTCGGCAATGGTTTTAGTTCTATGGGTGGTGGTGGCAATGGAGATCTGTCAATATCTGAATTTGGATTCGACTGGCCGACTTGGTCTTGATTCTGCACCAGGTGTGCCGACATGATTTCGGCCTTTGATTGCTTCGGCCGGCTTGACTTCATGGGCTCAGTCAACGTGGGAGTGGAGTCGGCCTTGGCTTCGAGTTGTCCTTCTGAGTCGGATCTGGATGGAACATCAGTGTTTTCCACAGTGCGAGTTGAGTCTTCTTTGGCCGAAATGATCTCGGTGGGCTTGTCGGCCTTGGTTTCTTTGGCCGAGTTGACTATGGCTCCTTCATTGACTCGGCCTTCTCTGGCCGACTCGGTTGCGGCTGAAAAGATTGTTGCCAGCTGTGCAAATAAGGATTGGTTAGTTTCGCAACTTCAGCTTCTTCAATTCCCCGAGCACTCCTGGTTTTCCTGATTGCATGCTTGGTTCATCGTTTTGAATAATTCGGCTTTGAAATCTAAGTCAGCAATATCATCATATTCGTCCTCGGAGCTGGAGAGGGTATGTACTTCTTCACTGTCGGCTTCCTTTGCTAAGCAACTGATAATGTTAGAAACTTCAGCAAAATCTTCCATGCTTCCACTGCAGCTGTCTAGTTGAAGATATTCTTCAACCAGTTCTTCAATAAGGTCAACGCCAAAGAGGGAATGGTCTTCGGTGGGGTGCTTCATAGCTTCAAAGATGTTGAATTGCACCAGAGTGTCACCGAATTCCATTGAGAGAGTCCCGGAGTATACATCAATCTTTGTTCGTGCCGTCATTAAGAATGGTCTTCCCAGAATTAAAGTTGATTCTTTTCCGGCTATCTCTTCCTCCATGTCAAGAACATAAAAGTCAGCTGGAAAAATTAGCTCATTAACTTCGACGAGAACATCCTCAAGAACTCCCAGGGGCTGGACAATACTTCTGTTTGCAAGTTGAATGGTCATCCCTGTGGGCTCTAAACCTCCGAAATTCAGGGACCTGTAGATTGATGCCGGCATGACATTGATTGAGGCTCCCAAATCCAGCATGGCATCGGTAAAAGTGCATTCACCAATGGTTCATGGGACAGAAAAGATTCCAGGATCTCTGCATTTCTTAGGCAGTGTTTTTGCCCCTGCGATGGAAGTTGCGTTGTTAGTCAGGGCCGACACCACACCTCCAACTTCCACACTTCCTATTATCTTCTTCCGCTTGTGCACACAGAGTTCCTTGAGGAACTTTGCATACTTGGGAACTTGCTTGATGGCATCGAGGAGTGGAATGTTGATTTCCACCTTACGGAACATCTTCAGCAACTCGTCATCCGACTCTGGCTTCCTTGCTGAATTGGGCCGAGATGGAAATGGCAGTGGGACAGCTTTCTCTAGCCGAGACTGTAAGTCAGCGTTTTGCTCGGGGTCGGTTCTTACTGATCTCGGCTCCTGCTGCAGTGTAGGTTGGGCTAGTTCTTTCCCACTTCTGAGAGTGACTACACTGGCGTTTCCTCTCGGATTTGGAATGGTTTGAGAGGGGAGGTTGCTAGATCCTGCCGACTGTAATTGGCTCACACTGTAATTGGCTCACAGTGTTGGCTAGCTGTCCAATTTGCGTTTTGAGGTCTTGTATGGTGGCAGTCATATTCTGCTGAAACTGCATGTTGCTGGAGCTCACAGATTGCTGGAACTCCAGATTACTAGTTGCTAGTTGCTTCACTAGGTCCTCCAGAGATGGAGGGTTACCTTGAGTAGGTACCTTCTGCTGTTGTTGCTGTTGTTGGAGTGGTGGTACTTGGTATTGCTGAGTCGGCTGCTGATAACCTGCTTGTCGCTGATAAGTGTTCGGTGTGGATCCGAATTGTTGAGCCGCATATGGCCCCTGATTCGGTCCTGGCCGAAATGGCTGTCTTCCATGTTGCTGGTTATCAAATGGCCGATTCTGATACGGCTGCTTCCCGTACTGAAATCCACCTATGGCTCCAACATTTGCTGGCTGGTCCGACTCGGTTTCTTGGAGAGTGGGGCACATATCAGTGGGGTGCTCCACGGAAGTACATATGCCACATACTTTTGCTGCCATGGTGGGTTGGTGTTGTCCAACAGCAAGCTGTCTCACCAATGATGTCAATTCAGTCAGCTGATTCTCCAACCTCTGATTGGAAGTTGCACCGATTTCATTCACCATCCGAGACTGACTCGGCCCTCTGATTCCAAACTGCTGTGTGTTGCTAGCCATGTTGGAAATCAGGTGCCTCGCTGCTGCTGGTGTCTTGTCCATTAAGGCTCCGCCACTGGCTGCGTCTATCATACTTCTGTCCATCAGAGATAATCCTTCATAGAAATACTGGATCAGCAACTGTTCGCTGATCTGATGATGTGGACAGGTGGCGCAAAGTTTGTTGAACCTCTCCCAGTATTCATGTAACGTTTCGCTTGGATGCTGCCTTATCCCACATATCTCTTTTCTGATGGTCGCAGTTCTGGATGCCGGAAAAGAACTTCTCCAGAGTGCACGCTTCATGTCTCCCCTGTGTGTTGAAAAGGGCCGGCTGAAGGTACAGCCAATCCTTTGCTGCCCCATCCAGGGAGAATGGGAATGCCTTCATCTTGATATAGTCCTCCGATATCCCCTGCGGCCTCATGGTAGAGCAGACCACATGGAACTCTTTCAGGTGCTTGTGGGGGTCTTCTCCTGCAAGACCATGAAATTTGGGGCAACAGGTGTATAAGACCAGATTTCAACTCATATGTTTGGGCTGGCTCTATTTGTGGGTATTGGATGCACCGGGGTTGATACACCACGCCTGGAGTAGCTAACTCCTTCAACGCCCTATCGTTATTCTCCATTCGCCCCTGATTCTGCAAAAGCGTTAGAACTAGACACAAGATTATCAGTACAAAGCTGGTTAGAATTAGCTACAGATTCTATATCAGCACTACTATTTACTACAGTGTTCCTAATTTTTCGTAATCTACGTAAGGTTAACTCTATTTCCGGGTCAAAAACAGTCAATGGATCAATACTACTCCTAGTCATGCATCATGCAGATTATGCAGAAAAGAAAGATGCAGTAATGTATGCAAACAAAATGCTACCTCTAAGTACTACAAAATGGTTTTACACAGAAAAATTATTGATATAGGGCATGCTTTTTATTCAGGATCCAGAAACAACAAAAAAAAAAAAAACATAGACAAATTCAAAATACTCAAGACTGACTTACACTTCACAGACTCGGGATTCGACCTTACTTAGCTTGGCACACATTTACACAAAAGAACTTGTGTCCCCGGCAACGGCGCCAATTTGATGATCGTTAGCTTATAGTCGTTTCAACGCACTTATCAAATACTAAAGCTAACTATAGTATAGTCAACCCTAGGTCATTTTTCTCAAGGACACAGTGTGCTCAATTGTGGTTTAGTGTCAAGCTAAACAATGCAGAATTGAAGATGTGGAGTACAGACTGAGCAGAGATGGTCTCGGCAGAGACTATCCGGCTTGGTCTCGACTGAGTACAGATAGACGCTACAGAGGCGGACTACCTCTGTCTCAACCAGAAAACAGTAAAGAAAACAGTAAACGGGGGGTTGGAATATGAGTGATGCAGAAAATAAACTAAGACTATGAATGCAGTAAATGTATACTACTGTTACTAATTATCTGTTAGTATTATATAACTGTATTCAGATTCAGTTCCATTAATCAAGTCCAGTCCAGGTTCCAATCTCCAGTTCATAGTCCATATCAGCCTTTGGTAGTCATATGGCAATCGCCAAAGGTTCGTCCATTGTCATACCGAGGATTTATGCAATCGCTACCTCATCAGTTGACAGAGATTGAGTGCAGAGCTGATGTTAGGTTCTCATTCAACAATCGTTAAGTGATTACCTACTGAATTAGTTAAACCAGTTCCAATCGGCTTAGATTAACATTGTTCACAGTTCAATTGCAATCGCGGATTCAACGTGAATTAAAGTAGAGGAAGAGAACAGGGATATGAAATGCAGAACGGAATCAATTAATAAAAACAGAGTACAAATACAGTGGTCCGAATTTGGATGGTTCCATCTTCCTCAACGATCGCCAAGGTTGATGGTGGTGGTTCACCTCCTCCGTTCGCCTAAGTGCTTGAGGATCAGTTCCACCAGAGTGCGTCAAGTAGTCTGATCGGTCCCCTCTGGTGAACGTCCAGCTTCCCAGTCTTAGACCTGCACTTCCTCAATCGAGAGAAGTACCACTGCAGTACCGTGCGCCACCAGCAATGGAAGAACGAGAACGAAGAAGATGAAGTAATTGATGTGCGAAAAGAGTGAATTCAAAGACGTCTAAACAATGCACAACTCCTCCTATATATACACGAGCTGTGATTAGCTAATCCTAACGAATCCTAACAGAATTACAATGTGAATGCCCTATTCTACCCATATGCAGATCTTCTCTCACGTGACATGGCAGATTTCCTGAGTGACATGGCAGATGAGTTGGCATTGAGATGGCCTCCAAGCTGGATAGCTGATGTGGTCAACACATTTGGGCCACTCTCTTTGGGCTTCTGGGTTGCAGTCAATCTGGCCGGCCGAGACGACTTCATCTCGGCCGGGATGGAACTGACTGGCCGGGCCTGACTGCAAAAAAGAAGGAGTGATACTGTTTGTTTAGCTAAGAAATCTGAATTAGCACGGATTTGTATTTTTCCTATATTTAATCTCCTAAAATGAATCTCAGCTAACAGTCCATCCTTGAGCACAAAATAGTTTTGCAAACCTCCTTCTTAGGTGTCTAAAAGGTGTATAAATTGTGGCTCATCAGTGTGTGTGTGTGTGTGTGCGTGTAATAAGAAAAAGAAAGGAAGTGAAGTGGCAACAACAAAGGAGGAAATGATAGCATCCTGGGTTATCCCTCATGCTGATGAAGCTTACTCCCCATTGCTCCTCTCTTCCCCATGAGTCTTGAAGTCAGTTTCTATATTTTATCCTACCCGTGATCCCAGCCAAAAAAGAAGTCCTAGTGATCATAACTGCGTGTGTTTTTGCAGGTGTAAGAAGAGAGCTTTGTGAAAGTATGGTAATATCAGTTCCATGAATGTTGAGTGTAAATACAAACCCAAACACGTGAGAAGTGAGGGAGTTATTTGCCTAAATAAGATCTCTATCACTCTTGGTTACCTTCTCCTGTTTGTAGGTCATGAATTTGCCTTGAGCATGGAAGAAGTAATTTTCATATAGTTTGAGTATCTCGATCCCAGGGTGAATGAGTGTCGACTCTGTCTCAGTTAAACTTAAGAAAGCCAATTGAAAAATTCTTTTCTATCTTTAAAAATTTCCCTTGTGTATTTTCATTTTATTTTGCCTAGGAGTGCAAAAGGTTAAGTGTGGGGGTCTGATGAGTCACAAGTTATACATCTTTTATGGACCTAAGAAAGTTGTCACAAGACTATCTTGTGCTTAAGAATAGAGTGTTAGCTGAGATTCATATTATGGACCTAAAAAATAGAGAAAATACAAATATATGCTAATTCAAGGATCTTAGCTAACTCTTCTTTTCTTGCAGGATCAGCCGAGATGTTCTCGGGTCCATCATAAGAAGACTCAGCCAAGATGAAGTCATCTAGACCAAGACTGACTCCATTTCGGCCAAACCAGATCAGGCTAGTCTTCACGGCCCAACAACCCAAGTAGGTGCAGTCCAATAAGGAGCATCCCAAAGACGCTATCCACGTCAGTTGTCCAGCTTAGGACCACTTCAGCTCCAGCTCAACTACCACGTCACTTCTAGAGTAGCTTACAATGCAAGATACGCAAGGATAGGATTGGCAATTCATGTTGTAATTTTGTTAGGAATCGCTAGGAGTAGCAAGTCATAGCTTATGCATATATAGGAGGAGCTGTGCACTTTTTAGGTGTCTTTGAATTCATTCTCAAAACACTCCTATTATATCCATTTCTTCGCTCTCGTTCTCTCCATTTACGGTGGTGCACGGTGCTACGTTGGTGTTTCTTTCGATAGAGGAAATGCAGGTTTGAGAATGGGAAGCTGAAGTTTGTTAGAGGGGAGTGATTGGGGTTTCCAACACACTTTGGTGAATCTGATCCTCAGCGCTCAGTCTATTGGAGGTGAACCATCACCATCAACCATGGAGATCGTTGTGGAAGATGGATCCACTTGAATTCATACCACTATGTTTGTACTCTGTTTTCTGTTAATCAATTTCATTATGCATTTCTTATTTTTGTTCCCTTCCTCTCCTTTAATTCATGATTTAATCCGTGATTGCAATTGAATTGTGAACAATGTTAAGCTAAGCCGATCGAAACTAGTTTAACTAATTCAGTAGGTAATCATTTGACGATTGTTAATCGAGAACCTAAAATCAGCTTTGAACTTAATCCTTGCCAATTGATGAGGTAGCGATTGTGTAATTCCTCGATATGGCAATGGACGAACCTTTGGCGATTGCCATAAGACTTCCCAAGGCTGATATGGACTGAGAACTGGAGTGCGGAATTTGGACTGGACTTGGACTAATAGGACTAAACATGAACACAATTTTGTCGTAATAATAATAATAGTAAAACCAGTAGCATTAGTGTATGTTTACTACATTCATAGTTTAGTTTATTTCCTGCCTTACCTGCATTCCAATCCCTACTGTTTACTGCTTTTCAGTTCGAGACAGAGATAGTCCATCTCTATAGCATCTGTCTGCACTCAGCCGAAACCAAGTCGAATAGGTCTCTATAGAGATCATACCGGCTTAGTCTCTACTGAGAGCGACTCGGCCAGTGGCCGAGACAGGTTAGCATTCTACACCTAAGATTCTACGTCATTTCACTTCACACTTAGTCATAATTGAACACACTGTGTCCTTGAGAAAAATCGACCTAGGCTTGACTATACTATAGTTAGCTTTAGTTATTTGATGCCCATTAAGATGACTAAAATAGAGCACATCACATTCCTCATTGGGTTGTTGGGCCGAGAAGCCTGGCCTGGCCGAGATGGAGTCGGTCTAGTCGGGACGACTTCATCGTAGTTGAGTCTTCTTATGATGGGCCGAGATCGTCTCGGCTGGACCTCTTATGATGGGCTGAGATCATCTCGGTTGAACTTGCAAGAAAAGAAGAACAAGTCTTTTATTAGCTAAGATCCTCGAATTAGCAAAGAAGACTGGAGTTGACTCCTAAAGGACGCTCTCTGGGCGCATAGAACTGCATAATGAACTCCATTAGGGATGTCTCCCTACCAGATTGTCTTCGGTAAAGCTTTCCATCTCCTAGTGGAGCAAGAACACAAAGCTTACTAGGCTGTCAAACAATGCAACCTGGCCTATGACCAAGCTGGACAGTAGAGGAAGTTCCAATTACAAGAACTAGATGAACTCCACTTGGAAGCCTATGAGAATTCTAGGATTTACAAGCAGAATGTTAAGGAATTCCATGATCAACAGATCTTGAGAAAAGAATTTCGAGTCGGCCAGAAAGTACTCCTATTCAATTCACGCCTCAAGCTCATTGCAGGTAAGCTTCGTTCTGGATGGGATGGACCTTTTGTTATCACTAATATTTTTCCTTATGGTGTAGTTGAATTAAAGGATGAACATACCAACAGCACCTTCCAGGTCAATGGACATCAGATCAAATTATTCCATGAAGGCCCAACACCAATTGCAAGCGACTTGGAGACCATTTCATTGATGGAGCCAGCCTTGCCAGATGGCACACACTGAGCCAACTTCACTAATCCCTCTTTAGTCATAATAAGCATTAAGGGCAATGTAGAATTTAAGTGTGCGGGAGTGAGGGGGATACTATTGCAGCCATTTGAAGCTTGCTGCATTTCTGAAATTCTGTGTTTTATGTTCCTGTTCTTTATTGTTCTTCATGTCGTTTTTCTATTATGTTTCTTTTTCCTTGTGTCATTTCCTTCTGCTTTAAATAAAAAGCTATCCAAACCGAGTCGAGTCCGACTCCGATGCCATCTCGGCTGGATCCGGATTGACTTCGGCCCGGTAAGGTTAGGTTTGCATTCTGTCATTGTTGAATTGCTATTTTGTTTTTCTCCTAACAGAATTCTGATATCGGATTGCTGAGAAAATATTTTGGAAAAGAAATTTGAATTGATTTCTAGAAGTTTGGATAGTACAGTAGGAAGCAATTCAGAAACTTTGGAAGTAGATTTTTCAAGCTTGATAGGGAATGAAATTTATATGTCTCAAGGTAGTGAATGATTGAAAATTGAAAAAAGGAACCCGTTGTGATAGAGCAATTGACTGTGTGAGAATTTTGAGCCTATGCACATATTTGATGGCTTTAAATCTTGTCATTCTCTCTTTTCTTGTGTGATTTTTTCATCCATGTTAGCTGTGCATTCTAGATTTTGCCTTGACTCTCTGGATATATCTGGTTTCACATGTAGGAATGACATGATCTAGGCCATGTTTCATATGAACCCCAAACCAAATGGGCCTACCTGGAAAGTTTTGTCCCTAGTCCACCTTCTTTGAGCCTGCATGTCCATTCTTTGCTGACAACTCATTACAAGCCAAAGCCGAAAAAGCCATGATTAACCCTTAACCTTAAGGAGCAGAAGAGCTTTGGAATTGTTTTAGGAGTAAGTCATAATCAAGTCTGGGGGAAGCACGAGGGAGCGAAGCAATCATAGTGACGCGGAGGGGTTGAAAAAGGAAAAAGAAAGGAAACAAGTGCCAGGGAACAAAAGAAAAAAAATGAAATGAAAAAGCAGCCAAAAGTCAAAAATTGTAAAAACTCAAAACGAGCTGTAGCACAACAATAATAAAAAGGAAAGAAAAAGATGAGAAGGGAAAGAACATAAGTGAGCAAGGAAGGTTTTTAGAATGAACAAAAATATCACAGTATCTTGAGATGTCCCTCATACTAATGAAGCTTACTCCCCATTGGTCCTCACTTCCCTTTGCTTACTAAACTCAGTTTCCCTCTTATATCCTACTGATGAGTCATATTTTAAACACCTCACAAAGGTTTAAGATGGGTGTTGTTAATAATGTTTAATGATTAAAAGTCTTGTCTTAATTGAGATTTGAATTATGGGCCTAAAAATAGGAGAAATACAAATCTGTGCTAAAATGAGGTTTCTTAACTAACAAAAGGTTAAGACTTGTTTTGCAGGACCAATAGGACCATCTCGGCCCAAGCCAGGAACATCCCGACCAATCCAGCACTCCCGGTCAAGCCAACATCAGTGACGAAAATCTCGCCTAAAATCACTCCAGCAAGAATGCATATATGATTTGTCAAGATTAAGGAATCTGCAATGGAGATATGATTTGTCAAGATTAAGGAATTTGTAATGCAGATATGATTTGCTAAGATTAAGGAATTTGTAATGCAGATATGGTTTGCTAAGATCAAGGAATCTGTAATTCGGGTAACTAGGAATGCATATATGATTTTGCAAGAAATTAGGAAACTGGGAAACTCCTAAGACTGAGGAAATTGTAATCTGTAATTCGAATTGGAATCTTTAGGATTTGAATTTTTGTTATTAGGATTAGGTTTTGATTTATCCAGCTTGTGTATAAATAAGCACACTAGACCACAGCTTCAAGTGTGGATTTTTCAGCAGAATCTAGAGCTAGCGTCGTCAACAATCGCAGACACTCTAAGCTAGTACAGTGGTACACGAAGCTTTAATACGGTGTCTCTCTCGGTTGAGGAGGTACAAGACCATGATTTGGGAAGCTGGAAGCCTTTAGAGGTGATCGCTCGGTATAGCCGACGCACTCTGTTGGACGGAAACCTCAATGTTTGGCCACCATTGGTGCATCACTACTGTTCTTCTATTGGCGGTCGTCGTGGAAGGCAGACTATCTGGAGACTCTGATTTCTCACCTTTGTATTCGGTTTGGTATATCAATAAATACAATTGGTTTGCAATTCTGAGTTTTCTTATAATTCCTATGCTTTAATTCTACTCTTAACTTTGTAGAGACACACTATTAGGGGTAGATCACGTTAGATTAGGACCGGTTGGAACTAGTTTAACAATCTGATTAGGTAGAGAACCTAAAATCAACCAAGTGCATACTCTTTGCCAACTGATGAGGTAGCGGTTGTGTAAATCCTCGGCATTGCAGTGGACAAAAGTTCGATGGTCATCGTAAGAATCTAAGGTTGATTCGGAATATAATTCTAAGTAAGTGTTGTACCCCAAATCGGTCTGACCCAATCTTTCAGAATAGGCCAGACCTCCCTCCTCAGAGTCAACTCCGAGTCAACCCTGGCCCTCCTAAAGGCCACCTGGACTCAGTCAAACCAAGACTGGAAAAACTTAAGACGAGACCGAGTCTGCCTCATCCATGACGCCGATTCTCAGCCGAGTGGTCCGAGATCTTAGGTGAATCTTAACCGAGACTGAGTCAACCCTATCCAATCCACAGCCGAGTCGCCCAGGATCTTAGGAATCTTAACTACCCCCGCCCCCACACGTGGAGCCGCCTCTATTTCGAGCCCAACAACTACTACCCTGCGAAGCCCCAAGGGAGACCACCCAACCACTACTCAACCCTATATAAACCCCTGCTACGAAGTGTCAAGGGGGAGAAAAAGGAGAAGAAGAGAAGAACAGGGGAAACGAAAAGCGACGATTGCTAAGAAAGGAAGGAAGCGTCCCGAGTCCAGATTGAAGGGCAAGCAGAAGTACTAGTCTACAAGCAAGAGGCATCTACTCACTTCAGGATCCAGGTTGGTTGGTCTCCTTTTTCTTTTCATAATTAGCATAGTATTGTTCGCATCGTCAAGCACGATCCCTCCCTGAATCCCTCTTAGCTTAGTAGTCCTCACCCGGAGAGAAACCGAGACCTCACCCAAGGCCGAATCTGTCTCGGCCGAAACCTCTTGACCGAGCATGACTCGGCTAGAAAGATGAGACCACAGCCAGCCTAACTCCCCACCCGCCTAAATCCCAGAACTACGTAGACTTTGAACCCTCTAAAGCCGAGGTACGTAGGCCTAGAGGGCACACCTCTATCAAGTCAAATCCCAAAACTCTCAGAACACCTTACCTGAACCTCCTTCTTCCCATGACTTAGACCAAAAACAAAACCCAAATACAAGCACTGTCCCTCTTCTCATATGGCTAGCTAAGGGTAACTATCAAGTGATAGGCATGCTGGGGGAGCCCCCTATGCCACTAGCGTGTAACCAACTCCCGAACCCATATCCCTGAAATCAGACCAGCCTTTCCCTAGGTTTCCCTATATTCCTAAAAAATGTAGGTGGTGACTCCAGACGGCCGAAAGCAATTCGGTCATAAGTGTAGGTGAGTCGGTCTTTGCGTCACGATTTTCGGGTTGTGACAAATGGCGACTCTAGTGGGGATGACTAATTTCATCGAGAGTTGAGCCCTGTTAGGTTAGCCACGTTGGAGGGGGATGGTGCTTACGATGCTAAGTGTTGTTTGGTTCTAGCTTTACTCGTCTTTCGTATGTTTTGTATGAAATCATAGGGTAGACGACAATATCTTGCTATTATACTATGGGGGATTATACGGGGGCACCCCTTTAAGAGGGCTACCATGATGAGTGTGTATATATCCACGAGTGCAGTCCTATTCCCGGACCTGAGAGTTAAGGAGTGCGGAGCGTGTAGCGGTACCCATACTAGAGATTTCTCTGTACCGGTGACCGTGATAGCTCCACCTGGGGCTGATGACCTGAGGGAGCTAGCACACTCTGGGAAACTAGTCCTGTTTGTGTTGGAAACCTCAGGGAGTCCATAGACCCGGGAGCCTAATGGTGAGGAGGTCTAGATATCTAATGGTGAGAACCTAAGGGGAAACTAATGGGGTAAACATTAAACCGAATCCACCAACTAAACCTCAGTCCGAGTCGTAAACCCTAGTCCAAGTCAGCCAACTAAACCCTAGTCCAAGTCATAGTCCGAGTCGTACCCTAGTCCAAATCAGCCAACTAAACCTCGGTCTGAGTCATAAACCCCAGTCCAAGTCAACCAACTAAACCGCAGTCCGAGTCATAAACCCCAGTCCAAGTCAGTCAACTAAACCCTAGTCCGAATCATAATCCAAGTCTGTCAACCAAACCTTAGTCCGAGTCATAATCCAAGTCAGTCAACCAAACCTTAGTCCGAATCGTAAACCCTAGTCCAAGTCAGCCAACTAAACCTCAGTCCAAGTCATAAACCCCAGTCCAAGTCGGCCAACTAAACTCTAGTCCGAGTCATAATCCAGTTCCGAGTCGTAAACCTTAGTCCAAATCAACCAAATAAACCCTAGTTTGAATCATAAACCATAGTCCAAATCAACCAACTAAACCCTAGTCCGAGTCGTAAACCATAGTCCAAGACAGGCAACTAAACCCTAGCCCGAGTAATAAACCTTAGTCCGAGTCACGAACCATAGCCCAAGATAGCCAACCAAACCCTAGCCCGAGTCATGAACCTTAGTCCGAGTCACAAAACTGAGTCCAGATCAGACAAACTAAACCCTAGCCCGAGTCGGAAACCCTAAGCCAATTAAACCTTAGCCCGAGCCATAGCCCAAACCGTAAACCTAACCCGGAAACCTAAGTCGGCCAATTAAAACCTAGTCCAACTGACCCTGGTCCAAGTCAGCCACTCCCAAATCAAGGCTGAGTCTGCCCAAATTAGCCCCAACCCGAATCAGCCTAATCCATCCTCACCCGAAACCGTCTAGCATTTACTTGGTATTGCATGGTGACTTAAACTAATTATGGGACTTTCAGAAAATGATAACCAGACACATCCTCAGCAGCAGAATAGGGTATCCCGTCCAAGTCCGGACTCCAGAATTGCACACTCTCCGCAACCTCGGCAGTCATTTAAAAGGGCAGTGGCGTAGGAGCTTCGAGAAGATGCATGGCAACCTCCTGCAAATCTTGGAGATTGAGACCCAATCCGAGGCCCTGGAAGCCCTGATCCAGTATTATGACGCGCTGGCAAGATGCTTCACTTTCAGCGACTTCCAAATGGCCCCCACGATGGAGGAGTACGAACGCTTGCTCGGCCTGCCCTTGGTAGACGGGACACTATACTTCCACCAAGAGCATACGCCTTCTTGGGGCACCATAGCTCGTCTATTAAAGACTTCGGAGGAGGACATAATCCGAGTTAAGAAAAAACGCAACGGTACGGAAGGCCTCCCCAGAGCTTACCTGGAACAGAGACTCGATCATTTCCGACTAGGAGAAAACTGGCCCGCCTTCATAGACACTCTCGGGCTACTAATATACGCGATCCTACTGTTCCCCCAGATAGAAGATCACGTGGACCGCACAACTATGAAGGTATTTCTAGCCAAGAAAAACAAAGGAGAAAACCCCACCATCGCGGTTCTAGCAGACACATATTATTCCCTCCACTAGTGTGGCGAACAAAGGCGGGGGATCCTAAGATGTTGTACTCCCGTTCTATATCTCTCGTTGACCTCCCATCTCTTTCAATGCAAACACCGTACCACCTGTCCTATAGAGAATTTTAAATGGAGTTGGATTCCCCTCATGACTAACAAGGAATGGGCTCGAAAGTTCGAAGAAGCGACTGAGAGATCTGTCCACTGGTACCCACCATGGAATGAAAGAGAACACATCATCGTCAAATGCGAAGGGTATCCAAACGTACCTTTGCTAGGGACACAGGGGTCGATCAACTACAATCCAGAATTGGTGGTTCGGCAAGCCGGCTATCCGATAATCGTCCCGCCATCAGAGAAGGCCTTGACCCCTTTCGTATTACTGGGACCCGAGGCATGGGAAGGGATCCATTACCGAAAGATACGGCGCGCCTGGATTAACCCGACCAAAAAAGGGACTTCGGAAAAGCTCCGAAGCTGCGGGGCTTCATCAGAATACCGTCAATGGGTGGAAAAACGAGTCAAGGACCTCAAACTTCCCTGGGACAAGGTTCAGCCTCATGGCCCGGACACTCAACCGTACGAAGTGCAGGAAACTCTCGAGGTCGAAAGGCTCAAAAGATCCCTGGAACCAGATAAGGGCCGAAAAGGCGCACTGGAAACGAAAACTCGAGGAAGCACTGGATGAGGTTTACCACGAAAAGCACGTGAATGATGAGATTACCAAGAAGGCCAAGGTAGAGCACGAGGCCCGGTTAAGGATTAGCAGTTGCCTTAGGGCTACCGACCAGGAAATATGCGCGAGAAGGGCCGAGCGCAACCAGGTAACCAAGGACAAGGAACAACTCGAAAGGGCACTTTTGGAGGGGCAAAAAAGAGAGGTCGAGCAGCAAGAGCAACTCCGTCAACTACAAGGGAAGCTGCGTCTCCTAGAAGAAGAACTCACAAGGGCCAATCTTTCCAAGGAACTCCTAAGGGAGCAAGAGCGTAAAGCCCTACTAGAAGCGGTTAGGGCTCGCACAAAGGCTGAGGAAGATGAGGCTCAGCTTAAGAAAACCATCCGGGAACTCAAGCAGGCAGCCGAAGGGTGGAAGCGACGATGTCAAGACATAGCTGACAGCGCTGAAGAACAAGTAAATGCGGCCACAGCCGAAACCCCGTTCTGGAAAGACAAGTTCTTCAAGTTAGCAAGTCTGGGCAACCAAGCACTAAAACACATACCCTAGAGCCTCCGCGCAGTAGAGGGCATGGCCGACTTCATAAAATTACCTAGAGAAATAACAAGCTTTTTAAATCTTTGTAGGGAGTTTTATGACCAATTAAGGGCCCAGGTCCCCCCGCCCTGATTAAATTAGGCCGTGTACTATTTTGGGAATTATTTGTGTGTTTGGTGACTCGTTTTTTGAAATAACACCCGTAATTAGATGTATTTTGCATGCATACCCTGTTCCTCTCATCCGTTTTTGCTAATTTCTTTTTCCTTACGTCCAATCCAAGCCAATCAAGATACACACACCCAGCCACCAATATCATACTCGAGCCCGCACCCGTCACATGGAACAAGCAATAGACGAGCTGGAGTAGCAAAGCATCCAGACCAGGGTAGAGGTCGGCCAAATGAGGGAAATAAAGGAACAGCTGAATAGAGTGTTCAAGCTTTTAACTCGAAGCGTGCCCCCACCCGCTCTTGCAGATACGATCGGAACGGCCTCTAACGCCGCCACCTAGGGAACCCCAACGTACCCCCAAGGCTTCACTCCACAATACAGAATGCCTTTGGGGTGGAACGCACCCGCTGAAGCCCCGACACTGGAAGAACCTAAAATAGGGCGACCTTTGCCCCCGGCCACGGCAAGCCTCCCCCACTGCCCTTATTCCTCGGCCCAGGCAGGGATCACCCTTAGGCACTCGGAGGTCACCCCAGTCCGCGACGAAAAGATTAGTTCCCTCGAGCAACGGGTTCGGCTCATTGAAGGTACTGGAGGCCACGGCCTAGACGCAGCAGACCTATGCCTAATGTCAGACGTAGCCCTCCCGGCAGATTTCAAGACCCCCAAATTCGAAAAATACAAGGGTAGCTCTTGCCCTCGAGTACACCTGGCTATGTACTGCCGGAAAAAGGCAGCCTATGTCCACCACGACAAGATCTTGGTGCATTGCTTCCAAGATAGCCTTGCAGGCCCCGTCCTGACTTGGTATGTCAACTTAGAGAAGGGGCAAGTGAAAACTTGGAGAGATCTCGCAGAGGCATTCGTCCGCCAGTACAGATACAATGAGGGTATGGCACTAGATCGGTCCCGCTCCAAAATTTGTCTAAGGCTGACTCTGAAGGGTTCAAAGACTATGCCCAACGGTGGCGTGAGCTGGCCGCGCAGGTTAAACCTTCCCTAACCGAGAAGGAAATGGTTTCCCTATTCATCGAAACATTACCAGCCCCCTTCTACGACAAAACTATGGGAAGCGTGGCTTCTAATTTCGCAGACCTGGTAATTGTAGGGGAGAGAATCGAAGTCGGCATCAAACGCGGGAAATTCATCAACAATTCTGCCAATTCCGCAAGAAAACTCCTACCTGAAAGAAGGAAAGGTGATGCCAATGCCGTGACCATCGGAAGCCCGAATACTTCCCCAATCACCCTCAGCCCCTGAGGGATAATCGTCTCCCCCAACACCCCGAGTCCAAGCGGAGTCGAAACTGCAAGCCCGACCAACGCCCAGGATCCTAGGGCAACCAGACTCAAGAAAGTCTTCACCCCCATACCGATATCATACATGGCCCTCTTCCATCAGCTCCTGCAAAAATAGATGATCACGACGACGCCATTACGACCTCTGGAACCCCCGTATCCTCGGAATTACAACCCGAACGCCAAATGCGAATACCATGAAGGGGGCCCGGGCCATACCACGGAGAACTGCTGGGCGCTGAAACATAAAATACAGGATCTCCTGGAAGGGGGATGCTCAAGTTGGAGGCAAAGAAGCCCAATGTAAGCACCAATCCCCTCCCACCTCACGAGGGAGCATCAGTCAACGCCCTGGATCACGAATCCACCAGGCAAGACACCGATGGGTAGACCATCCCCCAGATCGCGGTAATAGAGCAAGACGAGCCCCCACGAAGGGAGCCAATTACCATTTACTACGATCCGGTACAAATGACGAGCCCTTCCCTCACCATCAGTGTCGCAGCCCAGCCAGCTTACCGTGACAACCATGCCGTACCATGGCTATACGAACCAGCACCACCGGAGATAGCCAAAGAAGAAGAGCATGCGAAAGAGGTCATCAATATAGCTGAGGAGGGAGGCCTCACTAGAAGTGGACACATCTATACACCCGAGGCTCTCTGAGGCCAGAAAGCTCAAACTTCCGACAAAAGGCCCGTCACCCAGACAACGTTAAATAATGAAACACCCGTTCAAGTACCAAGAAAAGGGGATGAGGAATTCTTGAAGATCATAAGGCACAGCGAGCACCAGTTCCTCGACCAAATGAACAAAACCCCGGCACGAATCTCGCTCTTATCCTTGTTACTCCACTCCGAGGCCCACCGGAACCTCCTCCTGAAGGTTTTACAGGAAGCACATATGGCCCATGACATAACCACAGAAAGATTCGGCACCTTGGTTAACAACATCACCAGCAAAGGTCATCTGACCTTCTCCGATGATGAGATACCCAAGGAAGGAAAGGGTCACAACCAGCCGCTCCACATCTCGGTAAAATGCGGTGGCTATATGATTGCTAGGATCCTCATCGACAACGGATCATCTTTGAACATCCTCCCCAAGGTGACACTAGATAAGCTCACCCCCATGGACACACAGTTGAGGGCTAGCTCCATAGTGGTGCGGGCATTTGATGGGTCGAAGCGAGAGGTCATGGGAGAAATCTCCCTACCCATCCTTATCGAGCCGGTCTTATTCAATATCGACTTCCAGGTCATGGACATCCGTCCAGCTTACAGCTGCCTCCTCGAACGACCCTGGATACACGCGGCAGGCGCCGTGCCATCCTCTCTTCACCAACAAGTGAAGTTCATCAGTGACCACTGCATAATCAGCGTCACGGGAGAAAAGGAGCTAGTGATCACCACTCCCGTCCCCGAGGAATACATCGAGGGAGACGAAGAAGCACTTGAGACTTCCTTTCAATCACTAGAGATCGATAGCAGACAAGAACCCAAGGGCGCCACATCCCCTCAGGCAAGCACAGCGCTACAGATCATGATCAAGGGAGGATACCAACCGGGCAAAGGATTGGGCCCCCACCTGACAGGCACACCAGCCCCAATCCAGGTGTCTGAAAACCCAGGACGGTTTGGAATCGGCTACCAGGCAAGCAACCTCCAAGGCGGCACTCAGGGGCCCACATTTGTGCGAGGGAACGTGTCATCAATTGGGGAAGGGCATGAAAATCGAGAGCCATGGGTATACGCCACGCAAGAGGAGCTCACCAACTGGACCACAGAAAGATTACTAGACCCAGACCTTTTGGAAATGTAATTTGTTTTTTATGGCTTGTTTTCATTTCTTCCTTTCATTTATTTTTTTTATTTTTTTTATTTTTTTATTTTTTTATTTTTTTTGTAAAGACCTCCCAGACCATTTCATTGCCAACAAAGTTTTAGCATGTCTTATTTTCTCTTTCACCTTTGTCCTTTCTTACGTCACGCTAAAATAAATCTCCTCTAAAAAATAAAAACAGTCCGATAAACAACCCGCCCTTAGGGAATGAAGAACTTGACCAACCTGACACGCCAGGCGAAAGCATCGACACCGAAGCCGAGGCTCTGGTAGACATAGAACGGGACATGAGCAGAGAAAAACCAAGATTCGAGGCCCCAATAGGGGACCTCGAAAGGGTGAGCCTGTAGAAAGAATTAGGCGGGAGGGAGGTTCGCATAGGCAAACAAATACCCTCGGCATCACGGGTTAAGCTCCTCGAACTTCTGGAAGAGTACGTAGACATCTTCGCCTGGTCATATCAGGATATGCCCAGTTTAGACAGGCAGATTGTCGAGCATCGATTGCCCTTACTTCCAGGGGCCACCCCGATCAGGCAACAGCTACGGAGAATGAAACCAGAGGTGGCCCTCAAGATTAAGGACGAGGTAGAAAAGCAGTGCAACGCAGGGTTCCTCGCGGTGGCCCATTACCCCAAATGGGTAGCTAATATAGTGACAGTTCCCAAGAAAGACGGGAAGGTGCGAATGTGCGTGGATTACAGGGATTTAAATAGGGCCTGTCCCAAAGATAACTTCCCACTACCCCACATTGACGTACCCGTGGACAACACAACTCAACACTCCTTCTTCTCATTCATGGACGGATTCTCAGGCTACAACCAAATCATGATGCTCCTAGAATACCAGGAGAAGACAACATTCATTACGTTATGGGGGACTTTCTGTTACAAGATAATGCCGTTCGGGCTTAAAAACGCGGGTGCAACATACCAGCGAGCCATGGTAGCCTTGTTTCACGACATGATGCACAGAGAAATTGAAGTCTACGTGGACGACATGATCGCAAAATCAATAACAATAGAGCAGCACATAGAGGACTTGCGAAAGCTCTTCGCCAAGCTCCGTAAGTATAAGTTACGGCTAAACCCGGCCAAATGTACCTTTGGAGTAAAAACAGGCAAGCTGCTCGGTTTTGTGGTCAACGAAAGCGGTATCGAGGTAGATCCGAACAAGGTCAAGGCTATCAGGGACATGCCAGCCCCTAGAACAGAGGCAGAAGTCAGGGGATTCCTGGGACGAGTCAACTTCATATCTCATTTCATCTCCCAGCTAACAGCCACCTGTGGCCCCATTTTGAAGTTCCTGTGGAAGAAGCAAAGGAAGGAATGGGATTCGAAATGCCAGGAGGCCTTCGACAAGATCAAGCGGTACCTAGAAAATCCCCCGATACTTGTACCAGCCGCGCCAAGGCGACCATTGATATTGTATTTGACTGTACTAGAAGAATCCATGGGAGGCATGCTAGGTCAGCGGGATTCCGCCGGGAAAAAGGAACAAGCCATCTACTACCTCAGCAAAAAGTTTACGGATTGCGAGGCGAGATATTCAGCACTCGAACGGACTTGTTGTGCCCTCGTCTGGGCCGCCAAAAGGCTCAGACCATACATGCTGGCCCACACAACCTGGCTAGTAGCCAGGAATGACCCGGTCAAATACATCTTCGAAAAGCCCGCCCTCACCGGACGAATCGCACGTTGGCAAATGGCCTTATCCGAGTACGATATCCTCTATGTGAACCAAACGACCGTCAAAGGAAGCGCCCTGGCTGAACAACTTGCCTACCACCCCCTGGCAGACTCACAGCCATTGAGCTATGAATTCCCAAATGAACATCTCATGGCCACCACGGTAGACAAGGACCAACGCAACGACGAATGGACAATGTGGTTTGACGGGGCCTCCAATGTCGTAGGAAACGGGATCGGGGTCATCCTAATCTCGCCAGATAATCAATGTCTCCCTTTTGGCGCCAAGCTAGGTTTTGACTGCACCAATAACATGGCCGACTACGAGGCATGCACCATGGGGCTCCTGATGGCTCTAGAGCACCAAGTAAAAAGACTCAGAGTCTTCGGAGACTCAGCTTTGGTCATTTATCAACTCCGTGGGGAATGAGAGGCAAGAGACGCCAAGTTAATCCCATACCATGACCATGCAAAGGAGATCATGTCGGCATTCGACATGATCACCTTTAATCACGTCCACCGCGAAGAAAATCAAACGGCCGATGCACTTGCCACTCTATCCACCATGGTACAGGTAAATGAGGGACAAGAAATGGTGATCCAAGTTTGGCAGCAGCCACAAACCGCATATTGCCATTGCCTTTCCTGTGAGACGGCAATATCAAGTATCGAACCATGGTACTTCGACATAAAAAAATACCTCAAAACAGGCAAGTACCCAGACGATGCCCCCGAAAACAGCAAGCGAACTCTACGGCGCCTAGCTTCCGGTTTCCTACTAAGTGGAACCACGCTCTACAAAAGAAACTCCGATATGACACTTCTCCGTTGTGTAGACGAGTGATGAGTCACAAATTATACATCTTTTAGACACCTAAGAAGGAGGTTTGCAAGACTATTATGTGATTAAGGATGGACTATTAGCTAAGATTCAGTTTATGAGCTCGAATATAAAGAAAATACAAATCTGTGCTAATTCAGACTTCTTAGCTAATAAAAGTATCACTCCTTCTTCCTGCAGGTCAAGCCGAGTTGACCAAGGTCAACAGAACTGTCTCAGCCGAGATGAAGTCGTCCCGACCAGACCGACTCAATCTCGGCCAAGCAAGAGTAGTCTCGGCCGGCCTGTTGACTTGCAGCCCAGCAGCCCAGAAGAGAGTGGCCCAAATGTATTGGCCACATCAGCTATCCAGCTTGGAGGCCACCTCAATGCCAATTCATCTGCCATGTCACTCCTAGGAAATCTGCCATGTCACGTGAAAAGATCTGCATAGGGGTAGAATCGGACATTCACTGTAATTCTGTTAGGATTCGTTAGGATTAGCTAATCATAGCTCGTGTATATATAGGAGGAGCTGTGCACTGTTTAGTGGTCTTTGAATTCACTTTAATTCCACACTCACTATATCCATTTTCTCGCTCCTGCTCTCTCCATTTTCACGGTGGTGCACGGCGCTGCATTGGTGCTTCTCTCGATTGAGGAAGTGCAGGTCTAAGACTGGGAAGCTGGACGTTTACCAGAGGGGACCGATCAGACTCTTGACGCACTCTGGTGGAACTGATCCTCAGCGCTTAGGCTAACGGAGGTGAACCACCACCATCAACCTTGGCGATCGTTGAGGAAGATGGAACCATCCGAACTCAGGACCACTGTATTTGTATTTTATTTCTGTTAATTGAGTTCGTTCTGCATTTCATGTCTCTGTTCTCCTTCCTCTACTTTAATTCACGTTGAATCGCTGATTGCAATTTAACTGTGAACAATGTTAAGCTAAGCCGATTGGAACTGGTTTAACTAATTCAGTAGGTAATCACTTAACGATTGTTGAATGAGAACCTAAAATCAGCTCTGAACTTAATCCCTGTCAACTGATGAGGTAGCGATTGCATAAATCCTCGGTATGGCAATGGACGAATATTTGGTGATCGTCATAAGACTACCCAAGGCTGATATGGACTGAGAACTGGAGTGTGGAACCTGGACTGGACTTAATTAATGGAACTAAATCTGAATACAGTTATATAATAATAATAGATAAGTAGTAATAGTAGTATACATTCACTGCATTCATAGTCTTAGTTTATTTTCTGCTTACTTGCATTCAAAACCCCCCGTTTACTGCTTCCTTTACTGTTTTCTGGTTGAGACAGAGGTAGTCCCCCTCTGTAGCGTCTGTCTGCACTCAGCCGAGACCAAGCCGGATAGTCTCTGCCGAGACCATCTCTGTTTAGTCTCTGCCGAGTATGACTCGGCTACAACCGAGGAGAGTCAACACTTCACATTTCAGATTCTGCATTGTTTAACTTGACACTAAATCACAATTGAGCACACTGTGTCCTTGAGAAGAATGACCTAGGGTTAGCTATACTATAGTTAGCTTTAGTTATTTGATAAGCACGTAAACGACTGTAAAAACGCACATCATCAAATTGGCGCCGTTGCCGGGGACACAAGTTCTTTTGTGTAAATGTGTGCCAAGTTAAGTAAGGTCGAATCCCGAGTCTGTGAAGTGTAAGTCAGTCTTGAGTATTTTGAATTTGTCTATTTTTTTTTGTTGTTTCTGGATCCTGAATAAAAAGCATGCCCTATATCAATAATTTTTCTGTGTAAAACCATTTTGTAGT
Source organism: Mucuna pruriens (assembly GCA_025330945.1). Lineage (NCBI taxonomy): Eukaryota > Viridiplantae > Streptophyta > Magnoliopsida > Fabales > Fabaceae > Mucuna > Mucuna pruriens. Next base: position 66,624 of record JAENHJ010000106.1, read on the forward strand.
ACTTAGAGGTAGCATTTTGTTTGCATACATTACTGCATCTTTCTTTTCTGCATAATCTGCATGATGCATGACTAGGAGTAGTACTGATCCATTGACTGCTTTTGACCCAGAAATAGAATTAACCTTACGTAGATTACGTAAAATTAGGAACACTGTAGTAAATAATAGTGCTGATATAGAATCTGTAGCTGAATCTAACCATCTTTATACTGACAATCTTGTTTCTAGTTCTAACATTCTTGCAGAACTAGGACATATGGAGAATAATAACAGGACGCTGAAGGAACTAGCTACTCCAGATGTGGTGTATCAACCCTGGTGCATCCAATATCCACAACTGGAGCCAGCTCAAACATATGAGTTGAAATCTGGTCTTATACACCTGTTGCCCAAATTTCACGGTCTTGCAGGAGAAGACCCTCACAAGCACCTTAACGTTGCTCCCTCCACACTACACAACCTCAATGCCCCCTGGCCCTTCTCCATGTGGGGCATCGATGTAATCGGCCCTATCGAGCCAAAGGCGTCCAACGAGCACAGATTCATTTTGGTGGCTATTGACTACTTCACCAAGTGGGTGGAAGCATCCTCCTACTCCTCCGTTCCGCGCAGTACGGTAGTACGATTTATCAAAAGGGACATCATATGCCGATATGGCCTCCCCGCTCACATCATCACAAACAACGACACTAATCTGAACAACAAAATGATGTCTGAACTTTGTGAGCAATTCCGTATCACCCACCACAACTCCACACCCTACCGTCCCAAGATGAACGGAGCAGTGGAAGCGGCTAATAAAAACCTGAAAAGGATAATACAGAAGATGGTAGTCACCTACAAAGACTGGCACGAGATGTTACCATATGCACTACACGGATATCGTACTTTCGTGCGAACATCCACCGGAGCAACCCCGTACTCACTCGTGTATGGCACAGAAGCAGTCCTGCCAATAGAGGTAAAAATACCCTCCCTAAGGGTGCTGGCCGAAGCCAAGCTAGACGAAACCGAATGGGTTCAACAACGCTTCGACCAGTTAAACCTCATCGAGGAAAAATGACTCACTGCCCTGTGCCATGGCCAGTTATACCAAAAACGGGTAAAGAGAGCGTTCGACAAGAAGGTGAAACCCCGCATTTTCCAGAAGGGGGACATGGTGCTAAAAAAGGTCCTGCCCAACTTCAAGGACCGGAGGGGTAAATGGGCACCTAACTATGAGGGACCATACGTGGTGAAGCAGGCTTTCTCTGGAGGAGCATTGACCTTAACCAACGCCGAAGGACAGGACCTGGCTACCCTGTCAATGCAGATGCGGTTAGAATGTTCTACCCCTGAAATGCCCCAGAGTACACAGTAAAAGGTAGAGACTCTCTCTTGGACGATGGAAGATCAAGGAAAACATGGTCCAAGTAGTTTTCGTTTCATTCCCAAATAAGTTAGTAGGGTTATTGTTAAAATAATTTGTAACTTTTCAACAAAGTAATAACAATCTCCTTCCTTTCTTTTTTCCTTTTCCTCGCTTGAGTCTTTCAATATTTCGACGCATGCTAAAACTGTCATAAACAAAGTACATTTCCAAATACGTCATGGACTCGTAATCCCCTAAGTCCAGAAGGACCCACGCCTCGCCTTAACCTATACCCCACATCGCTTCTACAAAAAAAAAAGAGAGCCCAGGGACCGAGTCCACCCCGGCCCGAGTCCACCCCCCGAATCCTTAGAACAGAGAAGCACCGGGAACCGACTTCCAAACGGCCGACTCATTCACACCCTGCATCCCAACCCGAGTAGGCCAGACGGCCGAAACGGGTGATCCAAAACCTTAACTCACCTACAGTTCAAGCAACTACCCCAACCCTTTCAAACCGCCTCACCCAAACCGAAACCACTCCCACGCGGGTCAAACCGAGTATAAGGCAGAGCCGACTGGACATTCACCCACTCTAGTTGCCATGTCTAACCATTGCATCTCCAAAATCAATCACCAATCTCATTGAGAACCGAGTCTGACCTAAAACAACCATAGCCGAAAGACTGAGTCTGGGCTAGGATCACCCCCAAAAGGCCGAGTCCAAATCAGAACCACCCACTTGTCCCAATCCACTACCTCCCTAGAGTATTAATCCCATTGGCCCATAACCCCCAGACATTGAGTCTAGAAGCCACCATCCCCTTTAGTATTATTTCCATTAAGCCATTATACCCAAACACCGAGTCTAGAAGCCATCAATTCCCTTAGTAGCATTTACATTTCCTTCCATTAAACACTGAATCTAGAAGTCATCATTTTCCCTTGTACTATCCTCATTCCCTTAAGTATGAAATCGGTGCAGCTTCCAATCAGAGGCTGGAGAATCAGCTGACCGAGTTGACATCATTGGTGAGACAGCTTGCTATTGGACAACACCAACCCGCCATGGCAGCAAAATTATGTGGCATATGTACTTCCGTGGAGCACCCCACTGATATGTGCCCCACTCTCCAAGAAACCGAGTCGGAATACCAGCCAGAAAATGTTGGAGCCATTGGTGGATTTCAGTACGGGAAGCAGCCGTATCAGAATCGGGCGTTTGATAACCAGCAGCATGGGAGACATCCATTCCGGCCAGGACTGAACCAAGGGCCATATGCAACCCAACAATTCGGATCCGCACCGAACACTTATCAGCGGCAAGCATGTTATCAACAACCGACTCAGCAATACCCAGCACCACCTTTTCAGCAACAACAACAACAGCAGAGAGTGCCTACTCAAGGCAACTCTCCATCTCTGGAGGACCTAATGAAGCAACTTGCAACCAATAATCTGGAGTTCCAGCAATCTGTGAGCTCCAGCAATCTGTGAGCTCCAGCAACATGCAGTTTCAGGAAAATATGACCGCCACCATCCAAGACCTCAAAACGCAAATTGGTCAGCTAGCTAACACAATGAACCAACTTCAGTCGGCAGGATCTAGCAATCTCCCCTCTCAAAGCATTTCAAATCCGAGAGGTAACGCCAGTGTAGTCACTCTCCGAAGTGGAAAAGAACTACCTCAACCTACACTGCAGCAGATGCCGAGATCACTAGAAGCCGACTCAGAGCATAATGCCGACCTACAGTCTCGGCCAGAAAAAGCTGTTCCATTGCCATTTCCATCTCGGCCCACTTCAGCAAGAAAGCTAGAGTCGGATGACGAGTTGCTGAAGATGTTCCGTAAGGTGGAAATCAACATTCCACTCCTTGATGCCATCAAGCAAGTTCCCAAGTACGCAAAGTTCCTCAAGGAACTCTGTGTGCACAAGCGGAAGAAGATAAAAGGAGGTGTGGAGGTTGGAGGTGTGGTGTCGGCCTTAACTAAGAACGAAACTTCCACCACAGGGACAGCAACACTGCCAAAGAAATGCAGAGATCCTGGAATCTTTTCTGTTCCATGCACCATTGGTGAATGCACTTTTGCCGATGCCATGCTGGATTTGGGAGCCTCAATCAATGTCATGCCGGCATCAATCTACAGTGTCCCCTGAATTTGGAGATTTAGAACCAACGGGGATGACCATTCAACTTGCTAACAGTGAGTATTGTCCAGCCCCTGGGTGTTCTTGAGGATGTTCTCGTCCAAGTTAATGAGCTAATTTTTCCAGCTGACTTTTTATGTTCTTGACATGGAGGATGAGACAGACGGGGAAAAGAATCAACTTTAATTTGGGAAGACCATTCTTGATGACGGCACGAACAAAGATTGATGTATACTGGGACTCTCTCAATGGAATTCGGTGACACTGGTGCAATTCAATATTTTGAAGCTATGAAGCACCCCACCGAAGACCATTCCCTCTTTGGCATTGACCTTATTGAAGAACTGGTTGAAGAATATCTTCAACTAGACAGCTGAAGTGGAAGCATGGAAGATTTTGCTGAAGTTACTGATATTATCAGTTGCTTAGGAATCTATGAAGAAGCCGACAGTAAAGAAGTACATACCCTCTCCAGCTCCGAGGACGAATATGATGACATCGCTGACTTGGAATTCAAAGCCGAATTATTCAAAACAATGAACCAAGCATGCAATCGACAAACCCGAGTGCTCGAGAAAGTGAAGAGGCTGAAGTTGCCGAAACTAACCAATACTTATTTGCACAGCTGGCAACAATCTTTTCAGTCAAGAACCGAAGCCGGCCGTAGAAGGCCGAGTCAATGAAGGAGCCATAGTCAACCCGGCCAAAGAAACCAAGGCCGACAAGCCCACCGAGATCATTTCGGCCAAAGCAGACTCAACTCACACTGTGGAAAACACTGATGTTCCATCCAGATCCGACTCAGAAGGACAACTCGAAGCCAAGGCCGACTCCACTCCCACGTTGACCGAGCCCATGAAGTCAAGCCGGCCGAAAGCAATCAAAGGTCGAATCATGTCGGCACACCTGGTGCCGAATCAAGACCAAGTCGGCCAGTCGGATCCAAATTCAGATATTGACAAATCTCCATTGCCACCACCACCCATAGAATTAAAACCATTGCCGAGTCACTTAAAATACGCCTACGTGGACAAAGAACAGCAACTCCCGGATATTATTGCTAACCATCTCAACCAAGAGCAAGAAGAAAAGTTGCTGGAAGTCCTCAGGCAGCATAAGAAGGCAATAGGGTGGAAACTTTCTGACCTTCCTGGCATAAACCCCTCCATCTGCATGCATAGAATATTAATGGAGGAGGAGATCAAGCCCATAAGGCAGCAGCAAAGAAGACTGAATCCAACACTCCTGGACGTGGTTAAGAAAGAAGTCTCAAAGCTCCTTGCAGCAGGGATCATATACCCCATCTCGGACAGCCAATGGGTGAGCCCTGTACAAGTGGTACCAAAGAAGTCCGGGCTGACTGTCATGAAAAACCAGCAGGATGAGCTGGTACCAACACGGATTCAGAACAACTGGCGAGTATGCATCGACTACAGAAGATTAAACCAAGCAACTCGCAAGGATCACTTTCCTCTGCCCTTCATTGACCAGATGCTTGAAAAATTGGCAGGGAGATCCCATTACTGTTTTCTTGATGGATTCTCAGGCTACATGCAGATACATATTGCACCTGAAGATCAGCATAAGACGACCTTTACCTGCCCATTTGGTACCTTTGCGTATACACGCATGCCATTCGGCATGTGCAATGCGCCGAGTACATTCCAACGTTGCATGATGAGTATCTTCTCGGACTTGCTACAGGACTGCATGGAGGTCTTCATGGATGATTTTACCGTATATGCTGACTCATTTGATGCATGCCTGAATAATCTGTCAAGGGTGTTGAAAAGATGCATTGACACAAACCTCGTGCTCAATTTTGAAAAATGTCACTTCATGGTGACTGAAGGAATAGTATTGGGTCATCTGGTATCCAATAGAGGCATCGAAGTAGATAAAGCCAAGATAGACATCATATCTTCCCTTCCAAACCCCTCTTCTGTGAGGGAGGTTCGCTCATTTTTAGGACACGCAGGCTTCTACAGAAGATTCATAAAAACTTCAAAGCAAACTTGCCTTGCCTCTGTCCAAGCTGCTACAAAAGGACGTGGAATTCAACTTTGATCAACACTGTATCGAAGCATTTCAGGAGTTGAAGACCAGACTCACGTCCGCTCCCATTCTGCAAGCACCAAACTGGGACCTGCCATTCGAATTAATGTGTGATGCATCCAACTCGGCATTAGGAGCTGTTCTCGGCCAAAGAGCCGAGTCGGCCTCCCAGTGCGGGTAATTGCTTATGCATCACGAACTATGGACTCGGCCAGCGGAATTACACAACAACCGAGAAGGAACTATTGGCAATTGTGTTTGCCCTGGACAAGTTCCGCCCATACCTTCTCGGCACTAGAATAATTGTGTTCTCTGATCATGCGGCCTTGAGATACTTGTTGATGAAGCCGGATGCCAAGCCGAGACTGATTCGGTGGATGCTTCTCCTTCAAGAATTCAACATTGAAATCAGAGATAAAAGAGGTGCGGAGAACTCTGAAAGCAGACCACCTAAGCAGAATCCAAAAAGAAAGTGAACCGATGCCTATCCGAGATGAATTTCCGGATGAGCACCTTCTCGCACATAAAAACGTCTTCACCATGGTTTGCTGACATTTGTAATTTTGTGGCAACATCTCGTTTCCCACCAGAGGCATCTCGGCTGTACAAGGATAAAATCCAAGCGATGCCAAGTATTACATTTGGGATGATCCCTACCTTTGGAGACTGTGCAGTGACAAAGTCATCCCGCAGTGCATTCCTGGCCGAGTTCAATTCGGTCCTCCAATTCTGCCACTCGGCACCTGGAGGCGGCCATTATGGATCCACTCGGACTGCCAGGAAAGTGCTAGACTGTGGTCTCTACTGGCCAACCATCTTCAGAGACGCGCATGAATTCGTCTCCACCTGCAAGAACTGCCAAAAAGCAGGAATGGCCATGAACAGAAGGCATGAAATGCCCCAACAACCCATCCAATTCTGTGAAATCTTTGATGTTTGGGGAATAGATTTCATGGGACCATTCCCAGTCTCCAATGGCTATTCATACATTCTGCTGGCCGTAGATTATGTATCAAGGTGGGTAGAAGCCATTGCCACCAGAACCAATGATGCTCGAGTAGTAGTGGACTTCCTGAAGTCCAACATCTTCTGCCGGTTTGGTGTGCCAAAAGCAATCATAAGTGACCAAGGCAGTCACTTCTGTAACAGAGCTATGGCTTCCCTTCTTCAAAAATATGGAGTAGCACACAGAATTGCTACTGCCTACCACCCGCAAACCAATGGCCAAGCAGAAGTGTTCAACAGGGAAATCAAGAAAACACTGCAAAAGATGACCAATCCCAGCAGGAAGTACTGGAGCCGCCTCCTTGAGGATGCTCTCTGGGCACATAGAACCGCATACTGGGACACCTTTAGGGATGTCTCCCCTACAGGATTGTTTTCGCAAAGCCTGTCACCTTCCTGTGGAACTAGAACATAGAGCATACTGGGCTGTTAAGCAAAGTGCAATCTGGCCTATGACCAAGCAGGGAGCAGAGAAAATTTCAGCTACAAGAGCTAGATGAACTCCGCTTGGAAGCATATGAAAACTCCAGGATCTACAAGCAGAAAATCAAGCGATTCCATGACCAGCAGATCCTGAGAAAAGAATTCCGAGTTGGCCAGAAAGTCCTCCTATTTAACTCACGCCTTAAACTCATTGCAGGTAAACTACGTTCTAGATGGGATGGGCCTTTTGTTATCACTAATGTATTTCCCCATGGTGTAGTACAGCTAAAAGACGAACACAACAACAGCACCTTCCAGGTCAATGGGCACCAAATTAAGCCATTCCATGAAGGCCCAATGTCAATCATTCCGGAAATGGAGGACATATCATTGATGGAACCAACTGCTCCAGATGACCCTCCCTTGCATTGAGGACAATGCAAATTTTAAGTGTGGGGGTGGGGGATGATCCAGGAATTCCAATTTTTCTCTTTTCATTCCCTTCATCCTAAACTCTGCCAGTTCTAATTCTCTGATATCCTGAACTCTGCCAGTTCTAATTCTCTGATAGTTTTAAAGTCTGCTAGTTTAAACTACTTGTTATTTCTTTGCGTATTTCATTTTTTCTGGTTTTTCAATCTCTCGTTTTTCAGAATTTTTCCCTCCTGAACAAGAATTCCAAGTGGATTGTCAATAACAAGAATGTCATGAAAAGAGTTTTGAATTGGTTTCTGAAAGTTTGAATAAAGTCAGTGAAAGCATATCTGCAACTTTGACAAGAGAATTCTCTAGCTCAAGAGAATGAAACTTTTGTGTTCTAGGCAGTAATCGACTGAAAAATTGAAAAGAAAAACCTTGAGTCAGAGCTGATACAACCTGTGTGAGATTTTGAGCCTTATAAATATGGATGGCTCGCATCTTGCCATTCTCTTCTTGTTCTTTAGTGTAATTTTTGCATTCATGATAACTGTATATTCTGCATTTTGCCTCAACTCTCTGGATACAACTGTTTTCACATACAGGAATGACATGATCTAGGCCATGTTTCTTATGAGCCCTAAGCCAAATAAAGCCTACCTGAACAAATGTATCTGTTGTTTCCCCATTTGAGCCTAACTAACCATTTTTTGACAGCTCACTACAAGCCAAGGCCAGAAAAACCATGAATTAACCTCACCCTATGGGAGCAGAGGAGCTTTGGAATTGTTTTGGGAGTAAGTCATGATCAAGTGTGGAGGAACTCCAGGAAGCAAAACGTTGTTCAACACTCTCCCAAGCTCAAAGAGCAATAAAGGAATAAAAGCGAGCGAAAGAAAGAAAAAGAAAAGTGGAAAGCAGCAGCTGAAAATCTGAGCTGAAGCAAATAAATAAAGGAAGCAGCTGCATAAATGTATTGTATAAGAAAAAGAAAAGAAAATGAGCTAGTGGCAGCAAGAAGGAGAAATTGGCAGCATCCTGAGTTACCCTCAGGCTGATTTAAACTTACTCCCCATTGCTCCTCTCTCCCTAAAGGGTCCTGAAACCAGTTTTTTTTCCCATATATTATCCACCCCATGACCCAGCCTCGCTACAAGCCAAAAAGAAGTCCTAGTGATCATAACTGTGCGTGTTTTTGCAGGTGTAAGAAGAGAGCTTTGTCAAAGTGTGGCAATTTCAGTTCCATGAATGTTGAGTGTGAATACAAGCCCAAGCACGAGAGAAATGAGGGAATGATTTGCCCAAAAAGCTCTGTCACTCTTGGTTATCTTTTCCTGTTTGCAGGTCATTAATTTGCCTAGAGCGTAGAAGGAGTAATTTCATATTGATAGAGCATCTCAAGCTCAGAGTGAATGAGTGCCGACTCTGTCTCGGTCGAACGGAAGAAAGCCAAATGAAAAATTCTTTCTATCTTTAAAAATTTCCCCTTGTTGATTTTCATTTTATTTTGGTGAGTGCAAAGGGTAAGTGTGGGGGTGTGATGAGTCACAAATTATACATCTTTTAGACACCTAAGAAGGAGGTTTGCAAGACTATTATGTGATTAAGGATGGACTATTAGCTAAGATTCAGTTTATGAGCTCGAATATAAAGAAAATACAAATCTGTGCTAATTCAGACTTCTTAGCTAATAAAAGTATCACTCCTTCTTCCTGCAGGTCAAGCCGAGTTGACCAAGGTCAACAGAACTGTCTCAGCCGAGATGAAGTCGTCCCGACCAGACCGACTCAATCTCGGCCAAGCAAAATAGTCTCGGCCGGCCTGTTGACTTGCAGCCCAGCAGCCCAGAAGAGAGTGGCCCAAATGTATTGGCCACATCAGCTATCCAGCTTGGAGGCCACCTCAATGCCAATTCATCTGCCATGTCACTCCTAGGAAATCTGCCATGTCACGTGAAAAGATCTGCATAGGGGTAGAATCGGACATTCACTGTAATTCTGTTAGGATTCGTTAGGATTAGCTAATCATAGCTCGTGTATATATAGGAGGAGCTGTGCACTGTTTAGTGGTCTTTGAATTCACTTTAATTCCACACTCACTATATCCATTTTCTCGCTCCTGCTCTCTCCATTTTCACGGTGGTGCACGGCGCTGCATTGGTGCTTCTCTCGATTGAGGAAGTGCAGGTCTAAGACTGGGAAGCTGGGCGTTTACCAGAGGGGACCGATCAGACTACTGACGCACTCTGGTGGAACTGATCCTCAGCGCTTAGGCTAACGGAGGTGAACCACCACCATCAACCTTGGCGATCGTTGAGGAAGATGGAACCATCCGAACTCAGGACCACTTTATTTGTATTTTATTTCTGTTAATTGAGTTCGTTCTGCATTTCATGTCTCTGTTCTCCTTCCTCTACTTTAATTCACGTTGAATCCGCGATTGCAATTTAACTGTGAACAATGTTAAGCTAAGCCGATTGGAACTGGTTTAACTAATTCAGTAGGTAATCACTTAACGATTGTTGAATGAGAACCTAAAATCAGCTCTGAACTTAATCCCTGTCAACTGATGAGGTAGCGATTGCATAAATCCTCGGTATGGCAATGGACGAATATTTGGTGATCGTCATAAGACTACCCAAGGCTGATATGGACTGAGAACTGGAGTGTGGAACCTGGACTGGACTTAATTAATGGAACTAAATCTGAATACAGTTATATAATAATAATAGATAAGTAGTAATAGTAGTATACATTCACTTTGCATTCATAGTCTTAGTTTATTTTCTGCTTACTTGCATTCAAAACCCCCGTTCTTACTGCTTCCTTTACTGTTTTCTGGTTGAGACAGAGGTAGTCCCCCTCTGTAGCGTCTGTCTGCACTCAGCCGAGACCAAGCCGGATAGTCTCTGCCGAGACCATCTCTGTTTAGTCTCTGCCGAGTATGACTCGGCTACAACCGAGGAGAGTCAACACTTCACATTTCAGATTCTGCATTGTTTAACTTGACACTAAATCACAATTGAGCACACTGTGTCCTTGAGAAGAATGACCTAGGGTTAGCTATACTATAGTTAGCTTTAGTTATTTGATAAGCGCGTAAACGACTGTAAAAACGCACATCATCAAATTGGCGCCGTTTCTTAGGGGACACAAGTTCTTTTGTGTAAATGTGTGCCAAGTTAAGTAAGGTGGAATCCCGAGTCTGTGAAGTGTAAGTCAGTCTTGAGTATTTTGAATTTGTCTATTTTTTTGTTGTTTCTGGATCCTGAATAAAAAGCATGCCCTATATCAATAATTTTTCTGTGTAAAACCATTTTGTAGTACTTAGAGGTAGCATTTTGTTTGCATACATTACTGCATCTTTCTTTTCTGCATAATCTGCATGATGCATGACTAGGAGTAGTACTGATCCATTGACTGCTTTTGACCCAGAAATAGAATTAACCTTACGTAGATTACGTAAAATTAGGAACACTGTAGTAAATAATAGTGCTGATATAGAATCTGTAGCTGAATCTAACCATCTTTATACTGACAATCTTGTTTCTAGTTCTAACATTCTTGCAGAACTAGGACATATGGAGAATAATAACAGGACGCTGAAGGAACTAGCTACTCCAGATGTGGTGTATCAACCCTGGTGCATCCAATATCCACAACTGGAGCCAGCTCAAACATATGAGTTGAAATCTGGTCTTATACACCTGTTGCCCAAATTTCACGGTCTTGCAGGAGAAGACCCTCACAAGCACCTTAACGTTGCTCCCCTCCACACTACACAACCTCAATGCCCCCTGGCCCTTCTCCATGTGGGGCATCGATGTAATTGGCCCTATCGAGCCAAAGGCGTCCAACGGGCACAGATTCATTTTGGTGGCTATTGACTACTTCACCAAGTGGGTGGAAGCATCCTCCTACTCCTCCGTTCCGCGCAGTACGGTAGTACGATTTATCAAAAGGGACATCATATGCCGATATGGCCTCCCCGCTCACATCATCACAAACAACGACACTAATCTGAACAACAAAATGATGTCTGAACTTTGTGAGCAATTCCGTATCACCCACCACAACTCCACACCCTACCGTCCCAAGATGAACGGAGCAGTGGAAGCGGCTAATAAAAACCTGAAAAAGATAATACAGAAGATGGTAGTCACCTACAAAGACTGGCACGAGATGTTACCATATGCACTACACGGATATCGTACTTTCGTGCGAACATCCACCGGAGCAACCCCGTACTCACTCGTGTATGGCACAGAAGCAGTCCTGCCAATAGAGGTAAAAATACCCTCCCTAAGGGTGCTGGCCGAAGCCAAGCTAGACGAAACCGAATGGGTTCAACAACGCTTCGACCAGTTAAACCTCATCGAGGAAAAATGACTCACTGCCTTGTGCCATGGCCAGTTATACCAAAAACGGGTAAAGAGAGCGTTCGACAAGAAGGTGAAACCCCACATTTTCCAGAAGGGGGACATGGTGCTAAAAAAGGTCCTGCCCAACTTCAAGGACCGGAGGGGTAAATGGGCACCTAACTATGAGGGACCATACGTGGTGAAGCAGGCTTTCTCTGGAGGAGCATTGACCTTAACCAACGCCGAAGGACAGGACCTGGCTACCTTGTCAATGCAGATGCGGTTAGAATGTTCTACCCCTGAAATGCCCCAGAGTACACAGTAAAAGGTAGAGACTCTCTCTTGGACGATGGAAGATCAAGGAAAACATGGTCCAAGTAGTTTTCGTTTCATTCCCAAATAAGTTAGTAGGGGTTATTGTTAAAATAATTTGTAACTTTTCAACAAAGTAATAACAATCTCCTTCCTTTCTTTTCCTTTTCCTCGCTTGAGTCTTTCAATATTTCGACGCATGCTAAAACTGTCATAAACAAAGTACATTTCCAAATACGTCATGGACTCGTAATCCCCTAAGTCCAGAAGGACCCACGCCTCAGCTTAACCTATACCCCACATCGCTTCTACAAAAAAAGAGAGCCCACAGGACCGAGTCCACCCCGGCGCCGAGTCCACCCCGAATCCTTAGAACAGCGAGAAGCACCCGGAACCGACTTCCAAACGGCCGACTCATTCACACCCTGCATCCCAACCCGAGTAGGCCAGACGGCCGAAACGGGTGATCCAAAACCTTAACTCACCTACAGTTCAAGCAACTACCCCAACCCTTTCAAACCGCCTCACCCAAACCGAAACCACTCCCACGCGGGTCAAACCGAGTATAAGGCAGAGCCGACTGGACATTCACCCACTCTAGTTGCCATGTCTAACCATTGCATCTCCAAAATCAATCACCAATCTCATTGAGAACCGAGTCTGACCTAAAACAACCATAGCCGAAAGACTGAGTCTGGGCTAGGATCACCCCCAAAAGGCCGAGTCCAAATCAGAACCACCCACTTGTCCCAATCCACTACCTCCCTAGAGTATTAATCCCATTGGCCCATAACCCCCAGACATTGAGTCTAGAAGCCACCATCCCCTTTAGTATTATTTCCATTAAGCCATTATACCCAAACACCGAGTCTAGAAGCCATCAATTCCCTTAGTAGCATTTACATTTCCTTCCATTAAACACTGAATCTAGAAGTCATCATTTTCCCTTGTACTATCCTCATTCCCTTAAGTATTAATCCCACTAACCCATTACGCCCAAATATTGAGTCCAGTAATCATCGCCCCATTCTTATTACCCCCAAACCCCGAGTCCGAATTAAAATCATTACTACCCTTAGTATTAGGTCCATTAGCTCAATCCGACAGACACCATTAATAAATAACCAACAGAAAACCCAAAAATAAAAACAGAACACGAAGAGAATGCCAAAATCATTTCATTAATAAATAAGCGTATTAAAAGTTCAAGGAGAGTCCAAGAGGGAAATCAATTTCCCATCTTGAACATCCTTTGACATATCATAAGGGCTGAGGTCAAAATCTGGGGCCAGTAGAACTATTTGCCTAAGGGCCTTATTGAAGTCGTCCTCATGCTGCTCCACAATAGCCCCTTCTAAGCAAGCCACCCTCTCGGCAAGACCAGCGTTTTCTTCTTTCAACTTGCCCGCCTCCGACTCGGCAACCGCAGCCTTAGCCTCCGCCACCTTCAAAGCTTCCCTATCAAAAGCAAGAGCAGCCTCCACCTCCACCACCCTTGACTGAGAATCAGCAAGTGTAGACTTCAGCGAAGCTACTTCAGCCTCTGATGAAGATGCCTTTGTCTTCAGCAAGGAGGACTCGGCCTGAGAAGCAACAAGTTGGGCCTTCAAGTCTTCAACCTCAGTGCAAGCCTTCTGATTAGCCTCCTTCAGCTTCTCGACTTCAGCCAAGGACTCGGCCCTTGCCTTTTGGGCTTTCTCCAACTCCTTCTTCAACATGGCCTCTTTGGCCACAATCTGCTTGGCCTTCCGCAGCATGCCTCGCCAGATCTCCAAAGAGGCTATTGAGCGGGCCATATAAGTAGTTACCATGTCAACCGAACTGTCGACCCCGGCTGACACCAACAACCCTCGATCATGTGGAGGTATGCGACTGGCAGGAAACAGGCTGCGCATGTCGAATCTGGGCCCCCACAAAGAACCAATAGTGGGGGGGCCACACAGCAAGGTAAGCCCCCAAGAGGCAAACCCGGCCCTGCCGTCACCACCACTTTGCCTTGAGGTTGTGTAGGCATAGGTGGAGAAGAAGGAGCAATTGCCTTCCCTTTCTTGGCAGTCGCCTCCTCTGCCGCGTTGGAGTCGGCCTTCCGCTTGATCGCCTCCTTGTTGGACACAGTCGGAGTCGACAGCTTCTCAACCACGCGGGCTGAGTCCTTCTCGGCCAAACTGCTACTCGGCCTCTTCTCAGCGTTGGCCGCAGCAGTCTCAGCACCCGAGGCCTTTCGGACAGAGCTCCTGGCATCGTTGGTAAGGTGGGCTTTCTTGATCAACTCGGCCATATCAATGCCTTGTTTCTTCAACATACCTGCAAGCCAAAATATAGTACATCAGTACATTCGGCGCGAGGCCGAGTCCGAAGACAACTCAGAAAACTCACTCTTTAGGCGAAGGGTAGCATCCCCTGAAGAGATCCAGGTCACTATGTCCCGGCAACTCATTCCTCTCGGCAGGCTGTCCAATAGTTGCAGATCAACCTTGGCGTCTAAGGAAAGTTGACTCCTCGCCAACCCCTTGAACTTTGAGGGCTCCCGCCAATACAAAGGTAAAGGTCGCGGGTCAATGCAGAAATGACCCGCCTCAGCCGCCTTGATCTTCACGAAGCGGCTCTTGAAACCCTTGTAGGAAGCCGTGTAAGAAGTGAAGAGGCCCGAGTTAGGCAAAGGGGTTAATGAGACCCACCCTACCGATGGGCCGACTCTGGCGGTGTAATGGCTAAGGAAGACTGAGGCGGCAGGTAGGAGCCCTAGGGCCAGGCAGACCACCCTAAAGGCTTGAATCGTCGCCCAACCATTTGGGTGAAGCTGGGTAGGAGCTATCCCCAAGACCCTCAAAACGTCCGCCTCGAAGAAGTCAAAGGGGAGAGTCACCCCTAAATCCGCCAACACCGTCTCATACATGAAGACGAAGGGCGCTTTCCCCTCCCTGGCGACATCGCACACGCGCTCCCTCTTACCACAGCGCACCATCTCCAACAGACCTATATGCGAGTCGCGAATCCATTTTCCTTCCAGCGCTAGAGATTCCACCTCAGAGCGAGACATTTCTGACATGTGCTCTAGCACATTCTTATGGATCCACGCCGCGGGACCCACCTTCGACACCAGAGGTTTAGGGGCTGGTGAAGCCCCCCCCTCAGCCACAGCCACAGGCATGGCTTCCAGAGCCTCACCCGACGAAGAAGAGGAAGAAGAAGAGTAGGACTCAGAACTCGAAGTACTTGACATGGTGCTCGAGGAGGCGAAGTTGGTAATGGATGGAAGAAGACGAGGGCTCGAGAAGAAAGAAAACTCGAAGTACAGACCCAGGCGTGAGCGAAAAAGAGGAGAAGCAAATGAAGCGTAAGGGAAAACGAAGGAAATAACAGCACGCCCTTGTAATTAAATTCACCACCTCGAAACCTCGCGACCAATCATCATAGGTTACGCTTCTCCATAAACGGTGCAATCATGGCGCCACTTCACCATCAATGCAACACAGAAAACGAAGGGCCTTGTTCGAAGGGCAGCAAGGCGCGTCCCTCCACGCGCAACCCTTCAGCTGCCCCCAAAATTCAAATATTAGAGCCCAAAAAAAAAAATAAAAAAAAAATAATGAAAAATAAAAAATAACAGGCCCAAGTACCTTCGGCCCAATCTAGATACACTCTTAGACCGCCTTCATCTCAGCCATCCTCCCGCTAGCCGCCTCTATCTCCACACCCTCCTAGGGACCGCCTCCATCTCAGTCATCCTCGCGTAGGCCACCTCTATCTCCTCCCATGGACCGCTTTCATCTCAGTCATCCTCGCGTAAGCCGCCTCTATTGCCTCCCATGGACCGCCTTCATCTCAGTCATCCTTGCGCAGGCCGCTTCCATCTCTGCCCCTGGGCCGTCTCTATCTCAGTCATCCTCGCGTAGGCCGTCTCGGTCTCGGCCAAGCATTCGTTCTGTCCATGGTCCGACCCCAGAACACAAACAGTAAGCTCCCCTCATGTCATCCTCCCCACAAGAACCTAAAGACCGTTGCTCCTACACTTTCTAAAAAAAGAAAAAAAAAACACATATAAAAGACTTTACGAGCTTGGGTACCAGCCAGTGTGTACCCCGCTCGTACCTCGAAATTTGGAGGGCCTGGGTACCAACCAGTGTGTACCCCGCCTGCTGCCAAATACTTACTTTGGAAATTTGGAGGGCCTGGGTACCAGCCAGTGTGTACCCCGCCTGCTGCCAAATACTTACTTTGGAAATTTGGAGGCCTGGTACCCAACCAGTGTGTACCCCCCTCGCTGCCAAATACTACTTCAAAAATTTGGAGGGCCTGGGTACCAGCCAGTGTGTACCCCGCCTGCTGCCAAATACTACTTCGAAAATTTGGAGGGCCTGGGTACCAGCCAGTGTGTACCCCGCCTGCTGCCAAATACTACTTCAGAAATTTGGGGGGCCTGGGTACCAGCCAGTGTGTACCCCGCCTGCTGCCAAATACTACTTCGGAAATTTGGAGGGCCTGGGTACCAGCTAGTGTGTACCCCGCCTGCTGCCAAATACTACTTCAGAAATTTGGAGGGCCTATGTACCAGGCAGTGTGTACCCCGCCTGTTGCCAAATACTACTTCGGAAATTTGGAGGGCCTGGGTACCAGCCAGTGTGTACCTCGCCTGCTGCCAAATACTACTTCGGAAATTTGGAGGGCCTGGGCACCAGCCAGTGTGTACCCCGCCTGCTGCCAAATACTACTTCAGAAATTTGGAGGGCCTGGGTACCAGCCAGCTTGTACCCCGCCTGCTGCCAAATACTACTTCAGAAATTTGGAGGGCCTGGGTACCAGCCAGTGTGTATCCCGCCTGCTGCCAAATACTACTTCCGGAAATTTGGAGGGCCGGGCACCAGCCAGTGTGTAGCCCGCCTGCTTCTAAATACTACTTCAGAAATTTGGAGGGCTTGGGTACTGGCTAGTGTGTACCCCGCCTGTTGCCAAATACTACTTCGGAAATTTGGAGGGCCTGGGTACCAGCCAGTGTGTACCCCGCCTATTGCCGAATACTACTTCAGAAATTTGGAGGGCCTAGGTACCAGCCAGTGTGTACCCCGCCTACTGCCAAATACTACTTCGGAAATTTGGAGGGCCTGGGCACCGGCCAGTGTGTACCCCGCCTGCTGCCAAATACTACTTCAGAAATTTGGAGGGCCTGGGTACCATCCAGTATGTACCCCGCCTGCTGCCAAATACTACTTCGGAAATTTGGAGGGCCTGGGTACCAGCCAGTGTGTACCCCGCCTGTTGCCAAATACTTACTTCGAAAATTTGGAGGGCCTGGGTACCAGCCAGTGTGTACCCCGCCTGCTGCCAAATACTTACTTCGGAAATTTGGAGGGCTTGGGTACCAGCCAGTGTGTACCCCGCCTACTACCAAATACTTACTTGGGAAATTTGGAGGGCCTGGGTACCAGCTAGTGTGTACCCCGCGTGCTGCCAAATACTTACTTTGGAAACTGGGAGGGCTTGGGTACCAGCCAGTGTGTACCCCGCCTGCTGCCAAATACTATGCACCCCGCTCGCCCTGAAACCTGGGGGAGCCGAGGCACCAGCCAGTGGTTACCTCGCCTGCTGCTAAACACTTTACAAGTTGGAGTATCAGCCGGCCAGCTTGCACTTTGACCACGGTCATAAGCCTCCATCCTCATCCAACCAATCCAAGTCTTTATCTTTATTTACGCTTATCCAAAAAAGGTCACATCCTTTTTAGAAAAAACCTAAATAAAGAGGGGGCCACTATTGTACCCCAAATCGATCCGGCCCAATCTTTCAGAATGGGCCAGACCTCCCTCCTAAGAGTCAACCCCGAGTCAACCCTGGCCCGCCTAAAGGCCACCTGGACTCAATCAAACCAAGACTGGAAGAACTTAAGACGAGACCGAGTCTGCCTCATCCACGACGCCGATTCTCAGCCGACTGGTCCGGGATCTTAGGTGAATCTTAACCGAGACCGAGTCAACCCTATCCAATCAACAACCGAGTCGCCCAGGATCTTAGGAATCTTAGCTACCCCCCCACACACGTGGAGCCGCCTCTGTTTCGAGCCCAACAACTACTACCCTGCGAAGCCCCAAGGGAGACCACCCAACCACTACTCAACCCTATATAAACCCCTGCTACGAAGTGTCAAGGGGGAGAAAAAGGAGAAGAAGAGAAGAACAGGGAAACGAAAAGCTGACGATTGCTAAGAAAGGAAGGAAGCGTCCCGAATCCAGATTGAAGGGCAAGCAGAAGTACTGGTCTACAAGCAAGAGGCATCTACTCGCTTCAAGATCCAGGTTGGTTGGTCTCCTTTTTCTTTTAATAATTAGCATATTATTGTTCGCATCGTCAAGCACGATCCTTCCCTGAATCCCCTCTTAGCCTAGTAGTCCTCAGCCGGAGAGAAACCGAGACCTCACCCTAGGCCGAATCTGTCTCGGCCGAAACCTCTTGACCGAGCAAGACTCGGCTAGAAAGATGAGACCACAGCCAGCCTAACTCCCCACCCGCCTAAATCCCAGAACTACGTAGACTTTGAACCCTCTAAAGCCGAGGTACGTAGGCCTAGAGGGCACACCTCTATCAAGTCAAATCCCAAATTCCTCAAATCTTAAATCCCAAAACTCTCAGAACACCTTACCTGAACCTCCTTCTTCCCATGACTTAGACCAAAAACACAACCCAAATACAAGCACTGTCCCTCTTCTCATATGGCTAGCTAAGGGTAACTATCAAGTGATAGGCATGCTGGGGGAGCCCCCTATGCCCCTAGCGTGTAACCAACTCCCGAACCCATATCCCTGAAATCAGACCAGCCTTTCCCTAGGTTTCCCTATATTCCTAAAAAAATATAGGTGGCGACTCTAGACGGCCGAAAGCAATTCGGTCATAAGTATAGGTGAGTCGGTCTTTGCGTCACGATTTTCGGGTTGTGACAGTAAGAATTGTAAACTGTCGTGTTTTGATTCCTGAATTGATACAGTAGTTAATATAGAGTATTTTAACACAGTTTAGTTTACTTTCAGCACTTAGTTTATTTTCTACACTTAAACACAACCCCCCCTTATTTACTGCTTTCTATAGTCTGAGACTGAGTCGGTCCGACTCTGTTGCGTTTGTCTAAGCCGACCGGTAGTAAGTCAACATTTCACAACAATTAGCGTTTTCTGCAAAACTCTGATTACTACACTTAGCACAATCTGAACACACTGTGTCCTTGAGAGAATCGACCTTGGTTAGCTATACCATACTTAGCTTTAGTTTTATTTAATGCGCGTAAGATGACTAAAAACCCGCTTATCACCTACCATTGACCTTGGCCTCATTACAAACCAAAAGGAAGTCGTAGTGATCATAACTGAATGTGTTTTTGCAGGTATAGAAGGAGAGGTCAGTCAAAGTATGGTAATACCAACGCATGTGGTGTTGAGTGTAAATACAAACCCAAACACTTGAGAGATTGAGAGAATATTTGCCTAACTGAGAGCTCTATCACTTTTGGTCACTCTTTGATGTTTGCAAGTCATACAATTGCCTTAAATACAGAAGAATTCATTTTCAAGATTGCTTGAATGTTTGAGTCTTGGAGTAAAGGAATGATGACTCTATTTGTCTGAATTGAAGGAAATCAATTAAAATTCTTTCTCTATTTTGAAAATCTCCCTTGCATGTGAACTCTTATTTTTCCCAAGAGTGCAAAAGTGTAAGTGTGGGGGTCTGATGAGTCGTATTTTATATACCTTATAAGACCCAAAGATGAGTGTTTTTGGGATCATTTGATGCTTAAGAATTGAGTATTAGCTAAGATTTATATTATGGACCTAGAAATAGGGAAAGTATAAATCTGTGCTAACTTGAGAATTTTAGCTAATAAAAGAATTTATTCATTTCTACAGGCCAAATTGATCTCAGCTCATCAAGAGTCCTGGCTAGGCCAAATTGGTCTCAGCTAAGGAGAGTCCTTCTCAGTCAGCCCACTCCGTCTCGGCCGGCCAACTCAACGGTCTAGCAACCCAGTAAGGAGCGGCCCAATTGCATCATGCACATCAGCAATCCAGCACAGAGTCCATCTCAACTACCATGTCACTCTTGGAGAATCTGCCATGTCACTCTGAAGAATCTTTGCAAGGGTAGAATAGGCAATTCAGTTGTAATTCTGTTAGGATTTGTTAGTAGCGCGTTTAGTAAGGTTCAACTCGTGTATAGTAGGAGCTGAGCGCACTTGCGTGGGTGTGGTTGAATTCATATTTTCCATTTTTCATTGTTTTCATTCTCTCGCTCTTGCCTTCTACACTCACAGTGGTGCACGATGCTCTCAATGGTGCTTCTCTCGATTGAGGAAGTACAAGTCAGAAACTACGAAGCCAAAGATCATCAGAGGGGACTGCTTGGATTACCAACGTACTCTGGTTGATCTAATCCTCAGCGTTCTGGCTAATAGAGGTGAACCATTACCGTTTGACCATGGCGATCATCGTGGAAGAAGGATCCACTGAATTCATACCATGTGTTTGTATTTAGTTCTTAATAATATGAGTGTTTTTTGATTTTGATCTCTATTTGCATTCTCACACTTTCGTTCACTATATGCGTTGTGATTGCACAAGGTGACGTGAACAATATTGAACTAAGGCAATTGGAACTGGTTTTAACTAATTCAATAGGTAATCATGTCGGATAAGGCTCTACCGAGTCCATATCGGACCAATATGTGCCTAGAGCGAGTCGGCACCTTATACTTGAGAGTTCCAGTTTTACTTTAGTTTTCACATAAAATCACAATCGAGCACACTGTCTCCTTGAGAGAATTCGACCTAGGGTTGACTATACATAGTTACCTTGTTTATTTGATACACGTTGAGACGACTAAAAACAAAGTTTATCAAATTAACGTCATTAACGGGGACACAAGTTCTTCTGTATCTTTGTGTGCCAAACCTGAGTGAAATCGAATCCCGAGTCTGTAGATTGTCATGTCAGTCAAGTCATAGAGTTTAAAAGTCTGTCTATTTTGATTTGGATCCTGAATAATATAGCATGCTAAGTTGTATTAATTTTTGTGCCTTTACTTTTCTTTTTTTTTTTGCAATTGATATTCATTTCTGATAACTAGGTTTTCTTTTGTTTCTCTTTGCATCATTAACCATAACTTTTCTGCATAAATTTTTATAATGCATGACTAAGAGTAGTTCTGACCCTTTGTATGAATTAGATCCTGAGATAGAATTAACTTTGCATAGGTTAAGAAAAGCTAGGAATATAGTAGTGAGTAACAGTAGAAATTATGATTCTATTTCTAGTTCTAAAAATAACAATTTTGCTACTAACAATTCTGATTTTGTTGAGTACAGTAGCACTAACATTTTTGCAAAGCCGGGACAGATGGACAATAATGATAGAACATTGAAGGAGTTGGCTACACCAGATGTGGTATATCAACCTTGGTGCATCCAGTATCCGCAACTAGAACCTGCTCAATCATATGAACTGAAATCTGGTCTTATACACTTGTTGCCTAAAATTCATGGTCTTGTAGGAGAAGACCCCACAAACATTTGAAAGAATTCCATGTGGTCTGTTCCACAATGAGGTCGTAGGGGATACCAGAAGACTACATCAAAATGAAGGCATTCCCATTCTCCTTGGATGGAGCAGCGAAGGACTGGCTGTATCTTCAGCCTATTCTCTTCAACACCTAGGGAGATATGAAATGCATATTCTTGGAAAAGTTCTTTCTAGCATCCATAACTGCGACCATCAAGAAGGAAATTTGTGGGATAAGGCAACAATTAGGAGAAACTCTGTACGAGTACTGGGAAAGATTCAACAAATTGTGTGCCACCTGTCCATATCATCGGATCAGTGAACAATTGCTGATCTAGTATTTCTATGAAGGTCTGTCAATGATGGACAGAAGCATGATTGATGCTGCTAGTGGAGGAGCATTGATGGATAAAACACCAGCAGCAACATAACATCTGATCTCTAATATGGCGAGTAATACACAATAGTTTGGGATAAGAGGACTTAACCAATCCCAGATAGTGAATGAAATTGGTGTTGCTTGTAACCTAAGGCTGGATAACCAACTGTCTGAATTGACATATCTGGTGAGGCAACTTGCTGTTGGGCAACACCAACCAAACATGGTAGCCAAATTCTATGGCATATGTACTTTTATGGAACACCCCACTGACTTATGCCCCACATTACAAGAAACTGAGTCGGACCAATCAGAGAATATTGGAGCTATAGGTGGATACCAGTATGGGAAGCAATCATATCAAAACTGACCACTTGATAATCAGTAGTATGGAAGACAACCATTTTGGTCAGGACCGAATCAAGGGCCTTATGCAGCTCAAAGATTCGGACCTGCACCAAATGTGCCTCAAGGACCAGCAGGTTACCAATAGTTGAGTCCACAATACTAAGCACCACCTTTCCAATAGTAGCAGCAGTAGAGGATGTCACCTCAAGGAAATTCTCCATCTCTAGAGGACCTGATGAAGCAACTTGCAGCCAGCAATTTGGAGTTTCAACAATCTATAAGCTCCAACAATATGCAGTTCTAGCAAAATATGAACGCCACCATCCAAGACCTCAAGATGCAGATAGGACAGTTAACTAACATTATGAGTCATTTACAGTCGGCCGGATCCAACAACCTTACCTCACAAACAATTGCTAATCCGAGAGGGAACGCAAGTGCAGTTATGTTGAGAAGTGGAAAAGAATTATCTCAACCAACACCGCAACTGTCAAGATCAACCGAAGCCGACTCCGAACCGGATGCCAACTCACAAGTGCAGTAACAAGAGAAAATTTTCCCATTGCCATTTCCAACTCGGACCGTCTCGGTAAGGAAACCAGAGTCTACCGAAGAACTACTGAAGATGTTCCGCAAGGTGGAAATCAACATTCCACTCCTTGACGCTATTAAGCAGATTCCTAAGTATGCAAAATTCCTTTAGGACTTGTGTGCGCATAAGAGGAAGAAGATGAAGGGGAGTGTAGAAGTTGGAAGCATAGTATCGGAGTTTAACCAGGAATGAAGACTTCACTGTAGGAGCACAATCACTGCCGAAGAAATGCCAAGATCCTGGAATCTTCGCTGTCCCATGTACCATTGGCGACTGTACCTTTGCCAATGCCATGTTGGACTTGGGAGCTTCAATTAATGTCATGCCAACTTCAATCTACAAATCCTTGAATTTTGGTGATCTAGAACTTACTAGGATGACAATACAACTAGCAAATAGAAGTGTTGTTCAACCCTTAGGCATTCTCGAAGATGTCCTTATCCAAGTTAATGAGTTGATTTTCCCAACAGATTTCTACATGCTTGATATGGAGGACGAGACATCGGGGAAGGGATCCCCCTTGATCTTGGGGTGACCATTCCTTGTGATCACTGATGAGTCACAATTTATACATCTTTAAGACACCTAAGAAGGGTATTTGCAAGACTATTCTGTGCTTAAGAATTGATTGTTAGCTAAGATTCATTTTATGGGCTTAAATATAGAGAAAATACAAATCTGTGTTAATTCGAAAGTCTTAGCTAATAAAAGTATCAGCCCTTCTTCTGCAGGTCAAGCCGAGTTAACCAAGAGTCAACAGAAGAGCCTCAGCCGAGTTGAAGTCGTCCCGGCCAACCAGACTCGTCTCGGCAACCCACACCTTGCAGTCCATCAGCCCAATAAAGAGCGGCCCAACTGTGTTTCCACATCGGCTATCCAGCTCAGAGGCCAGCTCAGCTGCCATGTCACTCTTAGAGAATCTGCCATGTCACATTGGAAGATCTGCACAGGGGTAGAATAGAACATTCACATTGTAATTCTGTTAGGATATTTTGTAGCGTCACCCAACGCGCAACTCGTGTATATATAGGAGGAGCTGCGCACTTTTTCTGGGTCTTTGAATTCACTCTTTTCACACAACATTTTATATCCATTTTCTCGCTCCCGCTCTCTCCATTTTCACGGTGGTGCACGGTGCTGCATTGGTGCTTCTCTCGATTGAGGAAGTGCAGGTCTAAGACTGGGAAGCTGGACGTTTACCAGAGGGGACCGATCAGACTACTGACGCACTCTGGTGGAACTGATCCTCAGCGCTTAGGCTAACGGACGTGAACCACCACCATCAACCTTGGCGATCGTTGAGGAAGATGGAGCCATCCGAATTCGGACCACTGTATTTGTATTTTGTTTCTGTTAATTGATTTCGTTCTGCATTTCATATCTCTGTTCTCCTTCCTCTACTTTAATTCACGTTGAATCCGCGATTGCAATTTAACTGTGAACAATGTTAAGCTAAGCCGATTGGAACTGGTTTAACTAATTCAGTAGGTAATCACTTAACGATTGTTGAATGAGAACCTAAAATCAGCTCTGCACTTAATCCCTGTCAACTAATGAGGTAGCGATTGCATAAATCCTCGGTATGACAATGGACGAACCTTTGGCGATTGCCATATGACTACCCAAGGCTGATATGGACTATGAACTGGAGATTGGAACCTGGACTGGACTTAATTAATGGAACTGAATCTGAATACAGTTATATAATAATAATAGATAAGTAGTAATAGTAGTATACATTCACTGCATTCATAGTCTTAGTTTATTTTCTGCTCACTTGCATTCAAAACCCCCCGTTTACTGCTTTCTTTACTGTTTTCTGGTTAGGACAGAGGTAGTCCCCCTCTGTAGCGTCTGTCTGCACTCAGCCGAGACCAAGCCGGATAGTCTCTGCCGAGACCGTCTCTGCTCAGTCTCTGTTGAGAGCAACTCGGCCATTGCCGAGACGAGTCAGTACTCTACATCTCAGATTCTACTTTCACTTCACTTTACACCAATTCACAACTGAACACACTGTGTCCTTGAGAAGAATGACCTAGGGTTAGCTATACTATAGTTAGCTTTAGTTATTTGATAAGCGCGTAAACGACTGTAAAAAAACGCAATCATCAATCACTAGAACAAAGATTGATGTGCATGCCAGGACACTCTCTATGGATTTTGGCGACATCGTGGTGCAGTTCAATATTTTCGAAGCTATGAAGCACCCCACCAAGGACTATTCCCTCTTTGGCATAAATTTGATTGATGAACTAGTTGAGGAGTGTCTTCACCAGATAGCAACAGTGAAGAGAGTGCAAATTTTACTGAAAGTACTTATTCAATTGGTTGCCTAGGGTCCACAACAGCAGAAGCTGACTATGCTAAAGTACATGATCTTCCCAACTTCGAGGATGATAATATTGATCTTGCTGACTTGAGTCAGGAAGCCGAGCTGGTCAAACTATTACACCAAGTACGCAACCATGAGAACCCAGAGTGCTCAAACAAAGTAGAAGTTCAAGTTGCCGAGATGGAAAAGCTATTCACACCACAAGTGGCAATCATGTTCACTACCAAGTACGAGTCGACCAAAAGAGGCTGAGACCAAAGAAGGATCGAAGTCATCTTGGCCAAGAAGACAATGGTCAAGGCCGACCCACATGTACAAGTGCATGCCGAGACCATCTCGGCCAAAGAAGACTAGAAGCAAGCTAAAGCCGAGTTTGTCTCAGACAATCAAGGCGAGAACCACATTCCATCCAGATCCGACTTTAGAGCAAACCAAAGAGCCGAGTCCTACTCCCATCTGACAAGAACTGATTCTATCAAAAGGAGTGTGCCATAACAGCCAAAGGCTGAGATCATGTCGGCACACCTAGTGCCGAGCTCAATTCAAGTCGGCCAGTCAGATTCAAAAAGTATTTAATGATAGTTCTTCATCTTCGCCACCACCCATAGAATTGAAGCCATTGCCAAGCCGCTTGAAATATGCCTATTTGGATACTAAGCAATAACTCCCAATCATCATTGCCAGCAATCTCCACCAAGAGCAAAAGGATAAACTGCTGCAAGTCTTTAGGCAACATAAGAAGGCAATTGGGTGGAAATTATCTGACCTTCCCAGAATAAACCCCTCCACCTGCATGCATAGAATTTTAATGGAGGAGGAAGCCAAGCCCATAAGGCAATAGCAGAGGAGAATGAATCCGACCATCCTAGACGTGGTCAAGAAAGAGGCAACAAAACTGCTTGTTGCAAGGATCATCTACCCCATCTCAGATAGTTAATGGGTGAGCCTAGTACAAGTAGTACCTAAAATGTATGGGATTACTGTCATGAGAAACTAGCACAACAAATTGGTACCTATGCGGATTCAGAATAGCTGGCGAGTCTGCATCAACTATAGAAGATTAAATCAGGCAATTCGCAAGGATCACTTTCCTTTGCCCTTCATAGATCAAGTCCTGGAGAAATTAGTAGGGAAATCCCATTATTGTTTTATGGATGGCTTCTCTGGATACATGCAAATCCACATTGCACCTGAAGATCAGCACAAGACCACCTTCACTTGCCCATTTGGTACCTTTACGTACACTTGCATGTCATTTGGCCTGTGCAACGTGCCAGTACATTTCAACGTTGCATGACAAGTATCTTCTCAGACCTACTACAGGAGTGCATGGAGGCGTTCATGGATGACTTCATGGTATATGCTAATTCATTTGACGCATGTCTAGAAAACTTATCCAAGGTGTTAACGAGATGCATTGACACAAACTTGGTTCTTAACTTTGAAAAATGTCATTTCATGGTGATTGAGGGAATTGTGTTGGGACACCTGGTATCCAACAGAGGCATTAAGGTTGACAAATCAAAGATTGACATCATCACCTCTCTTCCAAACCCCGCTTCAGTGCGGGACATTCACTCATTCTTAGGACATGTAGGATTTTACAAAAGATTTATCAAGAACTTCAGCAAGATTGCCTTACCACTATCTAAGCTGCTATGGAAAGATGTGGAATTTAAGTTTGACGAGCCCTGTAATGAAGCCTTTCAAGAGTTGAAAAATCGACTCACATCTGCCCCTATTCTCCAAGCACCTAACTGGGAGTTGCCATTTGAGCTTATGTGGGATGCATCCAATTCAGCAGTAGGAGCCGTCTTAGGCCAAAGAGCTGGAGTTGGCAAGCTAGTGCACGTGATTGCTTATGCATCTCGGATAATGGACCTGACCTAGTTAAATTACACAACAACCGAGAAGGAGCTATTGGCAGTCGTGTTTGCTTCGGACAAATTTCGTTCATACCTACTTGACTCAAAAACTAGTGTTCTTTGACCATGCTGCATTGATATTCTTGTTGAAGAAGCGGAATGCCAAGCCGAGACTGATTCGGTGGATGCTTCTCCTTCAAGAATTCAATATAGAGATAAGAGACAAAAGAGGTGCTGAGAATTTAGTAGCACATCAATTGAGTAGGATTTAGAAGGAAGCTGACCCGATGCCTATCAAAGATGAATTCCCAGATGAGCAACTATTGCATATCACCACGCCTACACCATGGTTTGCAAATATTTGTAACTTTGTGGCAGCATCTCAGTTCCCACCAGAGGCATCCCGACTATACAAGGAAAGACTACAAAATGATGCCAAATACTACATATGGGATGATCCCTACCTATGGAGACTTTGTAACGACCAAGTTATTTACAGGTGCACTCTTGACACCGAGATCAATTCGGTCCTCCAGTTTTGTCATGCAACACCTAGGGGCGGGCATTATGGATCAACTCGGACGGCCAGGAAAGTGCTTGATTGCGGATTCTATTGGCCCACCATTTTCAAGGACGCCTATCAATTCGTCTCCACATGCGAAAAATGCCAAAAAGCTGGAATGGCCATTAGTAGAAGGCATGAGATGCCCCAACAACCTATATTGTTCTACGAAGTCTTTGATGTGTAGGGTATCAACTTCATGGGGCCATTCCTAATCTCCAATGGGTATTCTTATATTCCGTTGGCCGTAGATTACGTGTCAAGATAGGTAGAGGCCATTCCTTAAGGATGCTCTTTAGGTACATAGAACTGCATACCGAACTCTGTTGGGGATGTCTCCTTACCGGATTCTCTTCGGTAAAGCCTGTCATCTTCTTGTGGAAATAAAGCACAGAGCTCACTGGCAATTAAACAATGAAATCTAGCCTACGACCAAGTAGGAAAGCAAAGAAAATTCCAGTTGCAAGAACTAGACAAACTCTGCTTGGAAGCCTATGAGAACTCTCAGATCTATAAGAAAAAAGTCAAGCGATTTCATGATCAACAGATCTTGTGGAAAGAGTTCCGAGCTGGCCAGAAAGTGTTGTTGTTCAATTCACGTTTAAAGCTCATAGTAGGTAAGCTCTGTTCTAGATGGGATGAACCTTTTGTTACCACTAATGTCTTTCCCTATGGTGCAATAGAACTAAAGGATTAACACACCAACAACACCTTCCAAGTCAATGGGCATCAAATTAAGCTATATCTCAAAGGTCCAACACCAATAGCAGGTGACATGGAAACCATCTCATTAATGGAACTGGCCCCTCTGAATGACATACCCTGAGCCAATCTCATGAACCCTCCTCTATATTTAGGCCAGACATTGAGGACAATGCAAAATTTAAGTGTGTGTGGGGGGGGATGGTGTGTCCATCCATGGCTTGCTTAATTCTATGTTTGAAACCTTTGTTCTACCATGCCGATTCTATTTTGACTGACTGTTTCTATGTTGTTTCTGTCTTGACTTTTCCTTTACGTCTTAATTGTATTTTCCCATTTTCATTTCATTTCAATTTTTCTTTTAAGGTCATTTCCTTTGTTTCAAATAAAAAGCTGCCCAACCTGAGTCCATGCCGACTCTAACTCTATCTCAACTGGATTAACCGACTTCAGCTCAGCCTAGCTAAATTCATAAGTTCAATTTTCGTTAAAACTTTGATTTTGTTTTTCCTAACTAAATTCAGAATTCTGATTGCTGAGAAAAATTCTTTGCAAAAGAATCTGCAACAATTTCTTTAAGTATTGGACGAGGCAGTAGGAAGCAATTCAGAACCCTGGAGGATAGATTCTTCAAGCTTGACAAGGAATGAAATTTTTGCATCGTAGGCAGTAAGTGATTGAAAAATAAAAAAGATAGACCATTAGTGGCAGAGGAATTAACCTTATGAGAAATTTTTTAGCCTATGTACATATAAATGGCTTTGCATCTTGCCATTCTCTCTTTCTTGTGTGACTTTTACATCCATGTTAACTGAGTGTTCTGGATTTTGCCTTGACTCTCAGCATATATATGGTTTCGCATGCAGGAATGAGATGATCTAGGCCATGTTTCTAATAAGCCTCGAGCTAACCAGACCTACCTTGTAAATCTTATCCCTTGTTTACCCTCTTTGAGCCTGAATGACCATTCTCTTCTGATAGCTCATTACAAGCCAAAGCTGGAAAACCATGATCAACCCAAACCTTAGGGATCAGAGGATCTTTAGAATTGTTTTGGGAGTAAGTCACGATCGAGTGTGGGGGAGACACCAGGGGACGAAACATGAGTAGTGTATTAAAAAAGGGTTGGAAAAGAAAAGAAAAGAAAGATAAAAACAAGTGTAGAAAAGCAAAGAAAAATAAAGAAGTAGCCAATAGTCATCAACTGTAACAAAGATATAGCTCAAAGCTACAAAATAAGAAGCAAGAAAAGTAGAAAAGAAAAATAGAAAAATGGAAATAAAAGAAGTGAGTAAAATAGTTTCCAAACAGAATCACAGTATCTTGGGACATCCTTCATACTTACGAATCTACTTCCCATTATTCCTCCCTTCCTTGTGGTTAGAAAACTCACTTTTCCATCCTGTATCCCACCTTTTAACCTTGGCCATGACACAAGCCGAGAATGAAGTCCTTTTGATCATTTCTGTATGTGTTTTTGAAGGTGTGGAAGGAGAGGCCAGTCAAGGTTTGGTAATACCAGTAGCATAAGATGTTAATTGTATATAGAAGCCTAAACACTTGAGAGGTTAAGAGAATTCTTTCCTATGAGAGAACTCTATCACTCTCGGTCATCCTTTGATGTTTGTAGGTCACTTAATTGCCTTAGGTGTGGAGAAAGTAATTTTCATAGATTGCTTGAACATCTTAACTCTTGGGGTGAAGGAATGATGAATCTGCTTATCTAAGGCTTGAGGAACTTAATGAAAATTCTTTTCCTCTTTTAAAATTTCCCTTGCTGTTTGAATCTTATTTTGACCAGGAGTGCAAAAGTGTAAGTATGGGGGTTAGATGAGTCACATTTTATACACCTTACAAGGACCTAAGATGAGTGTTTTTGGGATCATTGGATGCTTAAGAAAAGATTCATATTATGGACCTAGAAATAGGGAAAGTATAAATCTATGCTAATTTACATGTCTTAGCTAATAAAAGATTCATTCCAATTTTGTAGGGAAAATCTGGATGATCTTGACCCATTAAGAGTCCCAACCCAGGCCGAATTGATCCCAGCAGACTTTGTGGTCCAACAGCCAAACAGGAGTAGCCAGTTGCCCCATCCACGTAGGCAACCCAGCTTAGTGACACTGCAGCGCCAAGCTAGCTCAGCTGCCACATCACACTAGAAAAGCTTGTAGCGCAAGTTACACAATGGTAGAGTAGGAATTTCACTTTGTAATTCAACTAGGAGCCCATTATCTTTGCGTGTTCAAAAGTCTAGCTCATTTGTATATAGAAGGAGTTGGGTGCATTTAATGGTTGTTGAATTCATATTTGATACCATATACATTTATACTCCATAATCTCGCACACGCTTTCCATATTCACGGTGGTACACGGTGTTTTCAATGGCGTTTCTCTCAATCGAGGAAGCATAGGTCATGTACTGAGAGGTCGAAGGTTGTCAAAGGGGACCGCTTGACTTGCCATCACCCTCTGGTGGACCTGATCCTCAGTGCCTTGGCTAATAGAGATGAACCATCTCCGTTTGACCATGGCGATCGTCGTGGAAGATAGATTCAATGAATTCGCACCCTGTGTTTGTACTTCATTCTCAGTAATATAAGTAGTTTTAATTTCAATCTCACATTTGCGATTCCTATGTTTCAATTCACTTGCTATGTTGCGATTGCATATGGTAATGTGAACGAATGTTGAACTAAGCCGATTGGATCTGGTTTGACAACTTCAGTAGGTGATTGATTAGATAACCTAAAATGAACTCTGAACTTAATCCCTGCCAACTGTTGAGGTAGGGATTGTGTAAATCCTCGGTATGACAGTGGATGAATGTTTGGTGATCGTCATAAGGAAACCCAAGGTTGATACGGAATGTGAACATGAGTAAGCAAACTAGAACTCACTTGATTGTTGAGACTGAACATGAACATAGTAGTAGCAGTAGGAGTAGCTAGTTTAGATGCATTTGCATTCTTAGTTTAATTGCTATGTCTCTACTTAATCTACAAATAAACCCCTCGTTTACTACAATTTAGTTCGAAACAGAGTTAGTCTGACTTTGTTGTATCTGTCAGCACTTAGTCGAGATCGTGTCGGATAAGGCTCTATCAAGTCCATATCGAACCTATCTCTACCGAGAGCAACTCGGCAACTAACCGAGAGCGAGTCTACATTTTACACTTGAGTTTCTACACTACTACAATTTTCACACAAGATCATAATTGAGAGCACTCTGACCTCGAGAGAATTCGACCTAAGGTTGACTATGCTATAGTTAGCTTTAGTTTATTTGATGCACGTTAAGGTGACTAAAGATGACCTTATCAATCCACCTTAATGTTGGGGCGACCATTCCTTATGACTGCTAAAACAAAGATTGATGTGCATGTCGGGACAGTCTCAATAGAATTTAGTGATACCTTGGTACAGTTTAATATTTTCGAAGCTATGAAGCACCCCACTGAAGACTATTCACTATTTGGCATAAATTTGATTGATGAACTAGTTGAGGAGTGTCTTCAACTAGATAGTAGTAGTGAAGATATTCCAGATTTTGCTGAAGATACTGATTTAATTTGTTGCTTAGGGTCCCTCACAAAAGAAGTCGACTATGACAAAGTATGGGAAGTACATAATCTTTCCGACTCTGAGGATGATAATATTGATCTTGCTGACTTGAGTAAAAGAGTCGAGTTAATCAAGTTATTAGACCAAGTGTGCAAGTATGAGAACCTGGAGTGTTCAATTAAGGCAGAAGTTCAAGTTGTGGAGACCAAGAAGCTATTCCCAGCACAAGTGGCAACAATGTTTATAGTCAAGTATGAGTCGGCCAAAGGAGGCCGAGACCAAGAGAGGACTAAAGTCAACTCGGCCAAAAGGACAAGTGTCAAGGCTGATATAATTGTGCATGCACAAACCGAGACCATCTTGGCCTGTAAAGACCAGAAGTAAGCAAGAGCCAAGTCTATTTCAGACAATCAAGGCAAGAACCATGTTCCATCTAGATTCGACTCCAAGTCAAGACAAAGCATCGAGTCCGACTCCAATCCGACAAGATCCAATTCTATCCTGGCCAAAAGGAGTCAGCCACAACAGCCAAAGGCCGAGATCATGTCGGCACACCTAGTGCCGAGTCCAATTCAATTCGGCCAGCCAGATCTGAAAGTATTTAATGACAACTTTCATCTCCACCACCACCCATGGAATTGAAGCCATTGCCAAGTCATTTGAAATATGCCTATTTGGATGCTGAACAGCAACTTCCAGTCATCATTGCTAGTAATCTCCACAAGGAGCAAGAAGATAAATTGCTAAGTGTCCTACGGCAACATAAGAAGGCAATTGGGTGGAAACTATTTGACCTTCCAAGGATAAACCCCTCCATCTACATGCATAGAATTTAAATGGAGAATGAAGCCAAGCCCATAAAGCAACAACAAAGAAGAATGAATCCAACCATCCTAGATGTGATCAAGAAAGAGGTGACGAAGCTGCTCGTTGTAGGGATCATCTATCCCATCTCAGATAGCCAGCGGGTGAGCCCAGTGCAAGTAGTACCTAAAAAGTCTGGGATGACCGTCATGAAAAACCAGCATGATGAGTTGCGCGAATTTAGAACAATTGGCGAATCTGTATTGACTATAGAAGATTAAATTAGGCGACTCACAAGGATCACTTTCTTTTGCCTTTCATTGATCAAATCCTGGAAAAACTAGCAGGGAGGTCCCATTACTGTTTTCTGGATGGTTTCTCTGAATACATGCAAATCCACATCACAACTAAAGATTAACACAAGACTACCTTCACTTGTCCATTTGGAACCTTAGCATACACTCTCATGCCATTTGGCATGTGCAATGCCTCTAGTACATTTCAGTGTTGCATGATAAGTATCTTCTCGGACTTGCTAGAGGATTGCATGGAGGTGTTTATGGATGACTTCACAGTATATGTTGATTCATTTGATGCATGTCTGGGAAACCTATCCAAGGTGTTAACAAGATGCATTGATACAAACTTGATCCTTAACTTCGAAAAGTGCCACTTCATGGTCACAGAGGGAATTGTGTTGGGACATCTAGTGTCCAACAAAAGCATCGAGATTGATAAATCAAAGATTGACATCATTACCTCTCTTCCAAACCCCACTTCTATGCGGGCGGTTCACTCATTTTTGGAACATGCATGATTCTATAGAAGATTTATCAAGAATTTCAACAAGATTGCCTTGCCATTGTCCAAACTGTTATAAAAGGATGTGGAATTTAAATTTGACCAACCCTATATTGAAGCCTTTTAGGAGTTGAAGAACCAACTCACATCCGCTCCTATTCTGCAAGTGCCTAACTGGGAGCTGCCATTCGAGCTTATGTGTGATGCATCTAATTCGGTATTAGGAGCCGTCTTTGGCCTAAGATCCCGAGTTGGCAAACTAGTGCATGTAATTGCCTTAAACAATGGACCTGGCCCAGTTAAACTACATAACAACTGAGAAGGAGGTGCTAGCAATTGTATTTTCCTTGGACAAATTTCGTTCATATTTATTAGGCTCCAAAATCATTGTGTTCTCTTACCATGTTGCACTAAGATTCTTGCTAAAGAAGCCAAATGCAAAGCCGAGACTGATTCGGTGGATGCTTCTCCTCCAAGAATTCAACATAGAAATCAGAGATAATAAGGGTGCTGAGAATTTGGTAGTAGACCATTTGAGCCGATTGAGAGGGAGAATGGCCCGATGCCTATCAAAGACAAGTTCCCAAATGAGCAACTACTGCACATCACCACGCCTACACCATGGTTTGCAGACATTTGCAACTTTGTGGCGGCATCTTAGTTTCCACTAGAGGCATCTCGGCTATACAAGGAAAGACTAAAAAATGATGACAAGTTATTCACAGGTGCATTCCTGACACCGAGACCAATTTGGTCCTTTAGTTTTGTCATGTAGCACCTAGAGGTGACCATTATGGATTAACTCGGACAACCAAGAAAGCACTTGATTATGGGTTCTATTGGCCCACCATTTTCAGGGACACTTACCAATTTGTCCCCACCTACGAAAAATGCCAAAGAGTTGGAGTGGCCATTAGCAAAAGGCATGAGATGCCCTAATAACCCATCCTATTCTGTGAAGTTTTTGATGTAAAAACGACTTCATGGGGCCATTCCCAGTCTCCAATGGTTACTCATACATTTTGCTAGCCGTAGACTACGTGTCAAGATGGCTAGAAGCCATAGCCACAAAGACCAACCACGCCAAGGTTGTAGTGGATTTCCTGAAGTTCAATATCTTTTGCCGATTTGGTGTGTCGAAAGTGCTCACAAGTGACCAAGGTAGTCACTTCTGCAACAGAGCCATGCCCTCTTTACTCCACAAGTATGGGGTGGTGCATAGAATTGCTATAGCCTATCACCCCCAGACCAACGACTAAGCTAAAGTTTTCAATAGGGAAATAAAGAAAACACTACAAAAGATGACCAGTCCCAACCGGAAGGACTAGAGTCGACTCCTTGTTGACGCTCTTTAGGCACATCGAACTGCATATCGAACTCCATTGGGGATGTCTCCTTACCAGATTGTCTTCGGAAAAGCCTGTCATCTCCCAGTGGAAATAGAACACAAAGCTTACTAGGCAGTTAAGTAGCTCAATCTGGCCTATGACCAAGCAAGGAAGCAAAGAAAATTCCAACTACAAGAACTGGATGAACTCTTCTTGGAAGCCTATGAGAACTCTTGAATCTAAAATCAAAAAGTCAAGCATTTTCATGATCAACAGATCCTAAGGAAAGAGTTCCAAGTTGGCCAGAATGTACTTTTATTCAATTCGTGTTTAAAGCTCATCGCAGGTAAACTCCATTCTAGATAGGATGGACCTTTTGTTATCACTAATGTTTTTCCATCTGGTGTAGTTGAAATAAAGGATGAACATACCAACAGCACCTTCCAGGTCAATAGGCATCATATTATGCTATTCCAATAGCAGGCGACTTGGAGACCATCTTACTAATGGAACCGGCTCCGTCGGATGACACACCTTGAGCCAGTCTCATGAACCCATCTATATTCATGCCATGCACTGAGGACAATGCAACATTTAAGTGTCTGTGGAGAGGGGAAAGTGTGGCCATCCAAGGCTTGCTAAAATTCTAAAATTCTATGCTGAAAATTTTCTATGTTGCTCTTGAAAGTGCAAATTCCATGCCGACTTAATCTTGACTGTCTATATCTGTTTGTTATATCTGTTTCAATTTTGATTTTCTTTTACGTCTTAATTTTCTTGAGATCATTTCAGTCCAATTTTTCTTTTTCAAGTCATTTCCCTTTGTTTTAAATAAAAAGTTGTCCAAGCCAAGTCCATTCCGACTCCGACTCCATCTCGGCCAGATCCGGACCGACATCAGTTCGACTTAGCCAATTTCAACTTTCGTTCTTAATTCTGATTTTGTTTTTCCTGACTAAATTCTGAACTTTGATTGCTGAGAAAGATTCCTTGAAAAAGAATTTGAAACAATTTCTTTAAGTATTAGATGAAGCAGTAGGAAGCAATTTAGAATCCTGGAGGACAAGTTTTTCAAGCTTGATCGGGAATGAAATTTTTGCATCCTTAGGCAGTAAGTGATTGAAAAATAGAAAAAGATAAACCATTGGTGGCAGAGCAATTAGCTGTGTGAGAATTTTTGAGCCTGTATATATAATGGATTTGCATCTTGCCATTCTCTCTTTTCTTGTGTGATTTTTGCATCCATGTTAGCTGTGTATTCTACATTTTGCCTTGACTCTCTAGATATATCTAGTTTTACATGCAGGAATGAGATTATCTAGGCCATGTTTCTAATAAGCCTCAAGCCAAATAGACCTACCTTGGAAATCTTATCCCTTGTTTACCCTCTTTGAGCCTAAATGACCATTCTTTCCTGATAGCTCATTACAAGCCAAAGCTGGAAAAACCATGATTAACCCCAACCTTAGGGGATAAAGAAGCTATAAAATTATTTTGGGAGTAAGTCACGATCAAGTGTGGGGGAGACATCAGGGGACAAAGCCAGAGTAGTGTATTCAAAAGGGTTGAAAAAGGAAAGCAAGAAAGAAACAAGGGTAGGAAGGCAAAGAAACGATGAAAGTAGCCAAAAGTCATAATGCAAAATAAGAAGTGAGAAAAAGAACAAAAGAAAAATTGAAAAAGGGAAAGAAAAGAAGTGAGCAAGAAATGTTTCAAAAAGAATCACAGTATCCTTGGGATGTCGCCCATATTGTTGAACTCACTCCCCATTGCTCTTCTATTCCATGTGGTTAGAAAACTCACTTTTCCATCCTATATCCCACTGATAAGGGTGTTTTAGTCGTCTCAATGCGCATCAAATAAACTAAAGCTAACTATAGTATAGTCAACCCTAGGTCGAATTTTCTCAAGGACACAGTGTGCTCAATTGTGATTTTATGTGAAAACCAAAGTAAAACTGAAACTCTTGAGTGTAGAGTGCCGACTCGCTCTTGGCAAAGACTGGTCCGATATGGACTCGGCAGAGCCTTATCCAACATGGTCTCGGCTAAGTGAAATAGACGCTACAGAGTCGAACTGAATTTGTCTAAGACTGAAAAGTAAGAAACAGGGGGATTTGGAGTGCGAGTAAAGTAAAATGCAGTTGAGCTATAATGCGAATGTAGCTAAGCTAACTACTCTACTACTACTGCTACTATTGTGTTCATGTTTTAGTCCAATAATCAAGTCCTTCTGGTTTATTTACTCAGTCCACAGTCCTCATCAACCTTTAATGTTCTTATGATGATCGCCAAACATTTTTCCATTGCCATACTGAAGATTTACACAATCGCTAACTCATCAGTTGGCAGGGATTAAGTCCAGAGTTGATTTTAGGTTCTCAATTAGGTTCTCTAGTTGATTACCTACTATATTAGTTAAACCAGTTCCGATCGGCTTACCTTAACATTGTTCACATTACTTTGTGAAATCGCGACGCAACAAGTGAATTAAAGTTTAGGAATGCAATAGAGATCAAAAATCAAGATATACTTATATTATTGGAAACAAAATACAAACATAGGGCCTAGATTCGGTGACTCCATCTTCCACAACGATCACCATGGTCGACGGTGATGGTTCACCTTCGCTAGCTAGGACACCAAGGATCAGGTCCACTAGAGTGCATTGGTAATCCAATCGGTCCCCTCTAGCAACCTTCGGCCTCTCAGTTCCTAACCTGCACTTCCTCAATTGAGAGAAGCACTAATGATAGCATCGTGCACCACCGTAAGCGTAGAAGATGAGAGCGAGAGAATGGAAACAATGAGAGTGGAAAAATATGAATTCAAGGGCTCTTACAAAGTGTACAACTCCTCCTATATATACACGAGCTGTGACCTTCTACTCTTAACAATTTTTAATAGAATTACAACTGAATTGCCTATTCTACCCTTGTATAACTTGTGCTGCAAGCTTCTCCAGGAATGAGGTGGCCTCTAATCTGGAGTTGAGGTGGATAAACCTTTGGGCCACTCCTCATTGTGCTGTTGGGCCAAGAAGCCTGGTCTGGCCGAGATGGAGTCGATCTGGCCGAGACGACTTCATCTCGATTGAGACTTCTTATGATGGGCTAAGGTCATTCAGATTTATCCTGCAAAATGGAATGAGTCTTTTATTAGCTTAAACCTGTAAATTAGTATAGATTTGCATTTTCTCTATTTTTAGGTTCATAATATGAATCTTAGCTAATACTCAATTCTTAGGCACTAAATGATCTCTAAAACACTCATCTTAGGGTCTTGTAAGGTGTATAAAATACGGCTCATCGGACCCCTACACTTACACTTTTGCACTCTTGGGCAAAATAAGAGTTCAAACACAAGGGAGAATTTTAAAATAGAGAAAGAATTTTTCAACAAATTTCTCAAGCTTTAGAGAAGACAAAGTTAGCATTCCTCTGCCCCAAGAAATCAGATGTTCAAGCAATCTGTGAAAACTACTCTTCCCACACCTGAGGACTTTAACTGACCTACAAACAGAAAAGGATGACTGAGAGTGATAGAGTTCTCTCTTACGAGAATATTCTCTCAGCCTCTCAAGTGTTTGGGCTTGTATTTACACTTAACATCACATGAAACTATTATTGTTGAACTTTGACTAGCCTCTCCTTCCATACCTCAAAAACACATGCAGCCATGATAACTAGGACTTTCTTTCGGCTTATAATGTGGGGTACAGGATGGGTAAGTGAGTTTTCCAACCACAGGGAAGAGAGGAGCAATGGGGAGTAGTCTTGCCAGCATGGAGAGAATCCCCCAAGGTACTGTAAGTCCACTTCGAACCTGTTCCAACTCTTTTCCTTTCTTTCCCTTTTTCTAATTTTCTTTTCTTCTTTTTCTCACTCTTCTTTCGCAACTTCGTACTGTGTTTTTTGTTACACTTATGACTTTTGGCTACTTTTTTATTTTCCTATACTTGATTCTTTCCTTCTTTTCTTTTTCGACCCTTTTAAGTACACAATTCTTGCTTCATCCCCTAGTGTCTCCCCCCACACTTTATCGTGACCTACTCCCAAAACAATTCCAAAGTTCCTCTATCCCCTAGGGTTAAGGTCAATCATGATTTTTCCAACCTTGGCTTGTAATGAGTTGTTAGGAAGGAATGGTCATTCAGGCTCAAAGAGGGTAAACAAGGGATAAATTTTACAAGGTAGGTCCGTTTGGCTCTCAGCTTATTGGAAACATGGCCTAGATCATCTCACTCCTGCATGTGAAACTAGATATATCTAGAGAGTTAAGGCAAAATCCAGAATATACAGTTAGCATGAATGCAAAAATCACAGAAGAAAGAGAGAATGGCATAATGCAAAGCCATCATATATACACAAGGCTCAAAAATCCTCACTAGTTAATTACTTTGCCACTAATGGTCTATCTTTTCTATTTTTCAATCATCTATTACCTAAGGATGCAAGAATTTCATTCCCTGTCAAACATAAAAAATTTGTATTCCAGGACTTTGAATTGCTTCCTACTGACTCATCCAATACTTAAGAAAATCATCTTAAATTCTCTTTTTCAAAACATTTTCTCAGCAATCCAAGAATTCAGCTAAGAGGAAAACAAGAAATTGAAATTGGCTGGGCTGAGACGAAGTCAGTACGTATCCGTCCGAAACGGAGTCAGGGTTGATATGGACTCAGCTCATACCACCTTTATTTAAAACAAGGGGAAGTAGAATTGAAAATGGAAAAGAACAAAAAGGAAGGAAAGGAAACAAAACTAAAACTAATCAAACACAAAACATGATAACGGAAAAAATAACAAACAAAAACAAAAACATGAAAGGGCTAGTATGGACTCCATCCTTCCCCTCACACTTGAATTTTGCATTGTCCTCAATGCATGCCAGGAATATCGAGGGGTTATGAGGCTTGGCTCAAGAGGTTCCATGGAAGGATTCAGCTTCAAGAATAGTGAATGTAGTGAAGTGGCTTTAGCTGATCTTAACATCAGTTAACCGACTTGGTCTGGCTTCGGCAATTGATAGGCCAAGTCGGTCTTGGTCTATTGCCAACTTAGAATGTTCGAATTGGACTCGACCTTAGTGTTCTTTCTGGTGTCGCCTTCGGCCCATGGTTTTATTTATTATTATTTTTTTTTTTTTTTGAAACCAGAATGACAAATTTCTTTCTCAAGGTGGAAAGAATGTGCAAAATCTGATGTCTAGCATTTTTGCTCCGCTCCTGTTGGTAATAGCTTGGGGAAGCTTTCTCCTCAACCATCCCGTCAGGTTCAATATGATGTCTTTTGGTGATTTTTGGAACATAAAGCTTAACAACGGATGTTTGACCAAGTAGCCACATGAGCTTCTTGGTTTCTTCAAAACTAGTTCTTTTTGTTGCTCAATCTGGAGCTGGTTGATCATGAATACCAAACTTGTATTGCCGACACCTCTGGTGAGTTTTGGACTCGGCTGCCGAGATCGGATTTGGCTTGTCAAGTATAGAGTTGGTTGGTTCAGAATCCTCCCGGTGTAGAGTAGGGAACCAGGCATACTCTTGACATCTATCCGGTTTTGGCATTGATCACCAAAAATAGACTCGACTTCCCTTTCCACTCTTGAGTCAGATACGAATGATACTTGCTTGCGGACTTTATTGTCTGAGATGGAGTCGGACATGGCACGTGTCTCTTTGCGCGAGTCGATTTTGTCTCGTCCCGGCTTTAGTTGGGCGACTCGGCCTAAATTTAGCACTTGAGTTGCCGAGTCGGTCTCGGCCTTTGTCGGATCTCGGTAGTGGGGAACCGGCTTGTTCTCGTTGACTTATCAACCATAGAATCAGCATCCTCGACCCTATTTGCAAAATTAGTGTCAGCATATCTAAGATCAACGATCTTGGCATCAGCACACTTGGGCTCAGCAATGTCGGCATCAACACCTGCATGATCAGCTATCTCGACCCTAATATCTTGATCTGAAATTTGTACAAGGGACTCGGCACCCGATGTCATGCCAGTAAGACTAATGACATCATCTACAGAATTTGCAATCTCAACCACAATAGCCAGATCAGAATTAGTTCGCACACAATCGTCAATCTCAACCATTGCAACAGAGTCAGCAACAAAAAATGTGGAGTGGGCAAGGCTCGGCACAATGGTCGAATTCTTTGAATCAGGATTTCTAGAAAATCCATTTTGCATTTGGACAAATTGTGGTAGCTTCTTGCCATTCCACCTGGTTGTGTCACTCATATCTTCTTCCTACGGATTAGGGATGCTGTGAGACGGTTGACATCCAAATCTCTCAAAATGTAACTGGTTCACCGTGGCAGTTAATTCGGTGATTTGTTTTTGCAAATCCTATAGCTCCTGTAGTGTGGTGCACATATCTCCTTGGAAGTCCATATTGCTTATAGGTATGTGGTTGGTCTATTCCTCAAGCAACTCTCCTTTTTTGGGAGTTGCATGTTGTTCATGGTTTTGGTTGCAGTCTAAATGGAAGTGGTGATTCTTGCAGAATGGGACACTCATGGGTTTGATGTCCTATAGAGCCACACATACCACATCCATCTATGTTGCTTCCCAATCTCTGAATGTCAGCAACAGTTATCCCATTCACTCCTTTGAATGTCGGGGCTCCCCTATTATCAAAATGGTGGACGTTACTTGCAAAATCATGTAACTCAGGCAACACAGTTGTTAGCTTAGATGGATAATGCTCGTATGATTGGGCTCGTTCCCATTCGAGATATTGAGGACACCACAGTTGATAATCATGCAATCAATGAGCAATTTTATTCCCTTCTCTATTGGATCTAGGAGCAAGATCATAAGAGTAAGGAAAATACTGATATCAAAATGCACAGGTGTTATTAACAAGATTAAAAATCAGAAAAGAAGAAGAAAAGATAACAGAATCAAAAAAATGGAAAGATAATTGAATTAAATCAGCAAAGCATCTGAAGAAGAATAAAATCAAAAATAGAAGAATAGAAAAATTAGAATCAAAACAGAATGTTACTAAAAAAATTGATGCATGAAAAGAAAAAAAATCAGATAGAGAATTTGCAGGATCAAATATGCAAAAAAATCAAAATCAATTAGGCAGAGGAAGTTAGAGTCAGTTATGCAAATTAGGAAATAGAAAACAAGTAGATATCAGAAAACAAAATCAATCATGCAAAAAAATTAAAGTTTGTGCTATGGCTAAAGGAACAAAAAGTTAGTAATTATCAAAAATGCAAGTCAAAATATAGTAAGGAAAATGCAAGTCAAACATAATAGTAATTTTTTTTGGCAGTGAAACTCATGCAAAAACTAACACATACTCAGCATGCTATTGATCCAAATCAAAATAGACAGACCTTAAGACTGACTCTAAGACGCGACTGACACAACAAACTACAGACTCAGGATTTGACTATTACTCAGGTTTTGGCACACAAAGACACAAAAGAAATTGTGCCCCCGGTAATGGCACCAATTTGATAAGGGCGTTTTATTCGTCTCAACGTGCATCAAATAAACTAAAGTTAACTATAGCATAGTCAACCCTAGGTCAAATTTTCTCAAGGACACAGTGTGCTCAATTGTGATTTCATGTGAAAACCAAAGTAAAACTAAAACTCTTGAGTGTAGACTGTTGACTCGCTCTCGGTAGAGACTGGTCTGATATGGACTCAGCAGAGCCTTATCCGACATGGTCTCGGCTAAGTGCAACAGACGCTACAAAGTCGGACTAACTCTGTCTTAGACTGCAAAGCAGGAAACAAGGGGATTTGGAGTACAAGTAAAGTAAACTGCAGTTGAGCTAAAATACGAATGCAGCTAAGCTAACTACTCTACTACTATTGCTACTACTGTGTTCCTGTTCTAGTCCAATAATCAGGTCCTTCTGGTTCATTCACTCAATCCACAGTCCTCATCAACCTTTAATGTTCTTATGACGATCGCCAAACATTCGTCCATTGCCATACCGAGGTTTTACATAATCGCTACCTCATCAATTGGCAGGGATTAAATCCAGAGTTGATTTTAGGTTCTCAATTAGGTTCTCTAGTTGATTACCTACTATATTAGTTAAACCAGTTCCGATCGGCTTAGCTTAACATTGTAAACATTACTTTGTGCAATCACGATGCAACAAGTGTATTAGAGTTTAGGAATGTAATAGAGATCAAAAATCAGAAAATACTTATATTATTAGAAACAAAATACAAACACAGGACCTGGATTCGGTGACTCTATCTTCCAGAGCTATGCTTATACGCCATGGTCGACAGTGATGGTTCACCTCTGCTAGCTAGGACATTGAGGATCAAGTCCGCCAGAGTGTGTTGGTAATCCAATCGGTCCCCTCTAGCAACCTTTGGCCTCTCAATTCTTAACCTGCACTTCCTCAATCGAAAGAAGCACCAATGATAGCATCGTGCACCACCGTAAGCGTAGAAGATGAGAGCGAGAGAATGGAAATAATGAGAGTGGAAAAATATGAATTCCAAGGGCCCCTAAAAAGTGCATAGCTCCTCCTATATATACATGAGTTGTGACCTGCTACTCCTAACTATTCCTAACAGAGTTACAACTGAATTTCCTATTCTACCCTTGTGTGACTTGCTCTACAAGCTTCTCCAGGAATGACGTGGAAGTTGAGTTGGAGTTGAGGTGGCCTTCAATTTGGAGTTGAGGTGGATACACCTTTGGGCCACTCCTCATTGGGTTGTTGGGCCGAGAAGCCTAGCTTGGTCGAGATGGAGTCAGTCTGGCCGGGACGACTTCATCTCGGTTGAGACTTCTTATGATGGGCGAAATCATCTAGATTTATCTTGCAAAATGGAATGAGTCTTTTATTAGCTAAAACCTGTAAATTAGCATAGATTTGCATTTTCTCTATTTTTAGGTTCATAATATGAATCTTAGCTAATACTCAATTCTTATGCACCAAATGATGTCTAAAACACTCATCTTAAGGTCTTGTAAGGTGTATAAAATACGACTCATCACCTACCTTTTAACCCAACCCACGATACAAGCTAAGCATTAAGTCTTTTTTATCATGCCTGCATGTGTTTTTGAAGGTGTGGAAGGAGAGTCCAATCAAGGTTTGGTAATACCAATTGCGTGGGATGTTGAGCGTATATACAAACTTAAACACTTGAGAGGTTGAGAGAATGTTGTTCCGTGAGAAAGCTCTGTCATCCTCGGTCATCCTTTGATGTTTGTAGGTCACTTAATTGCCTTTGGTGTGGAGAAAGTAATCTTCGCAGATCACTTAAATATGTAAATTATGGGGTGAATGAATGTTGACTTTGTTTTATCTAGAGCTTGAGAAATTTATTGAACATTCTTTTTCTCTTTTGAAAATCTCCCTTGTTGATTAAAATCTGATTTTGTCCAGGA
This sequence comes from Mucuna pruriens, assembly GCA_025330945.1. Taxonomy (NCBI): domain Eukaryota; kingdom Viridiplantae; phylum Streptophyta; class Magnoliopsida; order Fabales; family Fabaceae; genus Mucuna; species Mucuna pruriens. Next base: position 110,900 of record JAENHJ010000106.1, read on the forward strand.
GTGCAAAAGTGTAAGTGTGGGGTCTGATGAGTCATATTTTATACACCTTACATAGACTTTAGATGAGTGTTTTTGAGATCATTTGGTGCTTAAGAATTAAGTCTTAGCTAAAATTCATATGATGGACCTAGAATTAGAAGAAGTATAAATTTGTGTTAATTTGCAAGTCTTAGCTAAAGATTCATTCCATTTTTACAAGACAAATTTGGATGATCTCAGCCCATCAAGAGAGTATCGGCCCAAGTGAGTTGTCCCGGCCAGACCAACTTGTTCTTGGACCGATCAACTTTGCGGGTCCAACAGCCACTTGGAGCAGCCCAATCATGCAGCACAATCAACGATCCAATCTGGGTGTCTATCGCATCTCCAAGCCAGCTTAGCTGCCATGTCACCCCTAGAGAAGTTTGCAGCACAAGAAGAAGATACAAAAGGGTAGAATAGGAAATGCAATCTGAAATTCTATTAGGAAATTGTTAGGAGTAGCGTGCATCGTATGAAGTCCCAGCACATGTATATATAGGAAGAGCTAAGCACGTTTAAACATTGTTGAATTGAGACTTAATTCTATACACCTTGCATTCCATTTCCTCGCGCATATTCTCCATCTTCATGGTGGTGCACGATTCTTCAGTGGTGTTTCTCTTGATCGAGGAAGCACAGGTCAAGGATTGAGAGGCCGAAGGTTACAGAGGGGATCGCTTGGGTTGCCAACGCACTCTAGTGGATCTGATCCTCAACGCCTTGGCTAATAGAGGTGCACTCTAGTGAAACCAATTGTTATTACCGAAATAGAGTATTGATACAACGTTATATGAATTCATGGATTTCGCTTTCCATAACAATTTCCATGGAAGAATGATGATGGTTCACCATGGATGGTTAGAGTGCTGAGGATTCAGTCCACCAGAGTGCGCTAGCTATACTGGACTATCTCCTCTGATAACCTCCAGCTTCCCAAACTCTAGACTTGCACCTCTTCGATCGACGAGACACCATACTAAAGCACCGTGCACCACTAAGGGATGAAGAGAAAGTGTGAGAAGTGTGAAGTGTGTGTGATACGATTGGTTTTCTGACTTAAACAACGCTTTTCATGAGTACTTGTGCTCCTTTTTATACACGTGTTGGGTTCCTTGCTATGAATGTTTTTCCCAACTAGCTCCTAACTGAACTACAAATTCCTTATTGAGCTATCATTTCCGTAAATGATTACGTGTTAGACGTTTTGCTGGAGTGGCTTGGGCTCTAAAGCTGGGCTCAGCTAGGAAGGGACTTGTCTGGTTGGGACAACTCCTTCTACGCCAGGTGCTTCTTTTGGGCGGAGATGCTCCTGGCTTTGGCCTGCAAGATGAATCCAATCTTTTATTAGCTAAGATCCTCAATTTAGCACGCATTTATATTTTCCCTATTTCTAGGCCAATAATATAAATCTTAGCTAAGATATGATTCTTAGTTACCAAATAGTCTCAAAAATACCCATCTTAAACCCTTGTGATGTGTCTAAAATATGACTTATCATGGAGTCACCAATAGGTTCACATTTATATATTTGGGGCAAAGGATGATGCTTAAACCTTTATCTCCAAGAGATGTGCATGAGGATAAAAAGAAAATGAAAGTGAAAAGAGAAGTTGAGAGAAAAATTGAGAGCAAGTTAAAGAAAAAAAAGAGCGAGAATAAAGCCAAAAAAGAGAAAAGAAAAAAGGAAAGAAAAAGTAGGAGAGAAAAGCAAGAGTATGAGAGAAAAAGAATAAAAAAATAGTGAGAAAATGAGAGGTCGAAAGAGTTGACCATTAGTGGAAAAAGTTAAAAAAAAAAGGAGGAAAAAAAGAAGGAATCCTTACAAGTTGGCCCTAGGGAGGTTAGGAGGGTCCTTTTGGCCAAGAGAGAACCCTTATTTGCTTTACCTACTACCATGTTTTGAATGCTTCACCTTCTTTGAGTGCTTTGCCTATAGGTATGGAAGATTTGCTAGAGGAGTTCTAAGATGTGCTTCTAAAGGATGTACCTGATGGGTTACCCCCTAGAGAGGTATAGAACATCACATAGACTTGACACTTAGAGCTATTTTGCCAAATAGGATTGCATATAGGATAAATCCAAAAGAGGATAATAGAGCATTTTGGAGGCACTTAATAGTGACTTATGCTGGGCATATTTGACATTATTTTTTGGTTAAAGTTGACACATTGATTGAGTCTTTGACCATTGAACTTAATTGGGGTTAGTTGCTAATCTATGCTTATTTTTAGACTTAATTTTCATTGAGGTTTCTATCTTATGTAGCTAATATCTGTAGCTACAAACCTCTAAATTGGACAATCTTGTTAGCCCTGGAAAGCTAAGGCAAAGATCTGCAACTTCCCTCTTTATGGCATAACCTAGGTCAACCATTTTCAGTGTTAAATATGGACGTGAAGTTACTACCTCTACACCAGTCTAACTAGTCTTTCTCTTGTATATTCTAGCCCAAATTATGGGGCCTTGGTTGGTGAGGTTTTTAGGCTGCTAAATCTTCTGTCCAAGCCCATTTTCCTTGACACTTTCGAGCAAGTACTTATTAAGCAATTAATTAGTTAGTTAGAAATGGTTTTTAGGAGTTGGAGGGATTTCATGAATGGGAAGTTTTCCTCTCTTCACCATAGTTTTCTACTGCATTTTCTTCTACATCTTTTCTACGTTACCTTCTATGTTTTTTGTTGAGTTTTCTATGATAATAGCCATGGAAGGCTAAGCTTCTTTGTCAATTCAAGGTTTAGGAATGCAAATCGGTTTGAGTTCTTGATTCTATATCTTCCTTATGCAATTTGTACTATTTTTCTTTCCAATTCTTAATTCGTTTTCATGATTGTGATCTCTTTTGGGTTTTGGATTGTATTTTATTAGGTAATCGATTGATAACCTAAAATCAACCAGTTTTGATCCTGAATCCATTTTAATTAGGGACTGCGATTGTAATTTCAATATGCATGGATGAATGTTAGATGATTATCTAAAGAAAGAGAGAGCATGAGCCTGTGCACCATGCTTGCGATTTTGGTACTAAAGAAATATAGCATTTGTAGAATGTGCACTTATTATAGGCCAATAAATAATATCATTGTTAGATATAGGAACCTTGTTGCCTATTTAGATTACTTTCATGATGAATTGCATGGTTCCAATATTTTTTCTAAAATAGATTTAAGAAGTGGATAACATCATGTTAGGATAAGGGAGGAGGATGAATGGAAAACGACTTTTAAGACTAAGTTTGGGCTTTATAAGTGGCTTATCATGCCTTTTGGCTTGACTACCCCTAGTACTTTTATGAGATTGACAAACCATGTCTTGAGAAGCCTAATAGGAAAGTGTGTGGTTGTGTATATTCATGATATTTTGATTTATTCTACTTGTTTGGATGACCACCTATTTCTTGTGAAAAGTGTGCTTGAAATTTTAAGAAAAGAGACTTTGTTTCCTAATTTAGAAAAATGTGTGTTTTGTTCCCATGAGGTAACCTTCCCCAATTTTGTTGTTGGCTCCTATGAAGTCAAGGTTGATAAGGAAAAGGTGAAGGCCATCCAAAATTGGCCAACACCTAAAGCCGTGTGGGAAGTAAAGAGCTTCCATGTGTTTGCAAGTTTTTATAAAAGATTTGTAAAAGATTTCAGTACAGTTGCATCCTCTTTGAATGAAATTATGAAAAAAAAAGTGTTAGATGTAAATGGGAGGAGAGCCAAGAGAGAGGTTTCCAAGCTTTCAAGGAAAGGCTTACTCAAGCTCCAATTCTTGCTTTGCCTAATTTTTCAAAATCTTTTGAGTTAGAGTGTAATACCTTTAGTGTCGGTATTGGGGTTGTAATCCTCTATGAAGAGAATCCAATTGCTTATTTTAGTGAAAAACCAAAGGGTGCCATACTAAATTATTCCACCTATGATCGGTAGTTAGATGCTCTTGTGATGGTCTTGAAACTTGCCAACATTATCTAGTGTCCAAGGAGTTTGTGATCCATAGTGATCGTGAAGCTCTTAAGCATTTGAGAGGGAAAGGTAAGTTAAATAAGAGGCGTGCTAAATGGGTTGAATTTTTGGAGCAATTTTGTTAGGCAGTTAAGCATAAATAAGGCAAAATGAATTTGGTCATGGATGCGCTCTCAAGGAGACATGCCTTAATTTCAATGCTTGAAACAAGGATGTCTTGGACTTGATTGCATAAAGGAATTGTATGAAAAACATCTTTATTTTATTGAGCCTTTTAACATGTTTATCCATTCGACATTCCATGATTTCCTTAGACATGATGGCTTTTTGTTTAAAGGAAAGAAACAATATGTGCCAATGAGCCCCACTTGGCAATTGCTTATGAATAAGGCACATAAAGGTGGCCTTATGGGTCACTTCAGAGAACTTAAGACTTTAAAAATCTTGAATGATGATTTCTATTGACCTCATACGAGAAAGGGTGTCCATAACATTTGTGAGAGATGCTTAACTTGTATATTTGTTAAGTCTAAGGTTTCTCTTCATGGTTTGTATACCCCATTCTCTATTCCCACTATTCCTTGAATTGATATCTCTATGGACTTTATACTTGGTTTGCCCAAGCCTAAAGGAGGTAGAGATTCTATTTTTGTTATGGTTCATAAATTTTTGAAAATGGCCCATTTCATTCCATGTCACGAGTGGTGGTGCTTCACAAGTGGCCAATCTTTTTTAAAGGATGTTGTGAGATTGCATGTTCTCCCAAGGACCATTGTTTTGGATAGGGACACAAAATTCCTTGGACATTTTTGGATGTCCCTTTGGAGTAGGCTTGGCACAAGGCTACTATTCTCCAGCACTTGTCATCTACAAATGGATGAACAACCCGAGGTGGTAAATAGAACTCTAGGCCAACTTCTAAAATGTTTTGTTAAGTTTGATAGATTTGGAGGATTGGATACCCGATGTTGAATTTGCTTATAATAGGGTATTTAATTCTACTATTTCTTACTCTCCTTTTAAATTGGCTTACAGTTTTAATCTCCTTTCTCCACTTGATTTGTTGCCTTTACCTATCTTGCCTAATTGTGTCAATGATGAAGGGCTTTTCAAAGCCTAATTTTTTTAAAGGTTGCATGATAAGGCACTACTGCACATGGAGAAGAAAGGAGAAAAGTATGCAAAAGATGCAAACAAGGGGAGGAGGAAGGAAGTCTTCTTTAAGGAGTGAGACTTAGTGTAGGTGCACTTGAGGAAGTCTAAACTCCTTCCAAAAGGAGATGGAACATTTAAGATTTTAAAGAGGATAAATGATAATGCTTATAAAGTTTATATGCCCTAAGAATTTTGGGGAAGCACTATCTTTAATGTTAATTATTTGACTCCTTGTGTTGTAGTACTCAAGCACCAAATTTCAAGTCAAATTCCCTTTAAGAAGGGGAAGATGATGCATATATTGAGGCCACACTCCAGGAACTCAAGAGGGAAAGAATGAGGTAGTCATTCATGCAATTGAAGGTCCCATAACTAGGGAAAGGCTCAAGAGTATTCAAGAGTAAGTGCAACATGAGTTGGTCATGCTCAAGGGCCAAGAGAAGGCCCAAGAAGGCCAAGTTTTGTATCATGTATCCAACTATCATTTAGGAAATGTTTAGAGTTGGAAGTACTCCATTTTCCATGTATTTTCATATCATTTTAGATTCCTTTCATATAGAATAGCATAACCTTGAGCCAGAGCTCCTTTTCGAATTGTTTCCTGGCTATTTTTGTTTTTCTAGAAATCCATTGCTAATATGGTTGCTAATGTAGGCCTACTTCTTCGCTAATTATGTTGCTAGCCCGAGAATGGAGTTGGCTTGGGTTTTGGACCGTTTTGGCTTGGGCTTTCGGTCTTACCTCTTAATTAGGATTAGATAAGGTTAATAGGGACTTAATAAAGCCTATATAAGGCCCTTTTGTAATTAGGATAATTACTTTTAAATGAATTTGAATGCTCATTACTCTTGTGGGAGCTTCCTCTCTATTTTTGTCTTGAACAAGGAACCTATTTTTATCGAGCTTCCAAGATACTTGTGGCAAATCTCACTTTTCTTATCTAATTCTCTATGAATTAGTGGCGAGCTTCATCCTCTTCCTTTTCCATATTTTTGTTTTCTTCTTCTTCTATGTTTTGGTTTTCATTTCTATGGCTAACTTGGTTCCTACTTGAAGCTAACTTTTGATTGTGGATCCAAGGGTGCATCAACTACATTCATTAATTAAATCTACCATAAGAATAACTAATGAACTATTAATGCTAAATTTGTTAAATATATTACCAGCAACTAATTTAGTTATATTTTAATATTGTTTTATTTTTTCACTTTGGATGTCTTATATATATTGAAAATATTAATTATAGATTATTATGGACTATATTATAATACATAAAATTGTGTTAAATATGTTTTTAGCTCCTAACCATTTGACAAATTTCACTTTTAATTCCTAAATAAAATAATAATTGATTTTAGTCCTTGTTCTTTTACCTTGTTAACTAACATTTTTGGTCCTTTCTCGTAAGTATCAGTATGAAGTGATAATGTGAGAATCACATTAGCATCCATATGAGTTGTCATGTAACCAATAAACTGGCATGACAATAATATATAATTTTTTTTTATAAACAATGTATTTAGTCCACATCTTTTGACGAAACTCATTTTTAGTCCTTCAATAATATTTTAATTGGCCTTAGTCTTTTATCTTTTTATGAAATTTTTTTTCAGTCTCTCAACAATTTTTTGATCGGTCTCAATCCCTTTAACTATTGTTCGTCACTGTTTTTAATACTTTCTATCAAGTATTAATTATCGTTAAACGATTATGTGACTAAACATATAGACTACCAGTATGATGTAGCATTCATGTGTACTAAAGTAAAATTTAGAGATCAAAAATATATTTAATTCATAAAATTTTAAAATAATTTTTTGTTCAATTATGCGAAACTCACGTTGATGGTGGAAATCTTAATACAGCTACGATTGTAAATTAAAACTTTGCTTATTTCTTTTAAGCGTAAAATTAAAAGGAAGAATCAAAATGAGTAATTTTACGACAAAAATTTTCTCTTATTCCTTGTGAAAGAATCAAAACGAACATAAGCAAATTTAATTCAATCAAGAAAATCTAAATGTTGCGGTAATATAATACATAGGATTCAGGTAGTAGCAATGAATTTAACTAGAGATTTAGATAGTGAAAGCTTCAACATTCAAGGGCATATGGGTACTACCCATTTGGTCTTCCAGTTATTGTAGCATGGGCATACCTCCTTGTTTCCATTAGTTCCAGGTGGCACACATAAGCACTTGGCACAACATTTTTGGCATAAGAACAAATACAACTTCTTATATTGTGTGCTCGAGCATCTCTCTCCGCAACGAGGACCACATTCTGCAATTTCATGCATAGATCAACATGCACCATTTTAATCTTAACATCAAATTTTTCCAATAGAAAAGAAGAAAAGAAATCAACAATGATTTGTATGATCCACTAGCCTATACCATGTCATGGTTCGATCCAATAAATATATTTTTTCTAAATTATTAGTTTTGTAGCTTCTTTATAAAGCTACTCAAATAACATGTTCTTGATTGATTCATACCTTCTAGTCGAAGACTTCCTCCAGTGATGCCATCCTGAAACTCATGAAAATAAAAGACGAAATTAACACACAAAATACAAATGCACTATCTAATTAGCTTTATCTAAAATTTTCCAAATTAAAAAAAAAAAGAACATGTGAAAAAAGTCTTACCTCACTTGTTTGAGAAGCTGGAGCTGGAGCAAGAGCTGGAATTGGAGTTTCAATGGTAGTAACAACAATCTCAGCCTGAAGTTATCAATGTTAGTGTATGTTACATAAATATAATCAATTATCTAATGAAAAAATATACAATTAAGTTAGACAAATTAGATTATTTTAGTAATCAATTATGGCTATATTTGGTAAAAATAGTTGAAAAAGCTAGTTTGAAAACTGAAAAATTAGTTAATGACTAAAAAGTTAGATGGTAATCGAAGACTGTTAAACTACCTTATTGAAATAGTTGATAAATGTATATGACAAAAAATGACATTTTATACAATATTAATATTTTTTTGTAAAAATTAATTTATTTTATTGATAATAATATATTTTAGGTATTTATAATTTTAGATTTTAAATTAATTTCAAACTCTTATACTTTATAATTTATAAATAAATTATTTTAAGTTCATTTTTTAGTTTGACTATTTTCATATTGTGTATTCTATTATTAATCTTATACTATATTTTAAAATATTTTTAATTAAATTTAAAATAAATTAAAAAAAACATAAACTCAAGTACATGTTATAGTTTTATTATGTTAATTAGTATGATAGTTAAAAAAAAACGTTACTAGTTAGTAAAAAACGTTACTAGTTAGTAAAAAAAACTTATTTACTAAACATTACTAATATTTTCAAACATGCTTATCAATCAATTAAAAAAAGTAGAAATTAACTTGAATCACTTGTCAAAGAACACTTATAATTATAATTTACTATTGTTATGATCGATTAAATTAATTTTTGATTAAATTAGTTTGCTGAAAATTATTTTTAAAATAATTAATTACAAAGAATAATACAAAACAGTTGAAAAAACCTGTTAAAAAAATTTGAAAATATAGAATAACATTTTTTAAGTGAAAAAATTTGTTGAAAAATAATCATAAGCTTCAACCTCTTGGATATATAAAATAACATTATTTATTAAAAATCTTTTTAGAAAATTTCTGCGCAAAACTTTTCAAACAGTTTTTTTTTTCTAAGTTATCCCGTACATACTTCCACACAGAAAGAAATCACGCAATAATTTGTTCAAATGCAGCCAAAATCGAGGATAATGAACAAATTTGTTAATTCTTAAGATTCATATATTTGTAGGAAGAAGATTTACACCAACCAAAAATAAAATAAAGTAAGAAAGAAAAAACATGTCATGGGAATGTAGTGGTAATAGAACAAGAAAAGTTAATCAGTATTTATTTTCTATAGCTTATGCTATTCATCAATTGTATTCAAAATAATACTTTTTACTTCATGTTTGTCAAAACAAATTAAGATTATTAAGCTAAATCGAACATTACATCAAATCATTTGTATTTGTTGACATTAATTTCAAACCATGTAATGATCTCCAAAGGCAAAGAAAGTAAAGGGAAATCAAACCAATGCAAAGGAAACAAAGTGAAGTTATCACAACAAAGCTTAAGTATTAGTGTGTGTGTGTGAGAGAGGGAGTTATTGGAATCTTGTTATCTTACGTGGTTCTCCGCAAGAAGAAGAAGCATTGCAACTAGATGGAACATTAAGATGCTTAAGTAACTGGCCATTGTTCAAGGTTGCACTCTATCACCGACACAAAGATAAACTATGTGAAGTCACTCAAGTGTGATTTCCAAGTGCAGTTGAGTTTCCTACTTATAGGCAATTGGGTTAAGACTTTGTCTATATTTTACATGAAATGTGGCACTATGTTGGCAATCGGTTTACATAGCTAGATACAGCCATTTTTTCATTATGACCATTACAAATTCTACACAATCATATATTTTCTTGCCTATTAAATTGGCCATTCAAACCAACATTTTATTTTAACTGAACATTATTGTTAGTGATATGTTCGTGCTTCTTGGAGACTGATGAGTCACAAGTTATGCATCTTTTATGGACCTAAGAAGGATGTTTACAAGACTATCTTGTGCTTAAGAATGGAGTGTTAGCTGAGATTCATATTATGGGTCTAAAAATAGTGAAAATACAAATCTGTGCTAATTCGAGGATCTTAGCTAACTCTTTCTTTTCTTGCAAGTTCAGCCGAGATGTTCTCGGGTCCATCATAAGAAGACTCAACCGAGATGAAGTCATCTCAGCCAAGACCGACTCCATCTCGGCCAAACCAGGTCAGGCCAGGCTTCACGGCCCAGCAGCCCAAGTAGGTGCAGTCCAATAAGGAGCAGCCCAAAGACGCTATCCATGTCAATTGTCCAACTCAGGACCACCTCATCTCCAGCTCAACTGCCTCGTCACTTCTGGAGTAGCTTGCAGCGCAAGTTACACAAGGGTAGAATAGACAATTCATGTTGTAATTCTATCAGGAATCGTTAGGAGCAGCAGGTCACAGCTCATGTATATATAGGAGGAGCTGTGCACTTTTTAGGGGTCTTTGAATTCCTTCTAAACACACTCTCATTATATCCATTTCTTCGCTCTCATTTTCCTTCATTACGGTGGTGTACAGTGTTGTATTGGTGTTTCTCTCGATCGAGGAAATGCAAGTCCGAGACTGGGAAACCGAAGTTTGTCAAAGAGGACTGATTGGGACTTCCAATACACTATGGAGAATCTAATCCTCAACGCTCAGGCTATTGGAGGTGAACCACCACCATCACCCATGGCGATCGTCGTGGAAGATGGATCCACTTGAATTCAAACCATTGTGTTTGTACTCTGTTTTTTGTTAATCAATTTCATTCTGCATTTCTTATCTTCGTTTTCTTCCTCTCCTTCAATTCATGATTTAATCCACGATTGCAATTGAATTGTGAACAATGTTAATTCAGTAGGTAATCATTTAACGATTGTTAAGCGAGAACCTAAAATCAGCTCTAAACTTAATCACTACCAACTGATGAGGTAGCGATTGCGTAATTCCTCGGTATGGCAATGGATGAACCTTTAGTGATTGCCATAAGAATTCCCAAGGCTGATATGGACTGAGAACTGGAGTGCGGAAATTGGACTAGACTTGGGCTAATAGAACTGAATACGAACACAGTTATATCATAATAATAATAATAATAAAACTATTAGCATTAGTATATGTTCACTGCATTCATAGTTTTAGTTTATTTTCTGCTTTACTTGCATTTCAATTCCCCCTGTTTATTGCTTTTCAGTCCGAGACAGAGATAGTTCATCTTTGTAGCGTCTGTCTGTACTCAACCGAGATCATATCGGCTTAGTCTTTGCCGAGAGCGACTAGGCCATTGCCGAGACAGGTCAGCATTCTACACCTAAGATTCTACGTCATTTCACTTCACATTGAATCACAATTAAGCACACTATGTCCTTGAGAAGAATGACCTAGGGTTGACTATACTATAGTTAACTTTAGTTATTTGATGACTGTTAAGACGACTAAAAACAAGCCTATCAGAGAGAGAGACACGTGTTACGGAAAATTCAAGTGTGTGTATGTAAGCCCAGACGTTCCATAACTCTTGCAATAGAAGAAAATGTCACCCTTAAGTGAATGCCCACGGAATTGGTTAGTGATTTACTTAAGAACTTCTATGGCGAAATATTTTATTTTTTTATCTCCATTATTTTGTTCCAAAATGAAGTTTTACATCTTTGAAATATAAGGTACACTTTAAAGGGTTAAATATATAAGATTTTAGCAAGTTCATGATTTAGTTTACATCTCGAGACATTTTACTTGAATTTCAACTGTAACTTTTTATACAAAATTATATCTTTTAAATGTAGTGTCATTTTAAACTTATCGAATAGTCTAATGATAAAAAATTTATGTAGTTTCCATGAAATATTAGGTTTAGATTTTGTTGTGTTCATATATATATATATATATATATATATATATATATATATATATATATTGTTAATTCTTTGTTCTAGAATTAACACTATATCGATGTTTGAAAAAAATATTATGCATCAATATACTTTTGGTTGATAAAACAGATTATACATATACTAGAGATGTGGTAACTTATTTATCATTTAGAACTTGTTAACTGATTAACATAGAATAAAACTATTACATGATATATAATAAGATAAAATGAGAGGACGCTAATAACATAATAAGTTTTAATTTTATTTAATGTTTGGTGTACACAAAACAATAATAAGATAGATATAAATTATATTCAAAATGATAAATTAATTTTTCCTTAAAAATATATATAATTTTTTAAAAGAGAATTTTTTTAATTTAATTATTCAATTTTACAAATTATAGAAAAAATATAATTATTTAGAATGATAATAGTTATTAAAAAATAATTAATAAATATTTGTATGATAGTTATTTAATTTTTAACATTTTAATCAATAATACATTTTAAAATTATTATTATTATAAATATACATAGGATAATATTTTGAATAAAAAATTTATATTATATTATATATATATATATATATATATATCGTTTTATATATTTTCCTATTTTGTATATATATTATATATAAATTATTATATTATATAATATATATGTTATTATTTTTTTTTTTTTTTATATACGTTATATTATATAAATTAATATATATTAAATTATTTGTTGTATTTGTTATCATATATATATATATATATATATATATATATATATATATATATATATATATATATAAGTAAAGTAATATATTAAGCAAATATTCTCCCTAAAATTGGGACAAAAATGTGATTATACAAATTAACCTAATTTTATTACCATAGCCTATCGAAATTTTAACTTACAATAGTTATTGATTTGATGCAATTAAATTTAGTTATTTATTGTATTTAATTGCAACTTAATTCGATGTGATTAAAGTTAGCCATTAATTAGATTTACTTTCCCACGTTAATACTACTTATTATATAATTTGAAAAAATTTAATTGAATTAATAATATTTTTTTTTCTAATCAAGTTATGCCTAGTTAAATTTAATTATTAACCAAATATTCCAGTAACATATAAAAGAAAAAACAAAAAAATTAAAATTATTGAATCAACATAACAATAAATTTAATCGAAGCATGTTACTCAATATATATATATATATATATATAAAAGAATTTGCGTAAGAAAGATACAAGAATGCAAACCAAAATCACAATCATGGAACCTTATATTGATAAAAGAGCATAGTTTTTAATGGCCATCGATATAGTAAATATAGCACAAGTACAAACAAAATCCAAAATAGAAGAAAGAATAGAGAAATGAGAATAGAGAGGAAACTTGTGATCCATGAAACCTTTAAAAAAATTGTGAAAAGTCATTAAAACTAACAAACTAAATTATAACTAACCAAAACTATCTCTAACTAACCAAAATTAACTGTCGCAACCCGGCCCACGACTGCATTGACGATGGCTATCATGGTGGGGTACCCGACTTTCCCTCGAAGGAGAAACAAGGATAGAGGGAGTCACGACAAACCTTTGGAATGGATAAGGTAGGTCTGTGAATATAGTATGCATCTGGAAGTCGGTTATGCATGAGAGTGAGGCACCCTATACATCTGCCAAAAGACAACTACCCTAACCCAATGCATGGATCATGATGTAATCTCCTTTGTATGGTTTTCTGCTTTACAATGCATGGAGGGTGATGAAAGATTTTTAGTTTTATGAAGGGATAACTTGACAAGAGTTGCCTCTTGCTCCTACGTATCTCCTAAGCAATGGAGAAGTCATAGTTTACGTAGTTCTAGCCAGAGGCTTGGGGTGTATTTTAGGCACGGGTGGACTATCCATTGTCGTCTAACCGTGGTTTGGATGAAAATGAGCTATCCATTGGTGCCTAGAGAGGATTGGATGAGGGTGTAGCTGTTTATGAATGTACCGAGATGTTTTGAACATAGGCAGACATTCCCTTAGCACCTGACTATGGTCAGTTTAAAAGTTAGCTATCCGTGGATACCTAAAAAAAGGTAGTTGGACAGAGGTGAGCTTTTATTGGGCGCTCAAAGATGTTGACAGTAGTTGACGGTTTGGAGAGGGTTCTGACCATTTAGGTCAGAACCAGACACTATTTGTGGTTTGCTTGATCGTGGTTTATTAGGATCATAGGTACAGGGGATCGCCTTTGGTTGTGCAAAGACTCTTCATGAGTGTTTTACAGGATGTGAGGCGAAAGATCGAAATCACCTCGAGCAAGTGATGGCCGACCACATGTTGGTTAAGCTTTCAATATGAAAAAAGGGAGACCAAGAGCATTTCGGCTTAGCAGGCATAGGCTTTTTGGTGCTGGTTGGTGTAGGCCCATGAGGGTGACATACCACACTAAGGTTGGATGGATGCATGGTTAACAAATGGGGAACCGAAACTGGGCTAGAGAGTATAAACCCTCAGCCCTGCATGATTCTAAATCACATGGGTGTTTGGGTCTTAGGTTCTAGTCCTAGTTTGAGGTTAACTTCTTGAATTATTAATTCATATTTCTCACGAAGATGTCAATGGACTTGCATGCATTTATTAAAGACTCTAATTACACTTACCTAGTATCCAGTGGTTGTATTTCAAATGAGCTTTAACACAGTATCTTCTCTTTTCTTCTAGTGCTACGTCTAGGTTGCACCTCTTGATTATAGCTCTTTCACTCAAAGTGGCTGACTTTAACTTCTTTTCTTTTCTCCCTTAAGATGTTGAAGGCACACTCCTTTTTCTAAGAACTATCTTTTTCTTCGGAGATCCGTCCTTTATCCGAATTCTCTATGTCTGGAGAAGCCCTCTCTCTCTTTTTTAGCAACCTTATTTCTTCTTTGTGAGTCTTTTTAGTGTAAGAATTTCTCTCAAGTTTGAGTTCTAAGGCTCAGGTGATCAAAAAATTCTCCCTTTTTTTTTCTCAATGAGGCCTTTTATAGGCTTACATGTGGGCCCTGTATCTTCCTGAGGATCTTTGCCATTAATGCGGTGACTCTCCCCTAAGCATATTCAATGGTCTGGTGCACTCAGAAGGGATTTTCCATTTAATGTGACAAATTTGCTATTAATGTGGTGGTGATTGTTTTTTTCTTTTGTTGGCGTGTGCCTTCCACGCTTTCCACTTGCTCAAGGAATAACGGTCCAGGTGAAAGCACACAGATCCCTATCTTGATCATTTCTACTCAAGGTTCATGGGAGGGAACATAGTGACATGCTTCCTTTCATCATCCATCTACTATTCCATGCTCCATTAACCCACCTTTTAGCAAATCCGTAATCCTCCGTCGTTGATTTCCTGCCATACCCTGTGATTTTGATTTTATTCCTTTTGTCTTTGTTTCTTTCCGTGCTTTGGGCTTCAACGGAGTTTCGTGGAAGCTGTGTAAGATGCATAACAACAAGTGGCCGAACTACCTCTTGTATTGGTTTTGGATTGGCCTAAGTGCCACCCCTTCTCATGTGCTGTATCGAATTTGGGCTTTCACACCAAGGCCCAAATTATGTATTGCCATTATGGACCGTGGATAGTCACCATAATTAGGCTTCTATTGTTTTTACCTAATGGTTCTATCTCTTATGACTAGGCCTCTACAGTCAAGACCCCCAATTACAGTTTCCCCATCTTTATTTGTGTTCTTTCAAGATTTGAAAACATTTTGTGTCAACAAAAGGTTTCTTCAGATGTCACACGTTTCTCGGACATGATCTTTTGGTTTCTACACCATAATGATCACACATTATTGTCACACTGCCTAAACGTCACTTCTCATAAATGCGAGAGGAAGTCTGAAACATGATGAGCATGCTGTTATTTGACAACTGGGCTTCAACTATTGAAGGCCCATTCTTGGCTATAAATAATAAAAATCGTAACCTTTCTCATTTTCACTCGTCTTACAACCTCTTCGTATTCTTCCATGCTTGAATTATTTTTCTTCTCATCCTCTTTGCTCAAACTTCTTTGCTTTACATATCATGTCAGGTGCTCAAGAATCTGGCAAAGGAAGTTGTCCCCAGTCTAACCCTGGTGAGAATGCCCCTTCATTGGAGGCTTCTTCTTTTTCTTCTTCTTCCTATTTTTCTAGGGCAGAGGCTCTTGTCATCACCCCTAAGTTTAGTGTTATAGCTCAGGAAATCTCCTCCCCACCCCTTGTTTATTATCCCCAAGAGTGCTACGAGTGGGTGAGTGACGAGGTGAGAAAGTACCAATCTGTTATCCGCCCAACAGATGTTAAAAAACAAGGCCAAACCTAGTGGTTGGGTAGAGTAGTAGTTCAAAACCCATTTCAAAATGACATATTGCTCCCCTGATGAGCATGTATGCTATTCGACGAAGGATGGGAATTCAGACTTTATATGTATGAGACATTTTTCAAGGATTTGGGGGTTACCCTTGATAACTCGCTTTTTTTTCGTAGTGGCTTTTATCAAATAAAACTAAAGCTAACTATGGCATAGTCAACCCTAGGTCATTCTTCTTAAGGATGTAGTGTATTTAGTTGTAACTAATATAGAGTTAGAAAGTCATACAGAATACTAAGTGTGCAGAATTCCAACTCGCTTTTGGTAGAGACATATCCGGTATAGAATCGGTTGAGCTATATCCGATACTATCTCAGCTAAGCGCAAACTTAGACATGGGCGGATGCAGATAGTCTCGACTAGACTTGGATGCAGACACGTGCTTATAGACATATAAACAAGGGGGTTTTGTAATTGCAAGATGGAAAGTAAACTATTCTATGGAAATCAATCTAAATTCTGAACAATTACTATTACTATATCAATTCACAGGTTCATCAACAACCAGTTTTGATTCCTAAAGATTTGTATACAATTCCAAACCATATGAAATCTTACGACGATCATCGTACATTTGTTTGTTGCTTACTAAGGGATTACACGATCGCTGCCTCGAGGAAGCAAGGATTACTCTCTTAACTAATTTAAGGTTTTCTCAATGATTACCTAACTTGTTGTTAGATCGGTTCCAATTGGCCTAATCTAATGTTATTTACTACTGTTCCTCTTGCAAGCATGGAGTACAAAGTAGTTCAATATGGCATGAATTGCACATAGAGAAAATATGAAAACATAACTATTATTGACGAAACAAGTTATTGATATAGGGGTTGATACATGAATTGGATGAGAACACAAACCAACTCAATTCACCATAAAGATCACCATGGATGAAACTATGGTGGTTCAGCCGAAGAAGACCAAGGAACATGACAGGCAGTACCCTCCAGAGCATGCCATAAAGATGAATGAATTCATCCCTCCTGGTCAATCATCTCTAGCAACTCAGCTCAGCTCGAACCCTGACCTATGCTTTCTCGATCGACCAAGCGTCATTAAGGCATCGTGCACCACCAAAATGATGGAACAAGAGCGAAGAGGATGCATTGCAGAATCATAAAATGGGTTGTGTATCAACTCTCCTATCTATGCTTCCCTATTTACACACATTCCTAGCTTCTAGTGGAAGTTTCTAAGAGAAGTTACAGAGAAGTTTCTAGAAGCTTCTAACTACTAACTAACTATTTCTAGAAGTTTCTATTGATTAATCGCCTATAGCTACAGCTTCCTTCCTTGAGACTCTTTATCTTGTGTCTTCTTTTGCTAGAGTCAGTTTTAATGGGCTAAGCAAAACTAGTTCCTCAAGTTCAAAGTCATGGTCAACTTGGAGTTAAGCTTGGACTTTAGTTTCGAGTCAGTCTTGGCTGGTCCGGGACTCTTGCACAATTAAGGTGAACATTTTATTTAGTTAATATCCTCAAGTTAACACAGATTTATATTTTCCCTATTTCTAGGCCAGTAATTCGAATCTTTGTTAATATGAGTTGCTTAGTTACAAATCATATTCAATTGTGCTTATCTTAAGACCTTGTGAGGTGTCTAAAATATGACTTATCAATCCTCCCTTTTGATTCCTTTATTGTTGGGGTCTTTCGGATTCTCAGAATGGCCCCAACACAGGTTAATCCCAATGGGTGGGCATCCATGAAAGCTTTCCGCATGGTTTGTTGGGCCCTATCCATTACACCAACAACCCTATTCTTCCTAAGCAACTACACTACTAGGTTTGGCAAACAAATTGGCTGAGTTTCCCTCTCTCTTCTCCCGAAGGGGAGTCCTTTTAATGTCGTCTTGGCCTCTTACAAAGGCTTCAAGAACCATTTTGTAAAGGTCATGGCGGTGGGTGGCGCTTCCATTTCCACTGACTCTAAGCCTCTTCCTTTCTACTAGAGGTTCGCTTCTAAGTTTAAAGGGTTTGACCAAAAAAATCATTCTCCTGAGGAAAGGTTTGACCTCAGTCTTTTGATTGAGTGATAAGACATATTTTGTACACCTTACAAGGACCTAAGATAGGTGTTTTAGAGATCAATTAATGTCTAAGAATGAAGTCTTAGCTGAGATTCATATTATGGACCGAGAAATTGAGAAATCATAAATCTGTGCTAATTTGAGAATATTAGCTAATAAAAGAACTCATTCCTTTTTCTTAGAGGGTGAGCATAGATGATCTTGGCCCATCAAGAGAATCCTTGGCTCAAGAGAGGCATTTCAGCTAGACTGACTCAGAACTGGACGACTCTATTGGTCCAACAGCCCAATAAGGAGCAGCCAAGCACATTGCCCACGTGGCAGTCCAAGTCAACATTGATCTAGCTCAACTGCCATGTCACTTATGAGAAGCTTAAGTCATGCAAGGGTAGAATAGGAAAGTCAATTTGTAATTCAGTTAGGATCGTTGGTTAGCATGTCCAACAAGTTCAGCTTGTGTATATATAGTAGGAGCTGGGCACGTTAAAAGGGTTGAATTCACATTCTGTATTTCCCTCTACTTTTCATTTCTCTCGCTCTCGTCCTTTACACTCACGGCGATACACTGTGCTCTCAACGGTGCTTCTTTCGATTGAGGAAGTGTAGGTCAGAAACTGAGAAGCCGAAGATCGTCAGAGGAGACTGCTTGGATTACCAACACACTCTGGTGGATTTGATCCTCAACGTTCTGGCTCATAGAGGTGAACCATCACCGTTTGACCATGGCGATTGTTGTAGAAGACGGATCCGCTGAATTCACACCTTGCGTTTGTACTTCATTCTTAATAATATGAGTGCTTTTTGATTCTGATCTATGTTTTCATTCCTATACTTTAATTCACTATCTACATTGCGATTGCACAAAGTGACGTGAATCATGTTGAACTAAGCCGATTGAAACTGGTTTAACTAATTCAGTAGGTAATCAACTAGAGAACCTAATTGAGAATTTAAAATCAACTCTAAGCTTAATCCTTGCCAACTGATGAGGTAGCGATTGCGTAATTCCTTGGTATGACAGTGGACAAACATTTGAAGATTGTCATAAGAAAACTAAAGGTTGATACGAACTGTAATTGGAGTGAATGGACCCGAACATACTAGATTATTGAGACTAAACATGAACACAGTAGTAATAGTAGAGTAGCTTAGCTTAACTGCATTCATGTCTTAGTTTACTTTTTGTCTCTTGTTACTTACACTTCTAAACCCCTTGTTCCCTATATTTCTGCCCGAAAAAGAGTCAGTCCGACTTTGTTGCGTCTGTCAGCACTTAGTCGAGACCGTGTTAGATAAGTCTCTATCGGGAGCAACTTTGCTTCCAATCGAGAGTGAATCTGCATTCTACCCTTGAGTTCTGCGTCACTTAGTTTTTGCATTAAAGTCACATTTGAGCACATTGTGTCCTTGAGAAAATTCGACCTAGGGGTTGACTATGCTATAGGTAGCTTTAGTTTATTTGATGCGCATTGAGACAACTAAAAATATGCTTATCAAGGAGCTTCCTAGAGGAATGAGTTGTAAGGAGTTAGTGACCATATCATTTGACTAAAATTCTTCCAAGCTTTTCAAGGTAAGACCTGTGTTTCTATTATTTGGTTCTGACTCGGCCTGGCGCAAAATGTATTGAATTATTTTTCTTTCCCTTTTTGCAGATTTTCTCAAGAGGCAAGTTTTTGACCTCTATCCCTTGATGCAAAGGGCATTAAAGAAAAAGAGATTGGCAATTAGGGCCAACTCCCCAGGTCAAGATGTTGCCAATGCCCAGGCCAAACCACCTGTTACTCTGAAGGTGGTGGTAGCAACCAAGAAGACATTTACTACTGCTGCCGGCTGCGTTGCTCAAAAAAAGGTAGTTATTGGAAAAAAAGTCAATAGCGGAGAAGGCTTCAGTCACTAGGGTCATTTCTTGAACAAACTCCATTCCTATCAGGACCGTCACTCCTGTGGTGAAGAACTTGCTTGCCCCAACACTACCGTGGTGAAGAGGAAGGATGTTGAACCAACCGAGGAAGAGGTTGCCAAGAAGGGGAAAGTAGTCGTTGTTGATTTTAACAAGGTTGCTCTTTCTTCCATTGCCGGTTCTGACAGTCCCATAGATGTTACTTCTGCCGAGACTGTTTCAACAGTCTCTCTCCCATTCTTAGAAAACATGGCGTGTTTTTAGCTCCTCCTAATTTTGACTCCTATTAGGGAATCAGACTGAATTTGTAGAGCGTGCTTCTTGCTAATTTTTTAAAGCAATTTGATTGCAATCTTCTCACTTTGGTAGGTTACAGAACTTCTATGGATATGGTAAAGGCTTACCACCTCCATTCCATGGCCGCCATCAAGATGTGGAATGAGACCCTTTACAAGGCTAAGCAAGTGGCATCGGTAGAGGCCAATAAATGGTAGGATTTTGTGGACGCCCTCAAGGAGCTTGAAGAGTCAAAGGCTGAAGTTAGGAGGCTAAAAGCTGACTTGGAGTCTTCAAGGTCTGAGGCTATTCAAGCCAGAGTTGAGGTGGAGAAGTTGAAGATTACTTTGGAGTTTTGAAAGTCTGAAACTGTTGAAGCCAAGGCTGAGGTGCTCTCACTTGGAGCCAAAGTAGCTGAGCTAAGCATTGCAAAGGCGGAGGTGCTCATTCACAAATTGGGTGAGTTAAAAATGGCTCAAAATCTGATGAACCCAAGATGGCTAAAATGATTGATCTGAGAGAAGTTGATTTGGACCGAAAGGGAGACAGTTCCATTGAGGCAAAATAACCCTAAGTTAAGGGGTCCAACTTGACGTTGGAAAGAGAACAATTAGAATGGAGCCAAAATGTACACATTCAAGAACATGTCTTAGTGTCGAAAGCAACTACTTGTCACGAGTCCAAAATAAACCAAACTAAAGAACCCATCTTC
This sequence comes from Mucuna pruriens, assembly GCA_025330945.1. NCBI lineage: Eukaryota > Viridiplantae > Streptophyta > Magnoliopsida > Fabales > Fabaceae > Mucuna > Mucuna pruriens. The sequence continues at coordinate 131,822 of JAENHJ010000106.1, forward strand.
GGGAAAGGGAGCAATTAAGAATGGAACCAAATTTAACAAGACATAAGTTCTTGACTTGGGAACGAAGGTACTTAGAACTGGACCTAAATAAACAAAGTAGAGGAATTTGAGGTGGACTCGAGAAAGAAACACAAGCATGCAGCCTAAGGAAGTAACGTGGGAAAAAAAATTTGATACGAGGTCGGATAGAACAACAAGCGTGGAGCCTAAGTAGATAAAGTGGAAAAATCAGGCACAGAGTCGAATAGAAATGATAGGCATAAATCCTAGATAAATGGAGTGAGGGAATCTGACATAGTCTCAAATAAAAGAGTAGGCACAGGGCCTAAGTAAACGCAATAATGAAATCCAACGCAGAGTTAGTGATAGGTACGGAGCCTATCAAATGGAAGTTATCTGACACGGTCTTGGATAAAAGGGTAGGCATTGAGCCTAAGTGAACGTAGTAATGGAATCCAACGTGGAGTTAGGAGTAGGCATAGAGCCTATGAAATGGAGTTTATCCGATGCAATCTCAGATAAGAGAGTAGGCATAGAGCCTAAATGAATATATTAATGGAATCCAACGCAAAGTTGGGAATAGGGATAGAGCCTATGAAATGGAAGTTATCCGATGCGGTCTTGGATAAAAGAGTAGGCACAGAGCCAAAGGAAATGTAGTAATGAAATCCAACGTGGAGTTGGGAGTAGGCATAGAGCCTATGAAATGGAAGTTATCTGATACTGTCTCGGATAAAAGGGTAGGCATAGAGCCTAAGTGAACGTAGTAATGGAATCCGATGTAGAGACAGATGGCAATGTTAAGAACGAAGCCTATGAAATGGAAGTTATTTGACATGGTCTCAGATAAAAGGGTAGACATAGAGCCTAAGTGAACATAGTAATGGAATCTGACGCGGAGTCGGGAGTAGGCATAGAGCCTATGAAATGGAAGTTATTTGATATGGTCTCGGATGAAAGGGTAGTATGAACGTAGTAATGGAATCCGACGCAGAGTTAGGAGTAGGCACAAAGCTTATGAAATGGAAGTTATCCGACGTATTCTCAGATAAAAGGGTAGGCGTGGAGCCTAATGAACGTAGTAATGGAATCCGACATCGAGTTAGATGGCAATGTTAGGCATAGAGCCTATGAAATGGAAGTTATCTGACACGATCTCGAATAAAAGGATAGGCACGGAGAATAAGTACATAGAAAGGAAATCCAACACAAAGTCAGATACAACCCTAGGCACAAAGCCTTGATGAGTAAACATAGAGTCTGACATAGAGTTGGGTAAACTAGATCCTAAGGACTTGGTAGTCATAGTGTCTAACCTTAGAATCCATTGGCAATGATGTATGATTGGCTCTGAAGTGTCTTCATCCATTGCTTGGTCCAATGGATTTCGCTGTGAGTGCCCAAGAGCATTAAATTTGAAATGACAAGCCTTATTCCAATGGTCATGCTTTCCTTTCGAGGTGCCTAGTGATGTGGCTTTTGTCTTTGAACATCATAATGATGAGTAAATGTCATCATTGTGCCTCTCCTAAGCGTTATGTTCCTTTTAAATGCATTAATCTTTGTGAAATGTAACAGTTATGTTTCTCCATTAGTCTTTCAAACTTTGCTTGTTTGGAATTCAGAACATTCCTATAAATAGGGTTCCACACTTTAACTTTCATTTCATGTTTCTGGACCTTCATTGTCTTTCTTTGGCATCTTTACACGTGAGTTTCATTAAGCTTTTCGCAGGACTTTTACCCAAAGAATGTCGGGTGTTAGGGATTCAGAGCTTGCAACTCGTTGATGAGTTACAAATTATACATCTTTTATCTACCTAAGAAGAGTGTTGTAGGATTATTTTGTGCTTAAGGAATAATTGTTAGCTAAGATTCATATTAAGGACCTAAAATTAAAGAAAATATAAATCTGTGTTAAATTGAAAGTCTTAGCTAATAAAAAGTCTTCTTCCTTTCTTCTATAGGACTGAGCCGACTCCACCTTGGCCAGGAGAGTCGTCTCGGCCAGGCCCAATTTCCAGCAGCCCAGTGAAGAACAACCTAATAAGGAGTGGCCCAATTGTGTCATCGATGTCAGCAATCCAACACAGAGGCCACCTTAGCTCCAGCTCAACTGCCACGTCATTCTTGGAGAAGCTTGCAATGCAAGTTACGCAAGGGTAGATTAGGTAATTCACCATGTAATTCTGTTAGGAGTTAGTTAGGACTAGTAGCAGTCACAATTGTGTATATATACGAGGAAGTATGCACTATTTTAGGGTCTTTGAATTCACACTCTACACACATTCACTATCTCCATTAAATCGCTCTCGTTTTCTCCATCTACGGTGGTACACCGTGCTACATTGGTGCTTCTCTTGATCGAGGAGGTGCAAGTCTAAGACTAGGAAGCCGAAGTTTTTCAAAGGGGACTAATTAGGCTTTCCAACACGTTCTGGTGGATCTGATCCTCAACTCTCAAGCTATTGGAGGTGAACCACCACCATCAACCATGGCGATCGTCATGAAAGATGGATCCATCTGAGTTTAGACATTGTGTTTGTAATCTGTTTCCTATTAATCGAATTCTATTTTACATTTCTGATCTTTGTTTCCCTCCTCTTCTTTAATTCACAATCTGAATCGCGATTGTACTTGGAATGTGAATCATGTTAAACTAAGCCGATTGGAACTGGTTTGACTGATTCAATAGGAAATCAACTGATGAATGTTAATTGAGAACCTAAAATCAGCTCTGAACTTAATCCCTGCCAACTGATGAGGTTGTTCTCGCATAATTCCTCGATATAGCAATGGACGAACCTTTGGTGATTGTCATAAGAATTCCCAAGGCTAATATGGACTAAGAACTGGAGTGAAGAAATTAGACTGGACTTGGATTAATGGAACTGAACATGAACACAGTTATATCATAATAATAATAATAATAGTAATATTCATAATAGTAGTATCTTTTCTTTGCATTCATAGTTTCATTTACTTTCTGTTTTACTTGACTCGCATGTAAAACCCCCTTGTTTAATGCTTTCTAAGTCTGAAACGGAGTTGGTCCAACTCTATTGCGTCAAGTTTGCAATCAGCCGAGTTTGAGTCTGATAGATCCCTGCTGAGATCATATTAGCTCAGTCTCTTCTCGAAGTAACTCGGCCAATGGTTGAGACGAGTCAACACTCTGCACCCTAGATTCTGCATCATTTTGTTTCACACTAATTCGCAATCGAGCACACTATGTCTTTGAGAAAATTCGACCTAGGGTTGACTATACTGTAGTTAGCTTTAGTTTATTTGATACGTGTTAGACGACTAAAAATGCTTCTATCAAATTGGCGTTGTTGCCGGGGAGACAAGTTCTTTTGTGTCTTTGTGTGCCAAACTAAGTGAAGTCGAATCTCGAGTCTGTAGTGTGTGTCTATTGAGTGAGTCTATTGAGTCTTTGAAATTGTCTATGTTTGTTTTCTATTTGAGTATAAAGCATGCTAAGTTTTTGTTGAATTTCCTGCGTGAATTCCCTGCCAATAAAAAACAAAATTAAAGAAAATTTGCTTCTACATTCAATTTTTGCATTGTATATTGTTAGCATTCTATTCTGCATTCATTTCTGCATTACATAATTGACTTGCATCTTTATTCACATCGCATTCTTACAGTTTTATTAGGTTTAACTGATAATTTCAGTTTATTGTCCCTGAATTCACTGATTTAACTCTAATTTTCTTGCATGATTTTATAATGCATGACTAGGAGTAACACTAACCCCTTATATGAATTAGATCCTGAATTGGAACTAACTTTGCGTAGATTAAGGAAGGCTAGGAAGATAGTACCAAATAATAGTAGTAATTTTGATTTTTCCATTAACTCTAACCAGTTGCTATTAATATTTCTACTTCTAGTTCCAACATTTTTATAGAGCTAGGATAGATGGAGAACAATGACAGAACATTGAAGGAGTTGGCTACACCAGATGTGGTGTATCAATCGTGGTGCATCCAATATCCACAGTTGGAGTTGGCTGAAACTTATGAATTAAAGTCTGGTCTTATCCACTTGTTGCCTAAATTTCATGGTCTTGCAGGAGAGGACCCCCACAAGCATTTGAAAGAATTCCATGTGGTCTGTTCCAAAATGAGACCGTAGGGGTTTTCGGAAGATTATATCAAGAAGAAGTTGTTCCCATTCTCGCTTGACGAATCTACAAAGGACTGGCTGTACCTTTAGCCAGCACTTTTCAACACCTGGGGAGACATGAAGCACACCTTTCTAGAGAAGTTCTTTCCGGCATCCAGAACTGCATCCACCCGGAAGGAAATATATGGGATAAGGTAGCATACAGGAGAGACTCTGTATGAATATTGGGAGAGATTTAATAAGCTCTGTGCCACTTGTCCACACCATCAGATCAGCGAATAGCTATTGATCCAATACTTCTATGAAGGATTATCAATGATGGACAGAAGCGTGATTGATGCAACCAGTGGAGGAGCATTGATGGACAAAACGCCAGCAGCAGCAAGGCATCTGATCTCCAACATGGCAAGCAATACAAAATTGTTTGGGATCAGAGGGCCGAATCCATCTTGGATAGTGAACGAGATCGGCATAGCCACCAACTAGAGAATGGAGAATCAGCTAGTCGAATTGACTTCATTAGTGAGACAGCTCGCTGTTGGGAAACAACAAACCGCCATGGCAGCCAAGATCTGTGGCATCTGTACTTCCGTGGAGCACCCTACTAATATGTGCCCCATGCTTCAAGAAACTAAGTCGGACCAACTAGAGAATGTTGGAGTCATTGGTGGATTTCAATATGGGAAGCAACCATACCAAACTCGGCCATTTGTTAACCAGTGGTATGGAAGACAATCATTTTGGCCAAGACTGCCTCAAGGACCGTATGCAGCTCAAAAAGTCAAACCTATATTGAACATGCCTCAAGGATGAACAGGTTACCAACAGTCGAGTCTACAACATCAAGCGCCACCTTTCCAATAATAACAGCAATAGTAGAGAGTGCCTACTCAAGGCAACTCTTCATCTCTAGCAGACCTGATGAAGTAGCTTGTAATTAGCAGCCTGGAGTTCCAACAATCTGTGAGCTCCAACAACATGCAATTCCAATAGAATGTGACCGCCACCATCCAAGACCTCAAAATGCAAATTGGACAATTAGCCAACATTTTGAGCCATTTACAGTCAGTTGGATCCAGCAACCTCCCTTCTCAAACCATTCCAAATCCGAGACGAAAAGCCAGTATAGTCACCCTCAGAAGTGGAAAAGAACTACCTCAACCTACACTGCAATAGTTGCCGAGATCAGCTGTAACCGACTATAAACCAAATGTTGACTCACAGTCTCAGCCAGAGAAAACTATCCCAGTGCCATTCCCAAGTTAGACCGTCTCAGCAAGAAAGCCAGAGTCAGATGAAAAACTATTGAAGATATTCCGAAAAGTGGAAATCAATATTCCACTCCTCGATGCGATTAAACAGGTTCTTAAGTATGCCAAATTCCTCAAGGAATTGTGCGTACACAAAAGGAAAAAGATGAAGGGGAATAGGGAAATTGGAGGCGTGGTGTCGGCTGATAATGCGTGTTTTTCAGTCATTTTGAACGCTTATCAAGTAACTAAAGCTAACTATAGTATAGCTAACCCTAGGTCATTCTTCTCAAGGACACAATGTGTTCTAAATGTATTTTGGTGTGGAGTAAACGAAGACAAAGTCGCGGTGCAGAGTACTGACTCACTTCGGCATTGGCCAAGTTGTTCTCGGCAGAGACTGAACCGAGATGGTCTCGGCCGAGCAGACAGACGCTACAAAGATGGACTATCTCTGTCTCAGACTTAAAGGCAGTAGACGAGGGGGGTTGGAATGTAATTGGAATCAAAATAGAGGTTAACTACAATGCAGATGCAATTACGCTACTCCTAATGCTATTGTTATTACTGTGTTCATGTTTAGCTCCAATAATCGAGTTCTTTCTGGTTCAATCACTCCAATTACAGTCCTCATCAGCCTCTAGTATTATTATGGCAATCGCCAAAGGTCCGTCCCTTACCATACCGAGGATTTACACAATTGCCACCTCATCAGTTGGCAGAGATTAAGTTCAAGCTGATTTTAGATTCTTAATTAACAGTCGTTAAGTGATTACCTACTGAATTAGCTAAACCAGTTCCAATCGACTTAGTTTAACATTGTTCCGTCACCATGTGCAAACGCAACGCAGTAAGAGAACTTAGATTTCAGAAATGCAACAGAGATCAGAATTCAGAAAACACTTATAACATTGAAAGCAAAATACAAACACAAGGCCTGGATTCGATGATTCCATCCTCCACGACAATCGCCATGGACGATAGTGATGATTCACCTCTTCTAGCTAGGATGCTGAGGTTCAGATCCTCCAGAGTGTGTTGGTGCTCCAATCGGTCTCCTCTGATAACCTTCGGCTTCTCAGTTCCTAGCTTGCATTTCCTCAATCGAGAGAAATGCCATTAACAGCGCCGTGTACCACCGTGAACGGAGGAGAAGAAAACGGGAGAGAATTTGGAAATTATGGACGCGAAAAGGTTTGAATGCCAAAAGCCCCTATTCATTTAGAGTTCTATCTATTTATACAAGAGTGGACATAGCTAACGATGCTAACAGAATTATATGTACAATTCCTATTTTGCCCTTGCTGTGACTTGCGTTGCAAGCTACTCTAGGTAGTGACGTGGAGCTGAGCTGGACCCAAGGTGGCTCTAATTGCTGGCGTGGAGTTCCACCTAGATCTACCTGACTGGGCTGCCTGCATGGGCCAAGTCTCGGCCTAGCCGAGAGGCTCTCGACCTGGGCTTTTGATGGCGGGCTGAGCTTGGCTGAACCTACAATGAAGAGATAGTTAGCTAAACACCTTGATTAAGCACAGGTTGTGTTTTACTCAAGTTTAGGCCATTAATCTGGATCTTAGCTAACAGTCATCTTTTAAGCTCGTGAGTTGCTCAATGGTACCCTTCTTAGGTCCACTTAAGATGTACATTTTATAACTCATCATCGGCCCTAACAAGAAATGAAGAACTCGTTGTAGGTGTCCCACAAGCACTGCCAAAGAAATGTAGAGATTGTGGAATCTTTTTTGTCCCATGCACCATTGGCGATTGCACTTTCGCCGATGCCATGTTGGACTTGGGAGCCTCAATTAACGTCATGCCTTCATCAATCTATAGAGCCCTGAATTTTGGTGATCTTGAACCCACAGGGATGATCATCCAGCTTGCAAATAGAAGCATTGTTCAACCCTTGGGCGTTCTCGAAGATGTTCTTGTCCAAGTTAATGAGCTAATATTTCCAACTGATTTTTATGTGGTAGACATGGAGGATGAGACATCCAGGAAGGAATCAACCTTAATTTTGGGGAGACCCTTCCTCATGACAGCAAGAACAAAGATTGATGTGCATGCAAGGACACTCTCAGTGGAATTTGGTGACACACTGCTGCAGTTTAATATTTTCGAAGCCATGAAGCACCCCGCCGAGGACCATTCCCTCTTTGGCATTGATATGATTGAAGAACTAGTTGAAGAATATCTTCAACTGAATAGCTATAGTAAAGACATAGAAGATTTCGTTGGAAGCACTGATTTGACCAACTGCATAGGGCCAATAACAGAAGAGGCCGACTATAAGGAAATACATAACCTCCCCAACTTCGAGGACAATAATGATGACATTGCTGACTTAGATTTTGAAGCTGAATTGCTCGAAGTGATAAACCAAGTCTGCAATCATGAAAACCTGGAGCATGTAAATAATGCAGAAGTCAAAGTTGCCGAAACCAGCAAGCCTTCATCTGCACAACTGGCAACAATTTTCATAATTAAAGGCGAGTCGGCTACTGAAGGCCGAGACCGAAGAATGACTAAGGTCAACTCGGCCAAGCAAGGCCGAGACCGACAAGAGAAAAAAGTCAACTTGGCCAGTGAAGGCCGAGAGCAAGGGAAGAGCAAGTTTAGTTCGACCGAGATGCTAAGAGACAAAGCTGACATGATTGTCGAGACTATCTCGCCAATGAAGGACCAAAAGTAAACAGGAGCTAAAGCCCCTATTCCATCTAGATCCGACAAGAGATGAACCTACCAAGAGGAGTTGGCCAAAGCAGAAAAAGGCCGAAATCATGTCGGCACACCTAGTGCCGAGTTCAATCCAAATCGGCTAGACGGATTCGAAGTCACTAACTGAAAATTCTCCATCCACACCACCACCCATGGAACTTAAGCCATTGCCAAATCATTTGAAATATTCCTATTTGGATAGTGAACAACAACTCCTGGTTATTATTGCCAGCAATCTTCACCAGGAGCAAGAAGACAAGTTGTTGGAAATCCTAAGGCAACATAAGAAAGCAATCAGGTGGAAACTTTTAGACCTTTCTAGCATAAACCCCTCCATCTACATGCACAGAATATTGATGGAGGAGGAAATCAAGCCCATAAGGCAACAACAAAGAAGACTGAATTCGAAAATCTTGGATGTTGTCAAGAAAGAGGTCACCAAACTTCTTACTACAGGGATCATCTACCCCATTTCGTATAGCCAATGGGTGAGCCTTGTGCAAGTTGTATCGAAGAAATCCGGGATGATTGTCACAAAGAACCAATAAGATAAGTTGGTGCCAATGAGGATTCAGAATAGCTGGCGAGTCTGCATTGACTATAGAAGATTAAACCAGTCAACTCGCAAGGATCAGTTTCCTTTGCCTTTTATTGATCAAGTCTTGGAAAAGCTATCAAGGAAATCCCATTACTTCTTTTTGGATGGCTTCTCAGGGTACATGCAAATTCATATTGCACCTGAAGATCAACATAAGACTACCTTCACTTGCCCATTTGGAACCTTTACGTACACCTGCATGCCATTTGGACTGCGTAACACTCCAAGTACGTTCCAGCGTTGTATGATTAGCATCTTCTCGGACTTACTACAGGATTACATGGAGGTATTCATGGATGACTTCACTGTGTATGCTGACTCATTTGAAGTATGCCTAAGCAACTTATCCAAGGTGTTGAGGAGATGTATTGATACAAACCTCGTGCTTAATTTTGAAAAGTGTCATTTCATGGTGACCGAGGGAATAGTGTTGGGTCATCTAGTATCCAACAGAGGCATTGACATGGATAAATCAAAGATAGACATCATCACCTCCCTTCCAAACCCTACTTCGGTATGGGAAGTTTGCTCATTCTTGGGACACGTAGGCTTCTACAGAAAATTCATCAAGAACTTCAGTAAACTCACCCTGCCACTGTCCAGAATGCTACAAAAGGATGTTGATTTCAATTTTGACCAACCATGTATTGAAGCATTTCAGGAGCTGAAGAACAGACTTACATCCGCTCCCATTCTGCAAGCACCAAACTGGACCTGCCATTTGAATTGATGTGTGATGGATCCAATTCAGCATTAGGAGTTGTTCTCGGCCAAAAAGCCAAAGTTGGCTAACCCGTGCATGTAATTGCCTATGCATCTCGTACCATGTAATAGCCTATGCATCTCGTACCTTCTCGGCTCAAGAATTGTTGTGTTCTCTGACCACGCTCCCCTGAGGTACTTGTTAAAGAAGCCTGATGCCAAGACGAGACTAATTCGGTGGATGCTTCTTCTTCAAGAATTCAACATAGAAATCAGAGACAAGAAAGGTGTTGAGAAATCAGTAGCAGATCACTTGAGCAGGATTGAGAGGGAAGAAGACCTCGTGCCTATCAGAGACCAATTCCCAAATGAGCAGTTGCTGCACATCAAAATGTCTACACCATGGTTTGTTGACATCTGCAATTATGTGGCAATATCTCAATTTCATCTGGGGGCATCTCGACTCTACAAGGAAAAACTTTTGAGCGATGCCAAATACTACATATGGGGGATGATCCCTACCTTTGGAGACTCTACAATGATCAATTTATTCACAGGTGCATTCCTAACACCGAGATCAATTCGGTCCTCCAATTCTACCACTCAGCACCTGGAGGTGGCCACTATGGATCAACTTGGACTGCCAAGAAAGTGCTTGATTGCAGGCTCTATTGGCCCACTATTTTCAAAGACTCTTATTAGTTCGTCTCCACCTGTGACAAATGCCAGAAAGCTGAAATGGCCATGAACAGAAGGCATGAAATGCCCCAACAACCCATCTTGTTTTGTGAAGTTTTTGATGTTTGGGGTATTGATTTCATGGCGCCATTCCCAGTCTCCAATGGCTACTCGTATATTTTGCTGGCCGTTGACTACGTTTCAAGATGGGTAGAAGCCACTGCCACTAAGACCAATGATGCAAAAGTAGTTGTAGACTTTCTAAAGTCCAACATTTTCTATCGGTTTGGTGTGCCAAAAGCGCTCATAAGTGACTAAGGCTGTCACTTCTGCAATAGAGCCATGGCTACTCTTTGGGCACATAGAATTGCATACCAAACACCGTTAGGGATGTCCCCCTATTGGATTGTCTTCAGTAAAACCTGCCACCTTCCTGTGGAACTAGAGCATAAAGCCTACTGGCCTGTCAAACAGTTCTGGCCTATGATCAAGCTGGAGAGTAGAGAAAATTCCAGCTACAAGAGTTAGACAAACTCCGCTTGGAAGCATATGAGAATTCCAGGATCTATAAGCAAAAAGTCAAGAAATTTCATGACCAACAGATCCTGAGGAAAGACTTCCGAGTTGTCCAGAAAGTGATGCTATTCAATTCACGACTAAAGCTCATAGCAGGTAAGCTTCGTTCCAGATGGGATGGACCCTTTGTTATCACTAACATATTTCCCTATGGTGCAGTGCAACTAAAAGATGAACAAAGCAACAACACCTTCCAGGTCAATGGGCATCAAATTAAGCCATTCTATGAAGGTCCAGCACCAATTGCAGGTGCCATGGAGATCATCTCACTAATGGAACCAGCTCCACCAGATGGCACAACCTAAGCATACCCTGCCAGCCCCTTTCCTTCATATCAAGCATTGAGGACAATGCATAAAACAAGTGTGTGTGTGTGTGGGGGGGGGAGCACTGTTGTGGCCATCTAGAATTGTTTTGTTTTTTTTAATTGTTTTGTTGGATTTTTTTTCTGTTTCCTCAGTTGTTTCCTTAGTTTTTGTCTTTGTTTCAATCCTCTCTTGAGTTATTTCCTCTTCTTTTCCATTCTGTTCGAATAAAAGCTATGAAGCCGAGTTCATCCTGGTTCTGTGTCATCCCAGCTGAATCTAGAGTGACTTCGGCCATACAGGGTTTTAATTGTCTTTTTGTTTTCTACTTTGTTTCCTCCCAGCAGAATTCCAGAATTGGATTATCAAAAAAGAATGTTTTGGAAAGAATCTAAAATTGAATTCTGGAAGTTTGATGAGACAATAGGAAGTAATTCTACAACTCTGAAAAGAGATGCCTCTTGCCTAAAGGGAATGAAACTTCTGTGCTTCCAGGCAGTGATTGACTAAAAACTGGAAAGGAAAACCTTCTGTGATAGAGCAAAATAACCCTTGTGAGAATTTGAGCCCTTGTAAATGTTGATGGCTTGCATCTTGCCATTCTCTCTTTTTTGGTGTGATTTTTGCATTAATGATTAACTATGTATTCTGCATTTTTCCTTGACTCTCTGGATACAATTGTTTTCACATGCAGGAATGGCATGATCTAGGCCATGTTTCTTATGAGCCCTGAGCTAAATAAAGCCTACCTGGAAAATCAAATTTTATCCTTTGTTCACCCCCTTGAGCCTGATCAACCATTCTTCCTAACAGCTCATTACAAGCCAAGGCCAAAAAAACCATGATTTAACCTCACCCATAGGGAGCAACGGAGCCTTCGAATTTTTTTGGGAGTAAGTCATCATCAAATTATGGAGGAAGTTCCGGGAAGTAGAACCAGTTCAACATCTTCTAAAGGTTCAAAGAGAAAAGAAAAGAAGCAAGCGAATGAAAGAAAAAGAGAAAAGTAGAGAAGCAGCTAAGAATTCAAGGTTGAAAAAGAATTACAGCAAGGCTGCATGAATACTAGAAAAGAAAGAAAAAGAAAAGATAAGGAAAAAGGAAAGAAGTGAGTAGATAAGAGCGGAATAAAGGAAGGAGATCATAGCATCCTGGGCTGCCCCTCATGCTGATGAAGCTTACTTCCCATTACTCCTCTCTTCCCCATGGGTTCTGAAACCACTTTCCATATTTTGTCTTACCCATGTCCCTAGCCTCGCTGCAAGCCGAAAAGAAACCCTAGTGATCATGATTGCTTGTGTTTTTGCAAGTGTAGGAGGAGAGCCTTGTCAAAGTAAAGGAATGCTAGTTTCATGCAATGTTGAGTGTAAATACAAACCCAAACACTTGAGAGGCTGAGAGAATACTTGCCTAAGTGAGAGCTCTATCACTCCTGGCTACCTTTCGCTGTTGTAGGTCATGAATTCACTTGGAACATAAGAGAAGTAGTTTCCAAATTGTTTAAGTATCTTAATTTTAGGGTGAATGAGTGCCGAGTCTATCTTTGTTGAACTTGAGGAAGCCAAATTGAAAAATTATTTTCTATCTTTAAGAATCTCCCTTGTTGTTTATCATTTGAATTTGCCCAAGAGTGCAAAAGGTTAAGTGTGGGGTTCTGATGAGTTACAAATTATACATCTTTTATGGACCTAAGAAGAGTGTTGTAGGATTATTTTGTGCTTAAGGAATAATTGTTAGCTGAGATTCATATTAAGGACCTAAAATTAGAGAAAATACAAATATGTGATAAATTGAAAGTCTTAACTAATAAAAAGTCTTCTTCCCTTCTTCTGCAGGACTAAGCCGACTCCACCTCGACCAGGAGAGTTGTCTTGGCCAGGCCCAATTTCCAGCAGCCCACTCAAGAGCAGCCCAATAAGGAGCGGCTCAATTGCGTCATCCACGTTAGCAATCCAACATAGAGGCCACCTTAGCTCCAGCTCAGCTGCCACGTCATTCTTGGAGAAGCTTGCAATGCAAGTTACGTAAGGGAAGATTAGGCAATTCACCATGTAATTCTGTTAGGAGTAGTAGCAGTCACAATTATGTATAAATATGAGGAACTGTGCACTATTTTAGGGTCTTTGAATTTACACTCTACACACATTCACTATCTCTATTAAATCGCTCTCGTTTTCTCCATTTATGGTGGTACACGGTGCTGCATTGGTGCTTCTCTCGATCAAGGAGGTGCAAGTTTAAGACTAGGAAGCCAAAGTCTGTCAGAGGGGACTGATTGGGATTTCCAACATGCTATGGTGGATCTAATCCTCAACGCTCAGGCTATTGGAGGTAAACCACCACCATCAACCATGGCGATAGTCGTGGAAGATGGATCTACCTAAGTTCAGACACTGTGTTTGTAATCTGTTTCCTATTAATCGATTTCTATTATGCATTTTTTATCTATGTTTCCTTCCTCTTCTTTAATTCACAATCTGAATCACGACTGCACTTGGAATGTGAATCATGTTAAACTAAGCCAATTGGAACTGGTTTGACTAATTCAGTAGGCAATCAACTGATGAATGTTAATTGAGAACCTAAAATCAGCTCTGAACTTAATCCCTACAAACTAGTGAGGTAACGATCACATAATTCCTCGGTATGGCAATGGATGAACCTTTGGCGATTGTCATAAGAATTCCCAAGGCTGATATGGACTGAGAACTAGAGTGAAGAAATTAGATTGGACTTGGATTAATGGAACTGAACATGAACACAGTTATATAATAATAATAATAACAGTAATATTCGTAATAGTAGTATCTTTTCTCTGCATTCATAGTTTCGTTTACTTTCTATTTTACTTGACTCGCATCCAAAACTCCCTTATTTAATGCTTTCTAAGTCTAAAACAGAGTTAGTCCAACTCTATTACGTCAAGTCTACAATCAGACGAGTCTGATTCTGATAGATCCCTGCTAAGGTCATATCAACTCAGTCTCTACTGAAAGCAACTCGGCCAGTGGCCGAGACGAGTCAACACTCTACACTCTAGATTCTGCATCATTTTGTTTCACACTAATTTGCAATCGAGCACATTGTGTACTTGAGAAAATTCGACCTAGGGTTGACTATACTATTGTTAGCTTTAGTTTATTTGATACGTATTAGACGACTAAAAATGCTTTTATCACTCGCTCTCATCCCCTTTTTGTGAGTAGTACTTTTGAGGACAACTCAAGTACCAACACTAGTACAGTTTCCAAGTCTGAGCGATCTCCTTCCCCTCCTTAGGTTTACCTTTTTCCTGCTATGACTAGGTTGATGAGGAGGTTCTATCTATTAAGTTTGTGTCTCCTCCCACTAACATTGCTCATTACGCTAAGTAATTTTCTTAGCATGAGTGAACGTCTAACAAAAAATATTACATGATCCCTTGCTCTTCTGAGGACCGAATTTGTCATGCAGCTTTGGAAGGAAAGTTAGGTTTCATTTATATGTATAAGGTTGTGTTGAAAGACCTAGGAGTGACCGTGCCATTTCAACCTTTTGAAGCCAATGCTCTTAGAACACTAGGCGTAGCCCCTTCTCAACTTCATCCCAATAGTTGGCTACCATTCAAGCTTTTAGGCTAATTTGTAGATCCCTCTACATTATCCCTACTGCCTCTCTCTTTCTTTACAATTTTACGACCCAAACTTGTTAGAAAGCCACCTGGGTCTCTCTTACCCTTCATCCATCCAGGTTCCTTTCCAATGATTACCCCATACTAACTGAAATTTTAAGTATAGCTTCATCAAGATCAAGTCACTTGGGAAGTCACCTTTTACCGTAGATGCTAGGGCTTTCTCCCAATATTGGAGAATGCCTCTAGGGTTTAGCGGATATACTCAAAATGATCTTTTGAATGAAGAGTAAGTGAATCTCTCTTTTTAGGATAAACTTCTGAGGAGGATGAATTGCAAAGCTTTGGTGGATATGGCGCTTGGGCATGACCCAACTCATCAGTGTAGGAGTAAGTCCATCTTCTTGCTCTTAGTAATAGTTTTGCCCAGTTGTTGATTCGACTAATGTTTTCTTTTCTTTGGTTCAGTTCTCCTTATCAAAATGTGGACATTCGCCACTTGACTTCCGTTGTTTGAGAAGCTATAAAGGCTAGAGTAGGATGGGCCCCTGAACACCCCTAGACGGAAGGATATTATTACCAACAACTACTTCTACCCTTCACCAGCGCCCCTAGGTAAGAGGGCTCGTCTAGATTCTCCTAGTAAGGTGGTATTTCCTAGGAAGGGTAAAGAGCTTGCCCCCTACGTGGCTATGGCAGATTCTTCAAAGGATGGAGGAATTTATCTTCCGCATATGGATATTCCTTCAATTGTAGATCCTTCCGTGACTCATTTGTTGCCAGGTGGTTTAACTTCTTTCAACGCTCCCACCTCCGCTGTGTCTTTGTGGAATCCTGGGTTGAGGATGTCAGGCTAGCTTCCTTCTGATTTCATTAAACCATATGACCAACAACTTTTGACATTTGCAGGGCCTCAAGAATCACTGAACAAGATGCTCATGTACCATGCTTGTTCCATGGTTTCTATTGAAATTTGGCGAAATAAAATTGAGGAAGCTAAGCATCTCCTCTCCTAGCACAAGGATCTAGAGGAAGAGTGCAGACATCTCAAATCTGTGCTCAATTTGTCTAAGTCTGAGGTTGCTGACTTGGAAGCCAGGAATGCTAGTTTGCACGCAGTGATTGATGACTTGTAGAAAGGCTTGCACAACCTGTGTGACGACCTGAACTCAGCACAAGTTCGAGTTGTTCAATAAGGCCTATTTTGGATTTAGAGAAAGGTAGAGAACAAAGGTTGAATGCCATATTCGATGAGGTATGGGAGGAGCGAAGGGTTACTGAAGAGAAAGCCATGGTGGCTGAACTCACTACTTTTGACGCTTAGGCCGGAGTGGATTCCCTTATGGCCGAGGTGGCTCGTAGTGACAATTTTGCATCAACAGTATGTGAGGATGGTTTTAGCCAAGCCCTTCGTCAAATTAGATTCCTAGACCCAAGCTTTGACACTCGTCAGATGAGTGTACATAAGGATGTCAAAGATAGGAAGTTAGTACCTAATCTAGGATTGCCTCGATGTTAATTCTATATATTCCTAAGCATTAATATAATGGTTTCTTTTATTCTACTGTACTTGTGGTTTGATTATTACCTCTTTTGTTTTTCCTATTTATCTTCATAATGAATTCTATTCTAAACTTGAAATACGATTAATCCTAACATCTAAGTTAGCGTTGGGTTAAAAGTTAAGATTAGCATGGAATCATTGTAAGGGAATCATTTTCCAACAAAATACTGGAAAATGTATGTATGCATAATGAATGATGCAATGCATGAATGGTTACGAGTTTTTAGATCAAAGTCATCCAAGAGAACTTTGTAATCTTTCGAAGAATTCTTCTGCATTACAAGGCGTTCCTCGGTATCTTCACATTTCGTGACATACCCATGGTGTCCTTTATCTCCTTCTCGTCTTTTCTTTCATCATTGTTGATAACAGACTTCCATGTTTCCCATGATCCTATGACATCTGAAAAAGGTCCTCTATAAACGGCCTACTTTGCCAATAATTGCTATCTTTAATTTTAAACCAAAGAATGAAAAGGATGGTGTATGGAAGTTTTTCAAGGTGTATTGTTGAGACAACTAGGAGTGGAATGGAATCAGAACAATTTTTGGCTAAAGACCTCATCTTCCTTTCATCACATCTTTAATTAGTATAACCAGATCTTAAAAGAATGAAGTCATGTTACCCTCTATGTGTCCTAAGGATAGAATTTCTTTACAACATCTAAACTCACCGGATATTGTAAGTCGATGTCGTCCATGTTAGTTAAGATCATGGGCCCTCTAGAGAAGGTTCTCTTCACCACATAAGGTCCTTCGTAGTTTGGGATCCATTTTTCTTTAGGGTCCTTTTGGGTTGGTAGGATCTTCTTCAATACCAGATCTTCTTCCTAGAATTCTCATGGATGGATCCTCTTGTCAAATGCCCTTTTCATTCTCCGCAAGTACATTTGAACTTGACAAAGCACAGCCAATCTTTTTCCTTCTATGAGATTCAATTGGTCAAAACAGGTTCGCATCCACTCAGCCTCTTCCAATTTAGCCTCCATTAATAGCCATAACGAGGGAATTTCTACCTCAATGGGTAAGACCGCTTCCATACGGTATACTACCGAATAAGGCGTTGCTCTTGTAGAAGTGCGAACTATTGTTCTATCCATGGAGAGCAAAGCGAAGCATCTCATGCCAGTCTTTATACGTCACCACCATCTTTTGAACTATTTTCTTGATGTTCTTGTTGGCGACTACCACTGCCCCGTTTGCCTTTGGGCGATAGGGCGTGGAATTGTGATGATGGATCTTAAACTATTCGCAAAACTTGGTCATCATCTTATTATTCAAATTGGTCCCATTGTCTGTGATGATATGGCTCAGTATGCCATATTGGCAGATGATGTTATTCCTTATGAATTTGATAACAACCTTTCCAGTTACGCTAGGATAGGAAGTGGCCTCTACCCACTTAGTGAAGTAGTCTATGGCCACCAAGATAAAACGGTGTCCATTAGATGCTTTCTGCTCAATTGGGCCAATTACATATATTCCCCACATATCAAAAGGCCAAGTTGCCGATAGGACGTTCAGAGGCGCTGGAGGTACCTAGATGTTGTCAACGTAGATTTGAAACTTGTGACATCTCTTCACATGTTCGCAACAATCCGCTTCCATTTTAGCCCAATAATACCCAAAACTCAAGATTTTTCTTGCCATAACAGGCCCGTTTTCATGGGTTCCAAAGACTCCTTCAAGAATTTCCTCCAGTATCTACACAATGGAGTAAGGTCATATATGAGCTTCTTTGGTAGAGCACATCCTTGTTAATCAAAAATTCCATGGCCATCCTTCTTAATGTTTTCTTATTATTTTGCATGGCACCAAGTGGGTATTCTCTATTCTTCAAGTAGTGCTTGATATCGTAGTACCATGGTTTCCCGTCGACTTCTTCCTCTTCTGCTTGGCAGTAGGCCGGTATGGCTTGATATTGGACAAAAAAAGTCACTGTATCGCTTTCTCGACTTACTTGGAACATGGAGGCTAGTGTGGCCAATGCATCCGCAATTTGATTTTCTTCTCGTGAGGTATGGTGAAACATGATCTTTTCGAAATGTTCAACCAATTCTTTAATATATGAGTAGTAAGGAATCAATTTAGCATCCTGCTTTTCCTATTCTCCTCATAGTTGATGGATAACTAGTGCTGAATCTCCATAAACTTTGAGGTCTTTGATATGATATTCTAAGGCCATGGTTATTCCCATCGTGTAGGCTTCACATTGAACCATATTATTCGTGTAACTAAAGCCCAACCTCGTGGTAAAGGGGAAGCAGCGTTCTTCTGAAGATATTAAGACAACTCTGATACCGTGGCCCAAAGCATTGGATGCCCCATCGAAGAACATGGTCCAACCCTTCTCTTGTTCTGGTTCGCTCATCAGCATTAGTATATTCTTTCACCTCTCCCTCTGAATTAATATTGATGGTCTCAGTTTCTTCTTGATAAGGGAGGATAATCTTATCTTCTAATTCTACTAACCTTTTTAGTTTGCTTGGGGGTTCCTGACTGGTCCCTTCCTCGTTAGTTTAGTTAACTATATTATTTAAGTAATGTTGTGGAGATGTAATGCCATTACCTCAAATTGATTATTTGGGGATCCGTGATTTATCGAGGTATGTATGATTAATTAGTAAGGTGTATTTATTATTATTTTTTAGAAGTATGGAATTAGAACAAAAGGCATGAAGATATTGAAATGAAACAGAAAATGCAATTTCGTTAACTAGTTCTATTAAGATAATAGTTGTTGGCTCAAAATAACCGAAGTAGTTTGACTTATAGATTACTTGAAAACATAAGTCACGGGAGCTCTTGGATGGTCTAGTTATTGGTCTTTTCTTGTGACAAGCAGGGCCTGATAAAGCTTTCGGGGTGGCCTTCTTTTGCATATGCTTCTTCCAGTTGATAGGTATATCCCTAACTGATAAAGTTCTCGTAAAGGTTAGTGCTCTCTCTACGGTGTTGCCTATGTGATTTTATGCAGGACATTTTCGATCTGTATCCGAGTTCCTTTCAGCTCAGATTACCTTTTAACTCTATCGACTTGGGAATGCCATTCAGGTTTTTGCACAACCCTTGCCCTATTCGAAATCTCTTTTTAATCATCATTTTGGCCACTACCGTCATGGATTTGAGTGCTTTTCCCTTTTTAGGTTCACTCTTCACAAGGGTAGTGTTAGCAATTTCCAAAGATTGGAATGCAGTCTCCAATGCTTCTTTGGCTACCTCAATGTACCCTACTGGTTGTGGGCAACCCACTAACAAGTTTTTTTCTCTCACGATGATAACCAACTTATCATCTACTATGACTTTCAGCTTTTTGTGTAGAGGGGACACCCGCAGAATGAATCTAGGGTCTGCGGAGCAAACAACTATAAGTCGGCCTTATATCCATGACTTGAAATGATATTTAGAATGTGAAGGGGCCAATCTAAACCGAGATTTGAATTTCCCCCATCACCTCCCTTTTGGATCCATCAAATGCTCTAACAATGGTAGAGCTATCCCTTACTCGAGCCTGATCATATGGTAGTTTCTCTAGGGTTGCTTTGGGCATGACGTTCTAGGAAGAGCCATTTTCTATTAGTACTCGGGTTAGCAGATGGTCGAGACATTTGATCGAGTTGTTTAAAGCACGATTATGGCCTCGACCTTCTACCAGGATCCCCTCGTCCAAGAAGGTGAGGTAATTGTTTACCATGATATTGCCTACTATTTCCCCAAATTGATCTAAAGAGATATTCTTATCCACATGTGCCTTGTTGAGCACTTTGATTAGTAACTTTTTGTGGCTTTCAAAACTCATTAGCAGAGAGAGTAGAGAGATGTTAGTTGGGGTTTGTTTTAGTTGATCCATCAACTCGTACTCACTCTAGTTGATGAACTTGATGAATTCGGTGTTACCTTCATCTGAAACTCCCTTCTTCTCTAGTTCCTTTTCTTTAGCCTTTTCTTTATTTCCAGAATCGGTCGATGCTTCTACTTGCTTTTCTATTACCGGATTTCCTTTTCTCAAATTTTCAGGTGCATAAATTCGTCTGCTTCTAGTTATGCCCTCAATCCTAGCAATATTTGTTATACTTGAAGTCTTTGCCTTGACCTTGACAGCATATCTCCAAGGTACTGCCTTGGAATTTTTATAAGGGAATGGTACCGAAACCTGAAGTTCTAGGGGTTTTGGCATATTTTCGACTAAGGTGTAATGGAGTATCAACAATCTTGGCATGTTGTTTGACTTTCCTTCTTCTTGGACAACAACAACCTTATCGTCTTTCCTTTTGACCTGAACTAGTCCTCTATTCATCAAGTCTTATAGTATCCTCCTTACCTCATTGTCCCCGGGATAATCCTCCTCTTATTTTTCCTATTTTATCCTAATTGGCATCATTTTCTATTGTATTAACTATTTGAGGATGAACTTCATTGGAGTTTGGACCTTTTCTGCTCCATTCATCATGCAATCTTCCTTGAAAATGGCCCCGATAGTAGGATTATCGTGCTCAGGGAGTGGATTGTTATTAATATTAGGGTTTTCTTCCTAGAAACGGAGTCACCCTGCATCAACTAGGTCTTGGACTTTATGTTTCAAACTCCAACACTTCTTCGTAGAATGCCCTACTGCCCTGGCGTGATAATTGCATTTGGCATTAGGGTCGTAATTCTTTGAGTATGGAGGGAGAAGCAATTTTAGGGGCACCGTGAACACAAGGGATTCTCGTAATAGATGTTGTAGGAGTTTGGAGTATGACACCGGTATGGGTGTAAATACCCTTGGATTTTTCTTTGGAGCATCGTTGAGCTGCGAGTTCTGGCCACTAGTTTTTGGTACAGTTGGGGGTGTCGGAGGAGGCTGGAGAGCAAATCTGGTTGGGTATGGTGTCCAATATGATGCTTGGTATTATGGTGTCTGAAAATGATTGGAAGAAGCCGAGGTATTAGTGGAAGCCTTTGATTGGAAAATTGGCTGGAAATTGAAGGTCTTTTGGGAAGCTCCATTGTTTGTCTTGTTTGTGGTGATAGAGTTTGTTTTGTCTTTTTTGACAACCTTTTTGGCCAAAACAACCCTAGATGTCGCCTAACTAATTTTTCCATTCTTTACCCCCATTTCTATGCATTCTCCTATTACCATTGAATTGGAGAAATTAAAAGATACACTCCCCACCATCTTCTCACAGAAAAACGGTTGTAGTGTTTCTATGAACATGGTTACCATTTCCTTATCGGACAATGGGGGTTGCATATGTGCCGCTACTTCCCTCCACCATTGAGCATATTCCTTAAATGTTTCGGATTCCTTCTTGGTCATGTTTTGGAGTTGAGTCTAGTTAGGAGCCAGCTCTTCATTGTATCTATACTACCATAAGAAGGCCTTAACTAAGTCTTCCCATGTCTTGATTTCCCCTTTCTCTAAATTCAAATACCAACTGCATGCGGTACCCATGAGGCTTTCTAGAAAGAAATGGATGAGTAGTTTATCATCCTAAGTATGCGCCGCCATCTTCCGGTAGTAGGAAATCAAATGGTTTCTGGGACATGAATTTCCTTTGTATTTATCAAAGTCCGAGACCTTGAACTTATGTGGGATGGTCACGTTTGGCACCAGGCACAGATCTGATGCCTTAAAGTTATATTTCCCGATACCCTCGATGGCTTTCAACCAGTCTTCTAAGAACTATAATCTTTCTTGGGCCTCCTCATTCCCTTGTTTTTCATTGTAGATCACCACCATTGGGGTTTGGCTTTTGGTTAGATTGCTCGATCCGATATGATTATGTGTTTGGGGTTTTCTAAATTTATTTCCAGTGTTTTCATTGTTCCAAATTGCGGATGATAAGACGTTTCCCCTTGTGGGTTTTCATAAGCCTAATATTGGGGTTCTTCCCCAAAATGTGGAGGCATACCATATGGATAGATAGTCATATTTCGAGTAGGCCTAGGGGCAACGTCGTCTTGGTGCATTCTAGCTTCCATGTTTTGAATGAGTTGCATTGTTTACCCTATTTTGGCTTTCATCGAGATCACCTCTTCCTTCAGTTCTTTGTGCTTTTGCTCAATAACTTCCTCTACCGTGAACATTGCTTTAGTTTTTGACCTAGATCCGTAGGGATGTTATGCTATAGCTTTATCGGTTTTCTTGGTCCTAGTATGAAAGAAAAATTAGGGATGCATGCTTTGATGAAGTTATTTTGTTTTTGTTTTGTTTTGATGCATGGGTTTTTTATTTTCTATTCGTTGTTTTTTTCAATTTTAATTATAAGTTATCTCCTCTTTTAGAAAGTAAATGGCATATAAGATCAAGCGCAGGCCCTATTCACATTAGAATTTTTTACATGAGCTCCCTCATTTTTGCTAACATATTGATAAGTCATATTTTAGACACCTTACAAGGTCCTAAGATGGGCACAATTGAATATGATTTGTAACTAAGGAACTCATATTAGCTAAGATTCATATTATTGGCCTAGAAATAGGAAAAATATAAATATGTGTTAATTTTGAGGATATTAGCTAATAAAATGTTCATCTTAATTGTGCAGGTCTGAACCTGACTCCTATAACATCCTAGCCTCACTCCTATAACAACCTAAAATTTATTTAATCATTTTTTAAAAATAAATTTCATTATTATTATTATCAATTTTATTTTAATTATTAATTGCTGTAAGAAATTATTTTATTAAATAATTGCATTTTGATACTAAAATGTTATTATTATTATTATTATTGTTATTCTTAATGATGGCAGAAAATTAATTTAGTACTTAAATATTTACATTTAATTTTATTTTAATAGAGAAGTTAATGGTTTTATAAACTAATGAGGCATTAATTTGAATTATTTTCATTTATTAATTTAATTAATTGAATTAATGGGGGGCTGAAGGGCGGGTTGGGGTTGACCTGACCCAGTTAGAATATTAGATAGGGAGCTAATCAGTTTAACCCAATTTGTGTTTTACGCGTCAGACGACCAGACCTAGAGGAGCGAGAACGCAAATCTGCGAGGAGGAGGGGCTGGGGTGTTCAGATCGTCCCAGAGCTGCATCAGATCATCACTGTTCTTCGCATCTAAGGTACGGGGGAGATGGGTTCGATTATGTGTGAGTGTGGGGGTGTGCGGGTAGTAAAGGCAATCCCTAAGTCCTTCTAGGATTTAAATTATCAAATTTGTTTGGTTATTATGTTCTAAAAATATTTTAATTGGTAGAAAATATTCGTCAATGTGTACCGCAGTTTTTGTTGACTTAATTGATAATGTAATCGGTTACCTTTAGTGTGAAGGAAAACCTCGAGAGGGAATCCCAAAGGAACATGAAGAATGACTTTGATCAACATGTTTTCTTCATTATGCTTCCAAGTATGCCGAGATGTGAGTTCTATCTTACTATTTGGGTTTCATTTACATAAGAAAGAGAAGTAGGGTCTACCCTAGGGCCCTTATTAACAATTGTTATTGTATGGTTTCTTGTGGCATTTGAAGGGGGATTAAATTCTTGGATTAACATTTTGCCTTAATGTGATTTTCGTTTGAAATTGTATGGTTAATTGTTTTAATTACTTGATTCTCATGGTTGGTCATGGTTATTCATGGTTGAGGTTCAATTTGGGACTCTTATGTGTAATGGTGAAATTTGGTGGAATTCAATGTTGTTTTATCTGCATTTCTGTGTGTTCTTATAAATGATTTATGGTAATGATGGCTAAATTGATATGATTTTGGCATTATTATGGACTGTGTGAATGATGTATGAATCATGAGAATGACAACGTGGATAAGAATTCATTGAGATGCATGAGAAGCCAGACGTGGCTATAATACCCTGGCCATATGTGGTGTTTAACAGGGGACCCTGGCCAAAAGTGGTATTTAATAGGGTGGACTAATGATTGGGGACATTCATATGCATGGGCCATAGGTGGTGTTTAACGGGTGTGTTGAATGTCTTCGCACGAGCCATAGGTGGTGTTTAACTATGCGACACACCGGCCATATGGGATGTTTAACGGTGTGGCCATCATTAGTGATAACTAAGGGGATTGAGGAGGTTCGCCCATGGTGTTGAGTTCCGAATCAAGACTCTTAGGTGTGGTGATGAGCATATGCATTATGCGAGCATGTGCATTTTACAAACATGAATGGAACGTGATTGATTTTAAATGTGATGGAACGTGTGATTGATTTTTAAATATGATGGAACGTGTGATTGATATATGAATATTTGTTAATTGTAAGTAATTGAGTACGGTAATGGGTGGGATTGGGGTACTATCTACATTTGTATATGATTGAATGCTATTTCTCACTGTACTTTCTTGTGGTTTTGTTTTAGGTAATGTTGAGGGCACTCGTGGTGCCGAGTTTTGAACAGGCGGGGTCTTGCTCTGATTTGTGTGACATCGAGCTTGGGATTTAGAATAGTGGTTCTATGTCTTTTCATACATACTTTTGCATCTTAAATATTTGAAAATGATAGGCATATCAATAACTCACTAAATGTATGAAGAAATGAAAGTGATTTATATATTTGAAATATGTGTCAAACACATGAATGATATGTTTAGATCAACATTAACAATTTATGTGATAATTTTTTTTATGTGTACTTAATGTTTGAACATGATAATGACCATGTGAACCTTTTATCCTTAATACGAATTGAGTTTCCTTGGTTTTATCTATTACCTTGTCTTCCTTTTTTATTTTAATTTAAGTATTCGAGGTAGAAGGGTGTCACATTTAGTGGTATCAAAGCAGGTCGGTTCATCGGCCATGAGTTATGTGTTTACTATGCTTGTGCTGTGCTGAATTGTGATATTGATCGGATGTGATGATTGTCTTGATTGATTTGTTCTATTTTGACTGCTCTACTTTTCTGTGAATAAGAAAAGTAATGTCTGGAGGAGGTAGAAACGACTGTGCTATTGCTGATGCCTTTATGGCTATGGCTCAGGCTATTGGTAATTTGAACCAATGCCAAGAGGTGGATTGGTTTGCTCGGTTGCAAAGGAACAATGTACCTATGTTCCGTGAGGGATTTGGAGTTTGAACTTCAATTTTTTGTTCTTTCTCTTAATCTGTGCACTAATATTTGTTGAATTATTTCTATGAGTTTGATTTTGGTAAACTAAGATTTTGAAAGGGAATCGTGTTTCTCATGGAGAAATCTCGTGTTTCTCATGGAGAAATCTCGTGTTTCTCATGGAGAAATCTCGTGTTTCTCATGGAGAAATCTCGTGTTTCGTAAATAAGCTACTGGATTGAGTTGTTTAGTTTTGCAATTAGATGGGTCAAGAGAAATAAAAAAAAATGGACCTGAGAAAGTTGGAGAATTTTTTACATACGAAGTGTTTTGATGGAAGTTCAGCCCTCAAATCAAGAGATAAACTATAATTTAAAGTGTGGACTATGATAGTAGACACTACAAGGTTTAAAAATATTATAGATGTTATTTATTTTTTTTCTCCTTTTAAATCTTATTTATACACCATCTTCATGTAGTGTATAACTTGAAAATTCTCACACTTATTTGATGTAATATTTTTATTGTGAGTCTCTTATTAGATAACTCATCCTTATCACAATAATATTAAAACTATTTTTAAACTTCATTTTTATGTAATTTTTTATTTTTATTATAATTAAGAAACTGAGTATGAACTTTCTTAAATTCATACCATAGAAAAAGATTCACAGAAAAAGTATGATTTTGTAAATTGATTCAATACTACTACTGAAACAGAATAAAAGTAAATTACAAAAGAAAAAGAAAAAGGATGCTTTCTGACGTATTTTCTGAGGATATGTCTATCTTACCGCTTAAGAGAGAGATAGAGTTTTCTATAGACTTAGTACTAGGGACGGGACCTATTTTAGCTACACCCTACAAGATGTCACCCTTAGAATTGACTGAAATGTAAGAAACAATTAGAGGATTTGTTGAAAAAGAAATTTGTAAGACCTAGCGTATCACCTTGGGGAGCTCTGCACTATTAGTGAAGAAGAAGGATGGAAGCATGAGGTTGTCCGTAGACTACCGACAACTGAATAAGGTAACTATTAAGAATAAGTATCCATTGCCCAAGATAGATGACCTTATGGACCAATTGGTAGGGGCATGCATGTTTAGTAAATTGATCTCAGGTCGGGTTACCACCATATTAGAGTTAAGGAGGAAGATATACCTAAGACTGCTTTTAGGACAAGGTATGGACATTATGAGTATTTGCTAATGCCTTTTGTATTTTTATGGATTACATGAACAGAATTTTTCATCCCTACTTGGATAAATTTGTAGTTATCTTTATAAATGACATACTAGTTTATTCCAAGACTAGAGAGGAGCATGAGGAACACTTAAAGGTAGTACTTCAGGTTCTTAAGGATAAACAAATGTATGCTAAGTTATCTAAGTGTGACTTTTGGTTAGAGGAGGTGAGCTTCCTAGGTCATGTGATTTCTAGGGGAGGTATAGGTGTTGATCCTTCTAAGGTAGAAGTCGTTCTTAAGTGGGAGACTCCTAAGTCAGTGTGTGAGATTAGGAGTTTCCTTAGGTTGGCTGGATATTATAGGAGGTTTATAAAGGGATTCTCTAAGATAGCGTTACCTTTAACTGAGTTAACTAGGAAGGGGGTTGCTTCTGTAAGTGCGAACATAGTTTCCAAATCCTCAAGGAGAAATTGACCAATGCACTAGTTTTAGTTTTGCCGGATCTTAGTAAATCTTTTGTGGTATATTATGATGTGTCAAGGATAGGTTTAGGCAGAGTGTTGATGCAAGATGGTAAGGTTGTAGCTTATACTTCTAGGCAATTGAAGGTCCACGAGAGGAACTACCCTACCCATGATCTTGAGTTAGCGGCTGTAGTGTTCATTCTTAAGATTTGGAAACAGTATCTGTATGGTTCTAAGTTTAAGGTTTTTAGTGATTATAAGAACCTTAAATATTTATTCGATCAGAAGGAATTGAATACGAGGCAAAAGAGATGGTTAGAATTTCTTAAGGTCTATGATTTCGAGTTGAGGTACCATCTAGGTAAAGCTAATGTTGTAGCGGAAGCTTGAAGTAGAAAATATCTTCCTATATCTTCCTTGACAATTAAAGAGATGGACCTTTTTACGCAGTTCATGGATTTGAGTTTGGCTTATGAGATGACCCCTAGTAGTGTAAGGTTAAGAATGATTCAGGTAAGTAATGATTAATTGAGGGAGATTAGAGAAGCTCAGTTGGAGGATTCATTTTTGGTTGCTAGACGTGTAGCCATAGAACAGAATAGTGGGAGAGAGTTCACCTTCAGTGTATATAGAGTAATAAGACTTGGAAATCGGATATGTGTGCCTAGTAAACCTACACTTTGGCGTTTGATTTTGAGGAAGGTTATAGAAGTAGGCTTAATTTCCATCTTGAAGTCACTATGATGTATCAAGACCTTAAGGGGATATCTTGGTGACCTAAATTGAAAGAGACATAGCAGATTTTGTTAATGATTGTTTAGTTTGAGAGAAGCTTGAGTAGCATCTAAGGATACTAGCACGTACAATGGGAGATGAGTCATGGTATAGTTGTTTAATGAAAGCTAAATGGAAGATGTGAGTTCTTTAAGTTATGCGATCCTTAGTGTGAGAACCTAATAGTCGACCTTTTAAGGTAGGAGTTTCTCTTAAGTAGGGCATTAGTGAGTAACATTATAAATTTTCTCGAGATCGGACAAATACCATGGTGAATTCCTAGACATATTCCTTAAGTTAGTAGAGTCTTTAACTCAAGAATCTAGGAGGGGAGCAAGGTTTAGGTGGATTGATAAATTGGAATTAGTTCCTAATGTCTTGGAGAAGTATTATATAGCATGCCAACCTTAGTAATACCTGACCTTAGTTATTTAAAGGAGTGTGTTACTAGATGGTGAGGATGTATTTTAATCTCATAGACAATTGGGAGTTGTAAGACGAATTATGTAACCCCTAGCTTGGAGGTAGTAGCAGTAGTGGCTACTCTAAAGATTCAAAGATACCACCTACATGATTTTAAGTCGATATTCTTGATGACGTAGAAACACTAAGTGGAAATTCAACTAGTAGGAGTGGAACCTAAAATAGATGAGGTGATTAGAATTTCCAACTGACCCAGGTTTTAGGAAGTCATCACTAGGTAGAATCAAGATAGTAGGATATTTCGTAAATAGGAAATCCTTTCGCATCCTTTCATGTGGTTAGAGGACAGGATCTTTGGAAGATGTTTTGGCAACTTAAATCATAGGAAGAGTAGATAAGTGTGTGCACCTATTTGGTTGACAAGTTGGAATCCTATAGTTATTTTAGAACTTGGGGGAGAGATTTTGTTAAACTCGAGGAATCTAATTGGATTGGGTTCAATCTATCACTTCACTCGTGCCATGTACACAATAATTGCACATGTTTCAACTCTGGACGTATATTTGTTACTTTGGCAAGTAATCGAACTAGCTTGTTTGAAGGTTAAAAGAAGACTAGGTATGAGAATTGATTCTAGAAGTTGTGAAAGATTTAAGGCTAACTAGTTTAGAGAGGAGAGGTGATTATTTTAGCCAATGCAAATTGAGTAAGGACTGTCATTAGAAACACTAAATGAGTAAGGGGAGGGCAATTGCAAGGGTACGAAAAGTACTTACTCTATGTAAATGCGAGGATGAATTTTCTTTTAGGAGGGGAGAATTGTAACATCCTAAAATTTATTTATCATTTTTTAGAAATAAATTTCATTATTATTATTATCAATTTTATTTTAATTATTAATTGCTGCAAGAAATTATTTTATTAAATAATTGCATTTTAAAACTAAAATGTTATTATTATTATTATTATTATTCTTAATGATGGTAGAAAATTAATTTAGTACTTAAATGTTTACATTTAATTTTATTTTAATAGAGGAGTTAATGGTTTTATAAACTGATGAGGAATTAATTTGAATTATTTTCATTTATTAATTTAATTAATTGAATTAATGGGAGGCTGACGGGCGAGTCGGGGTTGACCTGACCCAGTTAGAATATTAGACAAGGAAGTAATCAGTTTGCCCTAATTTGTGTTTTGCGCGTCAAACGGCCATACCTATAGGAGAGAGAACGCAGATCTGCATGGAGTAGGGGCTAGGGTGTTCAGATCATCCTAGAGCTTCATCAGATCATCACTGTTCTTCGCATCTAAGGTACGGGGGAGATGGATTCGGTTATATGTGAATGCGGGGGTGTACAGGTAGTGAGGGCAATCCCTAAGTCCCTCTAGGATCTAAGTTCTCAAATTTGTTTGGTCATTATGCTCTAAAAATGTTTTAATCGGTAGAAAAGATTTGTCAATGTGTACCATGGTTTTCGTTGACTTAATTGATAATGTAACCGGTTACCTTTAGTGTGAAGGAAAACCTCTAGAGGGAATCCCAAAGGAACAAGAAGAAAGACTTTGATGAACATGTTTTCTTCATTACGCTTCCAAGTATGCAAAGATGTCAGTTCTATCTCACTATTTGGGTTTCATTTACATAAGAAAGAGCAGTAGGATCTTCCCTAGGGCCCTTATTAATAACTTTTATTGTATGGTTTCTTGTAGTATTTGAAGGAGCATTAAATTCTTGGATTAACGTTTTGCCTTAATGTGATTTTCGTTTGAAATTGTATGGTTAATTGTTTTGGGTTTCTTGATTATAATTCATTAGGAATCAGAATCGATTGTTGATTAACTTGTGAATTGATATAGTAATTGTTCATAGTTTAGATTGTCATCGTTTCCATAGAATAGTTTACTTTCTGTCTTGAAATTACACACAAACCCCCCTTGTTTATGAGATTATAAATATGTGTCTGAGTTCGAGTCTAGCCGAGACTGTTCATGTTCATCTGTGTCTAAGTTCACACTTAGCCGAGATAGTATCAGATATAGCTCAACCGAGTCTATATTAGATTCGTCTATGCTGAGAGCAAGTCGACAATCTACACACTTAGCGTTTTCTGTATGACTTTCGAATTCCGCATTAGTAACAACTAAATACATTACGTCCTTGAGAAGAATGACCTGGGGTTAGCTATGCTATAGTTAGCTTTAGTTTTTATTTGATAAAGGCCACCATAACAAAAAGCATTATCACACATCGCAAAATCAAGGTATGAATTGTAGAACATCAATTCAAGAATTCAATCATGCAATCAATTATCTTGGTTCTAAAGAAAGATGCAATTTCATATTAACCTAAGTTTCTTTAGTTAATTATCTAACTTTCATCCATGCATATTGTGATCACAATCACAGAATCAAGGTGCCTAACAATCTATGAATTTACTTATAACATCTAAAGCAAACAAGAGAATAATAAAAATTAAAGAATGATCCACAATTGATAGAATTCTCTCAAGATATATTCTCTCAATCTCTCAATTGTTTAGGTTTGTGTTTACACTCAAGCATCCTATGCTAACTAGCACTACCAAACTTTTACTAGCCTCTAATTTCTACAACTTCAAACACATTGACAAATGGTCAAAACGGCTTTTTATGAAGGTTATAATGTGGCCAAGGACAAGGTAGGATATGAAAAGTGATTTAAGCTTATACAACGAAAGAGGGAAGATGAGCATTGGGGTATAAGTCAATAAGCATGAAGATCATCCCCAAAATAATACAAATCATTAAAAAATGCAAAATAATAAAAAACAAGTAAGGTCCACTTGGCCTCCTTTTCTCTTATACTTATTTTTTCCTTTCTCACTATATATATATATATGTATAAGAATTTGCATTAGAAAGATATAAAAACTCAAACTGAACCACAATCGTCGAACCTTGCATTGTTAAGAGAGCATAGTCTTCCAAGGTAATCGATATAGAAAACATAGCACAAGTACAAATGAAATCCAAAATAGAGAAAAGAATAGAGAAATGAGAATAAAGAGGAAACTTGTGATTCAAGAAACCTCTAAAAAACAAGTGTGAAAAGTCTTTAAACCTAACACACTAAATTCTAACTAACCAAATTTAGATATGATTAACCAATTGAGTGATGATTACATAAATTTGAATTTTGTATTCCGTAATTTTGATAATGTTACTAACTATGATTGTACTTGTACTAGGTTAAATGAGTGTTATATTTTCATAGAAATTAGTATTGTTGTTAATGCAGGTGTAAGAGTTTTAGATAATGTAGGTTTGGACATTACAGGTGTGGATATTGTAAGAGTTGTAGAGGTTGTAGTAGTTCAACCTCCATTGCCATCCATTGTGCAACCATTACAACTCCCAGTAATCGTAGCCAACAAAATCCAGACTGAGCAAAAAAAAAAGGGTTGTTGCAAGACTTGTAGAAGTTTAGAGATTTTTGTGAGCACCTTGCCAAGCATTCCACTTTGAGATTCCTGTTGAAGAAGCCACTAGAGGATGTGGCACTAGAATTTTTAAGTTGGATAGGGCTCCTCTAATCAACTATAGATAAGAGCGGAGTAAAGATGTTGGATACAAAATTTTGTAATTTTTTTGCACCTTGAGAGAGGAGTTAGAGGAGTTTTTTATTTCACCTCTTCCTTTGTGGTTATTACTTGTGTTCTCTTTGTCTTGTGTTCCTATATAATTACATTGAGGACAATGCTCATTTTAAGTGTGTTTGTGTGTGGGAGGGGGGTGTTTTAGTACTATTTTATTGTTTTCTATTTTTTTATTTCTACAATAATTCAGATGTTGATGTGTTTTGTTATTCTACCACTGCTACTAATTTTGTTGTTTTTTGTTTTTTTTTGTAGTTTTTGTAATAATTCTATTTTTGTTTTTTGTTTTCCATTTTGTTTTTTGTTGATAATTCTATTTTCTAGTTTTACTTTTTTTCCTATTTTAGATTTTATTGTTGTTTTTGCTGGAACAAAAATATATTTTGTAGTTTTTAGCACTTTTTAGTGGATTTCTAGGTTGTGTACATTATGAATAGTTACATCATTCTTGATTGAGATTTTTCACAACTTAATATGGAACCATTTTTGTATCTTTAGTGTAATGAGTGGATTGAAAATTAAAGCTTGAATTTGTTGATGGAGCTTTTTTATCCTTGTGAGATTTTGAGCCTTGTATGTTGATGACTTGCATCTTTCCATTCTCTTATTTCATGTATGATTAGCACATATGTTGTTAGTTACTTTAGGTTTTTCCTTAACTCTCTTTTATGCCTCTTACCTCACATGCATTGGTGATATGATTTAGGCCTTCTTTCTTTATAGCCATTAGCCAAATGGACTTACCTTGTATTAAATCCCTTGCTTACCCCTTTGAGCTTATGTAACACTTTCTTTGGTACTATAACTCATTATAAGCCTTAAAGTAGAAAGCCATGATAACCTTAACCTTAAGGTTTAAAGGAGCTTTGGAATTGTTTTGGAATGGGTTTTAAATAAGTGTAAGGGGATGTTGCACCTCAAAACTGTCCGGCCCAAGCCTGCAGGACCCAACCCTTCGGAATGGACGGAAACCCCAAAGAGTCAATCTAAGACCAGGCCGAGACCGCCAAAGAGTCAACCCAATACTAGGCCGAGACCACTAAGGAGTCGTCCCAAGACCTAGTCAAGCCCTAGACCGAAACCCAAGGAGTCAACCCAAGACTGGGCCGAGACGACTAAGAAGTCGTCCCAAGACCCAGGCAAATCCGAGAACGAGACCAAAAGAAGAGACCGAGTCCACTCCAGCTGTTACGTGAAGCCGAGGCCGAGTCGCCCGAATATCTAGGCGAATCTTAACCCCCGCATGGAAGTAGGGGTTATGGATAGATGGATTTGGTTTCCAGCCCAACCACCACCACCACTATGCGAAGCCCAAAGGCAGTTACCCCCTGGCGGTTCGAAAACCCTATATAAGCCTCAAATGAGAAAGAGTTAAGGGCATGAAAAATTAGCGAAAGAACCAAGAGAATAGAAGAAAGAAAATTTGACGATTGCAAAGAAAAGAAGAAGCAGGCACTCCAAGTCCAGACTAAAGGGCAAGCAGAGATACTGGTCGACAAACAAGGAAAGCTTACCCGTTCCATATTCCAGGTTGGTTTTCTTTTTACCCCAGGTTTTAACATGTTGCATGCTTAGACTAGGGTATTGTTTGATCATGCCGTCAGGTAGAAATCTTGTCACAAACCCCCCCTCTCTCGAGGCCGAGTCTGTCTCGGCCAAAGAGAGACCGAAACTAACCCACAACCAATCCAGTGCCCATTTGTCCTATTAAAACCCCAGAACTACGTTCACTTTGACTCCTCTAAATCCGAGGTACGTAGGCACAGGAGGCACACTCCTATCAAGTCAAATCGTAAACCCCAAAAAAGGAAAGCCTGAAACATTATAACACCTTACCTGAATTCCTCCCCTCGTAGTAACCTAAGTCTGAAACACCTTACCGGACCCAAACACAAGTGTCTCCCCTATTCCTTACAACTAGCCTAGGGTAACTATCTCGTGATAGACACATTGGGGGAACTTTGTGCTCCTGATGTGTAACCAACTCCCGAACCCACAGCTCGGATCCCAGACCATCCTTTCCCTAGGTTTCCTGACATTCTTGAGAAAAAATGTCAGTGGTGACTCCTGACGGCCGAAAATGATTTGACCGTTGAGAGGCTGAGACGATCTCGGCCCATCTCAAACCGGATACCCCGTAGGTCATAATTAAGGTTGTGACAAATGGCGACTCCATTGGGGATACGTTTTTATTGAGAGTTGAGCCCTGTTAGGTTAGTTGCAGAAGGAAGGTAAGTGCCTGTGTTGTTAATTGGTGCATGTGTTCTAATTTGTGCTTGTTATTTATATGTTTCCTGTGAAACCATAGGATAGATGACATAATCTTGTTATTATAATATTATGGTCACATGGGGCATCCATGGGGGGAATTTTTATTGTGCGATTATACCTACGAGCGGGGTCCTACTCCCGGGCCTGAGTGTTAAGGAGTGCGGAATGTGTAGTGGTACCCATACTCGAGGTGTTCTTTGTACTGGTGACCGCTATAGTTCCACCTAGGGCTGACAACTTGAGGGAGCCATCACACTTTGGGAAATCGATCCTGTTTGTGGTGGAGACCTTGGGGAGTCCATAGACCCAGGAGCCTAATAGTGAGGAAGTTTAGAAATCCACTGATGAGAACCCTGGGGAATCCTTCTAGAAACTGATTGGGTAAACCTTAACCAGAGTCTACCAAGTAAACCTTAACTAGAGTCTACCAAGTAAACCTTAACCTGAGTCTACCTAGTAAGCCTTAACTCGAGTCTACCAAGTAAACCTTAACCCAAGTTTACCAAGTAATCCTTAAACCGAGTATGTCCAATAAACTCCTTAAACTGAGTCTGTCCAATAAACTCCTTAAACCGAGTCTGTCCAATAAATTCCCTAAGCCGAGTCAATCCTTAAATCGAGTATGTCCAATAAACTCCTTAAACCGAGTCTGCCCAATAAACTCCCTAAGCCAAGTCAATCCTTAAACTGAATATGTATAGTAAACTCCTTAAACCGAGTCTTTCCAATAAACTCCTTAAACCGAGTTTGTCCAATAAACTCCTTAAACTGAGTTTGTCCAATAAACTCCTTAAACCGAGTTTGTCCAGTAAGCTCCTTAAATCGAGTCTATCTAATAAACTCCACTAAACCCTTGTCCAGGTCGGCTCATCGAGTAAGTCGTGGCCGAGTCCGGATCGGCCCTTTAGTTCATCCCAAGCCCTTTGTCTCTTCATTGCATGATACCTTCGACTAATCACGGAAATTTCAGAAAATGGGGACCAAGTACCAGCTCGGAGCCAAACTAGGGTATCCTATCCAAATAAGGACCCCAGACCTGCATGCCATCCGCAGCATTAGCAGCTGTCTAAAAGGGTAGTGGCGTAGGACCTTCGAGAAAATACACGGCAACCTCGTACAAATTCTGGAAATTGTGACCCAACCAGAAGCACTCGAGGCCTTAGTCCAATACTATGACTCACCTGCGCGATGTTTTACCTTTACAGACTTCCAAATGGCTCCCACGCTAGAAGAATATGAGCGCCTCCTTGGGTTGCCATTGGCAGAGTCGGTTTCGTACTTCCACCAAGATCAGACGCCCTCCTGGGGCACGATAGCCCGACTACTGAAAGTCTTAGGGGAAGAAATGACCAGAGTCAAGAGGAATCGTAATGGGTCAGAAGGCCTTCCTAGGGTATACCTTGAAAAACGACTGGACCTTTTCCGAGTATGGGAAGACTGGCCCGCATTCATGGACACTCTTAGGTTGTTGATATACGAGATCCTGTTATTTCCACAATTGGAGGACTATGAGGACCTCATAGCTGTGGGGGAATTTTTGGCAATGGAAAACAGAGGAGAAAACCCTACCATGGCTGTCCTGGCTGACACCTACTATTCTCTCAACCAATGCGACGAGCAGAGGAGGGGAGTCCTGAGATGTTGCACTCCTCTGTTGTATCTATGGCTAACGGCACACCTCTTCCAATGCAAACACCGCATGGCTTGCCCTGTAGAGGACTTCAAATGGAGTTGGATTCTGCCCATGACCAAGGAAGAATGGGTTCGCAAGCTAGACGAGGCATCTGAAAAGTCGATCCGCTGGTATCCCCTATGGAATGAGAGGGAACACGTCATCATCCAGTGCGAAGGGTATCCAAATGTGCTCTTATTAGGGACACAGGGTGCAATCAATTATAACCCAGAATTGATGGTGCGACAAGAAGGATATCCAATAATCACTCCTCCCAGAGGAAGCCTTGACACCTTTCGTACTACCAGGGCCGAAAGCGTGAAGGGAGCCACTAAGAAACTCCGAAGTTGTGGAGCCTTTCCAGAGTACCGACATTGGGCGGAGGAGCGAGTTAAGACTATAAGGCTTTCCTGGAACAAAATTTAGCCTCGAAACTCGAGCACTCAGTAATACGAGGTATAGGAGACACTCGAGGTAGAAAAGCTCAAGGTATCCTTAGACAAGACAAAGGCCGAGAGGGCCCATTGGAAACGGAAACTCGAAGAAGTGCTAGAGGAGATCCATCATGAGAAGCACCTAAACATCGATATCACCAAGAAAGCCCAAGCAGAGCACGATGCCCAACTAAGGATTGGTAGTTGCCTCAAAGCAGCAGACAAGGAGATGTGCGCTAGGAGGGCCGAATGCGATCAAGTGGCTAAGGAGAAAGAGCGACTCGAGAAGATCCTACTGGACAGCCAAAGAAGGGAAGACGAGCAACGAGAGCAGTTTCGCCAGCTACAAGAAAAGATCCACCTCCTAGAAGAGGAACTCGCAAGGGCCAACCTTTCCAATGAACATCTGAAAGAGCAAGGACGTAAAAGCTTACTAGAGCTAGTCAAGACTCGCACAAAAGCTGAAAAAGACGAAGCCCAGCTTAAGGAGACCATACAAGGGCTGAGGGAAGCAGTGGAAGGGTGGAAGCGCAGGTGTCAAGATATAGCCGACAACGCCCAAGAACAAGTAAACGTAGCCACAACTGAGACCTCGTTCTGGAAGGATAGGTTCTTCAAGCTTGCATGGCTCACCAACCAGGCTCTAAAAGACATCCCTCGAAGCCTCCGAGCAGTAGAGGGCATGGCGGACTTCATGAAGATGCCGAGGGAAATAATGAGCTTCTTAGGTCTTTGTAGGGGGCTTTATGACCAGATAAAGGCCAGGGTTGCCCCGCCCTAATAAGGAGGGGCCATGTATTATTTTCCTTCTGTGGATTGATCGTCTGATTGTTTTGATAAAGGCTGTTAACATACGTTTTTTGAATATTTCCGTGATTAGAAAAGTTTGTCATGCATTCTGATACTTCACGCATATCCCCTTTTCCCCCGTCCCTTTATCTTTGCATTGTTCGCTTTGTTTAAATCGAAAACAAAGAAATAACGTTTAGCACAACTCCAGGCAAAGGAGAATGAGCGCCCCCAGTCACCAATACCATACCCAAGCCTGAACCAGACACATGGAGCAAGCAATAGACGAACTAGAGCAGCAAAGCATGCAGACGAGAGCCGAGGTTGCCCAGATAAGGGAACATATGGGCGAAATGAGAAAACAACTTAATAAAGTGTTCGAGCTCCTCACCTGGAACACCTCCCTTCCCGCTCCCGCTAGTACACCGAGGGCCACCTCTAACACTGCAACTCAGGGAACTCCAACGTATCCCCCAGGCTTTTCCCCACAATATGGAATGCCTCTAGGCTGGAACACACCCGTCGAGGCACAAGTGGTCGAAGAACCCGAAGCAGTAGAAGTAAGCCGTCTGGTGCCCCAAACCACCCAAGCAACGGTAAGCTTGCCTCACTACTCCTACCCCCCAGGCCACCCTGGGCAAACCAGGGCTACCTTCAGAAGCCTAGAGGCCATCCCCGTTCAAGACGAAAAGATCAACTCCCTAGAACAGCGAGTGCGGGTCATCGAAAGTGCATGAGGCCATGACTTAGATGCCACCGACCTTTTCTTGAGGTCTGTCGTGGCCCTCCTAGTGGACTTCAAGACCCCTAAATTCGAAAAGTATAAGGGTAGATCCTGCTTTCAAGTACATCTCGCCATGTACAGTCGAAAAATGGCCGCCTACATCCACCAAGATAAGATCCTGGTACATTGCTTGCAAGATAGTCTCATCGGGGCCACCCTAAACTAGTATGTTAATCTGGAAAAACGATAAGTAACGACCTGGAGGGATCTGGCTGAGGCATTCGTCCGCCAATACAGATACAACGAAGATATGGCCCTGGATCGGTCCCGACTCCAGAATTTGTCCAAGATGGAGTCTGAGGGATTCAAAGATTATGCCCAGCGGTGATGCGAATTGGCAGCCCAGGTCAAACCCCTGCTAACTGAAAAGGAAATGGTCTCCATGTTAATAGAGACGCTTCCGTCCCCCTTTTACGACAAGGCTGTAGGAAGCGTAGCATCAAACTTCGCGGATTTAGTAACCGTGGGAGAGAGAATCGAGTCTGGCCTCAAACGCAGGAGGATTGCCAACAACCCCGCCAGCTCCACAAGGAAGCTCGTACCTAAAAGGAGGAAAGGAGAGGCCAATGCTGTTACCATCGATCCCTCCAAGTCTTACGATCCGGGAGGAAGCTCAAGGCCCCCACCGATCACACTCAACTCTCCTGGGATGATAGTTTCGACTAACCCTTCAAATACAAACAGGGGCGAAGCAGCAAATCCATCCAATATCCAGAATCCCAGGCCATCCCGGCTAAGGAGAACCTTCACGCCCATACCAATGACCTATACGACCCTTTTCCACCAACTGTTGCAAAAGTATATGATCACAATGGCCCCGGCAAAGCCCTTCAAGCCTCCGTATCCCCGGGGTTACGACCCCAATGCCAAGTGCGAATACCATGAAGGGGGCCCGGGCCACACCATGGAAAACTGTTGGGCTCTAAAATATAAAGTGCAGGACCTCTTAGAAGGAGGGTGCTCAATTTCAAGGAGGTCAGGCCAAAAGTGAGCACAAACCCTCTTCCTCCTCGTGGGGGAACATCTGTCATCGCCTTGGATCATGAGCCCACAAGGCAAGGAACCCAGGGGCAAGTAGTCTTCAGGTTGCCGGCAACTGAGCAGGCTGAAACCCCATTTCAGAAACCGCTCACCATTTACTACGACCTGGTACGAGTACCACAGGCCCCTCTCACCATCAACGTCCCTGCCCAGCCAGCATACCGCGACAACCACGCGATACCATCGCGATATGAATTGACAATGCCGAAGGCACCTAAGGAGGAAGAGCCCCCGCAAAGGAAGTCACCAACGTTGCTGAAAGTGGGGGCATTACCAGAAGCGGACGCATTTACACCCTAGAAAACCTACGGGGTAAAGAGACTCACATCCCTGGTAAGAAGATGCACGCCCCCACTCGAAGAGCATCAACCGCAAATACCCCGACTCAACAACCCGAAAAAGAGGCCGAGGAATTCCTAAAAATCATCTGGCACAGCGAATACCAATTCCTCGATTAGATGAACAAGACCCCAGCACCGATTTCACTCCTATCTCTGCTACTCAACTTTGAGACCTATCAGAATCTCCTTCTAAAAGTCTTAAAGGAAGCCCATGTAGCCCATGACATAACTGTAGAAAGATTCGACAGCCTGGTCAACAACATCACTAGTAGGGGCCATTTGACTTTCTCCGACAATGAAATACCAATCGAAGGAAAAGGTCACAATCAGCCACTCCATATCTCGGTAAGGTGCGGTGGCTACATGATTGCTCGGGTCCTGATCGACAATGGGTCATCCCTGAATGTCCTCCCCAAGGCAACATTGGATAAATTGACCCCTATAGACACTCAGCTGAGGGCTAGCTCGGTGGTGGTGCGAGCATTTGATGGGTCAAAGAGGGAAGTCATGGGGGAAATCTCCTTGCCTATTCTCATCGGTCCAGCTTTGTTCAACATTAATTTCCAAGTCATGGACATTCGGCCAACTTACAGTTGCCTCCTTGGGTGACCCTAGATACACGCAGCAGGCGCCGTGCCTTCTTCCCTGCACCAACAAGTGAAATTCATTAACAATCACCAGATAATCAACATCATGGGCAAAAAAGAACTGGTAATCACCACCCCCGCGCTCGAGGAATAC
Organism: Mucuna pruriens; assembly: GCA_025330945.1. Classification (NCBI taxonomy): domain Eukaryota; kingdom Viridiplantae; phylum Streptophyta; class Magnoliopsida; order Fabales; family Fabaceae; genus Mucuna; species Mucuna pruriens. The sequence goes on from JAENHJ010000106.1 coordinate 171,525, forward strand.
ATTGAAGGGGACGAAGAGGCGCTCAAGGCCTTCCAATCATTGGAAGTGGAGGGCACCAAGGGGTGAAAGCTAGAGGACACTACATCTCCTCCCCCGGCAAACATGGCATTGCAGATCATGATCAAGGAAGGGTATCAGCCAGGCAAGGGGTTGGGCCCTCACCTGGAAGGCATATCAGCCCCAATCCTGGTACTAGAGAATCTAGGACGATTTGGAGTCGGCTATCAAGGAAATGACTCAAAGGAGGCCATTCGGGGGCAGTCGTTTGTATGGGGAAGCATGTTGGCGATTGAAGAAGAGACTGAAGGCCAAGTAGGATGGGTGTATGCTATACAAGAAGAGCTCACCAACTGGACACGTGAGGGGTTATCGGACCAGGACTTTTTGGAAATGTAATTTGATTTTGTAAACCGCCCAAATGACTCCATAATTATAATTAATAAAGTTTTAGCATGCATTTTCGTTTTTCGTTCAATCCGTTTGTTCTTGTCTTTTTCTTGTTTCACACTAAAATGAGTCTTCTCTAAATAACTAGTAAAAATAACCCAATAAGCCCAATCGATAACCAATCTCTCGGGAACGAGGAACCTGACCAACCTAACGCGCCCAGTGAGAGTGTAAGAACTAAAGCCAAAGCCCTGGTAGACATAGAATGGTGGATAGATAGAGAAAAGCCGAAATTCGAAGCCCCGACGAAGGATCTTGAGAGCATCAACCTTCGAGAAGGAACAGAGGGGAGAGAGGTCCGGATAGGTAAACAGCTGCCCCCTGACACGAGAACGAAGCTCATCAAGCTCCTGAAAGAATACGTGGACGTCTTCGCCTGGTCGTATCAGGATATGCCTAGCTTAGATCGAGAGATCGTGGAACATAAGTTACCTCTGCTCCTAGGGTCTAATCCGGTTAGGCAGGAGCTAGAAGAATGAGGCCAGAGGTGGCCCTCAAGATCAAAGAGGAGATAGAAAAATAGTGGAACACAGGATTCTTGGCAGTGGCTAACTACCCACAATGGGTAGCAAACATAGTGTCAGTTCCCAAGAAAGACGGGAAGGTAGGAATATGCATGGACTACAGGGATCTGAACAGGGCCAGCCCCAAAGATAATTTTCCACTACCTCCATCGATGTGCTTATAGACGACACTGCACAACACGGGTTCTTTTCCTTCATGGATGGATTCTCGGGCTACAACCAGATCATGATGCTCCCCGAGGACCAAGAAAAGACAATATTCATCACTTTGTGGGGAAGCTACTGCTACAAAGTAATGCCATTCGGGCTTAAGAATGCAGGAGCGACGTATCAGCAGGCCATGGTAACCTTGTTTCACGACATGATGCACAAGGAAATTGAGGTTTACGTGGACGATATGATAGCAAAGTCAAAAATGCTAGAGCAGCACATAGAGGACCTGCGGAAACTCTTCGTGAGGCTCCGTAAATATAAGCTACAACTAAACCCTGCTAAGTGTACCTTCAGGGTAAAGATCGACAAACTGCTTGGCTTCGTGGTCAATGAGAATGGCATCGAGGTAGACCCAGATAAGCTCAAGGCCATCAGGGAAATGCCAGTCCCCAAGTCAGAATCAGAGGTTAGGGGATTCCTGGGACGAATCAACTTCATATCCCTATTCATCTCCCAGTTAACGGCTACCTATAGCCCCATTTTCATGCTCTTGCGAAAAAAACAAAAGAAGGAATGGGACATGCAATGCAGGAGGCCTTTGACAAGATCAAATGGTACTTGGAAAATCCCCCGATCCTCGTGCCAACAGCACTAGGACGGTCGTTGATACATTACTTGACCGTATTGGAAGAATCCATGGGTTGTATGCTGGGGCAGCAGGACGCCACAGGGAAGAAAGAACAGGCTATCTACTATCTCAATAAAAAATTCACCAAGTGTGAAGAGAGATATTCAACACTGGAACGGACTTGTTATGCCCTCGTCTAGGCTGCCAAAAGGCTCAGGTCATACATGCTATCCCACACTACTTGTCTAGTAGCCAAGAATGACCCGGTCGAGTACATCTTCGAGAAGCCCGCCCTTACAGGACAAATCGCACGTTGTCAAATGGCTTTGTCTGAATACGACATCCTTTATGTAAGCCAAAAGGCCATTAAAGGAAGTGCCCTGGCCAAATAGCTAGCTTACCACCCCCTGATAGACCCGCAGCCACTAAGCTACGAATTTCTAGACGAGTATATCATGACAGCCGCTCGGACAAGGCTCGGCCCGACGATGAGTGGACAATGTGGTTCGATAGAGCCTCCAATATAGTAGGAAATGGGATCGGAGTAGTCCTAATCTCACCTAGCGACCAGTGTTTCCCTTTTGCCACCAAGCTGGGCTTCGACTGTACCAATAACATGGCCGAGTACGATGCTTGCACGATGGGCCTCTTGGTGGCCTTGGAATACCAGGTAAAAAGACTCAAGGTATTTGAGGACTCGGCCTTGGTTATTTATGAGCTCCGCGGAGAATGGGAAACAAGGGACGCTAAGTTGATCCCATACCACGACCATGTAAGGGAAATCATGACGGCATTCGACACGATCACGTTTTATCATGTCCCCCGTGAAGAAAATCAAACGGCTGACGTGCTCGCCACTTTGTCTGCTATGGTGCAGGTAAATGAGGGACAAGAAATGATAATCCAGGTCCGACAGCAGCCGCAGATAGCGTACTATCAATGTCTCACTCGCGGAACATCCGAACCAAATACGGAGCCATGGTACTTCGACATAAAAAGATATCTCAAGAAAGGCAAATACCCCGACGAAGCCTCCAAAAATAGGAAAAGAACATTGAGGCGCTTGGCTTCTGGTTTCCTATTGAGTGGGACCATACGATACAAAAGGCAAACACCGATATGACGCTCCTCCGATGCGTAGACGGTCAGGAGGCTGAAAAAATCATGGAAGAGGTACACGAGGGGATTTTTGGCACTCACGTAAACGGACACGCCCTGGCTCGCAAAATTCTTCGAGCAGGGTACTATTGGACTCGAATGGAGTCAGACTGCTACCAGCACGTTTGAAAGTGTGCAAAATGCCAAATCTATACCAATCACCTCAACATCGCTCTATCTGCACTACACAATCTCAATGCACCATGGCCTTTCTCTATGTGGGGCATTGACGTGATCGGGCCTATCAAACCCAAGGCATCCAATGGGCACAGGTTTATCCTAATGGCCATTGATTATTTTACCAAATGGGTAAAGGTGGCCTCTTACCCTTCTGTCACACGCAGCACGGTGGTACGGTTCATCAAAAAGGACGTCATATGTCGATATGGTCTCCCAGCTCACATCATCACGGACAATGGCACCAACCTAAACAATAAGATGATGACCAAGCTTAGTGAGCAGTTCCATATTTTCCACCACAACTCCACACCCTATCGTCCCAAGATGAATGGGGCAGTGGAGGCGGCTAATAAAAACTTAAAAAAATAATACAGAAGATGGTGGTCACCTACAAAGATTGGCATGAGATCCTACCGTATGTGTTACATGGGTACCGTACATTCGTACGAACATCCACTACACCGACCTCGTATTCACTCGTATATGAAACAGAAGCAGTCCTGCCGATAGAGGTGGAAATACCCTCCTTGAGGGTATTGGCTGAAGCTAAATTGGACAAGGCCGAATGGGTCTAGCAACGGTTAGACCAGCTAAACCTCATTGAAGAGAAACGGCTCACTGCCTTGTGCCATGGCCAGCTGTATCAAACACGGGTAAAGAGGGCATTATACAAGAAAGTAAAGCCCCGCGTTTTCCAAAAGGGGGACATGGTGCTAAAGAAAGTTTTACCTAACCTCAAAGACCACAGGAGCAAATGGGAACCCAATTACGAGGGACCATACGTGGTAAAACAAGCCTTCTCCGGAGGAGCATTGATCTTATCCAACGCCGAGGGCCAAGACCTGAAATACCCCGTCAATGCAGACTCGGTCAGAATGTTCTACCCCTGAAATGCGTCTAGAGTAAGCGACTAAAGGGCGAAAAACTCTTGCATGGCATAAGGAAAGTCAGGGAAGGCACACCTGAGGGTCAAATGTTTATTCATCACCGAGCCTTTAACATTAGAATCCCATCTAGTTTGTAATCATTAATAAAGAAATAAATCAGTGTTCACTCCTTTTTTTTTTCCTTTCTTCTTTTTCTTTGCTCAGTTTCTTTACACCTTGATGCATGCTAAAATTTAGGGCTAGACAAACAAAATACATTTCCAAAATGTTCCAAGAAACGATAGCTTCCTAGGCAGGGCCAGGGGGTTAGCATCTCAGCTTAGCCCATGGTCTACAACAACTAGTCTCAACAAACCCACATAAATGTTTATAGGACAAAGTGAAACTGGCAGAGGCAAAAGAAAAAAGAGTTACACATACCCCTCACCCAGTCAACTCACCCACACTCCTTTCAATCCAGTCTTCCACTGTCTAGATTATGCACCCCCATAGAGAGTGACTCGCCCTAAGACCGAGTAGCTCTCGGCTCCTAAGAAACCGAATGGTATTCGGGGGTTGGAAGGCCAAGTGTCTCCCCTCACCCGACTCTCAGCGTTCGAAAAACCGACTTATCCACGTCCCACACCCCCATCTCTGCCCAAGTCGGCTAAGTGACCGAGACGGATAATCCAGATCCTTAGCCCATCTACAACCCAAGCTACCTTGACTACCCCAACCTTTGGAAGGACAACCAAGGCCAAAAGCCATCATACCCCTAAGCCCTAAGTCGAGGTCATCCCCATTTGGTTCGAGCCGAGTCTAGATTAAAGCCCATTTTCTCCTCTAAATGTTAATTCCCTTGAACCATTATACCCAGGCACTGAGTCCAGAAGCCATTAGTTCCATCCCTTTTAGTGTTAATTCCATTACGCCATTACTTCCCTTAGTATCATTTCATTTCATTCCCTTGAGTGTTAATCCCATTAAATCAATATACCCAAGCATAGAGTCTAGAAGCCATTAGCTCCATCCCTTTTAGTGTTAATTCCATTACGCCATTACCTCCCTTAGCATCATTTCATTCCCTTCAGTGTTAATCCCATTAAGCCATTATACCCAAGGATTGAGTCTAGAAACCATTATTTCTCTTCCTGTTATCCCCAAACCCTGAGTCTGAACTAAAGCCATTACTTCCTTTAGTGTTAAGTCCATTGAGTCGTCATCCCAAATCTGATTGATACCATTAAACCAACAGAAGATTCCTCCGCCTTTTAACAGAAAATAAAAAAAAACACACAAGAAAGATACTAAAAAAATCTATTTCATTGATAAAGTCATAAATACATCACGAGCCTATTTTGGAGGAGAATCCAAGAGGGAAATAAGTTTCCCATCTCGGACCTCCTTGGTCATGTCATAAGGACTGAGGTCAAAATCTGGAGCCAGTAGAGCTATTTGCCTAAGGGCTTTGTTGAACCCATCTTCGTGTTGTTCCACAATGGCCCTCTCCAAGAACGCCACCCTCTCAGCAAGCTCTGCATTTTCACCTTTCAACAGGTTCACCTCAGACTGTGCCGCCTTCAAAGTCTCTTTGTCAGAAGTAAGAATGGCCTCCACTTCCATCACCCTTGATTGCGATTCTGCAAGAGTAGACTTTAGTGACGTCACTTCTGCGTCCGAAAGGATACCTTTGCTCTCAGCGAGCCTAACTCAACTTCTAACGAAGATACCTTTGTCTTCAGCGAGGATGACTCGGCCTGGGAAGCAGCAAGCTTGGCCTTCAAGTCTTCTATTTCTGCATTGGCCTTTTGACTGGCCACCTTCATTTTTTCGACCTCAGCCAAGCACTCGACCCTGGCCTTTTGAGCCTTTTCCAACTCCTTGTTATTAATGGCCTCTTTGGCCACGATCTGCTCAACCTTCCACAACATTCCTCGCCAAATTTCCAAAGAGGCCATTGAACGTGCCATATAGGCAGTCATCATATTGATGGAACTCTCGGCCCAAGCCGACACCAATAGCCCTCGATCATGTTGGGGAATCTAGCTTGTAGGAAAAAGCCCACGAATATCAAACCCTGGGCCTGATAAGTCATATTTTATACACTTCATGTGGGCTTAAGATGGGTGTTGTTAAGAATATTTAATGATTAAGAGTCTTGTGTTAACCGAGATTTGAATTATGGGCCTAAAATTAGGAGAAATACAAGTACGTGCTAAAATAAGATTTTTAACTAACAAAGAGATTAAGACTTATTTTGTAGGCCCAAGTCATCTCGGCCCAAGTCATCTCAGCCCAAGTCATCTCGGCCCAAGTCATCTCAGCCCAAGTCATCTCGGCCCAAGCCGAGAACATCCCAGCCAATCCAGCGCTCCTAATCAAGCCAACATCAATGACAAAAATCTTGCCTAAAATCACCCCAGCAAGATGCATATATGATTTGTTAAGATGCATATATGGTTTGTTAAGATGCAGATATGATTTGCTAAGATCAAGGAATCTGTAATGCACATATGATTTGTTAGGATGCATATATGATTTGTTAAGATGCAGATATTATTTGCTAGGATCAAGGAATCTGTAATGTAGATATGATTTGTTAAGATGCAAATATGATTTGTTAAGATTTGTTAAGATGCAGATATGATTTGCTAAGATCAAGGAATTTGTAATTCGGGTAACTAGGAATACAGATATGATTCTGCTAGAAATTAGGAAACTGGGAAACTCCTAAGATTGAGGAGATTGTAATCTGTAATTCGAATTGGAATCTTTAGGATTTGAATTTCTGTTATTAGGATTAGATTTAGATTTATCCAACTTATGTATAAATAAGCACACCAGGCCACATCTTCAAGTGAGGAATTTTCAGCAGAATCTAGAGCTAGTGCCGTCAGTAATCACAGACACTCCAAGCTAGTACAGTGGTACACGAAGCTTCAATACGGTGTCTCTCTCGGTCGAGGAGGTACAGGACCAGGATTTAGGAAGGTAGAAGCCTTCAGAGGTGATCGCTCGGTATAGCCGACGTACTCTGTTGGACGGAAACCTCAAGGTCTGGCCACCATTGGTGCATCACTGTCTTTCTTCCATTGACAGTCGTCATGGAAGGCAGACTATCTGAAGACTCTGATTTCTCACCTTTGTATTCGATTTGGTTTTCAATAATATAATTGGTTTGCAATTCTCTCACTTGATTATAATTCCTGCACTTTAATCTACTTTTAGTTTTGTCGTGACACATTGTTAGGGGTAGATCACGTTAGACTAGGGCCGGTCGGAACTAGTGTAATAATTTGATTAGGTAGAGAACCTAAAATCAACCAAGTACATACTCCTTGCCAACTGATGAGGTAGTGGTTGTGTAAATCCTTGGTATGGCAACGGACAAACGTTTGGCGGTCATCGTAAGAATCTAAGGTTGATTCGGAGTATAATTCTAAGTAAGAATGACAACCTTTTGTGTGTTGATTTCTGAATTGGTACAATAGTTAGCATAGATTAGTTTAGCATAGTTTAGTTTACTTTCAGCACTTAGTTTATTTTCTGCACTTAAACACGAAACCCCCCTTATTTACTGCTTTCTAGAGTTTGAGACTGAGTCAGTCCGACTCCGTTGCGTTTGTCTAAGCCGACTGGCAGTAAGTCAACATTTCACAACACTTAGCGTTTCTGCAACACTCTTATTTTTACACTTAGCACAATTTGAACACACTGTGTCCTTGAGAGAATCGACCTAGGTTAGCTATACTATAGTTAGCTTTAGTAATTATTTGAGGCATGTAAGACGACTAAAAACCCGCTTATCAAATTGGCACCGTTGCTGGGGACACAAGTTCTTTTGTGCCTTTGTGTGCCAAAACTGAGTTAAGCTGAATCACGAGTCTATGAAATGTTGTGTTTATTGTTTCAGTCATAGAGTCATAGAGTCTGTCCAGTTTCTTGAGTCTATATTTGTTTTCTTTTCGGTCAAGTCTAAAAATAATATAGCATGTTGAATATGTGTCTCTACATCATTACATTTAACTACATCTACATAATCGATTTTGTTTAGCTACTTATTTTCTATTTTCTAATTTTCATAACTAACTATAACTTCTTTTGCATAACTAACTATAACTTCTTTTGCATAACAAATTTCGATTTTTTTCTGCATATTTGATTTTTCGATTTCTTTATAAGATTTTTTTTCTTTCTTTTTTTGCATCAATTTTTTTTAACATTCTCACTAGTTTATGATTGTTTTGTTATTTTTCATTATTTTGTTGCCTTTCTGTGCCTCTATTTTTTTTTGCTGCATATTCTTCTGTTTCTATTTTTGTTTTCTTTCTATTTTTCTATCTCTCTATCTTTTATTTTTCTATTTTTCTATTTCTGATTCTATTCTTCTCTGATGTTTTTCTATTTTAATTCAGTTATTTTCTATTTTTGTATTTTTCTAATTTTGTTATCTTTTTGTTCTTATTTATGATTTTTAATTTTGTTAATAACACTTGTGCATTCTGATACTAGTATTATTCCTACTTCTTCTGATCTTGATAATTCAGCTCCTAGCTCTAATGTGGAAAGGAATCAATTGCACATTGATGTCATGATGTATCAACCGTGGTGTCCTCAATATCCTGAATGGGATGAAGCCTGGTCATACGAGAATTATCCATCTGAGCTAACAATTGTGTTGCCTGAGTTTTATGATTTTGTAGGTAACAAGCACCATTTTGACAATAGGGGACCCACGACATATAGAGGAATGAATGGGATTGTTGCTACTGACAATCAGAGATTTGAAGGATACATAGATGGATGTGGCATGTGTGGTTCTATAGGACATTCATTCAACGATTGTCCCATTTTGCAAGAACCACCATCTCCATTCAGACCACAATCGGTACAAGAAAGTTCCTTAGAGGATTTAATCAAGCAATTGTCCATGAATAACATTCAATTCCAAAAGAATGCGTCTGCTACACAACAACCAGTGCAGCAGCCTAACAATTCACCTTCTTTGGAAGATTTGGTACAACAATTTCAACAAAATACCATGCAGATTCAGCAAAACAAAATGCAGTTTCAACAAAATATAATTGCCACAGTGCAAGAGTTGATAGAACAGATTGGTCAACTGGCCATCATGATAAATCAACTACAGTTTGAAGATTTTGGACAAGTTCCTTCCCAAGCCATTCTCACTCCACAGGAGAATATAAGTGACATAACCATGAGGAGTGACATGGAGCTTCCGCAACAACAATCACTAAAAGTGCAATATGGATTTTCTGGAAATCTGGATTCAGAGAATTCAACCACTATTTTGGGCTTTGTCGACTCGAGTAGTGTTGCCAACTTCATGCTTGTTGCTACCAACTCTACTAAGATGGTTGAGATTGACGATTACATACCAATTGTTTATGATCTGGCTGATGTGGTTAAGATTGCAAATTCTATGACTAATGTTACTTATCTTACTGATGTGATATTGGATGAGATTTCGAACCAAGTCACTAGGGTCGAGATAGTTGATCCCGCATATGTTGATACTGACATTACTAATCCCATGTGTGCTGATGCCATGATTGCTAATCCCAGATATGCTGACACTGATTTTGCTGATGGGACCGAGGATGATGATTCTCTGGTTGACAGGCCAGATAGTTTTAATATGACTGAAATGACCAACTCTGTAGTTTCTATGTCGGACCATGCCAATATATTAGAAGTTGCCAACTTTGTGATGGAGGTTCTGAGTCTTGCTGATATAATTGAGGTTGCCGACTCCGGGGTCAATATTTCTGCTTTTGTTGATATGCTTGAAAAGTCGAATTATATGGCTAACGTGTTCAACTTTGCCAATGTGGTTGATAATTCTAATAGTGCCGATATAACTAAAGTTTTAGATTCTGGCACTGAAGTGTCGGATTCTGTTAATAATTTTTTGGCTCATGAACAAACATTTGCCGATTTAGACAATCAAAGCCGAATCCACTCCAGGCAGCCGAGTCAGGAATCCATGAATGAACCTTTTTTACTTCATTCACTAGTAGCAAAATCAATACCAGCGTCATCCATAGCACAACCATTCCATGCCTTAGTAAATTTGCATTATGAACTAACTAAACACTCTGAATTTTTTGGAAATATGGATTTTAAAAATTATGTTAATTATGAGTGTACCTGTACTGGATTAACTAAATCTTCTCTGTGTGTGAAAAGCAGCAATGACACTAATCCCAATGTAGGAGTTATAGGAAAAAATGCAAAGAAGCTATTGGAGGATATCATGTTGAAACTATCAAAATGGATAAGGAGAAAGCTCCCCCAAGTTATAGATAACAAGAGCGGAGCAAAAATACTGGATATCAGATTTTGCACATTCTTTCCACCCTGAAAACAATAGTCTTTCTATTTCACCCCTTCCTTTGCGCACATATGCTTTGCATTGAGGACAATGCATTATTAAAGTGTGTGGGGGGGGTGTTCCTTAGGAGGGTGACGATTTGTTTGGTTTTGTTTTGTTTTTAGTTTTGTTATTTCGTTACTATTGTATTTCATTTTGTTTCTTTTCTTTTTATTCTGATTATGCTATTTTTGTTCAAATTTTAGTTTGAATTTTTGTTTTCCTAGCTGATTTCTGATTTCGGATTGACAATTATTGAGAAAACTATTTTGAAAAAAATTTGAATGAATTTCCTTGAGTAAGATGAAACAGCATGAAGTAGTGCATGACCCTGGATGAGAGGTTTTTAAACTTGACAGGGAGTGAAATTTTTGCATCCTTAGGTAGTGAGTAAGTGGAAAACTGAAAAGGTGAACCATTAGTGGCAAAGCAATTAACCATGTGAGAACTTTTGAGCCTTGCATGAATGGCTTTGTATCTCGCCGTTCTTTCATTTCTTGTGTGATTATTGCATCCATGTTGTTGGTTACTCTAGGTTTTGCCTTGATTCTTTGGATATAACTCACTTTACATGTAGGAATGATATGATCTAGGCCATCTTTCTTTACAGCTACTTAGCCAAATAAAGCCTACCTTGTGAATAATTCCTTTGGTTACCCCGTCGAGCCTATAACCGTTTCTTGATATGACAACTCATTACAAGCCTAAAGCCTGAAAAACCATAATCAACCCGAACCTTAGGGAATAGAGGAGCTTTGGAATTGTTTTGGGAATAGATCTTGAATAAGTGTGGGGGTGACACCTAGAGGAATTACGAGAGTGGTATAGCTGGAAGAATAGGAAAAAGTTAAGGAAATGAAAAGAAAAAGGATACGAAAAGAAGAATAAGTAGCGGAAACAAAAAGAAAAGATTACGTGTAAGATTGCAACAACAAAAGCTGCAAGTGAGAAAAAGAAAGAAAAATATAAATGGTAAAGAAGGATAGTGAACAAAGATGCTTCCAAGAAACTGGTAATGTCCGAAGGAGATAATCTCTGTGCTTACAGATTCATTCCCCACTGCTCCTCTTGTCCCTCTGGCTATTAAAGCTCACTTAATCATTCTGTAATCCTACCTTACCCTAGCCACGTTACAAGCTCAAAAAGTCCTATTGATCATTATGCATGTGTGTTTGAAGGTGTGAAAGGAGAGGATAGTCAAAGCTTGGTAGTGCTAGTTGGCATAGGATGTTTAAGTGTATATACAAACCTAAACACTTGAGAGACTGAGAGAATATGTCTTGAGAAAGCTTAGTCACTTCTCGGTTACTCTTAAATGTTTGTAGGTTGCTTATTTGTTTTTGGATGTGGAGAAAGCAACTTTCATAGATCGTTTGAATGCCTGGATTCTAGGATGAATGCAAGCTTAAGTTGTTTTGTTAAACTTGAGGAGTTTATTTGAAAAACATATTTCCTCTTTCAATTTCCTTAAATGCTCGAATCTGATTTTGCCTAGGAGTGCAAAAGAATTGGTGGTGGGAGGAGCCACATAACAGGGCAAACCACCAGGGGGCAGATCCGGCCCTGAAGTCACCACTACCTTGCCCTTGGGTTGAATAGGCAAAGGCGGCGGAGGAGGAGGAACGGTGCCTTTCCCCTTCTTAGTGGCCGTCTCCTTTGTCGTAGTAGAGTCGGCCTTCTATTTGCCTGCCTCCTTCTCGAACACGGCTAAGGCTGTCAACTTCGCGACCACAAGGGCCGAATCCTTCTCGGCTAGGCTCGCGGCCGACTCCTTCTTAGCAGCAGTTGCAGTAGTGTTGGAATTAGTGGCCTTTTGGCCAGAGCTCCTAGCATTGTTGGTCAAGCGAGCCTTCTTGATCAACTTGGACATGTCCATGCCCTACTTCTTCAATATACCTGCAAGCCAAAAAGCACAACATGTTAGCACTTTCAGCACGAGGCCGAGTCTGCAGAAAACAACCACTCAGAAACACTCACTCTTCAGGCGAAGGGTAGCATTGTTTGTGGAGATCCAGGACACTATGTCCTTGCAGTTCATCCCTCTCGGCAGGCTATCCAGTATCTGCAAGTCAACCTTAGCCTCTAGAGAGAGTTGGCCCTTCACCAACCCCTTGAATTTACAGGGTTCCCGCCGGTACAGTGGCAAGGGCCGAGAGTCGACAAAGAAATGACTCATCTCTAATGCTTGAATTTTCACAAATTGGCTCTTAAAACCCTTGTAGGAAGCCATGTAGGAAGTGAAGAGTCGTGTGTTAGGCAGAGGCATCAGTGAGACCCAGCCCACCGACTGGCCGACTCGAGTGGTGTAGTGGCTGAGGAAGACTAGGGCAGACGGCAGCATCCCCAACGCCAAGGAAACCACCTTAAATGCTTGAATGGCGGCCCAACTGTTGGGATGTAGTTGGGAGGGGGCTATCCCCAACATTCTCAGCACATCCGCCTCCAAAAAATCGAAGGGGAGGGTAACCCCCAAATCCAATAACACTGTTTCATACATGTAAATGTACGGCTCCTCTCCTTCCTTGGCGGCGTGGCACACCCGCTCCTTTTTGCCGCAACGCACTACCTTCAACCGACAGGCATGGGAGCCGCGAACCCATTTTCCTTCCTCTATGAGAGACCCCACCTCAGAGCGGGTCATCTTGGACAGGTTCTCTAGCACATCCTTGTGGACCCACGCAAAGGAACCCACCTCTGGCCCCGAAGGCGTAGGGGCCTATGAAGAAGCCCCTCAGCCACTCCTTACGGGCATGGCCTTCAGGGCCTCATCCGAAGAGGAAGAATAGGAAGAAGAAGGAGAAGAGGAGTAAGTTTCAGAACTTGAGATACCTGACATGGTGGTGAAAAATCCTAAAGTTGGGGACGACGCGAAAATGAGAAGGTTCGAGGAGGAAGAAAACTCAAGGAAATGCAAACACTGCAGTAGGAAACTTAGGCGCAAATGAAAGGAAAAGAAGAATAAGCAAATGCAACATAAGGGAATTGATGATCGCGTTTTTACAGTCGTTTACGCGCTTATCAAACAACTAAAGCTAACTATAGTATAGTCAACCCTAGGTCATTTTTCTCAAGGACACAGTGTGCTCAATTGTGATTTAGTGTCAAGTTAAACAATGCAGAATCTGAGATGTGAAGTGTTGACTCTCCTCGGTTGTAGTAAGTCGTGCTTGGCAGAGACTGAGCAGAGACGGTCTCGGCAGAGACTATCCGGCTTGGTCTCGGCTATTGCAGACAGACAGATTCTACAGAGGGGACTACCTGTCCCAACCAGAAAACAGATAAAAGCAGATAAAGCGGGGGGTTTTGAATGCAAGTAAAGTAGAAAATAAACTAAGACTATGAATGCAGTGAATGTATACTACTATTACTACTTATCTATTATTATTATATAACTGTATTTAGATTCAGTTCCATTAATTAAGTCAGTCCAGGTTCCAATCTCAGTTCATAGTCCATATCAGCCTTGGGTAGTCATATGGCAATCGCCAAAGGTTAGATCCATTGTCATACCAGAGGATTTATGCAATCGCTACCTCATCAGTTGACAGGGATTAAGTTCAGAGCTGATTTTAGGTTCTCATTCAACAATCGTTAAGTGATTACCTACTGAATTAGTTAAACCAGTTCCAATAAAGCTTAGCTTAACATTGTTCACAGTTAAATTGCAATCGCGGATTCAACGTGAATTAAAGTAGAGGAAGGAGAACAGAGATATGAAATGCAGAACGAAATCAATTAACAGAAACAAAATACAAATACAGTGGTCCGAATTCGGATGGCTCCATCTTCCTCAACGATCGCCAAGGTTGATGGTGGTGGTTCACCTCCGTTAGCCTAAACGCTGAGGATCAGTTCCACCAGAGTGCGTCAGTAGTCTGATCGGTCCCCTCTGGTAAACGTCCAGCTTCCCAATCTTAGACCTGCACTTCCTCAATCGAGAGAAGCACCAATGCAGCGCCGTGCACCATCGTGAAAATGGAGAGAGCAGGAGCGAGAAAATGGATATAATGAGTGTGGAATTAAAGTGAATTCAAAAGACGACTAAACAGTGCACAGCTCCTCCTATATATTCACCAGCTATGATTAGCTAATCCTAACGAATCCTAACAGAATTACAGTGAATGTCCGATTCTACCCCTATGCAGATCTTTTCACGTGACATGGCAGATTTCCTAGGAGTGACATGGCAGATGAATTGGCATTGAGGTGGCCTCCAAGCTGGATAGCTGATGTGGTCAATACATTTGGGCCACTCTCTTCTGGGCTGCTGGGCTGCAAGTCAACGGGCCGGCCGAGACGACTCTTGCTTGGCCGAGATTGAGTCTGGTCTGGTGGGACGACTTCATCTCGGCTGAGACACTTCTGTTGACCTTGGTCAACTCGGCTTGACCTGCAGGAAGAAGGAGTGATACTTTTATTAGCTAAGAAGTCTGAATTAGCACAGATTTGTATTTTCTCTATATTCGAGCTCATAAACTGAATCTTAGCTAATAGTCCATCCTTAATCACATAATAGTCTTGCAAACCTCCTTCTTAGGTGTCTAAAAGATGTATAACTTGTGACTCATCACACCCCCACACTTACCCTTTTGCACTCTGGGCAAAATGAAATGAAAATCAACAAGGGAAATTTTTAAAGATAGAAAAGAATTTTTCATTTGGCTTTCTTCAGTTCGACCGAGACAGAGTCGGCACTCATTCACTCGAGCTTGAGATGCTCTATCAATATGAAATTACTCCTTCTACGCTCTAGGCAAATTAATGACCTGCAAACAGGAAAAGATAACCAAGAGTGACAGAGCTTTTGGGCAAATCATTCCTCATTTCTCTCGTGCTTGGGCTTGTATTTACACTCAACATTCATGGAACTGAAATTGCCACACTTTGACAAAGCTCTCTTCTTACACCTGCAAAAACACGCACAGTTATGATCACTAGGACTTCTTTTTGGCTTGTAGCGAGGCTAGGTCATGGGGTGGATAACTCAGGATGCTGCCAATTTCTCCTTCTTGCTGCCACCAGCTCATTTTCTTTTCTTTTTCTTATACAATACATTTATGCAGCTGCTTTCTTTATTTATTTGCTTCAGCTCAGATTTTCAGCTGCCGCTTTCCACTTTTCTTTTTCTTTCTTTCGCTCGCTTTTATTCCTTTATTGCTCTTTGAGCTTGGGAGAGTGTTGAACAACGTTTTGCTTCCTGGAGTTCCCCCACACTTGATCATGACTTACTCCCAAAACAATTCCAAAGCTCCTCTACTCCCATAGGGTGAGGTTAATTCATGATTTTTCTGGCCTTGGCTTGTAGTGAGCTGTCAAAAAAATGGTTAGTTAGGCTCAAATGGGGAAACAACAGATACATTTGTTCAGGTAGGCTTTATTTGGCTTAGGGCTCATAAGAAACATGGCCTAGATCATGTCATTCCTGTATGTGAAAACAGTTGTATCCAGAGAGTTGAGGCAAAATGCAGAATATACAGTTATCATGAATGCAAAAATTACACTAAAGAACAAGAAGAGAATGGCAAGATGCGAGCCATCCATATTTATAAGGCTCAAAATCTCACACAGGTTGTATCAGCTTTGACTCAAGGTTTTTCTTTTCAATTTTTTTTCAGTCGATTACTGCCTAGAACACAAAAGTTTCATTCTCTTGAGCTAGAGAATTCTCTTGTCAAAGTTGCAGATATGCTTTCACTGACTTTATTCAAACTTTCAGAAACCAATTCAAAACTCTTTTCATGACATTCTTGTTATTGACAATCCACTTGGAATTCTTGTTTAGGAGGAAAAATTCTGAAAATCTGAAAAACGAGACATTGAAAAACCAGAGAAAATGAAATACGCAAAGAAATAACAAGTAGTTTAAACTAGCAGACTTAAAACTATCAGAGAATTAGAACTGGCAGAGTTCAGGATGAAGGGAATGAAAAGAGAAAAATTGGTATTCTGGATCATCCCCCCCCCTTAAAATTTGCATTGTCCTCAATGCAGGGGAGGGTCATCTGGAGCTGTTGGTTCCATTAATGATATGTCCTCCATTACCGGAATGATTGACATTGGGCCTTCATGGAATGGCTTAATTTGGTGCCCATTGACCTGGAAGGTGCTGTTGTTGTGTTCGTCTTTTAGCTGTACTGCACCATGGGGAAACACATTAGTGATAACAAAAGGCCCATCCCATCTAGAACGTAGTTTACCTGCAATGAGTTTAAGGCGTGAGTTAAACGGGAGGACTTTTCGGCCAATTCGAATTCTTTTCTCAGGATCTGCTGGTCATGGAATCGCTTGATTTTCTGCTTGTAGATCCTGGAGTTTTCATATGCTTCCAAGCGGAGTTCATCTAGCTCTTGTAGCTGAAATTTTCTCTGCTCCCCTGCTTGGTCATAGGCTAGATTGCCTTTGCTTAACAGCCCAGTATGCTCTGTGTTCTAGTTCCACAGGGGAGGTGACAGGCTTTGCGAAACAATCCTGTAGGGAGACATCCCTAAAGGTGTCGGTATGCGGTTCTATGTGCCCAGAGAGCATCCTCAAGGAGGCGGCTCAGTCCTTCCTGCTGGGATTGGTCATCTTTTGCAGTGTTTTCTTGATTTCCTGTTGAATACTTCTGCTTGGCCATTGGTTTTGCGGGTGGTAGGTAGTAGCAATTCTGTGTGCTACTCCATATTTTTGAAGAAGGGAAGCCATAGCTCTGTTACAGAAGTGACTGCCTTGGTCACTTATGATTGCTTTTGGCACACCAAACAGCCAGAAGATGTTGGACTTCAGGAAGTCACTACTACTCGAGCATCGTTGGTTCTGGTGGCAATGGCTTCTACCCACCTTGATACATAATCTCGGCCAGCAGAATGTATGAATAGCCATTGGAGACTGGGAATGGTCCCATGAAATCTATTCCCCAAACATCAAAGATTTCACAGAATTGGATGGGTTGTTGGGGCATTTCATGCCTTCATTCATGGCCATTCCTGCTTTTTGGCAGTTCTTGCAGGTGGAGGCAATTCATGCGGCGTCTCTCGAAGATGGTTGGCCAATAGAGACCACAGTCTAGCACTTTCCTGGCAGTCAGTGGATCCATAGTGGCCGCCTCCAGGTGCCGAGTGGCAGAACTGGAGGACCGAATTGAACTTCGGCCGGGGAATGCACCTGCGAATGACCTTCTCACTGCACAGTCTCCAAAGGTAGGGATCATCCCAAATGTAGTACTTGGCATCGCTTCGGATTTTATCCTTGTACAGCCGAGATGCCTCTGGTAGGAAGCGAGATGTTGCCACAAAATTACAAATGTCAGCAAACCATGGTGAAAGCGTTTTTATGTGCAGAAAGGTGCTCATCTGGAAATTCATCTCGGATAGGCATCGGTTCACTTTCTTTTGGATTCTGCTTAGGTGGTCTGCTACGGAGTTCTCCGCACCTCTTTTATCTCTGATTTCAATGTTGAATTCTTGAAGGAGAAGCATCCACCAAGATCAGTCTCGGCTTGGCATCCGGCTTCTTCAACAAGTATCTCAAGGCCGCATGATCAGAGAACACAATTATTCTAGTGCCGAGAAGGTATGGGCGGAACTTGTCCAGGGGCAAACACAATTGCCAATAGTTCCTTCTCGGTTGTTGTGTAATTCATTTGGGCCGAGTCCATAGTTAAGTGATGCATAAGCAATTACCCTTATTTGGGAGACCGACTCCGGCTCTTTGGCGAGAACAGCTCTAATGCCGAGTTGGATGCATCACACATTAATTCGAATGGCAGGTCGGTTTGGTGCTTGCAGAATGGGAGGCGGGACGTGAGTCTGGTCTTCAACTCTGAAATGCTTCGATACAGTGTTGATCAAAGTTGAATTCCACGTCATACAGCAGCTTGGACAGAGGCAAGGCAAGTTTGCTGAAGTTTTTATGAATCTTCTGTAGAAACTGCGTGTCTAAAAATGAGCGAACCTCCTCATAGAAGAGGGGTTTGGAAGGAAGATATGATGTCTATCTTGGCTTTATCTACCGATGCCTCTATTGGATACCAGATGACCCAACACTATTCCTTGGTCACCATGAAGTGACATTTTTCAAAATTGAGCCACGAGGTTTGTGTCAATGCATCTTTTTCAACACCCTTGACAGATTATTCAGGCATGCATCAAATGAGTTAGCATATACGGTAAAATCATCCATGAAGACCTCCATGCAGTCCTGTAGCAAGTCCGAGAAGATACTCATCATGCAACGTTGGAATGTACTCGGCGCATTGTACGGGCCGAATGGCATGCGTGTATACGCAAAGGTACCAAATGGGCAGGTAAAGGTCGTCTTATGCTGATCTTCAGGTGCAATATGTATCTGCATGTAGCCTGAGAATCCATCAAGAAAACAGTAATGGGATCTCCTGCCAATTTTTCAAGCATTTGATCAATGAAAGGCAGAGGGAAGTGATCCTTGCGAGTTGCTTGGTTTAATCTTCTATAATCAATGCACACTTCGCCAGTTGTTCTGAATCCTTGTTGGTACCAGCTCATTCTGCTGGTTTTTCGTGACAGTCAGCCCGGACTTCTTTGGCACCACTTGCTGGGGCTCACCCATTGGCTATCCGAGATGGGGTAGATGATCCCTGTTGCAAGGAGCTTTGTGACTTCTTTCTTAACCACGTCCAGGAGTGTCGGATTCAATCTTCTTTGCTGCTGCCTTATGGGCTTGATCTCCTCCTCCATTAATATTTTATGCATGCAGATGGAGGGGTTTATGCCAGGAAGGTCAGAAAGTTTCCACCCTATTGCCTTCTTATGCTGCCTTAGGACCTCCAACAACTTTTCTTCTTGCTCTTGGTTGAGATTGCTAGCAATAATAGCAGGAGTTGCTATTCTTTGTCCAAGTAGGCGTATTTTAAGTGACTCGGCAATGGTTTTAGTTCTATGGTTGGTGGTGGCAATGGAGATTTGTCAATATCTGAATTTGGATCCGACTGGCCGACTTGGTCTTGATTCGGCACCAGGTGTGCCGACATGATTTCGGCCTTTGATTGCTTCGGCCGGCTTGACTTCATGGGCTCAATCAACGTGGGCGTGGAGTCGGCCTTGGCTTCGAGTTGTCCTTCTGAGTCGGATCTGGATGGAACATCAGTGTTTTCCACAGTGTGAGTTGAGTCTGCCTTGGCCGACATGATCTCGGTGGGCTTGTCGGCCTTGGTTTCTTTGGCCGAGTTGACTATGGCTCCTTCATTGACTCGGCCTTCTCTGGCCGACTCGGTTGCGACTGAAAAAGATTGTTGCCATTTGTGCAAATAAGTATTAGTTAGTTTCGCAGCAACTTCAGCCTCTTCACTTTCTGAGCACTCGGGTTTGTCTGATTGCATGCTTGGTTCATTGTTTTGAATAATTCGGCTTTGAATTCCAAGTCAGCGATGTCATCATATTCATCCTCGGATTTGGAGAGGGTATGTACTTCTTCTTGTCGGCTTCTTCATAGATTCCTAAGCAACTGATAATATCAGTATCTTCAGCAAAATCTTCCATGCTTCCACTGCAGCTGTCTAGTTGAAGATATTCTTCAACCAGTTCTTCAATAAGGTCAATGCCAAAAGGAATGGTCTTGGTGGGGTGCTTCATAGCTTGAAAATATTGAATTGCACCGAGTGTCACCGAATTCCATTGAGAGAGTCCCGGAGTATACATCAATCTTTGTTCGTGCCGTCATCAAGAATGGTCTTCCCAGAATTAAAGTTGATTCTTTTCGGCTGTCTCATCCTCCATGTCAAGAACATAAAAGTCAGTTGGAAAAATTAGCTCATTAACTTGGACGAGAACATCCTCAAGAACACCGGGGGGCTGGACAATACTCCTGTTAGCAAGTTGAATGGTCATCCCCTGTTGGTTCTAAATCTCAAATTCAGGGGACCTGTAGATTGATCCGGCATGACATTGATTGAGGCTCCCAAATCCAGCATGGCATCGGCAAAGTGCATTCACCAATGGTGCATGGAATAGAAAAGATTCCAGGATCTCTGCATTTCTTTGGCAGTGTTGCTGTCCCTGTGGTGGAAGTTCGTTCTTAGTTAAGGCCGACACCACACCTCCAACCTCCACACTTCCTTTTATCTTCTTCGCTTGTGCATACAGAGTTCCTTGAGGAACTTTGCGTATTGGGAACTTGCTTGATGGCATCAAGGAGTGGAATGTTGATTTCCACCTTACGGAACATCTTCAGCAACTTCGTCATCCGACTCTAGCTTTCTTGCTGAAGTGGGCCGAGATAAATGGCAATGGAACAGACTTTTTTTCTGGCGGGACTGTAGGTCGTCATTATGCTCTGAGTCGGCTTCTAATGATCTCGGCATCTGCTGCAGTGTAGGTTGAGGTAGTTCTTTTCCACTTTGGAGAGTGACTACTGGCGTTACCCTCTCGGATTTGGAATGCTTTGAGAGGGAGATTGCTAGATCCTGCCGACTGAAGTTGGCTCACTGTGTTAGCTAGCTGACCAATTTGCGTTTTGAGGTCTTGGATGGTGGCGGTCATATTTTCCTGAAACTGCATGTTGCTGGAGCTCACAGATTGCTGGAACTCCAGATTATTGGTTGCAAGTTGCTTCATTAGGTCCTCAGAGATGGAGAGTTGCCTTGAGTAGGCACTCTCTCTGTTGTTATTCTTTGAAAAGGTGGTCTTTGGGTATTGCTGAGTCGGCTGTTGATAACCTGCTTGCCGCTGATAAGTGTTCGGTGCGGATCGAATTGTTGGGTTGCATATGGCCCTTGATTCGGTCCTGGCGAAATGGTTGTCTCCCATGCTGCTGGTTATCAAACGCCCGATTCTGATCGGCTGCTTCCGTCTTTGAAATCCACCTATGGCTCCAACATTTTCTGGCTGGTATTCCGACTTCGGTTTCTTGGAGAGTGGGGCACATATCAGTGGGGTGCTCCACGGAAGTACATATGCCACATAATTTTGCTGCCATGGCGGGTTGGTGTTGTCCAATAGCAAGCTGTCTCACCAATGATGTCAACTCGGTCAGCTGATTCTCCAGCCTCGATTGGAAGCTGCACCGATTTCATTCACCATCCGGGATTGACTCGGCCCCTCGATTCGAACTGCTGTGTATTACCAGCCATGTTGGAAATCAGGTGCCTTGCTGCTGCTGGTGTCTTGTCCATCAAAGCTCCACCACTAGCTGCATCTATCATACTCTGTCCATTAGAGATAGTCCTTCATAGAAATATTGGATCAGTAGCTGTTCATTGATCGATGATGTGGACAGGTGGCGCAGAGTTTATTAAACCTCTCCCAGTATTCATGTAATATTTCACCTGTATGCTGCCTTATCCCACATATCTCTTTTCTGATGGTCGCAGATTCTGGATGCTGGAAAGAACTTCTCCGGGAATGCACGCTTCATGTCTCCCAGGTGTTAAAAGGGCGGTGAAGGTACAGCCAATCCTTTGCTGCCCCATCGGGGGAGAATGGGAATGCCTTCATCTTGATATAGTCCTCCGATATCCCCTGCGGCCTCATGGTAGAGCAGACCACATGGAACTCTTTCAGGTGCTTGTGGGGGTCTCTCCTGCAAGACCATGAAATTTGGGCAACAGGTGTATAAGACCAGATTTCAACTCATATGTTTGAGCTGGCTCCAGCTGTGGGTATTGGATGCACCGGGGTTGATACACCACGTGCCCGGAGTAGCTAACTCCTTCAACGTCCTATCGTTATTCTCCATTCGTCCTGATTCTGCAAAAACGTTAGAACTAGAAACAAGATTATCAGTACAAAGCTGGTTAGAATTAGCTACAGATTCTATATCAGCACTACTATTTACTACAAGTGTTCCTAATTTTTAAGTAATCACGTAAGGTTGATTCTATTTCTGGGTCAAAAACAGTCAATGGATCAAGTACTACTCTAGTCATGCATCATGCAGATTATGCAGAAAAGAAAGATGCAGTAATGTATGCAAACAAAATGCTACCTCTAAGTACTACAAAATGGTTTTACACAGAAAAATTATTGATATAGGGCATGCTTTTTATTCAGGATCTAGAAACAACAGAAGAAACATAGACAAATTCAAAATACTCAAGACTGACTTACACTTCACAGACTCGGGATTCGACCTTACTTAGCTTGGCACACATTTACACAAAAGAACTTGTGTCCCCGGCAACGGCGCCAATTTGATGATCGCGTTTTTACAGTCGTTTACGCGCTTATCAAATAACTAAAGCTAACTATAGTATAGTCAACCCTAGGTCATTTTTCTCAAGGACACAGTGTGCTCAATTGTGATTTAGTGTCAAGTTAAACAATGCAGAATCTGAGATGTGAAGTGTTGACTCTCCTCGGTTGTAGCCGAGTCGTGCTTGGCAGAGACTGAGCAGAGACGGTCTCGGCAGAGACTATCCGGCTTGGTCTCGGCTGAGCGCAGACAGACGCTACAGAGGGGGACTACCTCTGTCCCAACCAGAAAACAGTAAAGAAAGCAGTAAACGGGGGGTTTTGAATGCAAGTAAAGCAGAAAATAAACTAAGACTATGAATGCAGTGAATGTATACTACTATTACTACTTATCTATTATTATTATATAATTGTATTTAGATTCAGTTCCATTAATTAAGTCCAGTCCAGGTTCCAATCTCCAGTTCATAGTCCATATCAGCCTTGGGTAGTCATATGGCAATCGCCAAAGGTTCGTCCATTGTCATACCGAGGATTTATGCAATCGCTACCTCATCAGTTGACAGGGATTAAGTTCAGAGCTGATTTTAGGTTCTCATTCATCAATCGTTAAGTGATTACCTACTTGAATTAGTTAAACCAGTTCCAATCGGCTTAGCTTAACATTGTTCACAGTTAAATTGCAATCATGATTCAACGTGAATTAAAGTAGAGGAAGGAGAACAGAGATATGAAATGCAGAACGAAATCAATTAACAGAAACAAAATACAAATATAGTGGTCCAATTCGGATGGCTCCATCTTCCTCAACGATCGCCAAGGTTGATGGTGGTGGTTCACCTCCGTTAGCCTAAACGCTGAGGATCAGTTCCACCAGAGTGCGTCGATAGTCTGATCGGTCCCCCGGTAAACGTCCAGCTTCGAGTCTTAGACCTGCACTTCCTCAATCGAGAAGCACCAATGCAGCGCCGTGCACCATCGTGAAAATGGGAGAGAGCAGAGCGAGAAAATGGATATAATGAGTGTGGAATTAAAGTGAATTCAAAAGACGACTAAACAGTGCACAGCTCCTCCTATATATTCACCAGCTATGATTAGCTAATCCTAACGAATCCTAACAGAATTACAGTGAATGTCCGATTCTACCCCTATGCAGATCTTTTCACGTGACATGGCAGATTTCCTAGGAGTGACATGGCGGATGAATTGGCATTGAGGTGGCCTCAAGCTGGATAGCTGATGTGGTCAATACATTTGGGCCACTCTCTTCGGGCTGCTGGGCTGCAAGTCAACGGGCCGGCCGAGACGACTCTTGCTTGGCCGAGATTGAGTCGGTCTGGTCGGGACGACTTCATCTCGGCTGAGACACTTCTGTTGACCTTGGTCAACTCGGCTTGACCTGCAGGAAGAAGGAGTGATACTTTTATTAGCTAAGAAGTCTGAATTAGCACAGATTTGTATTTTCTCTATATTCGAGCTCATAAACTGAATCTTAGCTAATAGTCCATCCTTAATCACATAATAGTCTTGCAAACCTCCTTCTTAGGTGTCTAAAAGATGTATAACTTGTGACTCATCAGGAATAAGAAACGCACACCCCTAATAAATGCTTGCCTAGGAACCCCGTGAGGATTAATCAAGGGGGTGCGTTTCTCCAGGGCGGCGTAATCATTGCGCCCCCTCCCATTAATGCGTCCCAAAAGACGAAGAGCCCTGTCTGAAGGGGTGGTGAGGCGCGTCCAGCCACGTGCAACCCCTCAGCCACCCCAAGAAGTTCAAAAGTTGGATCCCAAAAAATAAAAACAAAAACAATAAACCCAAAAAAAAAATAAAAAAAGAAAACAAAAATAATAAAAATAATAAAAACAGGCCCGTGGCCCATATATCTCACCTGGGCCCAGGTACACTCCTAGGTAACGGCCGCCTTTATATTGGTCGTCTCTCTCTCGGTCGTCCCCGCGTTGGCCGTCTTTGTCTCGACCCAAGAGAGGCCGTCACGACCCCGGTCCGACTCTAAGAAGCACACACGACAAGCTCCCCCAGCGTCATTGTCTCCACGATGGCCTAAGAGACCACTGCCCTTGTTCTTCAAAGAATTTCTTTACATCTCCTTTGCAAGCCTGGGTGCCAGCCAGTGTGCACTCTGCTTGACACTTTTACTTTGCAAGCCTGGGTGCCAGCCAATGTGCACTCCGCTTGCCACTTTTACTTTGCAAGCCTCGGTGCTAGCCAATGTGCACTCCACTTGCCATTTTTCCTTTGCAAGCCTAGGTGCCAGCCAGTGTGCACTCCACTTGCCACTTTCACTTTGCAAGCTTGGGTGCTAGCCAGAGTGCACTCTGCTTGCTACTTTTACTTTGCAAGCCTGGGTGCCAACCAGTGTGCACTCTGCTTGCCACTTTTACTTTGCAAGCCTGGGTGCCAGCCAGTGTGCACTCCGCTTGCCACTTTTACTTTGCAAGCCTAGGTGCCAGCCAGTGTGCACTCCGCTTGCCACTTTTACTTTGCAAGCCTGGGTGCCAGCCAATGTGCACTTCGCTTGCCACCTTTTCTTTGCAACCTTGGGTGCCAGCCAGTGTGCACTCCGCTTGCCACCTTTTCTTTGCAAGCCTGGGTTCCAGCCAGTGTGCACTCCGCTTGCCCCATTCTTCTCACTACAAACTTGGGTGCCAGCCAGTGGATGATCCAGTATCACCCTTGCTAGCCTGGACAGCAGTAGAGGAATCCAGTATCGGGCACGACCCCGTCAAACCTATCCCAATTCTATATTTATGCTCATCCAAAAAGATCACTACCTCCTTTGGATAAGCACAAATAAAGAGGGGGCAACTGTTGCACCTCAAAACTGTCCGGCCCAAGCCTGCAGGACCCAACCCTTCGGAATGGACGGAAACCCCAAAGAGTCAACCTAAGACCAGGCCGAGACCGCCAAAGAGTCAACCCAATACTGGGCCGAGACCACTACGGAGTCGTTCCAGGACCTAGTCAAGGCCGAGACCGAAACCCCAAGGAGTCAACCTAAGACTAGCCGAGACCACTATGGAGTCGTCCCAAGACCTAGTCAAATCCGAGAACGAGACCAGAAAAGTGAAATAGAAATAGAAAAAAAGAAATAAGAAAGAAAAATGAAACAAAGTGGACCTGTATTTTTCTTACAATGCTTTAACATTTTTTTTGGTGTCTTGTATTGTTTTGGGGATAGTCTTCATGCTACTTGACTTATTCTCTATTGCTCCTCTTCCCTCTTTAGTTGGGTAAGCTTAAATGACTTTTTATATCCTACCATGTCCTTGACTACATTACAACTGTAATAAAAGCACTTTTGATTATTTTTTGCAGTGTTTCAAGTTGTAGAAATTGGAGGATGGTGAAAATTGATAGTGCTAGTTAGCATAAGGTGCTTGAGTATAAACACAAACCTAAACACTAAAGATATTGAGATTATGTATCTAGACTTGGTTCTATCATTTATGGGTCATTTTATAATTGCTATTGCTCTCTTGTTTCCATTAGATGTTAAAAGTAAATTTATAGATTGGTGGGTACCCTTGATACTAGGATGCTTGTACTCATATTCTTTTTATTCACTTAAGGATTCATTAAAAAGTGTTTTACTTTATTTGTACTTGCTTTATTTAGTTCATTTCCTTTTGCTTTAGATATTTGTTTTTGATTTTGCTCGGAATGCAAAAGTTCAAGTCTAGGAAAAATTGATAGAGCACCCTTGAAACAATTAATAGTGAGTTATGTTGAACATTTTTTATATCTTTTTGTGGTTAATATTGACATATTTATTGAGTCTTGGGTTATTGGACTTAATTGGACTTAGTTGCTAATCTTTGCTTATTTTCGGATTTAATTGTCAATATGATGTTGTTGTCTTGTGTAGACCGTATATGGAGCTATAGACCTCCAAATTAGACACTTTTGGTGACTATGAAAAGCTAAGACAAAGATCTACCACATTTTTCTTTTGGGCTCAACCTTCTTTAGCATCAAAAGTCTGTGTGAAGTTGCAGCCTCTACACCCACTCTATTGGGCCTTTCTTTGTATATTCTAACCCAATTTTTGGAATTTTTGTTAGTGGACCTTTGGATTGCGAAATCCTATAGTGAAAAGCACCTTAGAATTCAAAGAATGTATTAGTTAATTTTGGTTACTTAGAGTTAGTTTTAGTTAGTTAGAATTTAGTTAATTAGTTTTGAAGACTTTTCACACATGGCTTAAGAGGTTTCTTGGATTACAAGTTTCCTCTTTATTATTTTTTCTCTTTTGGATTCTCTTTGTACTTGTGCTGTGTTTTGTGACAATTACGATGGAAGGCGAAGCTCTCTTATTAATTCAAGGTTCCATGATTGTGCTTCGGTTTGTGTTTTTGAATTTTACTTATGCAAATTCTACTATGCCACTTTTTTATTTCCAATTCTTGACCTATTTTCATGATTATGATTTCACTTGGATTATGCTAGGTTAGGTAATCAATTGATTGATATAGGTTAGGTAATCAATTGATCACCTATATCAATCAATTAAGTGATTGAATCCATGGTAATTAGGAACTACGATTGTGATCTCAATTTCTATGGATGAATGTTAGATGATTCTTTAATAAATCTTAGGTTGTTATGAATTTACACTCTTATTAGAGATGTGATAACAAAACTGCATTATTGAATCATTGGATTGGTGTTCTACAATTCAGTTACATTTTATTTTTTATGCATTTTGCAACCTTATAATTCTAGTTTTAATGTTTCTATCATATGCATACAAATTGGCACACTCAAATGTTTGATTCTCTACTTAGCTTGCATGTTCTCCAAGAAACCACTCAAAACAAGACTACCAAGAAAGGAAGAAAACAAAAATATGATGGAGAAAAGGAATGGATTTGCCACTAGCTCAAGGAGCTAGATAAGAGTAGTAAGATTCACCACGAGCATCACGCATACTTTTTGAGAAAGGAGAT
Organism: Mucuna pruriens; assembly: GCA_025330945.1. NCBI lineage: Eukaryota > Viridiplantae > Streptophyta > Magnoliopsida > Fabales > Fabaceae > Mucuna > Mucuna pruriens. The sequence goes on from JAENHJ010000106.1 coordinate 198,988, forward strand.
TTCTTGGTCAATCCAAGAGGGGAGAGAACGCTTTCACAAGTGCAAAGGCCCATGTATTTCACTAATTGAAAAATGAACAAAAGTTTCTAGTACGTAAGTACAAAGGGTGTTTTTAAGCATGATTTGTGGATCACTAATCATGCTCAAGGCCCCCTATGAGAAGGCCCCAAAACACAAGCTAACCTTGCCTTTGCTTTAGCAACAAAATTTGGCAATTAGCAATCGAAATTAACAATGTGACCAATTTAGTGACCAAAATTGGAGACAACTTAGCTAAGTAGGAATTGCCTTTCAAAAAGGGACCTTGGCCTAGGGTTATCCTATCCTACACAATTGTATTGTAAAAAACAAAGAAAGTACATGAAAAACTAAGTCTTCCTAGCCCTGTACATTTCCTTCAAGGCAGTTGGACACATAATACAAAGTGTGGCCTTCTTAGTCCTTAAGGGTGGTCAACTTGTGTTGCACTTCATCTTGGATCCTCCTTAACCTACCCCTAGTGATAGGCCCTTCACGTGTAGGCGTTCCCTTTCCATATATGCATCACAACCCCCCCTTTTCTGCATCACAAACCCTACAATACAAATATAAGGGAAATCTAGTGGTTTGGATAGTGTTTTTGTCACCATTATCACTTAGCCATGCGCCAAAGCCCATTTAGGTCATGTTTTCTTAGCTAACACCATTTTATCGCCATTTTTGTCCCAAAACGTGTGGCTATTTTGATTGCTATGCTGATAAGCTTGCTTTGCTTGCTTTTGGGCTTGCTTTGCTTTATCCTTCAGTTAAGTGATCTTAATTAGGATTAGGGGACTATAAGTAGGATTTGGGAAAGGCTATATAAGCCTCTTTTGTAATTAGTTTGATCACTTTTGGATGAATTTGAATTGTGTTTGGCACTTTGAGAGCATTTTCTCTATTCTCTTGATTTGTACGAGAAACCTAATTCTCATCAATCTTCCATGATGCTTGTGGAAAATCTTTATAATCTCTTATCTAATTCTAAGAATTAGTGGTGAGCCATTCCTTCTTCTTCATCCATTTTTTGCTTTTCTTCTTCATTTTTTGTTCCTAATTTCCTTGCTAATTTTTGTTCATACTTGAAGCTAGGTCTTAGTTGTGGATCTTTGGCTGCATCAAGCAGGACCTATGTCAATCGCACCATATAGGATGGCACTCATCGAGTTAACTAAGTTGAAGAATTGTTGGAGAAGTGGATGATAAAACCAAGTGTTTCCCTCTTGGGGAGCACTAGTGCTGTTAGTGAAGAAGAAGGATGGTGGATCGTGGCTGTGTGTGGACTATTACCAATTGAATAAGCTAACAATCAAGAATAAGTACTCGTTGCCAAGGTTAGACAATTTCATGGACTAGTTGAGAAGAGCTAAATTTTTCTCAAAGATCAACCTTCAATCATGGTATCACTAGTTATGGGTAAAGGATAATGACATTTAGAAGGTCGTTTTTTGGACTTAATACAAGCATTATGAGTATGTGATCATGTTGTTTGGAGTCATGAGTGCCCAATGATATCCATGGATCACGTGAATAGGATTTTCCATCCTTTCCTAGATAAGTTTATCATCGTGTTCATTGACGATATTCTAGTTTATTCTCATAACAATGAAGAACATCATAAGGCTGTGTTAGAGATCTTGAAGGAGAATAAGATGTACGCCAAGTTATCCAAGTGTGAGTTTTGGTTGGAGAAGGTAAACTTCATGGCTCACATGCTCTCAATTGTTGGAATAGTTGTGGATCCAACAAAGGTGGAGATAGTACTCTAGGGTTTTTAGAATAATTAGGACTTTAGGAAAGAAACATTGAGTCACTTTCAATCTGTCAAGTTGAACGAATCTACTTAACTTCCCTTTTATCTATAGTCCAAAATCTCAAAAACTATATACAAAAGGAAGTGGGTTGAAGCCTATAAGTAATTTTATTTTTATTTTAAATCAAAAGGTATCTTTTCATTTATGCTAACATGTATCTACAATTGTGATTAAATAACAAAGTCTAGTTTACTACTAGATAATTGTGATTAAATAAAGAAAAATGTTCATTAACTTTTATTTATTTTCATATCTTTCCTAAGGCCACCAACACGAAGGTACATTGATGTACATATGGAAGACAACATTCAAGGAACTTAAGAAGGTAAGAAAAACGCAACCACCCCTACACCTAAAGGCCTCATAATTATAGGGAGGCTCAAGAGGTTCAAGAGGAAGTGCAACATGAGTTAGCCATGCTCATGGGCCAAGACGAGGCTCAAGAAGGCTACGTTTTGTATCGTGTATCTAGTTGCCATTTGGGAAATGTTTAGAGCTCAAAGTACTTTATTTCCCTTGTATTTTCATAGTATTTTTAAGTACCTTTCATATAGGATAGCATAGCCATGGGCTAAATCCCTTTTCAAATTATTTTCCTTGCTATTTTCGTTTTTCCGGAAATCCATTGCTAGTATGGTTTCTAGCACAGCCCATTTCCTTGCTAATTCAATTGCTAGCCCGAGTATGGAGTTGGTTTGCATTTTGAACCCTTTTGGCTTGGGCTTTCAATGACACCTCTTAATTAGGATTAAATGTTAATAGGGACTTAATCAAGGCTATATAAGGCCCTTTTGTAATTAGGATAATCACTTTTGAATGAATTTGAATGTGCATTGCACATTTATGAGAGTTTCCTCTCAACTCTTGTCTTGAACAAGGAACCCATTCTTATGAAGTTTTCATGATTCTTGTGTTGAATCTCACTTCTCTTATCTAATTCTCACTGAATTAGTGGTGAGCTTCATCCTTTTCCTTCTCCCTATTTTTGTTTTCTTCTTCTTCTATGTTTCAGTTTCCATTTCCATGGCTAACCTAGTTCATACATAAAGCTAGGTTTTGATTGTGGATCCAAGGATGCATCATTTGGTATTAGAGCTTCCAATTATCATTTAGTAACTAGGTTCAAGTAGAAAATGCAGAAAAAAGGGTTCCAAGTAGTTTTGGGTGAACTACAAGAGGTATGTTCTAGCTTCTATTTCTAAGCAAATTCCCTGTTGTTTTCCTTTCTTCTTGTTAGGTTTTTTTCACCTAACTTACTTCTTCTTGTCTACGGTTTAAATTTCCTTTATTCCTTGTCTAGCTTGTTTTTTCAAATTTTAGGGTTCATAAAGAATTTTGGTATTTTGTATTATATAAGTCATATGATGCATTGTAGTTGAATTTGTGCTTTGTTTGGGCTTATATGCTTTTCACCCTTGCTTGTAACCTTGAATTTGGTTTACTTTGCATCATTTACTAAGTATTAACATGTTGTTTTGTATTTGTGGAAAACACACCATTTGTTTGATGATTTTTCTTAAAAAATTGTGCTAGAAATTGTGTAGAAGTTGCCAAAAAATATTGTAGACCAAAAGTTTGTGAAAAAAAGAGCTTAAGAAAAAAAAAGAAAAAGAGTATTCAAGTGGTTGAAATATTGTAGTAAAAATAGAGCATAACCATATAAAAACAAAAGAAAAAAGAGCAAAAGAAAAAGTTATTTAAAGGCCCAAAGGCAAGATAAGTTACACCTAAATTCTAGGAAACTAGTGTAGTAGTTTTTGTGCATTAATTGTGGTACATTATTAAATGTCATGAACATTAATGTTTGCAATTAATTCCCCTACATTTAATATTTGCTTTTAGTTTTCTCTAGTCTTCTTACATGTCTTTATTAAATTCCTTTGGAGTTTAATTTCCTTTTTGTAAAGCTTTTCGTGCATGTCAATTTCTTTGGCATTTATAATTTTGCCTTTGAATTTTCTTTCCTTGTTTTTACTAAGAGCATGTTTAGATTTGCTTGTCTTTCACTTGTAGCTAGCTTGTTTGATTTAAGATAGTGATTTCTTGTTCAAATCTTAGGGTGAGAATTGAGTGGTAAAAGGCAAGATAGCACACTAAAGAAAAGCCCCAAAATAGTGAAACAAGAGTGTAGAGTGAAACACTTAGAGAGTGTAGTGAGCTGTCCTATTTTTGGTGTTGCATTTTTTTATTAAGAAGTATAGGACAATTTGGGGAGAGAAAAGTGAGGAAGAAGTATGGAAGGTTCAAGTGTTGATTGGGGAAACATGTCCTCTATGTCAAAATTCATGATGAGCTAATTAGAGAGCTTGGAGAGAAGTTGAATAAGGTTGGAAAGGGCTTGGATTTAGTGCAAAATGATGCACAAAGTTTCAATGCTAAAGTAGAGGCTCTAAGTAAAGAAAGAGAAGAGAGGCCAAAGGTGGTATCTTTGCATGATAGTGGGGGAAGTTTTGAGAAAAGAAATTATAGTGAAAGAGGAAGGAGTTCTCGGTCTTCCATGGGGGAGGCATGAGAGAGTTGGGAGAGTTGAAAGACGTAGGAGGGAAGAGATGAGGGAAAGGCATGGTAAAAGAGGAGAGGAGCCAAGGAGGTAAGAGATAGACATTGCCAAGTTCAAAATCCTTCAATTCTTGTCAAATTCCAAACCAAAAGTGTATGTAGATTGGGAGCTCAAGGTGGAGCAAATTCTAGGATGCTTTGACCTCCATGGCCGAGTTATTGTGAGGCTTGTCACCCTTGAATTTGGTAAGTATGCCTTGCCATGGTGGACTCAAATGTTAGATGATATAAGGAGGAGAGTTAGAGATCCTTGTGAGGATTGGGTAGTCTTAAAGAGGTTTATAAGAGGAATATTTGTCCCACCTTACATTAGGTACTTGCACAATAAATTACAAGGGCCATACCAAGGATCTTGGAGTGTGGAAGAGTACCACAAAGAAATGGAAGATGTAATAATGACTCAAATTCTTCATGGATTGAATAAGAAAATCAAAGATGTTGTGTGGTTGCAACACTATGGCACCCTAGATATTGTTGTCAAAATACTATCAAAATCACTACATTTCTCTAAATTTTATAGCGTAGGAACTAACCTAGGTTGAATCTCTCGAGGACATAATCATGCAATGCCTAATCAAGTTGAACAGAAATCAAATTAAATGCTAAAAGGGGGGCTTGCGTGTAAACAGAATCATGCGGAAAAATGATTTATGCATAACAGAATTAAGCAAAGCATAATTGAACTAAACATTTATGTAACACCAATACAAGGATTCAATCATGCAATTATGTTATCATGGTTCTAATAAGTGTGCAAATTCATATCAACCCATGATTCATTAGATAATCATCTAATATTCATCCATAAATATTGAGATCATAATTGCAATCCTTAATTTTCATGGATTCAAACACATAATTGGTTGATTTTAGAAGATCGATTAATTCCCTAACATAGCACAATTCAAAATTTCAAGCGAAATCATAATCATGAAAATAGTCAAACCAAACATAATAGAATTTGTATAAGGAAATACTCAAGAACTCAAACCGAACTACAATCCTGAAACCTTAAATTGATAAGATAGCTTAGCCTTTCATGATAATCATCATAGAAAATGCAGCACCATACAAAGCAAGTACAGAAATTTGAGAAGAGCGGAAACTTGCAATCCAAGAAACCTCCTAAACTTCAATTATGAAAGGTCCCAAAAAACGTCTAACTAACTTCTAACTCTTACTTACTAACTAACTACTAACTATTACATGCTTTGAATGACAAGGAAGGTGGTTTAGGCTAGAGAAATTCACAACCCAAAGGCCCACCAACCAAGGTCCCAAAATTGGGCTAGAAAATAAAAAGAAATGCCTAATAGAGTCAGTGCAAAGGCTGCAATTTCACGTAAACTTTTGACACTAAAGATAGTCAAACTAGATTAAGCCAAAAATATAGAACTTGTAGGTCTTTGTCTTATCTTTCTAGAGCTACCAAGATTGTCTAATTTTTGAGGTATGTTTCTAGATATGGTCTGCATAAGATAGCGACATCATAATGAAAATTAAGTCCGAAATTAAGCAAAGATTAGCAACTAAACCCGATTAAGTGCAATAACCCAAGACACAATAAATGTGTCAATATTAAATATAAAATTATGTCAAATATGTCTCACATAAGTCTCTATTATGTCAAATATGTCTCACATATGCACCCAAGGCCATGTAAGCTTCAATGCCTAAGTGAGAGAGGAGAGTTGCTTGTAGACAAGGAAGCTGAGGTAACCTTCACCCTAGGTGGATATGAGGATTAGGTGGTTTGTGATGTGGTTCCCATGGAGGCCACACATCTCTTACTAGGAAAGCCTTAGTAATATGATAAGAGGGAGATTCATGATGAAGTCACCAATAGGTTCACATTTGTACATTTGGGGAAAAGGATGATGCTTAAACATATATCCCCAAGAGAGATGCATAAGGATCAAAAGAAAATGAAAGTGAAAAGTGAAGTGAAGAGAAAAAGCAAGAGCAAGTTGAATAAAAAAAAGAGGGAAAGTAAAAACAAAAAGAGAAGGAAAGAAAAAGCAAAAGAAAAAGTAGGAGAGAAAAGAAAGAGTGTGAGAGAAAAAGAATAAAAGAATAGTGAGAAAAATGAGAGGTCAAAAGAGCCAACTATTGGGGGAAAGAGCTAAGAAGAAAAGGAAAAAAAGAAAGGAATCCTTGCAAGTTGACCTTAGGGAGGTTAGGAGGGTCCTTTTGGCCAAATAGAGAACCATTATTTGCTTTACTTACTAACATTCTTTTGAATGCTTCACCTTCTTTGAATGCTTTGCCTATAGGTATGCAAGATTTGTTAGAGGAGTTTTAAGATGTGCTCCTAAAGGATGCATCTCATGGGTTGCCACCTTTAAGAGGTATAGAACATCATATAGACTTGACACTTGGAGCTACTTTGCCAAATAGGATTGCATATAAGATAAATCCTAAGAAGGCTGATAAAGCATTTTGGAGGCACTTAATAGTGACTTATGTTGGATATATTTGAAATTATTTTTTGGTTGAAATTGGCACATTGGTTGAGTCTTGGACCATTGAACTTAATTGGGGTTAGTTTCTAATCATTACTTATTTTTGGACTTAATTTTCATTGAGGTTTCTATCTTGTACAACCCATATCTAGAGCTACAGAACTCCAAATTAGACAATCTTAGTAGCCTTGGAAAGCTAAGACGAATATTGGCAACTTTCCTCTTTACGGATCAACCCAGGTTGACCATATGTAATGTCAAATATGGATGTGAAGTTACTACCTCTACACCACTCTAATTGCAATTTCCCTTGTATATTCTGGCCCAAATTATGGGCCCTGATTGGTGGGCTTTTTGGGTTGCTAAATCTTCTGTCAAAGCCCATTTTCCTTGACACTTTCGAGCATGTACTTATTAGGAAGTTAATTAGTTAGTTAAAAACGATTTTTAGGAGTTGCAGGGATTTCTTGAATGGGAAGTTTTCCTCTCTTCTCCGTAGTTTTCTACTGCATTTTCTTCTGCATTTTTTCTACGTTTCCTTCTCTATTTTCTACTGAGTTTTCTATGACAATAGCTATGGAAGGCTAAGCTTCTTTGTCAATTAAAGGTTCAGCAATGCAAATCGATTTGAGTTTTTTATTCTTTATCTTCTTTATGCAATTTCTTCTATTTGTCTTTCCAATTCTTAACCTGTTTTCATGATTGTGATCTCATTTGAGTTCTGGATTGTGTTCTATTAAGTCATCAATTGATAACCTAAAATCAACCAGTTATGATCGTGAATCCATGCTAATTAAAGACTATGATTATAATTTCAATATGCATGCACAAATGTTAGATGATTAGTTAGAACCATGATGAATGATTGCATGATTGAATTCTTGAATTGATGTTACAAAAATTGTTTTAGATCAATTTTGTTTTGTATGAATTTTTGTTCTATATGAATTTTTGTTCTATATATTACCTGTTCTGCATAAATCTATTTCACCCAAACCCCCATTTTTAAACATTCATTTTTGTTTCTAATAAACAAGATTAGGCATAATATGATTATGTCTTTATGAGAATCGACCTAGGTTAGTCCCTATACTACAAAAATTAAGGAAAATCTAGTAATTTAGTAATGTATCGATAACATTATCAAACTGGCACCGTTGCTGGGAACACAAGTTGTTGTGTCCAAATCTTGTGATAGTTGGAGTCATTTGGTTTATAGATTGTTTGTTGGGGACACAAGCTGTTGTGTTCATCTTGAACACAATAGCCTTGATCTATGAATTTTTTTCTATCTTGTGGCTAATTTTCAACCAATTCTGAGATACTCAATTTTTCTACCTCTAGGGATTTCTACTAGTGCTACATGGATTTCTACTAGTTATATGCCCTTAATAGTTCTATAACACAAAAGAAAGTAAAAATTACTCACACAAACAATATATATACTATACCACATAAAATATCACAAGATTAGGACACAATAGCTTGTGTCTCAAGGGGGCCAAAGAGATTCAAAAAAAAAGTTGGTAAAATGATAAAAAAAAAAGGTTGGGTAAGAAAGAGCATGAGCCCATGCATCATGCTTTAGATTTTGTTGCCAAAGAAAGATAGCACTTGGAGAATGTGTACTGATTATAGGCCAATAAATAATATCATTATTAGATATAGTCACCACATTGCCCATTTAGATCACTTGTTTGGTGAATTTCATGGTTTAAATATTTTTTCTTAAATAGATTTAAGAAGTAGTTAACATCATATTAGGATAAAGGACTGGGATGAATGGAAAACGACTTTTAACACTAAGTTTAGGCGTTATGAGTGGCTTGTCATGCCTTTTGGCTTGATTAATACCCCTAGTACTTTTATGAGATTGATGAACCATGTTTTGAGAAGCTTAATAGGAAAGTGTGTGGTTGTGTATTTTCATGATATTTTGATTCATTCTACATGCTTGGATGACAACCTCTTGCATGTGAAAAGTGTGCTTGAAATTTTGAGCAAAGAGACTTTGTTTGCTAATTTAGAAAAATGTATGTTTTGTTCCCTTGAGGTAACCTTCCTCGATTTTGTTGTTGGGTCCCATAGAGTCAAGGTTGATGAGGAAAAGGTGAAGGGCATCTAAGATTGGCCAACACTAAAACCATGGGGGAAGTAAGAAGCTTCCGTGTGCTTGCAAGTTTTTATAGAAGATTTGTAAAATATTTTAGTACACTTGCAGCCCCTTTGAATGAAATTATGAAAAAAGTGATGGATTTAAATGGGAGGAGACACAAGAGAGAGCTTTCCAAGCTTTGAAGGAAAGGCTCACTCAAGGTCCAATTCTTGCTTTGCCTAATTTTTCAAAATCTTTTAAGTTGGAGTGTGATGCCTCTAGTATTGGTATAAGGGTGGTAATCCTCCAAGAAGGGCCCCAATTGCTTATTTTAGTGAAAAACTAAGGGTGCCCTACTAAATTATTCCACCTATGACCGAGAGCCATATGCTCTTGTGAAGGTCTTGAAACTTGGCAACATTATCTATTGCCCAAGGAGTTTGTGCTCCATAATGATAATGAAGCTCTTAAGCATTTTAAAGGGCAAGGTAGGTTAAATAAGATGCATGCTAAATGGGTTGAATTTTTGGAGCAATTTTGTTATGTAATTAAGCATAAAAAAAGCAAAATGCATCTAGTGATGGATGCTCTCTCAAGGAGACATGCCTTAATTTCCATGCTTGAAACAAGGATATCTTGGACTTTATTGCATAAAGGAATTGTATGAAAAAGATCTTGATTTTATTGAGCCTTTTGACATGTGTGTCCATTTGGCATTGCATGATTTCCTTAGACATGATGGCTTTTTATTTAAGGGAATGAGACTATATGTGCCAATGAGCTCCAAGGTTTCTCTTCATGGTTTGTATACCTCATTCCCTATTCTTACTATTATTGGATTGATATTTCTATAGACTTTATACTTGGTTTGCCCAGGCCTAAAGGAGGTAGAGATTCTATTTTTAATATGGTTCATAGATTTTTGAAAATGGCCCAATTCATTCCATGTCATGAGTGATGATGCTTCACATGTGGCCAATCTCTTTTTTAAGGATGTGGTGAGATTGCATGGTCTCCCAAGGACCATTGTTTCGGATAGGGACACAAAGTTCCTTGGACATTTTTGGATGTTCCTTTAGAGTAGGCTTCGCACAAAGCTCCTATTCTCCACCACTTATCATCCATAAATGGATGAACAAACCAAGGTGGTAAATAGAACATTAGGCCAACATTTAAGATGTTTTGTTGAAAATAGTTTGAGGGATTGGGAGGATTGGATACCCCATGTTGAATTTGCTTATAATAAGGTGTTTAATTCTACTACTTCTTACTCTCTTTTTAAGTTGGCTCACGGTTTTAATCTCCTTTCCCCACTTGATTTGTTGCCTTTACCTATCCTACCTAATTGTGTTATTGATGAATGGCTTTCCAAAGCCAAATTTATTAAAAGGTTTCATGATAAGGCATTATTGCACATGGAGAAGAAAGGAGAAAAGTATGCAAAAATTGCAAACAAAGGAAGGAAGGATGTCTTTTTTAAAGAGGGAGACTTAATGTAGGTGCACTTGAGGAAGGAGAGGTTTCCTCACTTAGGAAGTCTAAACTCCTTCTAAAAGAGATGACCCATTTAAGATTTTAAAGTGGATAAATGATAATGCTTATAAAGTTTATATGGCCCAAGAATTTGGGGGAAGCATTACCTTTAATGTTATTTATTTGACTCCTTGTGTTGTAGTACTCAAGCACAAAATTTGAGGTCAAATTCCCTTCAAGAAGGGGAAGATGATGCATATATGGGATGCCATACTCAAGGAACTCAAGAGGGCAAGAATAAGGTAGCCATCCATGCAATTGAAGGCCCAATAACTAGGGGAGGCTCAAGAGTATTCAAGAGGAAGTGCAACATGAGTTGGGCATGGTCAAGGGATAAGAGGAGGCCCAAGAAGGCCAAGTTTTGTATCATGTATCCAACTGTCATTTAGGCAATGTTTAGAGTTGGAAGTACTCCATTTTCCCTATATTTTCATAGTATTTTAGGTTCCTTTCATATAGGAAAACATAGTAATGGAGTATTTTTGAGGCACCTAATAGTGACTTATGCTGGACACATTTGACATTATTTTGTGGTTAATAATCACACGTTGGTTAAATATTGGGTCATTTGAGATTAATTAAGGGTAGTTGCTAATCTTTGCTTATTTTTAGACTTAATTTTCATTATGAGGTCACTATCTTGTACAGGCCATATTTGGAGCTACAGACCTCCAAATTGGACAATCTTGGTAGCCTTCGAAAGCTAAGACAAAGATCTAAAACTTCTATCTTATAGTTAAACCAAACTCTAACATTTGCAGTGTCAAATATGGAATAGGATTTACTAGCTTTGTACCACTCTGAATTGGACCTTTCCTTGTAGATTGGTGGGCTTGTGGGTTGTTATATCTTCTGTCCAAGCTCATTCTCCTTGGCACCTTCGAGCATGTGATTGGGAAGTTAGTTAGGTAGTTAACTAGGAAGTTAGTTAGTTGGTTAGAGACAATTTAGGGAGTGGAAGGGGTTGCTTGTATTGGAAGTTTCCTATTCTTCTCCATAGAGTTTTATTACTACGTTTTTCTACAGTAATTTTCTTTTGCAATCTTTGTTGCGTTTCCTTCTCTAAGTATTTCTATGTTGTCTATGATGATAGGCATTGATGGCTAGACTTCATTGTCAATTCAAGATTCAGGATTACAATCGGTTTGAGTTCTTAATTCTTTATTTTCCATATTTAATTTCTACTGTTGTGTTTTCCAATTCTTAATCTTTTTTCATGATTGTGATCTCCCTGAGTTTTAGATTATCTTTCTAGTAGATAATCATTTGATAACCTAAAATCAACCAATATGATCCTGAATCCATGTTAATTACAGACTACGATTGTGATCTCAATATGCATGGATGAATGTTAGATGATTATCTAAAGAAATTTAGGTTGGTTGATATGAAATTGTAACTATTCTGAGGACCATGATAACTGACTGCATAATTCTTGGTTTACATATTTTTTGTATCACCTAAACCCCCATTTTCATATCTATTTTTGTTTCTGATAAACATGATTAGGCATGATTGGATTATGTCCTTGTGAGGATCAACATAGGTTAGTCCCTACACTACAAAAATTAAGGGATATCTAATGATTTGATATTATGTTGACGACAATTATCACATAGCCTTGGGCTAAAGCTCCTTTTCGGATTGTTTTCCTTGCTATTTTCGTTTTTCTAGAAATTCGCCGCTAATACGGTTGCTAACGTAGGCCTACTTCCTCACTAATTCTATTCCTAGCCCGAGAATTGAGTTGGCTTGGGTTTTGACCCTTTTGGCTTATGCTTTTGGTCTTACCACATAATTAGGATTAGATAAGGTTAATAGGGACTTAATCAAGCCTATAAAAGGCTTTCTTGTTATTAGGATATCACTTTTGAATGAATTTGAATGTACATTGTACTTTTGTGAGAGCTTCCTCTCTTCTCTTGTCTTGAACAAGGAACCTATTCTTATCAAGCTTCCAAGATGCTTATGGAGAATCTCACTTTTTTTATCTAATTTTCCATGAATTAGTGGCGAGCTTCATCCTCTTCCTTCTCCATATTTATGTTTTCTTCTTTTTCTATGTTTTGGTTTTCATTTCCATGTTTAACTTGGTTCCTACTTGAAGCTAAGTTTTGATTGTGGATCCAAGGGTACATCAACCATATTCATTAATTCAATCTACCATAAGAATAACTAATTAAATATTGATGCTAAATTTGTTAAATATATTACCAGCGACTAATTTAGCTATATTTTAATATTGTTTAATTTTTTTCACTTTAGATGTCTTATATAAATTGAAAATATTAATTTTAGATTATTATGAATTATATTATAATACATAAAATTGTGTGAAATATGTTTTTGGTTGCTAAACATTTGATGAATTTCACTTTTAATTCCTAAATAAAATATTAATTGATTTTAATCCTTATTTTGTTACCTTGTTAATTAACATTTTTAGTCCTTTTTCGTGAGTACCACTATTAAGTGATAGCGTAACAATCAAATTAGCATCCACATGAGTTGTCATGTAACCAATAAATTGGCATGACAATCATATATAAATTTTTTTTTGCTAAACTGTGTTTAGTCCTCATCTTTTGACGAAACTCATTTATAGTCTTTCAATACTTTTTTGATTGGCCTTAGTCCCTTATCTTTTTATGGAATTTGCTTTTCAATCTCTCAACAATTTTTTTATCGGTCTTAATCTCTTAACTATTATTCGTTTTTGTTTTTAATACCTTCTATCAAGTATTAATTACCGTTTAATAATAATATGACTAAACATATAGACTACGAGTATGATAGCATTCATGTGGACTAAAGTAAAATTTAATGACCAAAAATATATTTAATTCATAAAATTTAAATATGATTTTTTGTTCAGTTATGCGAAACGCACGTTGATGGTGAAAATGTTAATGCAACTACGACTGTAAATTAAAACTTTGCTTATTTCTTTTAAGTATAAAATTAAAAGGACGAACCAAAATAAGTAATTTGACGACGAAAATTTTCTCTTATTCCTTGGGGAAGAATCAAAATGAACATATGCAAACATAATTAAATAAAGGAAATCTAAATGTTGCAGTGATATAATACATGGGATTTAGGTGGTACCAATGAATTGAACTAGAGATTTGGATCGTAAGAGTTTCAACATTCAAGGGAATATGAGTAATCCTTATTTAGTCTTCTAATTGTTGTAACATGGGCATACCTCCATGTTACCGTAAGTTTTGGGTGGCACATACAAACACTTGGCACAACATTTTTGATAGAAGAGCAAACACGACTTCTTGTATTGTGTCCTTAAGCATATGTTCGCACAACAAGAACCACATTCTGGAATTTCATGCACAGATCAACATGCACCATTTTAATCTAAACATAAAAAGTTTTCCAATAAAAACAATAATCAACAATGATTTGTGTGATCCATTAGCCTATACCATGTCATGGTTCGACACTTTAAATATATATATATTTTCAAAATTATCAGTTTTGTAGCTTCTTTATAAAGCTAGTTAGACAACTTGTCCTTGATTTATTCATACCTTCTAGTTGAAGACTGCCTTCAGAGGTGCCATGCTGAAATTCACCAAAACAAAAGACGAAATTAACATAAAAAATGCAAATACACTATCTAATTAGCTTTATCCAAAATTGTCCAAATTAGAAAAAGAACATGTGAAAAAAATCCTTACCTCGCTTGTTTGACAAGCTAGAGTTGGAGCATGAGCTCGAGCTCGTGGAGTTAGAGCAAGAGCTCGAGTTGGAGTCTCAATGGTAGTCACAACAATCTCAGCATGAAGTTGTCAATGTTAGTGTATGCTACGTAATTATAATCATTTATCTATTGAATATATATATATATATATATATATATATATATACAATTAAGTTAGACAAATTAGATTATTTTAGTAATCAATAATGGTTATATTTGGTAAAAAATAGTTGAAAAAGCTAGTTTGAAAATTGAAAAATTAGTTAATGACTGAAAAGTTAGATTGCGAAGATTGTTAAACTACTTTATTGAAGTAGTTGATAAATGTAAACGACAAAAGATGACATTTTATACAATATTAATATTTTTTTGTAAAAATTAATTTATTTTATTGATAATAATATATTTTAGGTATTTATAAATTTAGATTTTAAATTAATTTCAAACTCTTATATTTTATAATTTATAGATAAATTATTTGAAGTTCATTTTTTTAGTTTGACTATTTTCATATTGTGTATTCTGTTATTAATCTTATACTATGTTTTAAAATATTTTTAATTAAATTTAAAATAAAGTAAAAATAACATAAACACAAGTACATGTCATACTTTTATTATGTTAATTAGTATGGTGGTTAAAACATCATGAAGTGTAATATTAAAAATAATAGAATAAATAATATAAATAGTGTAATGGTTAAAATAAATAGTGTAATATAAAAAATAGTTAAAAAAATAAAATCAAACCTTAATTAAAAGTAAAATATTATCTTATTTGGAAAGGACAAAAAAAAATTTAATAAATATTTTAAAGATAAAAAAGGTATAAATATAAAAAACTAGAAATTGGCATTTAAAAAAATATTGCTTGAATTGACGTCTAAAAAAACGTTAATAATTACTAAAAAAGTTGTTTATTAAACACTACTAATAATATCAAATAAGCTTATCAATCAATTAAAAAAACTAGAAATTAATTACAAATTAACTTGAATCACTTGTCAAACAAAACTTATATAATTGTTATGATAGATTAAATTTATTTTTTATTAAATTAGTTTGCTGATAAATATTTTTAAAATAATTAATTACAAAGAATAATACAAAATAGTTGAAAAGAACTATTAAAAAAATTGAAATAAAGAATAATGTTTTTTAAGTGAAAAAAATTATTAAAAAGTAATCATATGATTGAAAGTTTTAGATATATAAAATAACACTATTTATTAAAATGTCATTTTAGCAAATTTCATCCGAAAACTTTTCGAACAATTTTTTTTCTAAGTTATCCTATACATGCTTCCACATAGAAAGAAATCACGCAATAATTTATTCAAATGCAGCCAACATCGAAGATAGTGAAAAGATTTGTTAATTCTTGTGATTTGTATATTTGTAGTGGTAACTAATAAGCGTATTTTTAGTCGTCTCAATACGCATCAATAAAACTAAAGCTAATTATAGCATAGTCAACCCTAGGTCGAATTTTCTCAAGGACACAGTGTGTTCAAATGTGACTTTAATGTGAAAATTAAGCAACGTAGAACTCAAGTGTAGAATGCAGACTCACTCTCGGTTGGAGGCCGAGTCGCTCTCGGTAGAGACTGGTCTGATATGGTGTTCGACAGACCTTCATAAAAATACTGGATCAACAATTGTTCACTGATCTAGTTTTTCTTATCCTACACAAAGTTAATTTTATCTTAGGATCTAAATCATACAAAGGGTCAGTGCTACTCCTAGTCATGCATTGTAAAAAAAATTGTGCAGAAAGGTTATAGTCAATTATTCAAAGCAAAAAAAAAACAGAAATAAAGCTAGTTATCAAAAACGAATACCAATTGCAAAAAGAAAAGTAAAGGAAAAAATTAATGTCAACTTAGCATGCTATATTATTATAGGATCCAAATCAAAACAGACAGACTTCTAGACTCTGTGACTCGACTAACAACGCAATCTATAGACTCGAAATTCAGCTTGACTCAGGTTTGGCACACAAAGATACAAAAGAACTTGTGTCCCCGACAACGGTGCCAATTTGATAAGTGTATTTTTAGTCGTCTCAACACGTATCAAATAAACTAAAGCTAACTATAGCATAGTCAACCTTAGGTCGAATTTTCTCAAGGACACAGTGTGTTCAAATGTGACTTTAATGTAAAAACTAAGCGACGTAGAACTCAAGTGTAGAATGCAGACTCACTCTCGGTTGGAGGCCAAGTCGCTCTAAGCAAAGACTGATCTAATATGGTCTCGATAGAGACTTATGCAACACGGTCTCGGCTAAGTGCTGACAGACGCAATAGAGTCGGACTAACTCTGGTTTGGACTAAAATGCAGGAAATAGGGGGTTGAAATGCGAATAATGAAAGACAGGAAGTAAACTAAGAGCATAAATGCAATTAAACTAAGCTACTATACTGCTACTACTGTGTTCATGTTCAGTCTCGATAATGAAGTCCGTTCTGGTTCATTCACTCCAAATCACAGTCCATATCAACCTTAGGTACTCTTATGATGATCGTCAAATGTTTGTCCACTGCCATACCGAGGATTTACACAATTTCTACCTTATCAATTGATAGGGATTAGGCTCATAGTTGATTTTAGGTTATCAATTAGGTTCTCTAGTTGATTACCTACTGAATTCGTTAAACTAGTTCCGATTGACTTAATTCAACATTGTTCACCACACTTTGTGCAATTGCAATGCAGATAGGGAATTAAAGTATAGGAATGCAAATAGAAATCAGAATCAGAAAACACTCATATTATTAAAAATGGAATACAAACATAGGATCTGAATTCAGTGACTCCACCTTCTACAACAATCACCATGGAAGAATAATGATGGTTCACCTCCGTTAGCCAGAACGCTAAGGATCGGATCGACCAGAGTGCTGGTAGTCTAAGCAGTCCCCTCTAATGATCTTCGGCTTCTCAATTTCTGACCTACACTTCCTCAATAGAGAGAAGCACCATTGAAAGCACCGTGCACCACCGTAGACATGAGAATGGGAGCGAGAGAATGGATATAATGGAAATGGACAATATGCAATTCAGACCCCAAAAAAGTGCACAACTCCTCCTATATATACACGCGTTATGACCTGCTACTCTAATGACTCCTAACAGAATTACAACTGAATTGCCTATTCTACCCTTGTGAAGATTCTTTAGAGTGACATGGCAGGTTCTGCAAGAGTGACATGGCAGGTTCTCCAAGAGTGACATGGCAGTTGAGCTGGAGCTGAGATGACCTCTACGCTAGATTGCTGGCGTGAATGACGTAGTTTGGCCGCTCCTTATTGGTCTATTGGGCTGTTTCTTCACAAGCTACTAGACCATTGGGTCGGCTAGCCAAGAAGGAGTCGACTGGCCAAGACGACTCTCCTAGGCCGAGATCAATTCGACTTATCCTGTAGAAGAAAGGGACGAGACTTTTTATTAGCTAAGTCCTTCAAATTAACATAAATTTATGATTTCTACATTTCCAGGTCCATAATGTGAATCTCAACTAAGACTCAATCCTTAAGTACTGATTGGCCTCAGAAACACCCTTCTTAGGTCCATGCAAGGTGTATAAAATGTGATTCATCAGACCCCCCCCACTTACACTTTTGCACTCTTGGGCAAAATAAGAGTTCGACACAAGGGAGATATTTTTTTTTAAAGAGAAAAGAATTTTTCAATAAGTTTCTCAAGTTTTAGACAAAACAGAGTCAACATTCATTCACACCAGGGATTGAGATATTCAAGTGATCTGTGAAAACTACTTTCTCCACACCGAAGGCAATTAAGAGACCTACAAACACCAAAGGACGACCAAGAGTGGTAGAATTCTTTCTTAGGACTATATTCTCTCAATCTCTCGAGTGTTTGGGCTTGTATATACACTCAACATCCCATGTAACTGGTATTACCAAACTTTGACTGGTCTCTCCTTCTATACCTGCAAAAACACATTTAGTTATGATCACTAGGACTTCTTTTTGGCTTGTAATGAGGTCAGATCTCGAGTAGGATATAAGAGGGAAGGTGAGTTTAGTAACCATAGGGAAGAGAGGAGCAATGTGGAGTAAGCTTTATCAGTATGAGCGACAACCCAGGATACTGTGATATTACTCGGAACAGTTCTAGCTTACTTCCTTTCTTTCCCTTTGTCAAATTTTCTTTTCCTCTTTTTTCTTTTTTTCTTCTTTTGCAACTTTGTGTTGTGTTTTGTTATAGATTTTGGCTTTTGGCTGCTTCTTTTATTTTTCTTTTATTCCCCTACACTTGTTTCTTGCTTTTCTTTTTCAGCCCTTTAGCATACACTATTCTTGCTTTGCTCCTTGGTGCTTCCCCCACACTTGACCATAACTTACTCCTAAAACAATTCTAGAGCTCCTTTCCCTAAGGTTGAGGGTAATCATGGTTTTTCCGGCCATGGTTTGTAATGGGCTATCATAAAAGAATGGTCATTTAGGCCCAAAAGGGGTAAACAAGGGATACCGTTTACAAGGTAGGTCTTTTTGGCTCGGGGCTTCTTTGAAACATGGCCTAGTTCATCTCATCCCTACATGGAAACCAGATATGTCAAGAGAGTCAAGGCAAAATCTAGAATACACAACTATCATGGATGCTAAAATCACACAAGAAAGAAAGAATGGCAAGGTACAAATCCATCTATATGTACATAGGCTCAAGAATCCTCACACGGTCAATTATTCTATCACTAATGGTTTATCTTTTCTATTTTTCAATCACCTATTACCTAGGGTGCAAAAATTTCATTCCCTATCAAACTTGAAACATCTGTCCTCCAGGGTTCCAAATTGCTTCCTACTAATCCATCCACCACTTAAGAAATTACTTCAAACTCTTTTTCAAAGCATTTTTTTTCAACACTCGGGGTTCAAAATTCAGTTAGAAAAACAAAAGAGAAATTTTACAAATGAAATTTGAAATTAGCTAGGCCGAGATTAGTGATAACAAAAGGTCCATCTGATCTAGAACGGAGCTTACTGCTATGAGCTTCAATCATGAATTGAACAGTAGTACTTACAAGCCGACTCGGAACTCTTTCCTCAAGATCTGTTGATCATGGAATTTTTTGACTTTTTGATAAGAGCATTTTTAGTTGTATTTCGTTTATCAAATAAACTAAAGCTACCTATAGCATAGTCAACCCAAGGTCAATTCTCTCAAGGACACAGTGTGCTCAATTGTGATTTTATGTGAAAACCGAAGTCAAACTGAAACTATTGAGTGTAGAGTGCCGACTCGCTCTCGGCAAGGACTGGCCCGATATGGACTCAGCAAATCCTTATCCGACACGGTCTCGGCTAAGTGTAATAGACGCTACAGAGTCGGATTCACTCTGTCTCAGATTGAAAAATAGAAAACAGGGGGGTTTGGATGCGAGTATGGTAAAATGCAATTAAGCTAAAATGCGAATGCAGCTAAACTAACTACTCTACTGTTATTGTTACTACTGTATTCATATTCGGTCCAAGAATCAAGTCCATTCTGGTTTAGTCACTCAGTCAATAGTCCTTATCAACCTTTAATGTTCTTATGACGATCGCCAAACATTCGTCCATTGCCATACCGAGGATTTACATAATTGCTACCTCATCAGGTCATAGGGATTAAGTCCAGAGTTGATTTTAGGTTCTCAATTAAGTTCTCTAGTTGATTACCTACTGAATTAGTTAAAGCAGTTCTGATCGGCTTAGCTTAATATTGTTCACATTACTTTGTGCAATTACGACGCAGCAAGTGAATTAGATTTCAAGAATGCAACAAAGATCAGAAATCGGAAAACACTTATATTATTTGAAACGAAATACAAACACTGGGCCTGAATTCGATGATTCTATCTTCCACGACGATCGCCATGGTCGACGGTGATGGTTCGCATCTGCTAGCTAGGACGCTAAGGATCAGGTCCACCAGAGTGTGTTGGTAATCCAACCAGTCCCCTCTAGCAACCTTAGGCTTCTCAGTTCCTAACCTGCACTTCCTCAATCGAGAGAAATGCTAATGGTAGCACCATGCACCACCATGAGCGTTGAAGATGAGAGTGAGAGAATGAAAACAATGAAAGCGGAAAAATATGAATTCTAAGGGCCTCAAGAAAGTGCACAACTCCTCCTATATATATAAGAGCTGAACTTCGCTAAAGCGTGCTAACTACGAATCTTAACAGAATTACAAATTAGATTCCTAATCTACCCTTGCTTAACTTGTGTTGCAAGCTTCTCCAAGAGTGACGTGGCAGCTGAGCTGGAGCTGAGGTGGATACACCTTTGGGCCACTCCTCATTGGGCTGTTGGGCCAAGAAGCTTGGCCTAGCCGAGATGGAGTCGGTCTGGCCGGGATGACTTCATCTCAGCTGAGTCTTCTTGTGACGGGTCGAGATCGTCTCGGATGGACCTCCTATGATGGGCTGGGATCATCTCGGCTAAATCTGCAAGAAAAGAATAGCAAGTCTTTTATTAGCTAAGATCCTCGAATTAGCACAGATTTATATTTTCTCTATCTTTAGGTTCATAATATGAATCTTAGCTAATACTTAATTCTTAGCCACAAAATGATCTCTAGAACACTCATCTTAGGGTCCTATAAGGTGTATAAAATGTGACTCATCAGACCTCCACACTTACACTTTTGCACTCTTGGCAAAATAAAGGTTCAAACACAAGGGAGATTTTTAAAATAGAGAAAGAATTTTTAATTGAATTCCTTAAGTTTAGACAAAACAAATTCGGCATTCGTTCACCCTAGGGTTGAGATATTCAAACAATCTAAAAATTACTCTTCCTACACCCTAGGCAAATCAGCAACCTGCAAACATCAAAGAGTGACCAAAAAGTGATAGAGCACTCACTTAGGCAAATATTCTCTCAATCTCTCAAGTGTTTGGGTTTGTATTTACACTCAACATCACATGAATCTGTTATTGCTGAACTTTGACTAGCCTCTCCATCCATACCTCAAAAACACATGCAACCATGATCACTAGGACTTTCTTTTGGCTTGTAACGAGGCCAGGGTCAAGGGTAGGATATAAGAAGGAAAGTGAGTTCAAAAATTGTAGGGAGGAGAGGAGCAATGGGGAGTAAGTTTTCCAGCATGAGGAGGATCCTAGGATACTGCTCTCTCTCCTTTTTTTTTGGGAAAACCTTCCTTGTTGTTCCTTTTCCTTCCCTTTTTCATTTTTTCTTCCTTCTTTCTTTTCCTTACTTGTTATTCTGCAGCTCATGTTGGGTTTCTTCTTGCTTTACAGCTTATGGCTTTGGCTGCTTTTTCATTTTTCTTTTTATTTCCCTGCACCTGTTTCGTTCTTTCCCTTTTCAACCCTTTTGATACACTACTCTTGCTTTTCCTCTTGGTATCTTCCCCAACACTTGATCATGACTTACTCCCAAAACAATTCCAAAGCTCCTATGCTCCCTAAAGTTGAGGTTGCATCATGGTTTTTTGGCTTTGGGTTTGTAATGAGCTGTTAGAAACAAATGGTCATTTAGGCTCAAAGGGCGGTAAACAAGGGATAAAATTTCAAGGTGGGTCCATTTGGCTTGGGGTTCAATTAGAAACATGGCCTAGATCATGTCATTCCTGCATGTGAAACCAGATATATCTAGAGAGTCAAGGCAAAATCTAGAATACACAGTCAACATGGATGCAAAAATCACACCAGAAAGAGAGAATGGGAAGGTGCAAAGCCATCATATATACACAAGGCTCAAAAATCCTCACATAGATACTTGCTCTATCACAATAGTTTCTCTTTTTCAGTTTTCAGCTACTTCTTGCCTAGGGACACATAAATTTTATTCTCTAACAAGGTTGAAAGTCTCTCTCTAGAGCTTTGAATTGCCTCTTACTGTTCTAGTCAAAACCTAAAGAAATCATTTCAAATTCTCTTTTTCAAAACATTTCTAAACAATCCAAATTCCGAATTCGGCTAAGAGGAAAACAAAGTGGAAATAAAAAATGACAGGATGTAAACTTAGTCTT
This sequence comes from Mucuna pruriens, assembly GCA_025330945.1. Taxonomy (NCBI): domain Eukaryota; kingdom Viridiplantae; phylum Streptophyta; class Magnoliopsida; order Fabales; family Fabaceae; genus Mucuna; species Mucuna pruriens. The sequence goes on from JAENHJ010000106.1 coordinate 221,196, forward strand.
GTCGAACCGAAGTTGATCCGACTGAGATAGCATCAGAGCCGAAACGGATTCGGCTCGGACAACTTTTATTTGAAACCAGGAAATGACATAGAAAATAAGAGTAGAAATAAATGCATACAGAAATAAAAACAAAAATTAAGATGGAGTTGGCATGGAGTTTAATCACAGAAGAAATTTAAGGCACAGATTTCAACTCAGCAAGCCTTGAATGGCCATACAATTCCCCCCCCCCCCCCCCACACTTGAATGTTGCATTGTCCCCAATGCATGACATAAATTCAGAAGGGTTCATATGACTGGCTTAAGGTGTGTCATGTGGTGGAGTTGGTTCCATCAATGAAATGGTCTTCATGTCACTTGCTGGTGGTACTGGACCTTTGTGAAAGAGTTTAATTTTATGCCTATTGACCTAGAAGGTGTTGTTGGTGTGTTCATCTTTTAGTTCTACTACACCATAGGGAAAACATTAGTGATAACAAAAGGTCCATCCCATCTAGGATAAAGCTTACCTGCTATGAGCTTTAGGCGTGAATTGAATAACAACACTTTCTGACCAACTCGGAATTCTTTCCTCAAGATCTGTTGGTCATGGAATTTCTTGACTTTTTGCTTGTAAATCCTGGAATTCTCGTATGCATCCAAGCGTAGTTCATCTAGTTCTTCTAGTTGGAATTTCCTCTACTCTCCAGCTTGGTCACAGGCTAGATTGCACTATTTGACAGCCCAGTAAGCTTTGTGTTCTAGCTCCATAGGAAGATGACAGGCTTTACCAAAGACAATCCGGTAGGGAGACATCCCTAACGGAGTTCGGTATGCAGTTCTGTGTGCCCAAAAAGCGTCCTCAAGAAGTCAACTCTAGTCTTTCCTGCTGGGGTTGGTCATCTTTTGCAGCGTTTTCTTTATTTCCCTGTTGAAAACTTCATCTTGGTCGTTTGTCTGGGGTGATATGCTGTTGCAATTCTATGCACCACCTCATACTTGTGGAGTAAAGAGGAACTGGCTCTATTGCAGAAGTGACTCCCTTGATCACTTATGAGCGCTTTTGGCACACTAAACCGACAGAAGATATTGGATTTCAGAATATCCACTACAACTTTGGTATCATTGGTCTTGGTGGCTATGGCCTCTACCCATCTTGACACATAATCTACAGCCAGTAAAATATAGGAGTACCCATTGGAGACTAGGAATAGCCTCATGAAGTCAATACCCCACACATCAAAGACTTTACAGAACAAAATGGGTTGCTGGGGCATCTCATGCCTTCTACTAATGGCCATTCCAGCTTTTTGACATTTTTCGCAGGTGGAGACTAGTTGATAATCGTCTTTGAAAATGGTGGGCTAGTAAAACCCGCAATCGAACACTTTCCTAGCAGTCCGAGTAGATCCATAGTGGCTGCCTCTATGTGTTACATGGGAAAATTGGAGAACCGAATTGATCTCGACGTCAGGGAATGCACTGCGAATGACTTGGTCATTGCAAAGTCTCCATAGGTAAGGATCATTCCACATGTAGTATTTGGCATCGCTCTGGAGTTTTTCCTTGTAGAGCCGAGATGCCTCTAGTGGAAACTGAGATGTTGCCACATAATTGCAAATGTCGACAAACCATGGTATAGACATTTTGATGTGTAGTAGCTGCTCATCTGGGAATTCATCTCGAATAGGCATTGCTTCGCTTTCTCTTTCCATCCTACTTAAGTGATCAGCTACAGAATTCTTAGTGCCTTTCTCGTCTCTAATCTCTATGTTGAATTCTTGAAGGAGAAGCATCCATCGAATCAGTCTCGGCTTGGCGTCAAGCTTCTTCAACAAGTACCTCAAGGTAGCATGGTCAAAGAACATAACAACTCTTAAGCCGAGAAGGTATGAGCAAAATTTGTCTAAGGAAAATACAATTGCCAATAGTTCCTTCTCAGTTGTTGTGTAGTTTTGCTGGGCTGGATCCATGGTCTGAGATGCATAGGCAATCACATGCACTGGTCGGCCGACTCCAGCTCTTTGGCCGAGAACAGCTCCTAGTACCAAATTGGATGCATCACACATTAATTGAAATGGCAGGTCCCAGCTAAGTGCTTGCAGAATGGGAGCGGATGTAAGTCTGTTCTTCAGTTCCTGAAATGCTTCAATACAAGGCTAGTCGAAATTGAACTCAACATACTTTTGTAGCAGTCTGGACAGTGACAGGGCAAGTTTACTGAAGTTCTTGATGAACCTTCTGTAGAAATCTGCGTGTCCTAAGGAGGAACGAACTTCCCACACAGAAGCGGGTTTGGAAGGGAGGATATGATGTCAATTTTTGACTTATCCACTTCAATGCCTTTGTTGGATACTAGATGACCCAACATTATTCCCTCAGTCACCATGAAATGACACTTTTCAAAGTTCTGTATGAGATTCATGTCAATATATCTCCTCAACACCTTGGATAGGTTTTCTAGGCGTGCATCAAATGAGTCAACATATATCGTTAAGCTATCCATGAACACCTCCATGCAGTTCTGTAGTAAATCCGAGAAGATGTTGGTCATACGACCCTGAAATGTACTCGGAGCATTACACAGGCCAAATGGCATGTGACTGTACGCAAAAGTGCCAAATGGGCAGGTGAAGGTAGTCTTGTACTAATCTTCAAGTGCAATGTGAATCTGCATGTATCCTGAGAATCCGTCCAAAAAATAGTAGTGGAATTTTCCTGCTAATTTTTCCAGGACTTGATCAATGAAAGGCAAGGGAAAATGATCATTGCGAGTAGCCTGATTTAGTCTTCTATAATCAATGCAGACTTGCCAGCTATTCTGAATTTGCGTTGGTACTAACTCATCTTGCTGGTTTTTCATGACCATCATCCCGAATTTCTTTAGTACAACTTGCACAGGGCTCACCCATTGGCTATCCGAAATGGGGTAGATGATCCCTACAGCAAGAAGCTTAGTGACTTCCTTTTTTACTACATCCAAGATTGTCATATTCAATCTTCTTTATTGTTTTCTTATGGGCTTGAATTCCTCCTCCATTAAGATTCTGCGCATGTAGATAGAGGGGTTTATGCTAGGAAGGTTTGAAAGCTTCCACCCAATTACCTTCTTATGCTTCCTAAGGATGTTCAACAACTTGCCTTCTTGCTTCTGGTGGAGGTTGTTCGGATTGATAACTAGGAGTTGTTGTTCGTTATCCAGGTAGGCATATTTTAGGTGATTTAGCAATGGTTTTAATTCCAGCGGTGGTGGTGGAGATGAGGGATTTTCATGAACAGGTTTCGGATTCGGTTGGCCAGTTTGACTTGAACTCGGCACCGGTTATGCCAACATGATTTCGACCTTTGGCTATAGTGGCCGACTTCTTTCCGTATCTTCAGTTCTTGTCGAATTCGAGTCGGCTTCAGGTTTTTGTGTAGCCTTGGGGTCGGATCTAGATGGAATAGTGAGTTTAGCTCTTGCTTGCTTCTGGTCTTCATTGGCCGAGATGGTTTCGACAAGCATGTCGGCCTTGTCTCTCAACTATTCGGCTGAGTTAACTCCTGTCTTCTCTTCGTCTCAGCCTCTTTTGGCCGTGGATTCGGCCATGAACATTGTTGCTAGTTGTGCAGAGAAGGGCTTTTTGGTTTTGGCAATTTTTACTTCTACATTATTTGCACACTCCAGGTTTTCATGATTGCACACTTGGTTTATTACTTCAAGCAATTCAGCTTCGAAATCCAAGTCGACAATGTCATCATGCTGATCCTCAGAGTTGGAAGGATTATATACTTCTTCATAGTCGGCCTCTGTTGTGGACCCTAGGCAGCTGATCACATCAGTACCTCCAACAAAATTTTCACTATCTTCACTACTGCTGTCTAGTTGAAGATATTCTTCAACCAGTTCATCAATCAAATCAATGACATAGAGAGAATGGTCTTTGGTGGGGTGCTTCATAGCTTCGAAAATGTTGAACTACACCAAGGTGTCACCAAATTCCATCGAGAGCATCTCGGCATGCACGTCGATCTTTGTTCTAGTTGTCATCAGGAACGGTCTCCCCAAAATTAAAGTTGATCCTTTCCCAAATGTCTCATCCTCCATGTCTAGCACGTAAAAATCAGCTAGAAAAATTAGCTCGTTGACTTGAACAAGGACATCCTCGAGAGCACCCAGAGGTTGGACAATGCTTCTATTTGCAAGCTAGATTGTCATCCCTGTAGGCTCCAGATCACCAAAGTTTAGGGCTTTGTAGATTGACGTTGGCATGACATTAATTGAGGCTTCAGATCCGGCATTGGCTTTCGCAAAAGTACATTCGCCAATGGTGCATGGAATTGAAAAGATTCCGGGATCTCTACATTTCTTTGGTAAGGCTTGCACACCTACAATGAATTCTTCATTTTTGGTCAACGCCGACACTATACCTCCTGCTTCCACACTCCATTTCATCTTCTTCCTCTTGTGTACACACAATTCCTTGAGGAACTTACATACTTAGGAATCTGCTTGATGGCGTCAAGAAGTGGGATGTTGATTTCCACCTTGCGAAACATCTTTAGCAGCTCTTCATCTGATTCATGCTTCCTTGCCGAGATGGTCCGAGTTGGAAACGACGCTAGGACAGTTTTCTCTGGCCGAGACTACGAGTTAGCATCCGATTCGGAGTCGGCTTTAGCTGATCTCGACAACTGTTGCGCTAGTTGAGATAGTTCTTTTCCACTTCTTAACGTAACTGCACTTGCGTTCCCTATCGAATTCAGAATTGTTTGAGAAGGAAGGTTCCTGGATCTAGCCGACTATAATTGGCTCACAGTGTTGGCTAACTGACCTATCTGCGTCTTACGTCTTGGATGGTGGCGGTCATATTCTGCTGGAACTGCATGTTGTTGGAGCTCACAGATTGCTAGAACTCCAGGTTGCTAGCAGCTAGCTGCTTCATCAGGTCTTCCACAGATAGAAAGTTTCCTTGAGGTCGCAATCTCTATTGCTGCTGCTGTTGAAATGGTAGTGTTTGATATGGCAGAGTCGGTTGTTGATAACTTGCTTGTCTTTGATGCGCATTCGGTGTGGACCCGAATTGTTGAGCTGTATGATGATGAGTGTTCTTCTAGTCGTTTTAAACGCTTATCAAATAACTAAAGCTAACTATAGTATAGCTAACCCTAGGTCATTCTTCTCAAGGACACAATGTGCTCAGTTGTGATTTAGTGTGGAGCAAACGGAAGTAGAATCTAAGTGTAAAATACCGACTCGTCTCGACACTGGCCGAGTTGCTCTCAAAAGAGACTGAATCGAGTCGACCTCGACAAAGACAATCCAGCTTGGTCTCGGTTAAGTGCAGACAGACGCTACAGAGGTTGACTACCTCTGTCTCAGACTTAAAAGCAATAAATGAGGGGGGGTTTTGGAACGCAATTGGAATCAAAACAAAGGTTAACTACAATCAAAACTGAATTTAACTACGATGCAAATGCAATTACGCTACTCCTAATGTTATTGCTATTACTGTGTTCATGTTTAGTTCCAATAATCAAGTTCTTTCTGGTTCAATCACTCCAATTACAGTCCTCATCAGCCTCTAGTATTCTTATGGCAATTGCCCAAGGTCCGTCCCTTACCATACCGAGGATTTACACAATCGCCACCTCATCAGTTGGCAGAGATTAAGTTCAAGCTGATTTTAGATTCTCAATTAACAATCGTTAAGTGATTACCTATTGAATTAGCTAAACCAGTTCCAATCGGCTTAGTTTAACATTGTTTCGTTACCATGTGCAATCGCAACGCAGTAACTGAACTTAGATTTCAGAATTGCAACAGAGATCAGGAAGCAGAAAACACTTGTAATATTGAAAGCAAAATACAAACACAGGGCCTGGATTCGATGATTCCATCGTCCACGAAAATCGCCATGGACGACGGTGATGATTCACCTCTACTAGCTAGGATGCTGAGGTTCAGTTCCACCAGAGTGCGTTGGTGCTCGAATCGGTCTCCTATGATAACCTTCGGCTTCTCTATTCCTAGCCTGCATTTCCTTAATCGAGAGAAATGCCATTAACAGTGCCGTGTACCACCGTGGGTGGAGGAGAAGAAAACGAGAGAGAATTTGGAAATTATGGACGCGGGAAGGTTTGAATGCCAAAAGCCCCTATTCGTTCAGCGTTCTATCTATTTATACAAGAGTGGACACAACTAACGATGCTAACATAATTACATGTACAATTCCTATTCTGCCCTTGTTGTGACTTGCGTTGCAAGCTACTCCAGGTAGTGACGTGGAGCTGAGCTGGACCCAAGGTGGCTCTGATTGCTGACGTGGAGTTTCGCCTGGATCTACCTGACTGGGCTCCATGCATGGGTTGAGTCTCGGCCTGGCCGAGAGGCTCTCGGCCTGGGCTTCTGATGGCGGGCTGAGCTTGGCGAACCTGCAATGAAGAGATAGTTAGCTAAAAACCTTGATTAAGCATAGGTTGTGTTTTACTCAAGTTTAGGCCATTAATCTGGATCTTAGCTAACAGTCATCTTTTAAGCTCGTGAGTTGCCCAATAGTACCCTTCTTAGGTCCACTTAAGATGTACATTTTATGACTCATAAAAACCCCCACACTTAGCCTTTTGCACTCCTGGGCAAAACATATGACTTAATTAAGGGTGACTTTAGTGAGAGATTTTTCTGTTTGATTTCCTTAAGCTGACTCTACAGAGTCGGCCTCTCTTCATCCCGGTTCAAAGCGCTCATGCAATCAGGGAGATACTTCCTTTGGTTCTCAAGGGCCTTCATGGTTTCCAATTGGGAAGGGGTCCCCCAAGAGTGATAGAACTTTTACTCATGTGCTCAATTTTCTCGCTTCTCTCAAGTGTCTGGGCTGTGTTTACACTCAGCATTGCATGGAATTGGTGTTATTATATCTTGACAGAGCTCTCCTCTTACACCTGCGAAACACAACAGTTATGATCACTAGGACTTTTCTGGTTTATAGCGAGGTTGAGGTTATGGGTCGAATAGATGTAAGAAAACTAGCTTCAGGACCCACGGGATGGAGAGGAGCAATGGGAGTATGAGGGCAGTCCCGGTTGCTGTGGTCTCCTTTGATCTTTATTTACTCACCATTTTACATTCTTTCTTCTTCTACTCATGCAACTTGCTGATTTTGTTTATTTCAACTTATTTATTTCAGCTGCCTATTTTTTGGTTATGTTTTCTTCTTCTAGTTAATGTTTTCTGTTTTTATGTACTTTCTCTTCTTTTCTTTCATTTCATTTTCTCTTCTTCTTCTCTTCTTCTGAACCTTCAGCTTCTTTTTGACCGAATTCTGCTCCCTAGACTTCCCTCACACTTGATTCTAACTCACTCCCAAGACGATTCCACGGCTCCTCGGCTTCTCGAGGGTGAGGTAAGAATGGTTATTCTAGCCTCGGCTTGTAGTGAGCTGCAAGAAAAAGTGGTCAATTTCGGCTCAAAAAGGAAGGTGACAAGGGTCAGCTTGTTTTTGGACAGCTTATTTGGCTCTAGGCTCATAAGAAATATGGCCTAGATCATTTCATTCCTGCATGTGTACAATAGTTGTATCTAGAGAGTTAAGGCAAAATTCAGCACACACAATTAACATGCTTGCAAAAATCACTCAAAAAGAAGGGAGATGGTAGAGTGTAAGCCATCTCTATTGCAAGGCTCATATTCTCACATTGGCTAATTCTGTTTCTTCACTCTGAAGGTTCCCTCTTCCTATTTTCACCACTTACCGCTTAGGACCCAGAGGTTTGGTTCCCTCCAAGCAGAGGCGGCTTCTGCTCGGGAATGAAGAGATTCCTTCTGCTGGCTCGTTAGACTCTCGAATTCAACAAGGAATTTCCTCTCTTCTTTTTGGACACGTAATTCTGCTAAGACAAGGCCATTCCGGCTGTGGCAGACTCGGTAGTGGAGACTTTTATTAAACACAAACTTAAGCAGCAAAAATACTAATGAGACTTAAAATAGTATATTAGATATGTAAGAAACGAAATAAAAAAAAAGTTAGAGAGAATGAAAGAGTTAGAGAAGAGAAGAGCAGGTATGACGTGAATGATCAGTTCTAGGTGGACAGAACCCCCCAACCCCCACACTTAGTTTGAGCATTGTCCTCAATGTGAAGAGGTTGGCCGAGTTGGCTTAGGCTGTTCCATCTGGTGGAGTCGGTTCCACCAAGGAGATGCTCTCCGTATATTCTCCCGTTGGGGCTGGTCCTTCGAGGAAAGGTTTGACTTGGTGCCCGTTGACCTGAAAGGTGCAATTGGTATGTTCTTCGTTGAGTTGTACTGCACCATGGGGAAATATGTTAGTGGTAACAAAAGGTCCATCCCATCTGGAACGAAGCTTACCTGCTATGAGCTTTAATCTGGAGTTGAAGAGCAACACTTTTTGGCCAATATGGAGATCTTTTCTCAGGATCTTTTGGTCATGAAATTTTTTTACCTTTTGCTTGTAGATCGTGGTGTTCTCATAGGCTTCCCTACGAAGTTCGTCTAATTCTTGAAGCTGGAATTTCCTATGCTCTCCGGCTTGGTCATAGGCCATGTTACATTGCTTGACTGCCCAGTAAGCTTTGTGCTCTAGCTCCACAGGGAGGTGGCAGGCTTTCCCGAAAACAATTCGGTAGGGAGACATCCCTAGCGGTGTTCGGTATGCAGTCCTGTGAGCCCGTAGCACATCTTCAAGGTGTCTGCTCTAGTCCTTCCTGCTGGGATTTGTCATCTTTTTCAATGTATGCTTAATTTCCCTGTTAAACACCTCAGCTTGCCCATTAATCTGGGGGTGGTATGTTGTAGCTATCTTGTGTGCCACCCCATATTTTTGAAGAAGGGAGGCCATGGCTCGGTTGCAGAAGTGACTCCCCTGGTCATTGATGGGTCATAAAATGCACATCCTAAGTGGACCTAAGAAGGGCACCATTGAACAACTCACGAGCTTAAAAGATGACTGTTAGCTAAGATCCAGATTAACGGCCTAAACTTGAAGTAAAACACAATCTGTGCTTAATCAAGATTTTTAGCTAACCATCTCCTCATTGCAGGTTCAGCCAAACTTAGCCCGCCATCGGAAGCCCAGGCCGAGAGCCTCTCGGCCAGGCCGGGACTCAACTTATGCAGAGAACCCAATCAGGCAGGTCTAGGTGGAACTCCACGTTAGCAATCAGAAATACCGTGGATCCAGCTCAGCTTCACGTCACTACCTAGAGTAGCTTGCAACGCAAGTCACAGCAAAGGGTAGAGTAGGAATTGTTCATGTAATTCTGTTAGCATCGTTAGCTGTGCCCAATCATGTATAAATAGATAGAACTTTGAACGAATAGGGGCTTTTGGCATTCAAACTTTTTCCACGTTCATAATTCTCTTCTCCTCCGCTCACGGTGGTACATAGAGCTGTTAATGGCGTTTCTCTCGATTGAGGAAATGCAGGTTGAGAACTGAGAGGCCGAAGGTTATCAGAGGAGACCGATTGGAGCACCAACGCACTCTGGTGGACCTGAACCTCAGCGTCTTAGCTAGTTGAGGTGAATCATCGCCGTCGTCCGTGGCGATCGTCGTGGAAGATGGAATCATCGAATCCAGGCCCTGTGTTTGTATTTTGCTTTCAATATTACGAGCATTTTCTGAATTCTGAACTCCATTGCATTCCTGAAATCTAAGTTCAATTACCGTGTTGCGATTGCACCTGGTAGAGGAACAATGCTAAACTAAGCCGATTGGAACTGGTTTAGCTAATTCAGTAGGTAATCATTTAACAATTGTTAATAGGGAACCTAAAATCAGCTCTGAACTTAATCCCTGTCAACTGATGAGGTAGCGATTGCATAAATCCTCGGTATGGAAATGGACGAACCTTTGGCGATTGCCATAAGAACATTGGAGGCTGATGAGGATTGTAATTGGAATGACCGAACCAGAAAGGACTTGATTATTGAAACTAAAACATGGACACAGTAACAGTAATAGTGTTAGGAGTAGCGTAATCGCATTTTGATTATAGTTGACTTCTGTTTGATTCCAATTGCATTTCAACCCCCTTGTTTACTGCTTTCTAAGTCTGAGACAGAGACAGTCCATCTCTGTAGCGTCTGTCTGCATTCAACCGAGACCAAGTCGGACCGTCTCTGTTGAGACCGACTCGGTTCAGTCTCTGTTGAGAGCAACTCGGCCGTTGCCGAGACGAGTCAGCATTCTACATCTCAGATTCTACTCACTTCACTGTACACCAATTCACAACTGAACACACTGTGTCCTTGAGAAGAATGACCTAGGGTTAGCTATACTATAGTTAGCTTTAGTTATTTGATAAGCGCGTAAAACGACTGTAAAAACGCACATCATTAAATTGGCGCCGTTGCCGGGGACACAAGTTCTTTTGTGTTTCAGTGTGTCAAGTAAACCGAGTCGAATCCGAGTTGTAAGAAGTTTCGTTTAGAGTTTTTGAGTCTGAATTTGTCAATAAATCTCTACGTGAATTCACTGATAAAATAAAAACAAATATATACATATAGATATAGAATAAATTCTCAATTCTGCATTGCATACATTAAATTTTCTGACTCTCCATTACATTTAATTTTGCATACATTTCATTTAATTTTGCAGTAGAATTAATTGTTGTTTTAGTTACTTTAAATCCCGCATGATGCATGACTAGGAGTAGCACTGACCCATTGTATGTCTTTGATCCAGAGATAGAACTAACTTTACGCAGATTGCGAAAAATTAGAAATACCACAGTAAATATCAGTAGTGGTGTGAATTCTGCCATTAACTCTTACCAGTTTTGTACTGACCATTTTATTACTAGTGCTAACAATTTCACAGAGCCAGGGCAGATGGAACACCAAGACAGGACGTTGAAGGAGCTAGCTACTCAGATGTGGTGTACCAACCATGGTGTATCCAATATCCACAATGGAGCCGGCTCGGACATATGAATTGAAGTCTGGTTTGATACACTTGTTGCCTAAATTTCATGGTCTTGCAGGAGAAGACCCCCACAAACATCTCAAAGAATTTCATGTGGTTTGTTCCACGATGAGGCCGCAGGGAATCCCAGAAGACTACATAAAGATGAAGGCATTCCCATTCTCTCTGGATGGAGCTGCAAAGGACTGGCTATATCTGCAGCTAGCACTCTTCAACACCTGGGGAGATATGAAACGGACCTTCCTGGAAAAATTTTTCCCAGCCTCTAGGACTGCGACCATAAGGAAGGAAATCTGTGGGATAAGGCAGCACACAGGAGAAACTCTGCACGACGAGTACTTTGGGAGCTCTTCAACAAGCTCTGTGCCACCTGTCCTCACCACCAGATCAGCGAGCAACTGCTGATCCAATACTTCTACGAGGGATTATCCATGATGGACAGGAGTATGATTGATGCCGCCAGTGGAGGAGCATTAATGGACAAAACACCAGTAGCAGCAAGGCATTTGATCTCGAACATGGCAAGCAACACTCAACAATTTGGGATCAGAGGGCCGAATCCGTCTCGGCCAGTGAACGAAATCGGTGCAGCCTCCAACCAAAGGCTGGAGAACCAGCTGACCGAACTGACATCTCTGGTGAGACAACTGGCTGTTAGTCAACATCATCCAGCCATGGCAGCAAAAGTTTGTGGCATATGTACCTCAACGGAGCATCCAACTGATATGTGCCCCACTCTGCAAGAAACCGAGTCTAGCCAAACCGAAAGTGTTGGAGCTGTAGGAGGATTTCAATATGGGAAGCAACCCTATCAGAACCGGCAATTCGATAACCAATCATATGGGAAACAACCATTAGGCTAATCCACAGCCAGGACCATATGCGGCTCAAAGAACTGGATTCATGCCGAATGTGCCCTATGGGACAACTAGTTATCAGCAGCCGAGTTCACAATACTCAACATCATCCCTCCCACCTCAGCAACAGAGAACTCCTACCCAAGATAACTCTCCATCACTAGAAGATTTAATGAAGCAGCTGGCAGGAGCAACATAGAATTTCAGCAGTTAGTGAGCTCCAAAGAACCTACAATTCCAATGAATATGACCGCCACCATCCAGGACCTCAAGATGCAGATAGGACAGCTAGCAAATACTGTGAGCGAGTTACAGTCAGCCGGCTCAAGCAGCCTTCCCTCCCAACCCATTCCGAATCCGAGAGGGAATGCCAATGCAGTAATACTCAGAAGCGGCAAAGAATTACTTCAGCCTGCACAACATCAAGTACTGCAACCAGCTGAAGCCGACTCTGAAGCAATGGCCGACTCACCGTCTCAACCACAGACAACTGTCCCATTGCCATTTCCATCCCGGACCGCCCTCGGCACGAAAAACCAGATTCTGATGACGAGCTGTGAAGATGTTCCTAAGGTGGAAATCAACATTCCACTTCTCGATGCGATCAAGCAAATTCCGAAGTACGCAAAATTCCTCAAGGAATTATGCGTACACAAAAGAAGAAAGATGAAGGGGAATCAAGAACTCGGAGGTGTGGTCTCAAGCTTAACCAGGAACCACCCCACTGAAGGAATTTCGCAGGTCTTACCAGAGAAATGCCGAGACCCTGGTATCTTCTCGGTCCCATGCACCATCGGTGATTCCACATTCGCTGATGCCATGTTGGACTTAGGGGCGTCAATCAACGTCATGCCGGAATCAACTTACAGGTCCCTCAATCTTGGAGATCTAGAACCCACAGGGATGACCATACAACTTCCTAATAGAAGTATCGTGCAACCCCTGGGAGTTCTCGAAGATGTCCTCGTCCAAGTGGATGAATTAATTTTTCCAGCTGATTTTTATGTGCTCGACATGGAGGACGAGTCATCAGAGAAAGGATCAACATTGATATTGGGGAGACCATTTTTAATGACAGCAAGGACGAAGATTGACGTACATGCCGGAACGCTTTCTATGGAATTCGGTGACACAATGGTGCAGTTCAATATCTTTAAAGCCATGAGGCACCCCACCGAAGACCACTCACTCTTTGGTATAGATATCATGGAAGAATTAGTGGAAGAATATTTCCAACTAGACAACTGCAGTGAGGGAGTGGAAGATCTTGCTGGAACTGCTGCCACCAGTAGCTGCTCGAAGGCTGACCATTGGGAAGCACTGGAGACCCCAGCCTTTGAGGAAGATCACAGCGACATCAGCAACTTGATGTTTGAAGAAGAATTGACTAAGTTAATAAACCAAGTTTGCTATTCCAAGCCCTCGGAGAGCAAGAACAATGCAGAGGTAAAAGTTGCCAAAACTAGAAAGCTCATACATGCACAAATTGGCAACTATATTCACAAATGAAGTGAAGTCGGCCAAGAAGGCCGAGTCCATGCAAGGTCAAAAGTCAACTCGGCCAACGAGTCAAACACGTGGCCGACACCGAAACCATCTCGGCCGGTGAAGACCAGACCGAGCTCATTTCCTCACCCGGACTCAGGACCGAAACCATAAGGAGAGCCGAGGCCGACTCTACCCAACCGGAAGCCGAAACAAGCCTTCCAAGTCGGCCGAAGCACGACAAGGTCGAGTCCATAACGGCAATCATGATGCCGAATCAAGAACAAGCCGGCCAGTCGGACCCGAGAGTCGTAACTCAGGAATCTCCAGTTCCATCTCCACCGCCCCCAGAGTTGAAACCATTGCCTAGCCACCTCAAATATGCCTTTTTGGACAGTGAACAACAACTCCCAGTCATCATTGCAAGTAACCTCCTCTTAGAACAAGAAGACAAGCTGCTGGAAGTCCTTAGGCAACACAAAAAGGCAATCGGGTGGAAACTTTCTGACCTTCCAGGTATTAACCCCTCCATATGCATGCACAGAATATTAATGGAGGAGGACATTAAGCCCATAAGGCAACAGCAACGAAGGCTGAATCCTACCATTCTAGACGTGGTCAAGAAAGAAGTCACGGCTGCTTTGCAGCAGGCATCATCTACCCTATCTCAGACAGCCAATGGGTAAGTCCTGTGCAAGAAAAGTGCCAAAGAAATCTGGAATGACCGTCACGAAAAACCAACAAGATGAGTTGGTACCTACACGGATTCAGAACAGCTGGCGGGTGTGTATAGATTATGAAGACTCAATCAGGCAACCCGCAAGGATCACTTTCCTTTGCCTTTTATTGACCAAATGTTAGAAAAAATAGCAAGGAAATCCCATTACTGTTTTCTGGATGGATTTTCAGGATACATGCAAATACACATAGCACCTGAAGATCAGCATAAAACCACCTTCACATGCCCCTTTGGCACATTCGCATACACTAGAATGCCATTCAGCCTATGCAATGCTCCGAGTACATTCCAACGCTGCATGATGAGCATATTCTCGGACTTGTTACAGGAGTGCATGGAAGTGTTCATGGATGACTTCACGGTTTATGCCGACTCCTTTGAAGCATGCCTGAACAACCTGTCCAAGGTGCTGAAGAGATGCACTGAAACGAATCTGGTTCTAAATTTTGAAAAATGTCATTTCATTGTGACCGAGGGAATAGTATTGGGACACTTAGTCTCCAACAGAGGCATCGAAGTGGACAAGGCGAAAATAGACATAATCTCCTCACTTCCCAACCCCACCTCTGTGAGGGAAGTTCGCTCATTTCTAGGACATGCAGGATTCTATAGAAGATTCATCAAGGACTTCAGCAAATTGGCTCTGCCTCTGTCCAAACTCCTACAGAAGGACGTGCATTTCAACTTTGACCAGCCCTGCATTATGGCATTTCAGGAGCTGAAGAATAAACTTACGTCTGCACCCATCCTGCAAGCACCAAGCTGGGACCTGCCATTTGAACTCATGTGCGACGCATCTAATTCGGCTTTGGGAGCTGTTCTCGGCCAGAGAGCACGAGTCGGCCAACCAGCGCATGTTATCGCATATGAGAAGGAACTTCTAGCAATCGTGTTTGCCTTGGACAAGTTCCGTTCTTACCTTCTCGGTTCTAAAATAATTGTATTCTCTGACCACGCTGCTCTAAAGTACCTGTTGAAGAAGCCGGATGCAAAGCCGAGACTGATCCGGTGGATGCTTCTTCTCCAAGAATTTGACCTGGAAATCAGAGACAAGAGAGGTGCCGAGAATGATGTAGCAGACCACCTAAGCAGGATTGAAGGAGAGAGTGAACAACCACCCATCCGAGACGAAGTTCCCCGATGAGCAACTCCTGCACATCCAAATGGGCTCCACCATGGTTTGCAGACATTTGTAACCGTAGCTACATCTCAATTTCCACCCATGGCATCTCGAACCTACAAGGAAAAGATCCGTAGTGATGCTAAGTATTACGTATGGGATGACCCCTATCTATGGAGATTATGCAATGATAAGATCATCCGCAGTGCATTCCCACGAGACCGAGATCAAGTCGGTCCTTCATCTCTGTCACTCGCCCCCGGAGGAGGCCACTACGGCTCATCTCGGACTGCCGGGAAAGTGCTTGATTGCGGCCTCTATTGGCCTTCCATTTTCCGAGACGCTCATAAATTGTCTCCACCTGTGACAGATGCCAAAAAGCAGGGATGGCCCGAGTCAAAGGCATGAAATGCCCCAAAGAGCCCATCCTATTCTGTGAAGTCTTTGACGTCTGGGGCATAGATTTTATGGGACCATTCCCAATCTCCAATGGCTATTCATACATCCTGCTTGCCGTTGATTATGTATCAAGATGGGTAGAAGCCATCCCCACCGTAACCAATGATGCCAAAGTAGTAGTGGACTTCGAAGTCCAACATTTTTGCAGGTTCGGGGTTCCAAAGGCGCCATCAATGACCAGGGGAGTCACTTCTATAATAGAGCTATGGCTTCCCTTCTTCAAAAATATGGAGTGGCACACAGGATAGCCACAGCATACCACCCCCAGACTAATGGGCAAGCCGAGGTGTTTAACAGGGAAATCAAGCATACACTGCAAAAGATGACAAATCCCAGCAGGAAGGACTGGAGCAGACTCCTCGAGGACGCTTTATGGGCACATAGGACAGCATATCGAACACCTCTCGGAATGTCCCCATACCGAAGAGTTGTTTTAAAGCAAAGCTTGTCATCTACCCGTAGAGCTCGAGCACAAAGCTTACTGGGCTGTCAAGCAATGCAACATGGCTTATGACCAAGCAGGAGAACATAGGAAGTTCCAACTTCAAGAACTAGATGAACTTCGCATGGAAGCCTATGAAAACGCCAGGATCTACAAGCAGAAAGTAAAAAAGTTCCACGACCAAAATATCCTGAGGAAAGATCTCCAGATTGGCCAAAAAGTGTTGCTATTCAATTCCAGATTAAAACTCATAGCAGGTAAGCTTCGCTCCAGATGGGATGGACCTTTTGTTATTACTGACATATTTCCCCACGGTGCAGTACAGCTAAGAGAAGAACAGACCAACCGCACCTTTCAGGTCAATGGGCACCAAGTCAAACCTTTCCTCGAAGGTCCAGCACCAATGGGAGAGAACACAGTGAGCATTTCATTGGTGGCGCCGACTTGGCCTACCCCTCCTATCTAAGCATTGAGGGCAATGCCGAGATTAAGTGTGGGGGTGGTTCTGTCCATTTTGGAACGGATCATTCACATCATATCTGCCCTTCTCTTCTCTAACTTTTTCAATTCCCTCTAACTTTTCCATTTCGTTTCTTACATACCCGACATACCATTTTAAGTCTCATTAGTATTTTTTCTGCTTAAGTTTCTGTTTAATAAAAGAGTCCCACTGCCGAGTCTGCCACAGCCGGAATGACCTTATCTTAGCAGAATTACGTGTCCAAAGGAAGAGAGGAAATTCCTCTTGCTGAGTCCGAGAGTCCGACAAGCCAGTAGAAGGAATCTCTATTCTCGAGCAAAAAGTCGCTCTGCCTGAAGGGAACCAAACCTCTGGGTCCCAAGTGCTAAATGGTGAAAATGGGAAGAGGGAGCCTTCAGAGTGAAGGAACAGAATCAGCCAGCGTGAGAATTTAAGCCTTGCAACAGAGACGGCTTACACTCTGCCATCTCTCTTCTTTCTGAATGATTTTTGCAAGCATGTTAATTGTGTATGCTGAATTTTGCCTTAACTCTCTGGATACAACTATTTTACACATGCAGGAATGAAATGATCTAGGCCATATTTCTTATGAGCCCAGAGCCAAATAAGCTGTCCAAAAAACAAGCTGACCCTTGTCACCCCCTTTTGAGCCTAAATTGACCACTTTTCTTGCAGCTCACCACAAGTCGAGGCCAGAAAAACCATTCTTACCTCACCCTCGAGAAGCCGAGGAGTCGTGGAATCGTCTTGGGAGTGAGTTAAAATCAAGTGTGGGGGAAGTCTAGGGAGCTGAAGTCGACCAAAAAGCAGCTGAAGGTTCAGAAGAAGAAAAGAAAGAAAGAAGGAAATGGAATGAAAGAAAAGAAAAGAAAGTACATAAAAATAGAAAACAGGAAGCTCGAATGAATGAGCTGAAATAAACAAAGATCAGCAAGCTGCATGAGTAAAAGAAAGAAAGAATGAAAAACGGCGAGTAAATAAAGAACAAAGGAGACCACAACAACCGGGACCGCCCTCATACTGGTTACACTCACTCCCCATTGCTCCTCTCCTCCCCGTGGGTTCTGAAGCTAGTTTTCTTACATCTATTCGACCCATAACCTCAACCTCGCTACAAGCCAGAAAAGTCCTAGTGATCATAACTGCTGTGTTTTGCAGGTGAAAGAGGAGAGCTCTGTCAAAATATGGTGACACCAATCCCATGCAATGCTGAGTGTAAACACAGCCCAGACACTTGAGAGAAGCGAGAAAATTGAGTACATGAGTACAAGGTTCTATCACTCTGGGGGCACCCTTTCACAATTGGAAACCATGAAGGCCCCTGAGAACCAAAGGAAGTAGCTCCCTGACTGCACTAGCGCTTTGAACCGGGATGAAGAGAGGCCGACCCTATAGAGTCAGCTTAAGGAAATCAAACGGGAAATTCTCTCACTAAAGTCACCCTAAAATTGAGTCGTATGTTTTGCCCAGAGTAAAAAAAGGCTAAGTGTGGGGGTTTGATGGGTCATAAAATGCACATCCTAAGTGGACCTAAGAAGGGCACCATTGAACAACTCACGAGCTTAAAAGATGACTGTTAGCTAAGATCCAGATTAACGGCCTAAACTTGAAGTAAAACACAACCGTGCTTAATCAAGATTTTTAGCTAACCATCTCCTCATTGCAAGTTCAGCCAAACTTAGCCCGCCATCGGAAGCCCAGGCCGAGAGCCTCTCGGCCAGGCCGACTCAACTTATGCAGAGAGCCCAATCAGGCAGGCCCAGGTGGAACTCCACGTTAGCAATCAGAAATACCGTGGATCCAGCTCAGCTTCACGTCACTACCGGGTAGCTTGCAACGCAAGTCACAGCAAAGGGTAGAGTAGGAATTGTTCATGTGATTCTGTTAGCATCGTTAGCTGTGCCCAATCATGTATAAATAGATAGAACTCTGAACGAATAGGGGCTTTTGGCATTCAAACTTTTTCCACGTTCATAATTCTCTTCTCCTCCGCTCACGGTGGTACATAGAGCTGTTAATGGCGTTTCTCTCGATTGAGGAAATGCAGGTTGAGAACTGAGAGGCCGAAGGTTATCAGAGGAGACCGATTGGAGCACCAACGCACTCTGGTGGACCTGAACCTCAGCGCCTTAGCTAGTTGAGGTGAATCATCGCCGCCGTCCGTGGCGATCGCCGTGGAAGATGGAATCATCGAATCCAGGCCCTGTGTTTGTATTTTGCTTTCAATATTACGAGCATTTTCTGAATTCTGAACTCCATTGCATTCCTGAAATCTAAGTTCAATTACCGTGTTGCGATTGCACCTGGTAGAGGAACAATGCTAAACTAAGCCGATTGGAACTGGTTTAGCTAATTCAGTAGGTAATCATTTAACGATTGTTAATAGGGAACCTAAAATCAGCTCTGAACTTAATCCCTGTCAACTGATGAGGTAGCGATTGCATAAATCCTCGGTATGTGATGAGTCACAATTTATACATCTTTAAGACACCTAAGAAGGGTATTTGCAAGACTATTCTGTGCTTAAGAATTAATTGTTAGCTAAGATTCATTTACTGGGCTTAAATATAGAGAAAATACAAATCTGTGTTAATTCGAAAGTCTTAGCTAATAAAAGTATCAGCCCTTCTTTTGCAGGTCAAGCCGAGTCAACCAAGAGTTAACAGAAGAGCCTCACCGAGTTGAAGTCGCCCCGGCCAAGACCGACTGCCTCGCCAACCAGACTGCCTCGGCAACCCACACCTTGCAGTCCATCAGCCCAATAAAGAGCGGCCCAACTGTGTTTCCACATCGGCTATCCAGCTCAGAGGCCAGCTCAGCTGCCATGTCACTCTTGGAGAATCTGCCATGTCACGTTGGAAGATCTGCACAGGGGTAGAATAGAACATTCACATTGTAATTCTGTTAGGATATTTTATAGCGTCACCCAACGCGCAACTCGTGTATATATAGGAGGAGCTGCGCACTTTTTCTGGGTCTTGGAGTTCACTTTAAGTCCACACTCACTGTATCCATTTTCTCGCTCCCGCTCTCTCCATTTTCACGGTGGTGCACGGTGCTGCATTGGTGCTTCTCTCGATTGAGGAAGTGCAGGTCTAAGACTGGGAAGCTGGACGTTTACCAGAGGGGACCGATCAGACTACTGACGCACTCTGGTGGAACTGATCCTTAGCGCTTAGGCTAACGGAGGTGAACCACCACCATCAACCTTGGCGATCGTTGAGGAAGATGGAGCCATCCGAATTCGACCACTGTATTTGTATTTTGTTTCTGTTAATTGATTTCGTTCTGCATTTCATATCTCTGTTTCTCCTTCCTCTACTTTAATTCACGTTGAACCGCTGATTGCAATTTAACTGTGAACAATGTTAAGCTAAGCCGATTGAAACTGGTTTAACTAATATAGTAGGTAACCATTTAACGATTGTTAATAGGGAACCTAAAATCAGCTCTGAACTTAATCCCCTGTCAACCGATGAGGTAGCAATTGCATAAATCCTCGGTGATGGCAATGGACTAATATTTGGCGATCGTCATAAGACTACCCAAGGCTGATATGGACTGAGAACTGGAGATTGGAACATGGACTGACTTAATTAATGGAACTGAATCTGAATACAGTTATATAATAATAATAGATAAGTAGTAACAGAGTATACATTCCCTCGCATTCATAGTCTTAGTTTATTTTTGCTTACTTGCATTCAAAACCCCCGTTACTGCTTTCTTTACTGTTTTCTGGTTGAGACAGAGGTAGTCCCCCCTCAGAAGCGTGCCTTGTCTGCACTCAGCCGAGACCAAGCCGAATAGTCTCTGCCGAGACCATCTCTGCTCAGTCTCTGCCGAGTATGACTCGGCCACAACCGAGAAGAGTCAACACTTCATATCTTAGATTCTGCATTGTTTAACTTGACACTAAATCACAATTGAGCACACTGTGTCCTTGAGAAAAATGACCTAGGGTTGACTATACTATAGTTAGCTTTAGTTATTTGATAAGCGCGTAAAACGACTATATAAACGAGCATCATCAAATTGGCGCCGTTGCCGGGGACACAAGTTTTTTTGTGTCTTTGTGTGCCAAGTTAATTGATGCTGAATCCCGAGTCTGTAAAGTGTCTGTCAAGTCAGTCTATTGAGTCTTTCTAAATTTGTCGGTGTCTGTCTTTTGAATAAAATAGCATGCTGATAACACTAACTTTGCATCTTGATAATGGCTAACTTTCTGTTCCATTAGCCATAACACTAGCTCTTATTTTTCTGCATGATTGATTTTTTACAATGCATAACTGTCTCTAACTTTTCTTTCTGTAAACCTGCTCTTTACTTTCTGCATATCTGACTTTGTTTCATTCTATAATCTCTATTCTCTTTTGTCTCAAAAAAAAAAAAAAAAAAAAAAAAAAAAAAAGGGAGACCGTAGAGGAGTCGGCCAAAGAGGACCGAGAGAGTAAGAAAGGATCCAAGTTCACTCGGCCAAGTAACCAAGAGCCAAGGCCGACATCACCTCGGTCAATAAAGACAAGAAGCAAGCACGAACCGAAGTCTAGTTCTATTCGGATCCGACTTCATAGCTGAACAAAGGGCTGA
The DNA here is from genome assembly GCA_025330945.1 of Mucuna pruriens. Taxonomy (NCBI): domain Eukaryota; kingdom Viridiplantae; phylum Streptophyta; class Magnoliopsida; order Fabales; family Fabaceae; genus Mucuna; species Mucuna pruriens. Next base: position 242,274 of record JAENHJ010000106.1, read on the forward strand.
GTCCAACTCCACTTCGGCAAGAACTATTTCAGTAAGAAGGAGTCAGCCAGAGCAGCCAAAGGCCGACATCATGTCGGCACACCTGGTGTCGAGTCGAAATCAAGTCGGCCAGCCGGATCTAAAGTCATCAACTTCAGATAGAACTGGCTTCGGCAGATAGCATACCTTGAACCTGTCCCGTTATTCTCTCTCTGGTTATAGCATGCATTGAGGACAATGCAAATTTTAAGTGTGGGGGGGATACTGTTGACATCATTTAAGCTTGCTGCATTCTGTCCACCATGTTTTATTTTGTTGTGATTGTTTTGTTTCAATTTGAATTTCTTTTGAACTTTTGTCATCGTTTTCCTTTGTTTTCAATAAAAGCTGTCCAAGCCGAATCCAATTCGGCTCTGTGCCGTCTTGGCCGGATCCGAAGTGACTTCGGCTTGGTAAGATTTCAATTCCGTCATTTCGTTTTTTGTTGATGTCCTCCTAGCAGAATTCCAAATTGGATTGACGAAAATAAACTGTTTTGGAAAGAATCTTGAATTGGCTTCTGGAAATTTGGAAAAGACAGTAAGAAGTAACTCTGCAACTTTGGCAAGAGATTTCTCTAGCTTGAGGGAATGAAACTTTTGTGCTCTAGTCAGTGATTGACTGAAAAACTGAAAAGGAAACCCTCTGTGATAGAGCAAATGCAACCTGTGTGAGAGCTTGAGCCTTTGTAAATACTTATGGCTTGCATCTTGCCATTCTCCTTTTTCTTGTGTGATTTTTTTTGCATTCATGATTAACTGTATATTCTGCATTTTGCCTCAACTCTCTAGATACAACTGTTTTCACATGCAGGAATGACATGATTTAGGCCATGTTTCTCATGAGCCCTGAGCCAAATAAAGCCTACCTGAACAAATGTATCTGTTGTTTCCCCATTTGAGCCTAACTAACCATTCTTCCTTTTGACAGCTCACTACAAGCCAAGGCCAGAAAAACCATGAATTAACCTTACCCTATGGGAGCAGAGGAGCTTTGGAATTGTTTTGGGAGTAAGTCATGATCAAGTGTGGGGGAAACTCCAGGAAGCAAAACATTGTTCAACACTCTCCCAAGCTCAAAGAGCAATAAAGGAATAAAGCGAGCAAAAGGAAGAAAAAGAAAAGTGGAAAGCAGCAGCTAAAATCTGAGCTGAAGCAAATAAAGAAAGAAAGCAGCTGCATAAATGTATTGTATAAGAAAAAGAAAAGAAAATGAGCTGGTGGCAGCAAGAAGGAGAAATTGGCAGCAACTTACTCCCCATTGCTCCTCTCTTCCTCATGGGTCCTGAAACCAGTTTTTCCCATATATTATCCACCCCATGAACCAGCCTCGCTACAAGCCAAAAAGAAGTCCTAGTGATCATAACTGTGTTTTTGCAGGTGTAAGAAGAGAGCTTTGTCAAAGTATGGTAATTTCAGCTTCAAGAATGTTGAGTGTAGCCCAAACACAAAGGAGAGATGAGAGAGTTATGCGCTTAAATGAGAACTCTGTTACTCTTGGTTACCTTTTCTAGTTTGCAGGTCATGAATTTGACTAGAGCACCGAAGAAGTAATTTTCAGAAGGTTGAGTATCTTGATGCTAGGGTCAATGGGTACCGACTCTGTCTCGGTTGAACTGAAGGAAGCCAAGTGAAAAATTCTTTCTATCTTTAAAATTGCCCCTTGTTGATTTTCATTTTATTTTGCCCAGGAGTGCAAAAAGGGTAAGTGTGGGGTGTGATGAGTCACAATTTATACATCTTTAAGACACCTAAGAAGGGTATTTGCAAGACTATTCTGTGCTTAAGAATTAATTGTTAGCTAAGATTCATTTACTGGGCTTAAATATAGAGAAAATACAAATCTGTGTTAATTCGAAAGTCTTAGCTAATAAAAGTATCAGCCCTTCTTCTGCAGGTCAAGCCGAGTCAACCAAGAGTCAACAGAAGAGCCTCAGCCGAGTTGAAGTCGTCCCGGCCAAGACCGACTCCGTCTCGGCCAACCAGACTCGTCTCGGCAACCCACACCTTGCAGTCCATCAGCCCAATAAAGAGCGGCCCAACTGTGTTTCCACATCGGCTATCCAGCTCAGAGGCCAGCTCAGCTGCCATGTCACTCTTGGAGAATCTGCCATGTCACGTTGGAAGATCTGCACAGGGGTAGAATAGAACATTCACATTGTAATTCTGTTAGGATATTTTATAGCGTCACCCAACGCGCAACTCGTGTATATATAGGAGGAGCTGCGCACTTTTTCTAGGTCTTGGAATTCACTTTAAATCCACACTCATTGTATCCATTTTCTCGCTCCCGCTCTCTCCATTTTCACGGTGGTGCACGGTGCTGCATTGGTGCTTCTCTCGATTGAGGAAGTGCAGGTCTAAGACTGGGAAGCTGGATGTTTACCAGAGGGGACCGATCAGACTACTGACGCACTCTGGTGGAACTCGATCCTCGCCGCTTTTAGGCTAACGGAGGTGAACCACCACCATCAACCTCGCGATCGTTGAGGAAGATGGAGCCATCCGAATTCGGACCACTGTATTTGTATTTTGTTTCTGTTAATTGATTTCGTTTTGCATTTCATATCTCTGTTCTCCTTCCTCTACTTTAATTCACGTTGAATTCGCGATTGCAATTTAACTGTGAACAATGTTAAGCTAAGCCGATTGAAACTGGTTTAACTAATATAGTAGGTAACCATTTAACGATTGTTAATAGGGAACCTAAAATCAGCTCTGAACTTAATCCCTGTCAATTGATGAGGTAGCAATTGCATAAATCCTCAGTATGGCAATGGACGAATATTTGGCGATCGTCATAAGACTACCCAAGGCTGATATGGACTGAGAACTGGAGATTGGAACCTGGACTGGACTTAATTAATGGAACTGAATCTGAATACAGTTATATAATAATAATAGATAAGTAGTAACAGTAGTATACATTCCCTGCATTCATAGTCTTAGTTTATTTTCTGCTTACTTGCATTCAAAACCCCCCCTGCCATCTTTTTTTACTGTTTTCTGGTTGAGACAGAGGTAGTCCCCCTCTGTAGCGTCTGTCTGCACTCAGCCGAGACCAAGCCGAATAGTCTCTGCCGAGACCATCTCTGCTCAGTCTCTGCCGAGTATGACTCGGCCACAACCGAGAAGAGTCAACACTTCATATCTTAGATTCTGCATTGTTTAACTTGACACTAAATCACAATTGAGCACACTGTGTCCTTGAGAAAAATGACCTAGGGTTGACTATACTATAGTTAGCTTTAGTTATTTGATAAGCGCGTAAAACGACTGTAAAAACGCCCATCATCAGTATGGCAATGGACGAACCTTTGGCGATTGCCATAAGAACACTGGAGGCTGATGAGGATTGTAATTGGAATGACCGAACCAGAAAGGACTTGATTATTGAAACTAAAACATGGACACAGTAACAGTAATAGTGTTAGGAGTAGCGTAATCGCATTTTGATTATAGTTGACTTCTGTTTGATTCCAATTGCATTTCAACCCCCTTGTTTATTGCTTTCTAAGTCTGAGACAGAGACAGTCCATCTCTGTAGCGTCTGTCTGCATTCAACCGAGACCAAGTCGGACCGTCTCTTTTGAGACCGACTCGGTTCAGTCTCTGTTGAGAGCAACTCGGCCGTTGCCGAGACGAGTCAGCATTCTACATCTCAGATTCTACTCACTTCACTGTACACCAATTCACAACTGAACACACTGTGTCCTTGAGAAGAATGACCTAGGGTTAGCTATACTATAGTTAGCTTTAGTTATTTGATAAGCGCGTAAAACGACTGTAAAAACGCACATCAGTCATTGATGAGTGCTTTTGGGACACCGAACCTATAGAAAATATTGGACTTAAGAAAGTCCACTACTACCTTGGCATCATTGGTTCTGGTGGGAATGGCTTCTACCCATCTTGATACATAATCGACGGCAAGCAGGATGTATGAATAGCCATTGGAGATTGGGAATGGCCCCATAAAATCTATGCCCCAGACGTTAAAGACTTCGCAGAATAGGATGGGTTGTTGGGGCATTTCATGTCTTTGGTTCAGGGCCATCCCTGCTTTTTGACATCTGTCGCAGGTGGAGACAAATTGATGAGCGTCTCGGAAAATAGAAGGCCAATAGAGGCCACAATCGAGCACCTTCCTAGCAGTCCGAGATGAGCCGTAGTGGCCCCCTCTAGGGGCCGAATGGCAGAAGTGAAGGACCGACTTGATCTCGGTATCAGGAATGCACCTGCAGATGATCTTATCACTGCATAGTCGCCATAGATAGGGGTCATCCCATACGTAGTACTTAGTATCACTTCTGATCTTCTCTTTGTAAGTTCGAGATGCCTCAGGTGGAAATTGAGATGTTGCCACGAAATTACAAATATCTGCAAACCATGGTGTGGCCGTCTTGAGGTGCAGGAGTTGCTCATCAGGGAACTCGTCTCGGATAGGCAATTGTTCGCTTTCTCTTTCAATCCTGCTGAGGTGGTCCACTACAGAATTTTCAACACCTTTCTTATCTCTGATCTCCAAGTCGAATTCTTGGAGGAGAAGCATCTACGCGATCAGTTCTCGCTTGGCATCCGGCTTCTTCAACAAGTACTTTAGAGCCGCGTGATCGGAGAACACGACTATCTTAGAACTGAGAAGGTAGGGACGAAACTTATCCAAGGAAAACACAATTGCCAGAAGTTCCTTCTCAATTGTCGTGTAATTTTGCTGGGCCGAGTCCATGGTTCTAGACGCATACGCAATAACATGGACTGGTTGGCCGACTCCCACTCTCTGGCCGAGAACAGCTCCTAGTGCCGAATTGGATGCGTCGCACATGAGCTCAAATGGCAGGTCCCAGCTTGGTGCTTGTAGGATGGGTGCAGACGTAAGTTTGTCCTTCAGTTCCTGAAATGCCTCAATGCAGGGCTGGTCAAAGTTGAAATCCACATCCTTCTGTAGGAGTTTGGACAGAGGCAGAGCCATTTTGCTGAAGTCCTTGATGAACCTTCTATAAAAACCTGCATGTCGCAAGAATGAGCGAACTTCCCGCACAGAAGCGGGGTTTGGAAGGGAAGTGATTATGTCTATTTTAGCCTTGTCCACCTCGATGCCTCTGTTGGAGACTAGGTGTCCCAACACTATTCCCTCGATCACCATGAAATGACATTTTTTGAAACTTAGAACCAAGTTCGTGTCAGTGCATCTCTTCAGCACCTTGGACAGATTGTTCAAGCATGCGTCGAATGATTCTGCGTACACCATGAAGTCATCCATAAATACCTCCATGCAGTCTTGTAGCAAGTCCAAGAAGATACTCATCATGCAGCGTTGAAACGTGCTCGGTGCGTTGCATAGGCCAAATGGCATGCGTGTGTACGCAAAGGTACCAAATGGGCAAGTGAAGGTCATTTTGTGCTGGTCTTCCGGTGCAATGTGAATTTGCATGTATCATGAGAATCCATCCAAAAAACAGTAGTGGGACTTCCCTACTATCTTTTCCAGCATCTGGTCAATAAAAGGCAAAGGAAAGTGATCCTTGCGGGTTGCCTGATTTAGTCTTCTGTAATCGATGCACACCCGCCAGCTGTTTTGAATCCTCGTAGGTACCAACTTGTCCTGTCGGATTTTCATGACAGTCATCCCAAACTTCTTTGGCACTACTTGTACAGGACTCACCCATTGGCTGTCTGATATAGGGTAGCTAATGCCTGCAACAAGTAGCTTTGTGACTTCTTTTTTAACTACGTCCAGGATGGTAGGATTCAGCCTTCGTTGCTGTTTCCTTATGGGCTGGATGTCCTCCTCCATCAGTATTCTATGCATGCAGATGGAGGGGTTTATGCCTGGAAGGTCAGACAGTTTCCACCCAATTGCTTTTTTGTGCTGCCTTAGGACTTTCAGCAACTCCTCTTCTTGCTCCGGGAGGAGGTTGTTGGCTACAATGATTGGGAGCTGCTGTTCATTGTCCAAGTAGGCATATTTTAGGTGGCTAGGCAATGGTTTCAGCTCCATGGGTGGTGGAGATGGAGATTCCTGAGTTACAGCTCTCGGATCTGTCAGGCCGACTTGTTCTAGACTCAGCATTAGGACTACCGTCATAATCTCGGCCTTGTGCTGCGTCAGCCGACGTGGAACGATGGTTTCGGTTCTTGGCGGATTGAGATCGGCTTTGACTGCTTGTGCAGTTTCGGTCTCGGATCCGGGCAGAACGATGAGCTTCTGGGGTTGAGTCTGGTCTTTACTGGCTGAAATGGTTTCGGCTAGTGTGTTGGCTTGTGTGTTTGACTCGTCGGCCTAGTTGACTTTTGACCTTGCATTGACTCGGCCTTCTTTGGCCGACTTCACTTCGGCCGTGAATATGGTTGCCAGCTGTGCGGGTATAAGCTTTGTAGTCTCGGCAACTTTTACCTCTGCACTATTCTCACTCTCTGAGGGCTTGGGGTAGTAGACTTGGTTTATTAACTCAGTTAATTCTTTATCAAACGCCTAGTTGCTGATGTCACTATGATCATCCTCCAAGTCTGGGGTCTCCAGTACTTTCGTGTGGTCAGCCTTTGAGCAGCTACTCATTTCAGTAGTTTCAGCAAGGTCTTCCATTCCCTCAGTGCAACTGTTTAGTTGGAAGTATTCCTCCACTAGCTCTTCCATTATGTCTATACCAAAGTGGGAGTGGTCTTCGGTGGGGTGCTTCATGGCTTCAAAAATATTGAACTGCACCAATGTGTCACCAAATTCCATAAAGAGCGTTCCAACATGTACGTCAATCTTTGTCCTTGCTGTCATTAAAAATGGCCTTCCCAGTATTAAGGTTGATCCTTTCCCTGATGTCTCGTCCTCCATCTCAAGCACATAGAAATCAGCTGGAAATATTAATTCGTTCACTTGGACTAGGACATCTTCGAGAACTCCCACGGGTTGCACGATGCTTCTATTAGCAAGCTGAATAGTCATCGCTGTGGGTTCCAGATCTCCGAAATTTAGGGACCTATAGGTTGATGTAGGCATGACATTGATTGATGCTCCCAGGTCCAACATAGCATCAGCCAATGTGCAATCACCAATAGTGCATGGGACCGAGAAGATACCTGGGTCTCGGCACTTCTTTGGTAAGACCTGTGAAATTCCTGTAGTGGGATTACTCCTAGTTAAGCTTGAGACCACACCTCCAAGTTCTCGATTCCCCTTCATCTTTCTTCTTTTGTGTACGCATAATTCCTTGAGGAATTTTGCGTACTTCGGAATTTGCTTGATCGCATCGAGAAGTGGAATGTTGATTTCCACCTTCCGGAACATCTTCAGCAGCTCGTCATCAGAATCTGGTTTCTTTGCCGAGACAGTCCGGGATGGAAACGGTAATTGGACAGCTGTCACTGGACGAGACTGTGAGTTGGCTTCAACTAGTTACGGCTCCTGATGCTGTTCAGGCTGTGGTAATTCCATACCGCTTCTTAGTGTCACTGCATGAGCATTCCCTCTCGGATTCGGAATGGATTGAGAGGGGAGGCTGCCTGAGCCGGCTGACTGTAATTCGCTCACAGTATTTGCTAGCTGTCCTATTTGCATCTTGAGATCCTGGATGGTGGCGGTCATATTTTGCTGGAATTGCGAATTGATGGAACTTACTGATTGTTGAAATTCCACGTTACTTGTTGCCAGCTGCTTCATTAAATCTTCCAGTGATGGTGGATTGCCTTGAGTAGGAGTTCTCTGTTGCTGTGCTGGGAAGGATGGTGTCGTGTAATGCGGACTCGACTACTGATAACCAGTTGTTCCATAGGATGCATTCGGCATGAATCCGGCTCTTTGAGCTGCGTATGGTCCTGGTTGTGGGTTTGATCGGAATGGTTGTTTCCCATACGGTGGGTTATCGAATTGCCGGTTCTGATAGGATTGCTTCCCATATTGAAATCCTCCTACGGCTCCAACACTTTCGGTTTGGCTAGACTCGGTCTCTTGTAGACTGGGACACAGATCAGTCAGATGCTCCACTGAAGTACATATGCCATAGACCTTTGCTGCCATGGCTGGATGATGTTGACTAACAGCCAATTGTCTCACCAGGGATGTCAGTTCGTTCAGCTGGTTCTCCAGCCTTTGGTTGGAGGGCTGCCCGATTTCATTCACTGGCCGAAACGAGCTTGGCCCTCTGATCCCGAATTGTTGAGTGTTGCTCGCCATGTTTGAGATCAGATGCCTTGCTGCTACTGGTGTTTTTTCCATTAATGCTCCTCCACTAGCTGCATCGATCATACTCCTGTCCATCATTGACAATCCTTCGTAGAAGTACTGGATCAGCAGTTGTTCGCTGATCTGATGGTGGGGACAGGTGGCACATAGCTTATTGAAACGCTCCCAATATTCGTGCAGAGTCTTTCCTGTATGCTGCCTTATCCCACATATTTCCTTTCTGATGGTCGCAATTCTAGAAGCTGGAAAGAACTTTTTTAGGAAGGTCTGTTTCATGTCTCCCCAGGTGTTGAAGAGTGCTGGCTGTAGATATAGGCAGTCCTTTGCAGCTCCGTCCAGAGAGAATGGAAACGCCTTGATCTTAATGTAATCTTCTGGGATTCCCTGCGGCCTCATCGTGGAACAAACCACGTGGAATTCTTTGAGATGCTTGTGGGGGTCTTCTCCTGCAAGACCATGAAATTTAGGCAGCAAATGTATCAAACCAGACTTCAATTCATATGTCTAAGCCGGCTCCAGTTGTGGATATTGGATACACCATGGTTGGTACACCACATCTGGAGTGGCTAGCTCTTTCAATGTCCTGTCGTGGTTTTCCATCTGCCCTGGCTCTGTGAAATTGTTAGTACTAATAATAAAATGGTCAGTATAAAATTGGTCAGAGTTAGTGGCAGAATTTATACTACTTCCACTATTTACTGTGGTATTTCTAATTTCTCACAATCTACGTAAAGTTAGTTCTATTTCTGGATCGAAAACATACAATGGGTCAGTGCTACTTCTAGTCATGCATCATGCAGAATTTTAAGTATAAACAACAATTAATTGTATTGAAAACAGAATGTGGTCGATATGTATTGCAAAATTAAATGTAATGCAGATTTAGAAATTCTACTATACTCATATGTATATTTTTTTTTTTGTTAAACAGTGAATTCACGTAGAGATTTATTGACAAATTCAGACTCAACAACTCTAAACAAAACTTCTTACAACTCGGATTCGACTCGGTTTACTTGGCACACTAAAACACAAAAGAACTTGTGTCCCCGACAACGGCGCCAATTTGATGATGAGTGTTCTTCAAGTCGTTTTAAATGCTTATCAAATAACTAAAGCTAACTATGGTATGGCTAACCCTAGGTCATTCTTCTCAAGGACACAGTGTGCTCAATTGTGATTTAGTGTGGAGCAAACAGAAGTAGAATCTAAGTGTAAAATACTGACTCGTCTCGGCACTGGTCGAGTTGCTCTCAACAGAGACTGAATCGAGTCGACCTCGACAAAGATAATCCGGCTTGGTCTCGGTTAAGTGCAGACAGACGCTACAGAGGTGGACTACCTATGTCTCAAACATAAAAGCAATAAACGAGGGGGGGGGGTTTGGAACGCAATTGGAATCAAAACAGAGGTTAACTACAATCAAAACTGAATTTAACTACGATGCAAATGCAATTATGCTACTCCTAATGCTATTGCTATTACTGTATTCATGTTTAGTTCCAATAATCAAGTTCTTTTTGGTTTAATCACTCCAATTACAGTCTTCATCAGCCTCCAATATTCTTATGGCAATCGCCCAAGGTCCGTCCCTTACCATACGAGGATTTACACAATCGCCACCTCATCAGTTGGCAGAGATTAAGTTCAAGCTGATTTTAGATTCTCAATTAACAATCGTTAAGTGATTACCTATTGAATTAGCTAAACCAGTTCCAATTGGCTTAGTTTAACATTGTTCCGTTACCATGTGCAATCGCAACGTAGTAAGTGAACTTAGATTTCAGAATTGCAACAGAGATCAGGAAGCAGAAAACACTTGTAATATTGAAAGCAAAATACAAACACAGGGCCTGGATTCGATGATTCCATCCTCCACGACAATCGCCATGAACGACGGTGATGATTCACCTCTGCTAGCTAGGATGCTGAGGTTCAGTTCCACTAGAGTGCGTTGGTGCTCGAATCGGTCTCCTCTGATAACCTTCGGCTTCTCAGTTCCTAGCCTGCATTTCCTCAATCGAGAGAAATGCCATTAATAGCATCGTGTACCACCGTGGGTGGAGGAGAAGAAAACGAGAGAGAATTTGGAAATTATGGACGTGGGAAGGTTTGAATGCCAAAAGCCCCTATTCATTCAGAGTTCTATCTATTTATACAAGAGTGGACACAACTAATGATGCTAACAGAATTACATGTACAATTCCTATTCTGCCCTTGCTGTGACTTGCGTTGCAAGCTACTCCAGGTAGTGATGTGGAGCTGAGCTGGACCCAAGGTGGCTCTAATTGTTGACGTGGAGTTCCGCCTAGATCTACCTGACTGGGCTCCATGCATGGGCCGAGTCTCGGCCTGGGCTTCTGATGGCGGGCTGAGCTTGGCTGAACCTGCAATAAAGAGATAGTTAGCTAAAAACTTGATTAAGCATAGGTTGTATTTTACTCAAGTTTAGGCCATTAATCTGGATATTAGCTAAAAGTTATCTTTTAAGCTCATGAGTTTCCCAATAGTACCCTTCTTAGGTCCATTTAAGATGTACATTTTATGACTCATCACTGTATAGGGCCCTTGATTCGGTCTTGCCCGAAATGGTTGTCTTCCATACTGCTGATTATCAAGTGGCCGACTCTGATACAATTGCTTCCCATACTGATATCCACCTATTGCTCCAACACTCTCTGGCTGGTCCGACTCGATTTTTTGAAGCGTGGGGCACATATTAGTGGGGTGCTCCATGGAAGTACAAATGCCACATACTTTTGCTGCCAAGGCTGGTTGATGTTGTCCAACAACAAGTTCTCTTACCCGCGATGTCAACTCGGTCAGCTGATTTTCCAACCTCTGATTGGAAGTTGTACCAATTTCACTCACCATCAAGAAAAAATGGGAACACCTTCATCTTGATATAGACTTCCGGATCCCCCTACGGTCTCATTATGGAAAAGACCACGTGAAATTCTTTCAAGTGCTTATGGGGGTCTTCTCCTGCAAGACCATGAAAATTTGGCAGCAAATGAATAAGACCAGATTTTAATTTGTATGTTTGAGCTGGCTCCAACTGTGGATATTGGATGCACCAAGGTTGATACACCACGTCTAGTGTAGCCAACTCCTTCAGGGTTTTGTAATTGTTCTCCATTTGTTCCGACTCTGCAAAATGACTAGAACTAGAAAGGGAAATATTAGTAGAAAACTGGTTAGAGTTAATGATAGAACTGGAGCTACTACTATTATTTACTACTATCTTCCTAGCTTTCCTTAATCTACGCAAAGTTAGTTCTAATTTAGGATCTAAATTGTACAAGGGGTCAATGCTACTCCTAGTCATGCATTGTTAAAATTATGCAAACAAGATTATAGGTAAATCAATAGTTATTGAAATGCTACTGTTAGAAAATGCAAGTCGATTATGTAATGCAAAGTACAAAAACAGTAAAAAGGGAAGTATGCTACAGTCTATAAATAACTATGCTAAACTTTTTCTTTTTTTTTTGGGCAGTGAATTCACACAAAGATTTAACACAAAATTGGCATGCTCTTTTATTACAGGATCCAAATCAAACAGGCACAGACCTTAAAAATCACTCTATGACTCGACTAACACAACAAACAACAGACTCGGGATTCGACTATTACTCAGGTTTTTGGCACACAAAGACAAAAAAAAACTTGTGTCCCCGACAACGACGCCAATTTCATAAGAGCATTTTTAGTTGTATTTTGTTTATCAAATAAACTAAAGCTAACTATAGCATAGTCAACCCTAGGTTGAATTCTCTCAAGGACATAGTGTGCTAATTTGTGATTTTATGTGAAAATCGAAGTAAAACTGAATGTCTTGAGTGTAGAGTGCCGACTCGCTCTTGGCAGGGACTGGCCCGATATGGACTCAGCGAAGCCTTATTCGACACATTCTCGGCTAAGTGCAACAGATGCTACAGAGTTGGACTGACTCTGTCTCAGACTGAAAAACAGGAAACAAGGGGATTTGGATGCAAGTATGGTAAAATGCAATTAAGCTAAAATGCAATTAAGCTAAAATGCGAATGCAGTTAAACTAACTACTCTACTGCTACTACTACTACTGTATTTGTATTCGGTCCAAGAATCAAGTCCATTCTGGTTCAGTCACTCATTCCACAGTCCTTATGAACCTTTAATGTTCTTATGATGATCGCCAAACATTTTTCCATTGCCATACCGAGGATTTACACAATCACTACCTCATTAGTTGGCAAGGATTAAGTTCAGAGTTGATTTTAGGTTCTTAATTAGGTTCTCTAGTTGATTACCTACTGAACTAGTTAAACCAATTCTGATCGGCTTAGCTTAACATTGTTCACATTACTTTGTGCAATCGCAGTACAGTAAGTGAAATACAAACATAGGGCCTGGATTCGATGATTCCATCTTCCACGACGATTGCCATGGTCGACAACAATGGTTCTCCTCCGCTAGCTAGGACGCTAAGGATCAAGTCCACCTTCGGCTTCTCAGTTATTAACCCGCACTTCCTCAATCGAGAGAAATGCCAATGATAGCACCGTGCACCACAATGATCGTAGAAGATGAGAGCGAGAGAATGGAAGCAATGAAAGCGGAAAAATATGAATTCCAAGGGCCCCAAAAAAGTGCACAACTCCTCCTATATATACAAGAGCTGAACTTCACTAAAGTGCGCTAACTACGAATCCTAACAGAATTACAAATTGGATTCCTAATCTACCCTTGCGTAACTTGCGCTACAAGCTTCTCCAGGAGTGACGTGGTAGTTGAGCTGGAGCTAAGGTGGATACACCTTTGGGCCACTCTTCATTGGGCTGCTGGGTCGAGAAGCGTGGCCTGGTCGAGATGGAGTTGGTCTCGTCGGGATAACTTCATCTCAATTGAGTCTCCTTGTAACAGGCCGAGATCGTTTCAGCTAGACCTCTTATGATGGGCTGGGATCATCTCAGCTAAACCTGCAAGATAAGAAGAACAAGTCTTTTATTAGCTAAGATCATCGAATTAGCACAAATTTATATTTTCTCTATTTTTAGGTTCATAATATGAATCTTAGCTAATACACAATTCTTAGGCACAAAATGATCTCTAGAACACTCATCTTATGGTCGTGTAAGGTGTATAAAATATGACTCATCACTTTTTACTTATAGATTCGAGAGTTCTCGTAGGCTTCCAAGCGCAATTCGTCCAGTTCTTGCAATTGGAATTGTCTCTACTTCCCTGCTTGGTCATAATCTAGATTGCACTACTTTACCACCCAATAAGCTTTGTGTTCTACTTCCACAGGAAGATGACAGGCTTTACCGAAGACAATCCAGTAGGGAGACATCCCTAACGAAGTTCGGTATGCAGTTTTATGTGCCCATAGAGCATCCTCAAGGAGTCGACTCTAGTCTTTCCTATTGGGATTGGTCATCTTTTGTAGTGTTTTCTTTATTTCCCTATTGAAAACTTCAACTTGGCCATTGGTTTAGGGGTGATAGGTTGTGGCAATTCTATGTATCACCCCATACTTATGGAGCAAGGAGGACATGGCTCTGTTGAAAAAGTGATTGCCTTGGTCACTTATGAGCGCTTTAGGCACACCAAACTGGCAGAAGATATTGGATTTTAGAAAATCCACTACGACTTTAGCATCATTGGTCTTGGTGGCTATGGCCTCTACCCATCTTGACACATAATCTATGGCCAGCAGAATGTAAGAATAACCCTTGGAGACTAGGAATGGCCCCATGAAATCAATACCCCACACATCAAAAACTTCATATAACAGGATGGGCTGCTGGGGCATTTCATGACTTCTGGTAATTTCCATTCCATCTTTTGGGCATTTGTTGCAAGTGGAGATGAACTGATAAGCATTTTTGAAAATAGTGGGCCAATAAAGGACGCAATCAAGCATTCTCTTGGCAATCCGAGTTGCCCCATAGCGTCCGCCTCCAGGAGCTACATGGCATAGTTGGAGGACCGAATTGATCTCGGCTTCTGGGATTCACCTGCAAATAACTTGATCACTACAAAGTCTCCATAAGTAAGGATCATCCCAAATGTAGTATTTGGCATTACATAGAAGTTTTTCTTTATATAGCCGAGATGCCTCTGGTGAGAATTGAGATGCTGCTACAAAATTGTAAATGTCTGCAAACGATGGTGTAGGCATTGTGATGGCAATAGATGCTCATTTGGGAATTCATCTCTGATAGGAATTGGTTTGCTTTCCCTTCCAATTTTTCTCAGATGATCTGCTATAGTATTCTTAGCACCCTTCATATCTCTAATCTCTATGTCAAATTCTTGGAGAAGGAGCATCCACCAGATCAGTCTCGGCTTGGCATCTGGTTTCTTTAACAAGAATCTCAATGCAGCATGGTCAGAGAATACAATGATTTTTGAACCGAGAAGGTATGAGCGAAATTTATCTAAGGCAAACACAATTGCTAAAACTTCCTTCTTGGTTGTTGTGTAATTTTGCTGAGCTGGGTCCATTGTCCGGGATGCATAAGCAATTACATGCACAAGTTAGCTGATTCTAGCTCTTTGGCCTAAGACGGCTCCTAATGCCGAATTGGACACATCACACATGAGCTCAAATGGTTGGTCCCAGTTTGGTGCTTGAAGAATGGGAGCGGCTGTAAGTCGATTCTTCAGCTCCTGAAAAGCCTTAATGCAGGGTTGGTCAAACTTGAATTCCACATCCTTTTATAGCAGCTTGGACAGTAGCAAGTTAAGTTTGCTAAAATTCTTGATAAATCTTCTACAGAAATCTGCATGTCCTAAGAATGAGCGGACTTCCCGCACAAAAGTGGGGTTTGGAAGAGAGGTGATGATATCTATCTTAGATTTATCAACCTCAATGCCTCTGCTGGATACCAGGTGTCCCAACGCAATTCCCTCTGTCATCATAAAATGGCATTTTTTGAAGTTAAGTACTAAATTTGTATCAATGCATCTTGCATAGGTTGTCCAGACATGCGTCAAATGAATATGCATACATGGTGAAGTCGTCCATGAATACCTCCATGCAATCCTATAGTAGGTCCGAGAAGATGCTTGTCATGCAACGTTGAAATGTGCTCGACGCATTGTACAGACCAAATGGCATGTGAGTGTATGCAAAGGTCCCAAATGGGCAGGTGAAGGTAGTCTTGTATTGATCTTCAGGTGCTATATGGATTTGCATGTAACAGGAGAAATCATCTAGAAAACAGTAATGGGACTTTCCTGATAATTTTTCTAGGACTTGATCTATGAAAGGTAAAGGAAAGTGATCCTTGCAAGTTGCCTGATTTAATCTTCTGTAGTGTATGCAAACTCGCCAGCTGTTATGAATCTGCATAAGTACCAACTCTTCATGTTGGTTTTTCATGACAGTCATCCCGGACTTCTTTGGCACTACTTGCACAAGGCTCCTCCATTGACTATCCGAGATGGGGTAGATGATCCCTGTAGTAAGGAGTTTTGTGACCTCTTTCTTGACCACATCCAGGATGGTTAGATTCATCCTTCTTTCTTGTTGCCTTATGGGCTTAGCTGCCTCCTCCATTAAAATTCTATGCATGCAGATGGAGGGATTTATTCCAGGGAGGTTAGAGAGTTTCCACCCAATTGCCTTCTTATGCTGCCTTAGGACTTGCAACAGTTTATCCTCCTACTCTTGGTGGAGATTGTTAGCAATGATAACTGGAAGTTGTTGTTGAGTGTCCAGGTTGGCATATTTTAAGTATTTTGGAAATGGCTTTAATTCCATGGGTGGTGGCGGTGATGAAGAATTTTCACAAGATGCTTTCATATCCGGTTGGTCGATTGGAGTTGAACTCGGCACCAGGTGTGTCGACATGATTTTGGCCTTTGGCTGTTGTGGCTAACTCCTTCTTCTAGACTTAGTTCTTGTTAGATGGAATTTGGACTTGGCTCTTCGTTCAGTTCTAGAATCGGATCCGAATGGAATACAATCCTCGCCTTGAATGTCTGAGATAGACTTGGCTTCGGCTTGCTTTTGGTCTTCCTTAGCCGAGATGGTCTCCCCATGCGTTTGTACATGTAGGTCAGCCTTGAGAGTTGTCTTTTTGGTCGAAATGACTTTGGTCTTCTCTCGATCTTGGCTTCCTTTGGCCGACTCATCTTCGATCGTGAAAATAGTTGCCAGCTATGCTGATAATAACTTCTTGCTTTCAGCAACTTGAACTTCTACTTCAGTAAAGCACTCCGGGTTCTCATGCTTGCATACTTGGTCTAATACTTCGAGCAATTCTGCTTCAAAGTCCAAGTCGGCAATGTCATTGTTATTATCCACGGAGTCGGAAAGATTATGTACTTTCCTTAATTCAGCATGGTCGTCCTCTTCTTTTGAGGTGGACCCTAGGTAACCAATTGAATCAGTTTTCTCAGCAAAATTGTTGATATCTTCACTGTGGCTGTCTAGTTGGAAGTATTCCTTAATTAGTTCATCAATTAGATCAAAGCCAAAGAGGGAATGGTCTTCGATTGGGTGCTTCATGGCTTCGAAAATATTGAATTGCACCATGGTGTCACCAAATTCCGTTGAGAGTGTCCCGACATGCAAGTCAATCTTATTTTGGCTGTCATCAAGAATGGTCTCCCCAGAATTAAGGTTGATCCTTGTCCGGATGTTTCATCCTCCGTATCTAGCACGTAGAAATCAACTGGAAAAATCATCTTGTTGACTTGGACAAGAACATCCTTTAGGACACCTAAGGGTTGAACAACGCTTCTGTTTGCTAACTGTATTGTCATCCTTATAGGTTCTAGATCGCCAAAATTCAAGGCTTTGTAAATTGATGTTGGCATGACATTGATTGAAGCTTCTAGGTTTGATAAGAGCATTTTTATGTCATATTTTGTTTATCAAATAAACTAAAGCTAACTATAGCATAGTCAACCCTAGGTCGAATTCTCTCAAGGACATAGTGTGATCAATTGTGATTTTATGTGAAAATTGAAGTAAAATTGAAACGCTTGAGTGTAGAGTGCCGACTCGCTCTCGGCAGAGACTAGTCCGATATGGACTTGGCAAAGCCTTATCCGACAAGGTCTCGGATAAGTGCAAACGACGGCTACAGAGTCGGACTGACTCTGTCTCATACTAAAAAGCAAGAAACAGAGGGATTTGGATGCGAGTAAAGTAAAATGCAATTAAGCTAAAATGCAAATGCAGCTAAACTATTTGCTCTACTACTGTTGCTACTACTGTGTTCATGTTTTAGTCCAATAATCACGTCCTTCTGGTTCATTCGCTCAGTCCATAGTCCTCATCAACCTTCAATGTTCTTATGACGATCGCCAAACATTCGTCCATTGCCATACTGAGGATTTACACAATCTCTACCTCATCAGTTGGCAGGGATTAAGTTCAAAGTTGATTTTAGGTTCTCAATTAGGTTCTCTAGTTGATTACCTACTGAATTAGTTAAACCAGTTCCGATCGGCTTAGCTTAACATTGTTCACATTACTTTGTGCAATCATGACGCAGCAAGTGAATTAGAGTTTAGGAATGTAATAGAGATCAGAAATTAGAAAATACGTATATTAATGGAAACAAAATACAAACACAAGGCCTGGATTCAGTGACTCCATCTTCCACGATGTTCGCCATGGTCGATGACGATGGTCCACCTCCGCTAGCTAGGACGCTGAGGATCAGGTCCACCAGAGTGCGTTGGTAATCCAATCGATCCCCTCTAGCAACCTTCGGCTTCTCAGTTCCTAACCTGCACTTCCTCAATCGATAGAAGCACCAATGGTAGCACCGTGCACCACCGTAAGCGTAGAAGATGAGAGCGAGAGAATGGAAATAATGAGAATGGAAAAATATGAATTTCTAGAGACCCCTAAAAAAGTGCACAACTCCTCCTATATATACAAGAGCTAAACTTTTCTAAAGTGCGCTAACTACGAAGCCTAATAGAATTACAAATTGGATTCCTAATCTACCCTTGCATAACTTGCGTTGCAAGCTTCTCCAAGAGTGATGTGGCAACTGAGCTGGAGCTGAGGTGGCCTATCTGGAGTTGAGGTGGATACACCTTTGGGCCACTCCTCATTGGGCTGCTGGATCGAGAAGCCTGGCCTGGCCGAGTTAGAGTCAGTCTGGTCGGGACGACTTCATCTCGGCTGAGTCTTCTTGCGATGGGTCGAGATCGTCTCGGCTGGACCTCTTATGATGGGATGAAATCATCTCGGCTAAACCTGCAAGAAAAGAAGAATAAGTCTTTTATTAGCTAAGATCCTCGAATTAGCACAAATTTATATTTTCTCTATTTTTAGGTTCATAATATGAATCTTAGCTAATACTCAATTCTTAGGAACCAAATGATCTCTAAAACACTCATGTTAGGGTCCTGTAAGGTGTGTAAAATACGACTTATTAAGGTCCAACATTCCATTGGCAAAGGTATATTCGCCAATGGTGCATGGGACTGAAAAGATTTCGGGATCTCGGCATTTATTCGACAGTGTTTGCGCTCCTATAGTGAAGTCTTCATTCTTGGTTAACACCGACACTATGCCTCCAACTTCTACACTTCCCTTCATCTTCTTCCTCTTATGCATACACAATTCCTTAAGGAATTTTTAGTAATTAGGAATCTACTTAATGGCATCAAGGAGTGGAATGTTGATTTCTATCTTACGGAACATCTTTAGCAATTCTTCGTTAGACTCTAGTTTCCTTGTCGAGATGGTCCAAGTTGGAAACGATATTAGGATAGTTTTCTCTTGTTGCTACACCTGTGAGTTGGCATCCGCTTCCGAGTCAGCTTCGGTTGATTTCGGCAGCTGCGATGCTGGTTGAGATAGTTCTTTTCCATTTCTCAGCGTAATTGCACTCACGTTTCCTCTCAAATTCAAAATTGTTTGTGAGGGAAGGTTGTTGGATCCAGCCGACTGCAAATGGCTCACAGTGTTGGCTAACTGTCCTATCCACATCTTAAGGTCTTTTTGCTGGAACTGCATGTTGTTGTAGCTTATAGATTGCTGAAACTCCAGATTGCTAGTTGCAAGTTGCTTCATTAGGTCCTCCATTGTGGTGGCATTCTCTATTGTTGTTGCTGTTGGAACGGTGGTGCTTGATATTGCGGAGTCAGTCGTTGATAACCTGTTGGTCTCTAATGTACATTTGGTGTGGGTCCAAATTGTTAAACTGCATGAGGTCCTCAATTCGGGCCTGGCTGAAATGGTTGTCTTCCATACTGATGGTTATCAAGTGGTCGACTCTAATATGGTTGCTTCCCATACTGATATCCACCTATGGCTCCAACATTCTCTGGTTGGTCCAACTCAGTTTCTTGTAGCGTGGGGCTCAAGTCAATAGGGTGCTGCATGGAAGTACATATGCCACAGACTTTGGCTGCCATGTTTGGCTGGTGTTGTCCAACAGCAAGTTGGCTCACCGGAGATGTCAATTTGGATAGTTGGTTTTCCAGCCTTAGGTTAGAAGCTATAATAATTTCATTCACCATCCGGGATTGGCTAGGTCCTCTAATCCCAAACTGCTGTGTATTACTCGCCATATTAGAGATCAAATGCCTTGCTGCTGTTGGCGTTTTATCCATCAATGCTCCTCCACTAGTGGCATCAATCATGCTTTTGTCCATCATTGACAAACCTTTATAGAAATACTGGATCAACAATTGTTCACTGATCTGGTGATGTGGATAGGTGGCGCACAATTTGTTGAATCATTCCCAGTACTTGTGTAGAGTTTCTCCTGATTGTTTCCTTATCCCATAGATTTCCTTCCTGATGGTCATGGTTCTGGATGCTAGAAAGAACTTCTCCAAGAACATGCGCTTCATATCTCCCCAAGTGTTGAAAAGAATAGGCTAAAGATACAGCCAGTCCTTCACTGCTCCATCCAAGGAGAATGGGAATGCCTTCATTTTGATGTAGTCCTCTCGTATCCCCTACGGCCTCATTGTGGAACAAACCACATGGAATTCTTTCAAATGTTTGTGGGGGTCTTCTCCTGCAAGACCGTGAAATTTGGGCAACAAATGTATAAGATCAAACTTCAGTTCATATGATTAGGCTAGTTCCAACTGTGGATACTGGATGCACCAAGGTTGATACACCACGTCTGGTATAGCCAGCTCCTTCAATGTTCTATCATTATTCTGCATCTATCTCGACTTTGCAAGAAAGTTAGTGCTACTGTATTCAACAAAATAAGAATCGTTAGTAGCAGAATTGTTATTGTTAGAACTAGAAACAGAATCAGAGTTACTACTATTACTAACTACTATATTTCTAGCTTTTCTTATCCTACGCAAAGTTAATTTTATCTTAGGATATAAATCATACAAAGGGTTAGTGCTACTCCTAGTCATGCATTGTAAAAAAAATTATGCAGAAAGGTTATAGTTAATTATTCAAAGCAAAAAAAACAGAAACAAAGCTAGTTATCAGAAATGAATACCAAATGCAAAAAGAAAAGTAAAGGGAAAAATTAATGTCAACTTAGCATGCTATATTATTATAGGATCCAAATCAAAACAAACAAACTTCTAGACTCTATGACTCGACTGACACCGCAATCTATAGACTCGAAATTCAGCTTCACTTAGGTTTGGCACACAAAGACACAAAAGAACTTGTGTCCATGGCAACAACGCCAATTTGATAAGCATATTTTTGTATCATCCTAAAATTTATTTAATAATTTTTTTAGAAAATAAATTACATCATTGTTATTATTATCAATTTTATTTTAATTATTAATTGCTGCAGGAAATTATTTTATTAAATAATTGCATTTTGAAACTGAAATGTTATTATTATTGTTATTATTCTTAATGATGGCAGAAAATTTATTTAATATTTAAATATTTACATATAATTTTCTTTTAATGGAGGAGGTGATAGTTTTATAAACTGATGAGGCATTAATTTGAATTATTTTCGTTTATTAATTTAATTAATCGAATTAACGGGGGGAGCCTGACGGGCAGGTCGGGATTGACCCGACCCAGCTAACATATTAGACAAGGGTTAATCAGTTTATGCTAATTGGTATTTTGCGCGTCAGACAATCAGACCTAGAGGAGAGAGAACGTAGAACTGCAAGTAGGAGGAGCTAGGATGTTCAGATCGTCCCTAGAGCCGCATCGATCCTCGCTATTCTTCGCATCTAAGGTACGGGGGAGATGAGTTTGGTTATATGTGAATGCGGGGGTGTACGGGTAGTGAGGGCAATCCCTAAGTCCCTCTAGGATCTAAATTCTCAAATTTATTTGGTTATTATGTTCTAATAATGTTTTAATTGGTAGAAAAGATTCGTCAATGTGTACCGTAGTTTTGGTTGACTTAATTGATAATGTAATCAGTTGCCTTTAGTGTGAAGGAAAATCTCTACAGGGAATCCCAAAGGAACAAGAAGAATGATTTTGATGAACATATTTTCTTCATTATGTTTTTCAAGTATGTAGAGATGTCAGTCCTATCTCACTATTTGGGTTTCATTTACATAAGAAAGAGCAGTAGGGTCTTCCCTAGGGCCTTTATTAATAATTGTTATTGTATGGTGTCTTGTGGCATTTGAAGAGGGATTAAATTCTTGGATTAATGTTTTTCCTTAATGTGATTTTCGTTTGAAATTGTATGGTTAATCGTCTTAATTACTTGATTCTCGTGGTTGTTCATGGTTATTCATGGTTGAGGTTCAATTTGGGACTCTTATGTGTAATGGTGAAATTGGGTGGAATTCAATGGTATTTTATGTGCGTTTTTGTGCGTTCTTATAAATGATTTATGGTAATGATGGCTAAATTGATATGATTTTGGCATGATTATGGACTGTGTGAATGATGTATGAATCATGAGAATGAGAATGTGGATAAGAATGAGAATGTGGATGAGAATGAGAATGCATTGAGCATGGATATGAGATGCATGAGAAGCCAGACGTGGCTATAATACCCTAGGCATATGTGGTGTTTAATAGGGGACCCTGGCCAAAAGTGTTGTTTAACAGGGTGGACTAATGATGGGGGACATTCATATGCATGGGCCATAGGTGGTGTTTAATGGTTGTGTAGAATGTCTTCGCACGGGCCAGCCATAGGTGGTGTTTAACTGCGCAACACACCGGCCATATGAGGTGTTTAACGGTATGGCCATCAATAGTGATAACTAAGGGGATTGAGGAGGTTCGCCCATAGTGTGGAGTTCCGAATCGAGACTCTTAGGTGTGGTGATGAGCATATGCATTGTGCGAGCATGTGCATTTTGTAAACATTAATGGAATATGATTGATCTTGAATGCGATGGAATGTGTGATTGATATGTGAGTATTTGTTAACTGTTAGTAATTGGGTATAGTAATGTGTGGGATTTGGGGTACTATTTGCATTTATATATGATTGAATGCTATTTCTCACCGTACTCTCTTGTGGTTTTCTTTTAGGTAATGTTGAGAGCACTCGTGGTGCCGAGTTTTGAAGAGGTGAGGTCTTGCTTTGATTTGTGTGACATCGGGGCTTGGGATTTAGAATAGTGGTTCTATGTCTTTTCATATATACTTTTGCATCTTAAATATTTGAAAATGATGGACATATCAATAACTTACTAAATGTATACAGAAATGAAATTGATTTATATATTTGAAATATGTGTCAAACACATGAGCGACGTGTTTAGATCAACATTAATAATTTATGTGATAATTTTTTTTATGTGTACTTAATGTTGGAACATGATAATAACCATGTGAACTTTTTATCCTTAATACAAATTCAGTTTCCTTGGTTTTATCTATTACCTTGTCTTCCTTTTTATTTGATTATTTTAATTTAAATATTCGGGGTAGAAGGGTGTCACATTTAGTGGTATCAAAGGAGGTCAATTCATTGGTCATGAGTTATGTGTTTACTATGCTTGTGCCGTGCTGAACGGTGATGTTAATTGGATGTGATGATTATCTTGATTGATTTGTCCTATTTTGACTGCTCCACTTTCTACATCTAAGAAAAGTAATGACTAGAGGAGGTAGAAACGACCATGCTATTAGTAATCTGAACCAACGCCAAAAGATGGACTGGCTTACACGGTTCACCTATGTTCCGTGGGGGTTACGACCCGAATGGTGCTGCTGACTGGATCTATGGAATGTCCGCTGGTGTAGAAGGTGACTTTGGCCGCCTTCATGCGATCTGGAGATGCTGGCTTCTAGTGGCAGAGTACCATTTAGAGGATGATTGCTGAAGGTACTCAAGTGAACTGGGATAACTTGAAGAGGTTGTTTCTGGAAAAGTATCTCCCTAATGACATCCGCAACAAGGAGCAGGTTGAGTTCCTTTAGCTGAAGCAAGGAGATGATACTATGATAGACTATGTGTCTAAGTTTGAGGCACTGGTTTGGTTCTGTCCTACCTTTGAAGGTGCTATGAACGAGGAAGCAAAGTGTGTGAAGTTCATCAGCGGCCTACACCTCGAAATCAAGAAACTCTTCAACTATCAAGGTATTGCTCTATCCCATGAACTGGTGAACAAATGTAGGGTGTATGATGAGGATAATCGTGCTAGAGTTTCCCATTATAGGAGTAGAAGACCGATAAGGGATCAAAGTAAGCATGGCTCATCTAGCAGGAGTAAGCCTTCTTCTCGTCCTGCTAAAAACTCTAATGTCAAAGGAGGCAGTGAAGGTTCAGTTCAGAGGAGGAGTCAAGCTCCAGCTATAAGCTAGGCATCTAGGGGAGGAAGTGTAGGTTCTACTCCTCCCATTAATTGTTATAGGTGTGGAAGACCGGGACATCGTGCGTACTAGTGCCAAGCTAGAAATGTTACTTGCTTCAGATGTAACGAGTGGGGGCACATTTCTTGCGATTGTCCTCGTGCGAGGCAAGAGTCTGTGGTAGCAAGTGAAAGTGCTAAAGGAAGTGCCAGTAAGCTGAAAACTACTGGAAAAGTATTTTCCTTGAGTGGTACTGAAGCCGCTCAATCCGATGACTTAATCCAAGGTATGTGTTTCATTGATGGAACTCCTTTGATTGTGTTGTATAATTCTGGTGCGACTCATTCCTTTGTATCACATGCTTGTGTGTCTAAACTTAAATTTCCTATGTCTTCCTTGTCCTCTAAATTGATTGCAAAAACACCAACTAGTGGCCCTATTTCTACTTCTGAGGTATGCTTGAATTGTCCTATACATATGAATGACAAAGATTTCTTGGTTGACTTAATTTGTTTGCCTCTAAGTCAACTAGACATTATTCTGGGTATGGAGTAGTTATCCTCCAACCATGTCCTACTGAATTGTGCTGATATGACTATTGTTTTTGGTCAACCTTCTATGAGGGAGAGCAAAGACTTTTTGAATGCCAACCAGGTTAAGGTATCTTTGAGAGAAGATGCCCAAGTATACATGTTACTAGCTTCTTTGAGTTTTGAGAGTAGTGCTATTGTGAGTAATCTACCTGTTGTATATGGTTTCCCTGATGTGTTTTTTGAGGATATGTCTAGGTTACCACCTGAGAGAGAGATAGAGTTTTCTACAGACTTAGTACCGGGTACGGGACATATTTCAGCTGCACCCTATAGGATGTCACCCTTAGAATTGGCTGAACTTAAGAAACAATTAGAAGATTTGTTGGAAAAGAAATTTGTAAGGCCTAGTATATCACCTTGGGGAGCACCTGTACTATTAGTGAAGAAGAAGGATGGAAGCATGAGGTTGTGCATAGACTACCGACAATTGAATAAGGTAACTATTAAGAATAAGTATCCATTGCCTAGGATAGATGACCTTATGGACCAGTTGGTAGGGGCATGTGATGATGGCGTTTTTACAGTCGTTTACGCGCTTATCAAATAACTAAAGCTAACTATAGTATAGCTAACCCTAGGTCATTCTTCTCAAGGACACAGTGTGTTCAGTTGTGATTTAGTGTCAAGTTAAACAATGCAGAATCTGAGATGTGAAGTGTTGACTCTCCTTGGCTGTGGCCGAGTCATACTCGGCAGAGACTGAGCAGAGATGGTCTCGGCAGAGACTATCCGGCTTGGTCTCGACTGAGTGCAGATAGACGCTACAGAGGGGGACTACCTCTGTCTCAACCAGAAAACAGTAAAGAAAGCAAGAAAGGGGGGTTTTGAATGCAAGTAAGCAGAAAATAAACTAAGACTATGAATGCAAATTGAATGTATACTATCGTTACTAATTATTTATTAGTATTATATAACTGTGTTCATGTTCAGTTCCATTAGTCCAAGTCCAGTCCAGATTCCACACTCCAGTTCTCAGTCCATATCAGCCTTGGGTAGTCTTATGACGATCGCCAAATATTCGTCCATTGCCATACCGAGGATTTATGCAATCGCTACCTCATCAATTGTGACAGGATTAAGTTCAGAGCTGATTTTAGGTTCCCTATTAACAATCGTTAAATGGTTACCTACTAAATTAGTTAAACCAGTTCCAATCGGCTTAGCTTAACATTGTTCACGTCTCAAATGCAATCGCGATTCAATTCGTGAATTAAAGCAGAGGAAGAGAACAGAGATATGAAATGCAGAATGAAATCGATTAACAGAATCAGAATACAAACACAGTGGTCCGAATTCAGGTGGATCCATCTTCCACGATGATCGCCATGGTTGATGGTGGTGGTTCACCTCCGTTAGCCTAAGCGCTGAGGATCAGTTCCACCAGAGTGCGTCAGTAGTCTGATCGGTCCCCTCTGGTAAACGTCCAGCTTCCGGGGTCTTAGACCTGCACTTCCTCAATCGAGAGAAGCACCAATGCAAAGACCGTGCACCACCGTGAAAATGGAGAGAGCGGGAGCGAGAAAATGGATATAGTAAGTGTGGAATTAAAGTGAATTCCAAGACCACTAAACAGTGCACAGCTCCTCCTATATATACACGAGCTATGATTAGCTACTCCTAACGAATCCTAACAGAATTACAGTGAGTGTCCTATTCTACCCCTATGCAGATCTTTTCACGTGACATGGCAGATTTCCTAGGAGTGACATGGCAGATGAATTGGCATTGAGGTGGCCTCCAAGCTGGATAGCTGATGTGGTCAATACATTTGGGCCACTCTCTTCTGGGCTGCTGGGCTGCAAGTCAACGGGCCGGCCGAGACAGCTTCATCTCGGCTGAGACTCTTCTGTTGACCTTGGTCAACTCGGCTTGACCTGCAAGAAGAAGAGTTACTTTCATTAGCTAAGAAATCTGAATTAGCACAAATTTGTATTTTCTATATGTTTGAGCTCATAAAATGAATCTTAGCTAACAGTTCCTTCTTAAGCACAGAATAGTCTTGCAAACCTCCTTCTTAGGTGTCTAAAAGATGTATAAATTGTGACTCATCAGCATGCATGTTTACTAAGATTGATCTCAGGTCGGGTTACCACCAGATTAGAGTTAAGGAGGAAGATATAGCTAAGATTGCTTTTAGGACTAGGTATGGATATTACGAGTATTTGGTAATGCCTTTTGGTGTGACTAACGCTCCTACTATTTTTATGGATTACATGAACATAATTTTTCATCTCTACTTGGATAAATTTTTAGTTGTCTTTATAGATGACATACTAGTTTATTCCAAGACTAAAGAGGAGCATGAAGAACACTTAGAGGTAGTACTTCAGGTTCTTAGGGATAAACAACTGTATGTTAAGTTATTTAAGTGTGACTTTTGGTTAGAGGAGGTGAGCTTCCTAGGTCATGTGATTTCTAGGGGAGGTATAGGTGTTGATCCTTCTAAGGTAGAAGTTGTTCTTAAGTGGGAGACCCTTAAGTCAGTGAGTGAGATTAGGAGTTTCCTTGGGTTGGCTGGATATTATATGAGGTTTATGGAGGGATTCTCTAAGATAGCATTGCCTTTAATTGAGTTGACTAGGAAGGCGATTGCTTTTGTATGGAATAGTAAGTGCGAACATAATTTCCAAACCCTCAAGGAGAAATTGACTAGTGCACCAATTTTAGTTTTGCCGGATCTTAGTAAATCTTTTGTGGTATATTGTGATGTGTCAAGGATGTGTTTAGGTCGAGTGTTGATGCAAGAGGGTAAGGTTGTAGCTTATACTTCTAGGTAATTGAAGGTCCATGAGAGGAACTACCCTACCCATGATCTTGAGTTAGCAACTGTAGTTTTTACTCTTAAGATTTGGAGACATTACCTATATGGTTCTAAGTTTGAGGTCTTTAATGATCATAAGAGCCTTAGGTACTTGTTTGATCAGAAGGAATTGAACATGAGACAGAGGAGATGGTTAGAATTTCTTAAGGATTATGATTTTGACTTGACTTATCACCTAGGTAAGGATAATGTCGTAGCGGATGCATTAAGTAGAAAATCTCTCCATGTATCTTCATTGATGATTAGAGAGATGGATCTCTTAACCTTGTTTTTGGATTTGAACTTGGCTTGTGAGGTGACTCCTAGTAGTGTAAAATTTGGAATGATTCGTATAAGTAATGATCTTTTGAAAGAGATTAAAGAAGCTCAATTAGAGGATTCATTTTTGGTTGCTAGACGTGAAGCTATAGATCAAGGTAGTGGTGGAGAATTCGCCTTGGGTATAGATGGGGTAATGAGATTTGGTGATAGAGTTTGTGTACCTAGTAAACCTGATCTTAGGTGTTTGATTCTTGAGAAAGGCCATAGGAGTAAGCTTAGTTTCCATCTTGGAGTAACTAAGAAGTATCAAGATCTCAAGAAGATGTTTTGGTGGCCTAGGATGAGGAGAGATATAGCGGACTTTGTTAGTGCTTGTCTAGTTTGTCAGAAGGCTAAGGTAGAACATCAGAAACCTTTGGTACTATTTCAACCTCTAAGTATACCTGAGTGGAAGTAGGATAGCATTTCTATGGATTTTGTGGTTGCTTTGCCTAGGACTATTAGAGGACATGACTCTATTTGGGTTATTGTAGATAGATTGACTAAGAGTGCATATTTTTTACCTATTAACATTTGATATCCTTTAGAAAAACTTGCTAAGATTTACATTAGTGAGATTGTAAGGCTGCATGGGGTACCATCTAGCATAGTATCAGATAGAGACCCTAGATTCACATCTAAATTTTGGGAGAGTTTACAAAATGCCTTGGGAACCCAGCTTAGATTAAGTTCAGCTTATCACCCGCAAACTGATTGTCAAACCGAGAGAACTATCCAATTTTTGCAGGATTTTCTTAGAGCCTGTGTACTAGACTAAGGGGGCAGTTGGGATAGCTTATTGCCTTCGATAGAGTTTACTTATAATAACAATTATCATTCTAGTATTAGTATGGCACCCTATAAGGCTTTGTATGGTAGGTGGTGTAGGACTCCTTTATGTTGGTATGAGCCGGGAGGAAACCTTGTGTTAGGGTCGGATGCAATGCAACAAACCACTGATAAGGTTAGATTGATTCAAGAGAGGATGAGGACAGCACAAAGTAGGCAGAAGAGTTATGCGGATAAGAGGAGGAAAGACTTAGAATTCATAGAAAGAGATCATGTATTTCTGAACGTCACTTCGTGGACTAGAGTTGGTAGGGCATTGAAGTCTAAAAAGCTTACACCTCGTTTCATTGGTCCTTTCTTGGTTCTTAAAAGAGTCGGTAGCGTCGCCTACCAAATTGCTTTGCCTCGACATCTTTCGAATCTTCATAATGTCTTCCATGTTTCTCAACTCCGAAAGTACATTCACGATCCTTCGCATGTGATCAAGTCAGATTATCTTGAGGTGAAGTAGAACTTAACGATGGAAACCATACCAGTGAGAGTTGAGGATCGAATGGTGAAACAACTTCGAGGTAAGGAAATTCCTTTAGTTAAGGTAATTTGGGTGGAGCTACACCAGAAAGTGTTACTTGGGAGCTTGAGGAGAAGATGAGGGAGTCATATCTGGACCTATTCGTTTCAGGTATATTTGAGGACTAATTCTCTTTTACGAGGGGGGAATTGTAACATCCTAAAATTTATTTAATTATTTTTTTAGAAACTAAATTACATCATTATTATTATTATCAATTTTATTTTAATTATTAATTGCTGCAAGAAATTATTTTATTAAATAATTGCATTTTGAAATTGAAATGTTATTATTATTGTTATTATTCTTAATGATGGCAGAAAATTTATTTAGTATTTAAATATTTACATTTAATTTTATTTTAATGGAAGAGCTAATGGTTTTATAAACTAATAAGGTATTAATCTGAATTACTTTCATTTATTAATTTAATTAACCGAATTAACTAGGGGAGGCTGACGGGCGGGTCGTGGTTGACCCGACCCAGCCTAGAATATTAGATGGGGTTAATCAATTTACCCTAATTGGTGTTTTGTGCGTCAGACACCCAGACTTAGAGGAGAGAGAACGCAGACCTACAAGGAGGAGGAGCTAGGGTATTCAGATCGTCCTGGAGCCGCATCAGATCCTCGTTGTTCTTCGCATTTAAGGTATGGGGAGATGAGTTCAGTTATATGTGAATGTAGGGGTGTACGGATTGTGAGGGCAATCCCTAAGTCCCTCTAGGATCTAAATTCTCAAATTTGTTTGGTTATTATGTTCTAAAAGTGTTTTAATCAATAGAAAAGATTTGTCAATGTGTACCGTGGTTTTGGTAGACTTAATTGATAATGTAATCGGTTGCCTTAAGTGTGAAGGAAAACCTCTAGAGGGAATCCCAAACAAATAAGAAGAATGATTTTGATGAACATGTTTTCTTCATTATGCTTCCAAGTATGCAGAGATGTCAATCCTATTTCACTAAATGGGTTTCATTTACATAAGAAAGAGCAATTGGGTCTTCCCTAGGGCCCTTATTAATAATTATTACTGTATGGTGTCTTGTGGCATTTGAAGATGGATTAAATTCTTAGATTAACATTTTGCCTTAATGTAATTTTCATTTGAAATTGTATGGTTAATCGTCTTAATTACTTGATTCTCGTAGTTGTTCATGGTTATTCATGATTAAGGTTCAATTTGGGACTCTTGTGTGTAATGGTGAAATTGGGTGGAATTCAATGGTGTTTTATGTGCGTTTCTATGCGTTCTTATAAATGACTTATGGTAATGATGGCTAAATTGATATGATTTTGGCATGATTATGGACTGTGTGAATGATGTATGAATCATGAGAATGAGAATGTGGATGAGAATGCATTGAGCATGGACATGAGATGCATGGGAAGCCAGACGTGGCTATAATACCCTGGCCATATGTGGTGTTTAATAAGGGACCCTAGCCAAAAGTGGTGTTTAACAAGATGGACTAATGATGGGGGACATTCATATGCATGGGCCATAGGTGGTGTTTAACCATGCTACACGTTGGCCACAGGTGGTGTTTAACCATGCTACACGTTGGCCATAGGTGGTGTTTAACGGTTGTGTAGAATGTCTTCGCACAAGCCATAAGTGGTGTTTAACTGTGCGACACACCAGCCATATGGGGTGTTTAACGGTATGGCCATCAATAGTGATAACTTAGGGGATTGAGGAGGTTCTCCCATGGTGTGGAGTTCCGAATCGAGACTCTTAGGTGTAGTGATGAGCATATGCATTGTGCGAGCATGTGCATTTTGTAAACATGAATGGAATGTGATTGAATTTGAATGCGATGGAATGTGTGATTGATATATGAGTATTTGTTAACTGTTAGTAATTGGGTACGATAATGGGTGGGATTTGGGGTACTATTTGCATTTATATATGATCGAATGCTATTTCTCATCGTACTCTCTTGTGGTTTTCTTTTAGGTAATGTTAAGGACACTCATGGTGCCGAGTTTTGAAGAGACGAGGTCTTGCTCTGATTTGTGTGACATGGGGCTTGGGATTTAGAATAGTGGTTCTATGTCTTTTCATACGTACTTTTGCATCTTAAATATTTGAAAATGATAGGCATATCATTAACTCACTAAATGTATATAGAAATGAAAGTGATTTATATATTTGAAATATGTGTCAAACATATGAACGACGTGTTTAGATCAACATTAATAATTTATGTGATAATTGTTTTTATGTGTACTTAATGTTGGAACATGATAATGACCATGTGAACCTTTTATCCTTAATACGAATTGAGTTTCCTTGGTATTATCTATTAACTTGTCTTCCTTTTTATTTACTTGATTATTTTAATTTAAGTATTCGGGGTAGAAGGGTGTCACATTTAGTCGTCTCAATACGCATCAAATTAACTAAAACTAAATATAGCATAGTCAACCCTAGGTCGAATTTTCTCAAGGACAGAGTGTGTTCAAATGTGACTTTAATGTGAAAACTAAGCAACGTAGAACTCAAGTGTAGAATGCAGACTCACTCTTGGTTGGAGGCGAGTCACTCTCGGCAGAGACTGGTCTGATATGGTCTCGGTAGAGACTTATCTGACATGGTCTCGGATAAGTGCTGACAGATGCAACAGAGTCGGACTAACTTTGGTTTGGACTAAAATGCAGGAAATAGGGGGGTTGAAATGCGAATGATGAAAGATAGGAAGTAAACTAAGAGCATAAATGCAATTAAACTAAGCTACTCTACTACTACTATTGTGTTCATGTTCAGTCTCGATAATGAAATCTGTTCTGGTTCATTCACTCCAAGTCACAGTCCATATCATCCTTAGGTTCTCTTATGACGACCGCAAATGTTTGTCCACTGCCATACCAAGGATTTACACAATCTCTATCTCATCACTTGACAGGGATTAGGCTCAAAGTTGATTTTAGGTTATCAATTAGGTTCTCTAGTTGATTACCTATTGAATTAGTTAAACTAGTACCGATCGGCTTAGTTCAACATTGTTCACCATACTTTGTGCAATCGCAACACAAATAGGGAATTAAAGTTTAGGAATGCAAATAGAAATCAGAATCAAGAAACACTCATATTATTGAAAACAGAATACAAACACAGGATCTAAATTCAGTGACTCCACCTTCTACAACAATCGCCATGGAAGAATGGTGATGGTTCACCTCCGTTAGCCAGAACGCTGAGGATCGAATCCACTAGAGTGCATTGGTAGTCCAAGCAGTCCCCTCTGACAATCTTCGGCTTCTCAGTTTCTGACCTGCACTTCCTCAATCGAGATAAGTACTATTGAAAGCATTGTGCGCCACTGTAGACGTGAGAATGGGAGCGAGAGAATAGATATAATGGAAATGGACAATATGCAATTCAGACACTAAAAAAGTGCACAACTCCTCCTATATATACACGAGCTGTGACCTACTACTTTAACAACTCCTAACAGAATTACAATTGAATTGCCTATTCTACCCTTGCAAAGATTCTCAAAGTGACATGGCAACTGAGTTGGAGCTGAGATGGCCTTTGCGTTGGATTGCTGACGTGGATGATGCAGTTGGTTTGCTCCTTATTGGGCTGCTTGGCTGTTTCTTCACAGGCTGTTGGACCGTTGAGTCGGTTGGCCGAGAAGGAGTCGGTTGGCCGGGGACAATTCTCTGGGCCAAAGATCAATTCGACTTATCCTACGAAGAAAGGGATGAAGACTTTTTATTAGCTAAGTCCTTCAAATTAACATAGATTTATGATTTCTACATTTCGAGGTCCATAATATGAATCTCAGCTAAGACTCAATCCTTAAGTACTAATTGGCCTCAAAAACACCCTTCTTAGGTCCATGCAAGGTGTATAAAATGTGACTCATTAGTAATAGAACAAGAAAAGTTAATCAGTATTTATTTTTCTATAGCTTATGCCTGATGAGGAAAAATCGATAATATACCACCAATGTGATAACAACGCAATAGATATAAATTTCTTTAATTTGTAAGAATCTATAAGAAGGAACTATAAATAAAAATGGTACTAATAATAAGAAGAATCTTATAAGAGACACCAAGATTTTTAACGTTGAAAACCCCTTCAATGTGAGAAGTAAAAACCATGGGTCGTTTAAACTGAAGAAATCAATGTACTATAATCAAATAAGGATACAAGAGGGTTCAATAAAGAGTACAAATTTGTGCATACAAATAGCTTACATAATCAAGTAACAAAGCTTGCAAATGGAGACCAAGATGGGGAACAAGTAAAGAACTCACAAAATTGTGCTACTATGCAAGCACGATTTCTCACACCATAGACCTCCAAATCAACATCTGACGGATCAAGATGTAGAACTATGTGTGCTCAACATGCTGTCAAATTTTC
Organism: Mucuna pruriens; assembly: GCA_025330945.1. Lineage (NCBI taxonomy): Eukaryota > Viridiplantae > Streptophyta > Magnoliopsida > Fabales > Fabaceae > Mucuna > Mucuna pruriens. The sequence goes on from JAENHJ010000106.1 coordinate 275,613, forward strand.
AACTAGAATCAATAGTTAAAGAAGTAGATATCCAAGTTTTGACATGACTATTCTATGTAGACCTGAAAATAGAACACTTTCTTTCTCTCTTTCTCTCCCTCTCTCTCTCTTCTCTCTTTTGACTGTGAAAATCCATACTATTTTTGTGTTTCTCCTCAATTTGACCCTTTTTTCTCTTATAAGAAAGACCTAGTGGGCTTGAGGGTATTGGGCTTTTATCCACATAGTTGGGAGCCTAAAAGTAACCTAACATATCTCCTCCACCACAACTATATGGAAGTGATCGTCAATCCAGCGATCTCACAACAAGCTTCAAACTTCCCTCTTGGAACTACCTTGGTCATCATGTCAGCACTATTATCATTAGTATGAACTTTAGTCAACTCCAACAGCTTAGCATCCAAAGTGTCACGTATCCAATGATATCTCACATCAATATGCTTGGACCTAGAATGAAAAGTTGAATTCTTACCAAGATGAATTGCACTATGACTATCACAGAAAAAAAAGGTATTTATCTTGAACAAAACCAAGCTTCTGCAATAATTTCTTCGTCCAAAGCAACTCCCTACATGCTTCTATAATTCCAATAAACTCTGCTTTAGTAATGACACTTTTACAATTTAGATTGCCAAGCCACAACTCCCCTTGCACACTTAATCAAATAGCTGAAGTGGGACTTTTTGGAATCAATATCTCCAACCATATTTAAGTTTGAGTATCCCACCAAAGTAGGCTTATTACCTCCAAAACAAAGCCTCAAATTACTAGTACCATGAAGATAACTCAAGATCTATTTCATAGCATTCTAGTGCTCTCTACTTGGACTAGAGAAAAATCTACTAATAGTACCAACAACATGTGAAATATCTAGTCTGGTACACATCATTGCATACATCAAACTACCTAATGGAGATTCATAAAGAGTTCTACTAATATTAGTCTTCTCAACTTCATTTGAAGGATTATGTCTTGAAATTAGTTTAAAGTGAGTAGCGAGAGGATTTCTCATTGACTTTTACCTCTTTTCACTCTCCATGGCCTTTTAGTAACATTCAAGTTCTTCTCCATCTGTCAAGGTCACATACTCATCAGAAGTATACCTTGTAGATGATTGTTTCTACCTATTAGACCTCCTGATTTGAATTGGAGGTGCTTCGAGAACATTACCCAAATTCTCATCTTGTGATATCTATTGTTCCTCTTCAACATCATCATCAAGAAGAATATCAAAATCATCTCAAAGATGCTAATCACCAACATAATTATGTTGCTCACCAATCTGAACATTATTATCAATAGTATCTAGATCATGTACAGGCATCCAAACTGGATCAATTTCAAACAAACTATTATCTTTCTCATGTGTAGTCTTCTTTACCTTATCAATGTCTTCAATGGTTTGGTCTTCCATGAATTGCACATCATGGCTTCTAACAAGTTTCTTCTCAATAGGATCATACAACCTGTAACCATACTCATCTTGACCATACCCAATGAAGATACACTGCTTAGTCTTCATATCCAACTTGGATCTTTCATCCTTTGGAACATCTACAAAGGCCTTACAATCGAAGACTCGCAAATGGTCATACTTGACATCTTTGCCAAACCAAATCTTATATGGAACCTAAGTATTCAAAGCAACTATAGGACTGAGATCAATAACATGCACTGTTGTGTAAAGTGCCTCACGCTAGAAATGCTTAGACAACTTTGCTTCATAAAGCATGCACCTAATACTCTCAATAAATGTCCTATTCATCCTTTCTGCTAAGCCATTCAACTTAGGAGTTTTAGGAGGAATCTTTTCATGTCTGATACCCTATTACTTGCAATATACATCAAAGGGTTCACAATATTCACCACCATTTTCAGAACAAATACATTTCACCTTCGTGCTGATTGTCTTTTAACCAAAGCCTAGAATTGTTTGAACTTCTCTAACACTTGGTCCTTTGACTTCAAAGTATAGACCCAACGCTTCCTAGAACAATCATCAATAAAGGTAACAATAAAATGCACCACTAAATGACTTTACCTTCAATGGGCCACAATCATCAAAATGCACCAATTCTAGCAATTTTGACTTCCTTAAGGGAGGATGCTTCTTAAAGGTACTCTAGTTTTCTTATTGATAAACTCGTTTTTAGTCATCTCAACGTGTATCAAATAAACTAAAGCTAACTATAGCATAGTCAACCCTAGGTCGAATTCTCTCTAGAACACAATGAGCCCGATTGTGACTTTATGTGAAACTGAGTGATACAAAACTCAAGTGTAGAATGTAGACTATCTTTTGGCTAAGTGTCAAGTTGCTCTAGGAAAAGACTAGTCAGATATAGACTTGGCAGAGTCCTATCTGACAAGGTCTCAACTAAGTGCTAACAGACACAACAGAGTGGAACTAACTCTGTTTTGGACTAAAATGAGGGAAATAGGGGGTGTGGTTACGGATCAAGTGAAGAAACAACAATTAAACTACAAATGCAAATGTAGCTAAACTAGCTACTCCTAGTGCTACTATTGTGTTCATATTAAACCTCAATAATCGAACCAGTTTTGCATCTTTCATTCAAATTCACGTTTCACATCAACCTTGGGTTTTCTTATGACGATCACCAAATATTCGTCCATTTCCATGCCGAGGATTTATACAATCGCTATCTCATTAGTTGGTAGGAGTTAAGTTCAAAGTTGAATTTAGGTTCTCTATTAGGTTCTCTAATTGATTACCCACTAAAGCTGTTAAACTAGTTCCAATCGGCCTAGTTCAACGTTATCCACATTACTAAATGCAATAGCGAAACATGAAGCGCATTAAAGTGCAAGAATCACAAACATGAAATCAGAATAAGAACTATTCATATTATTAAGAATGAAATACAAACAAAAGGTGTGAATTTAGTGGCTCCGTCTTCCACAACGATTGCCATGGTTGAACAGCGATGGTTAACCTTTGTTAGCCAAGGCATTGAGGATCAGGTCCACCAGAGTGCGATGGCAAGCCAAGCGGTCTCCTCTGACAACCTTCGGCCTCTCAATCCTTGACCTGCGCTTCCTCAATCAAGAGAAACACCAATATGAGCATCGTGCACCATCGTGAATGTGAAAAAGTGATAGAATGAATAACAATGGAGATTTGTGTATGAATTCAACAACCTTTAAATGTGCCCAACTACTACTATATACATGAGCTAGACTAGTTGAATACACACACGCTAATGAACTCCTAGCTGAATTACAGAGTGAATTTCCTACTCTACCCTTGCGTAACTTGCGTTGTAAGCTTCTCCAGAAGTGACGTGGCAACTGAGTTGGACTGGAGCTGCAATGGTAACTGAGCTGGATTCCTAAGTGGATAATGTAATTGGGTTGCTCCTTATTGGGCTGCTGGACCATAGAGCTGGCTAGTTCTAGGACGAGTTGGTCTAGTCGGGACGACTCTCCTGTTCTGAAGGTTCATGATGGGCCGAGATTATCCAGGTTGATCCTACAAGAAAGAAGAATGAGTCTTTTATTAGCTAAGGTTCTCGAATTAGCACAGATTTATGATTTCTCTAATTCTAGGTCCATAATATGAATCTCAGCTAAGACTCACTTCTTAGACACTAATTGACCCCAAAAATACCCGTCTTAGGTCCCCTATAAGGTGTATAAAATATGACTCATCAGACCCCCACACTTACACTTTTGCACTCTTGGGCAAAATAAGAGTTGAACACAAGGGAGATTTTAAAAGAGAAAATAATTTTCAATAAATTTCTTAAGCTTTGAATGGAAATAGAGTCAACAATCCTTTGCCCCAAGAGTTGAGATGCTCAAGCAATCTACGAAAACTATTCTTCCCACACCTAAGGCAATTAAATGACATGCAAACATCAAAGGACGACTGAAAGTGACAAAGTTCTCTCTTAAGAACATTCTCTCAACCTCTCAGGTTTTTGGGCTTATATATACACTCAACATCCCATGTAACGGTTATTACCAAACTTTGACTGACCTCTCCTTTCCCACCTTCAAAAACACATGCAGAAGTGATTAAGATGGCTTCATTCTGGGCTTGTATCGTGGTCTGGGTCAAAAGGTGGGGTACAGGATAGGTAAGTGTGTTTTTCTAACTGTAGGGAAGAGAGGAGCAATGTGGAGTAAGTTCGCCAGTACGGATAATATCCCAAAGGTTCTGCGAGCCTTCTTGAAACAGCTCTAGCTCACTTCCTTTATTCCCTTTTTTTTTTTTTTTCTTCTTTTTCTCACCTTATATTTTATAGCTTTGTTCTGTGTTTTTTCTACAACCTATAACTTTTGATTGCTTCTTTATTTTTCCTTGCTTTCTTGCATTTATTTTCAACCCTTTTGGATACACTACTCTTGCTTGTCCCCTGGTGTCTCCCCCACACTTGATCGTATCTTACTCCCAAAACAATTTCAAAGCTCCTTTGTCCCATGAGGTTGAGGGTAATCATGGTTTTTCCAGCCTTGGCTTGTAATGAGCTGTCACAAAAGAATGGTCATTTAGGCTCAAAAGGGGTAAACAAGGGATAAAATTTACAAGGTAGGACCGTTTGGCTCGAGGCTTATTGAAACATGGCCTATATCATCTCATTCCTACATGTGAAACTAGATATATGCAGAGAGTCAAGGCAAAATCCTGAATACACGGTTAGCATGGATGCAAAAATCACACAAGAAAGAGAGAATGGCAAGATGCAAAAGCCATTTATATGTACATAGGCTCAAAAATTCTCACATCGTCAATTACTCTGCCACTAATGGTCTATCTTTTCTATTTTCAATCACCTACTGCCTAAGGATGCAAAAATTTCATTCCCTGTCAAGCTTGAAAAATTTTTCCTCCAGGGTTCCAGATTGCTTCCTATGATTCATCCAACACTTAAAGAAATTATTTCAAATTCTTTTTCAAGGCATTTTTCTCAACAATCCAAGTTTAGAGTTTTAGTGAAAAAAAAAGAACAAAAGTGAAATTTACAAATGAAAGTTGAAATTGGTTAGGCCGAGCCGAAGTCGATCTAGATCCAGCTAAGATGGGGTCGAAGTCGGCATGAACTCGGCTTGGACAACCATTTTATTTAAAACAACAAAACATAGGGAAAATGACTTGAAATTGAAAATTTGAACTAAACTGAACTGAAATGAACACAAAAAGGGAAATTAAGACATAAATGAAAACCAAAGTTAGAACAAATATAACAAACATATATGAATAGTTAGAGTTGAGTAAGCATGGAGTTTGCACTTTCAGGAACATAACAAAATTTCAAGCACAAAATTTAGCAAGCCTTAAATGACCATGCAATCACCCCCCCATACTTAAATGTTGCATTGTCCCTAATGTATGGCATGAATTCATAGGGGTTCATGAAATTGGCTCAAGGTGTGTCATCCAGCGGAGTTGGTTTTATTAATGAGATGGTCTCCATGTTGCCTACTATTGGAGTTGGACCTTCATGAAATAGCTTAATTTGGTGCCCATTGACCTGGAAGGTGCTGTTGGTGTGTTCATCCTTTAGTTCTACTACACAATAACGAAAAACATTAGTGATAAGAAAAGGTCCATCCTATCTAGAATGGAGCTTACCTGCTATGAGCTTTAAGCATAAGTTGAACAATAGTACTTTCTGGCCGACTTGGAACTGTTTTCTCAAGATTGTTGATCATGGAATTTCTTGACTTTCTTCCTATAAATTCGAGAGTTCTCATAAGCTTCCAAGCGAAGTTTGTCCAGTTCTTGCAACTGGAATTGTCTCTTCTTCCCTGCTTGGTCACAATCCATATTGCACTGTTTAACTACCCAATAAGCTCTGTGTTCTATTTCCACAAGAAGATGACAGGATTTACCAAAGACAATCTGGTAGGGAGACATCCCCAACAGAGTTCGGTATGCAGTTCTGTGCACCCAAAGAGCGTCTTCAAGGAGTCGGCTCTAGTCCTTCCTGTTGGGATTGATCATCTTTTGCAACGTTTTCTTTATTTCCCTATTGAAAACTTCAGCTTGGCCATTGGTCTAGGGGTGGTAAGTTGTGGCAATTCTATGCACCACCCCATACTTGTGGAGTAAGGATGACATGGCTCTGATGCAAAAGTGACTTCCTTGGTCACTTATGATCGTTGTTGGTACACCAAACCGACTGAAGATGTTGGACTTCAAAAAATCCACTACAACCTTGGCATCATTGGTTTTGGTGGCTATGGCCTCTACCCATCTTGACACATAGTCTACAACCAACAGAATGAAAGAGTACCCATTAGAGACTGGGAATGGCCCCATGAAGTTGATAACCCAAACATCAAAGACTTCGCAAAATAGTATGGGTAGTTGGGGCATCTAATGTCTTCTACTAATGGCTATTCCAGCTTCTTGGCATTTTTCATAGGTGGACACGAATTGATAGGTGTTTGATAAGTTCGTTTTTAGTCGTCTTAACGGGCATCAAATAACTAAAGCTAACTATAGTATAGTCAACCCAAGGTCGATTCTTCTCAAGGACACAGTGTACTCAAATGTGATTCGATGTGAAGCGAAATGATATAGAATCTAAGATGTAGAGTATTGACTTGCCTCGGCAATGGCCGAGTCACTGTCGGCAGAGATTGAGCCGAGATGATCTCGGCAGATATCTATCTGACTTGGTCTTGACTGAGTGTAGACAGACGCTACAGAGATGGACTTTCTTTGTCTCAGACTGAAAGACAGTAAACAAGGGAGTTGAGATGCAAGTAAAGCAGGAAATAACTAAAGCTATGAATGCAGTAACGTATACTAGCACTACTGGTTTCACTATTATTATTATTATTATATAACTGTGTTCATGTTCATTTCTATTAGTCTAATTCCAGTCCAATGTTCGCACTCCAATTCTCAGTTCATATCAGCCTAGGGAAGTCTTATGGCAATCGCCAAAGGTTCTTCCATTACCATACCGAGGAATTACGCAGTCGCTACCTCATCAGTTGGTAGGGAATAAGTTCATATCTGATTTTAGGTTCTCGATTAACAATCGTTAAATGATTACCTACTGAATTAGTTAAATCAGTTCCAATCAACTTAGCTTAACATCGTTCACAATTCAAATGCGATTGCAGATTAAATCATGAATTAAGGGATAGGAAGAAAACGGAAATGAAAAATGTAGAATGGAATTGATGAACAGGAAACAGAGTACAAACACAGTGGTCTGAATTCAGATGGACCCATCTTCCACGACAATCACCATGGTTGATGGTGGTGGTTCACCTCCAATAGCCTGAGCGTTGAGGGTCAGATTCACCAGAGTGTGTTAGGAATCCCAATCAGTCCCCTCTGACAAACTACGACTTCCCAGTGTCAGACCTGCATTTCCTTGATCGAGAGAAACACCAAAGCAGTGCTGTGCACCACCATAAAACGGAGAGAAACGAGAGTGAGGAAATGGATATAATGAGAGTGTATTGAGAATGAATTCAAAGACCCCTAAAAAGTGTACAGCTCCTCCTATAAATACACGAGCTGTGACTTGCTACTCCTAACGATTTCTAACAGAATTACAACATGAATTGCCTATTCTACCCTTGCGTAACTTGCGTTGCAAGCTACTGTAGAAGTGACATGGCAGTTGAGCTGGAGCTGAGGTGGTCCTGGGCTGGACAGCTGACGTGGATAGCGTCTTTGGACTGCTCCTTATTCGACTACACCTACTTAGGCTGTTGGGCCGTGAGCCTGGCCTGATCTGGTTTTGCCGAGATGGAGTCAGTCTTGGCCGAGACGACTTCATCTCAGCCAAGTCTTCTTATGATGGACCCGAGAACGTTTCGATTGATCCTGCAAGAGAAGAAGAGTTAGCTAAGATCCTCGAATTAGCACAGATTTGTATTTTCTCTATTTTTAGGTCCATAATATGAATCTTCGCTAACACTCCATTCTTAAACACAGGGTAGTCTTGTAAACTTCCTTCTTAGGTCCATAAAAGCTGCATAATTTGTGACTCATCAGCATCCCTGAAAATGGTGGGACAATAGAACCCATAATCGAGCACTTTCCTAGCAGTCTGAGTTGATCCATAATAGCTGCCTCCATGTGCTGCGTGACAAAACTGGAGGACCAAATTGATCTCGGTGTCAGGAATGCACCTGCAAATAACTTGGTCATTATAGAGTCTCCTTAGGTAGAGATCATCCCATATGTAGTATTTGGCATCATTTTGTAGTCTTTCCTTGTATAGCTGGGATGCCTCTGCTGGAAACTAAGATACTGCTACAAAGTTGCAGATGTAGAAAAACCATGGCATAGGTGTGGTGATGTGCAATAGTTGCTCATCTGGGAATTTGTCTCTGATAGGCATCGGGTCAACTTCCTTCTTGATTCTGCTTAAGTGATCTGCTACTGAATTCTCAACACCATTCTTATCTTTGATCTCTATGTTGAATTCTTGAAGGAGAGGCATCCACTAGATTAGTCTCGACTTGACATCTGTCTTCTTCAACAAGAATCTCAATGTAGCATGGTCAGAGAACACAATGATTTTTGAGCCGAGAAGGTATGAACGGAATTTGTCTAAGGCAAATACGATTGCCAAGAGTTCCATCTTGGTTGTTGTGTAATTTAACTAGGTTGGGTCCATTGTCCGAGATGCATAGGCAATCACATGCACCAGTTTGCCAACTCCAGCTCTTTGGCCTAAGACGGCTCCTAATGCCGAATTGGGTGCATCGCACATAACCTCAAATGGCAGCTCCTAATTGGGCGCTTGCAGAATAGGGGCGGATGTGAGTCGGCTTTTCAACTTCTAAAAGGCTTCAATACAAGGCTGATCAAATTTGAATTCCAGATCCTTTTGTAGCAGTTTGGACAGAGGCAAGGTAGTCTTGCTGAAGTTCTTAATAAAGAGAAATGAGCAGACTTCCCGCACCGAAGTGGGGTTTGGAAGAGAGGTGATGATGTTAATCTTTGATTTGTCGACCTCGATGCCTCTGTTGGATACCAGGTGTCCCAATATAATTCCCTTAGTCACCATGAAGTGGCATTTTTCAAAGTTAAGAACCAAGTTTGTATCAATGCATCTCGTGAACACCTTGGATAAGTTTTCCAAACATGCGTCAAATGAATTAGCATATACCGTGAAGTCATCCATGAACACCTCCATGCACTCCTGTAGCAGGTCTGAGAAGATACTTGTCATGCAACGTTGAAATGTACTCAGCACGTTGCACAAGCCAAATGGCATGCGAGTGTACGCAAAGGTACCAAACAGGCAGGTGAAGGTGGTCTTGTGTTGATCTTCAGGTGCAATGCGGATTTGCATGTATCCAGAGAAACCATCCAGAAAACAGTAATGGGATTTCCATGCTAATTTCTCCAGGACTTGATCTATGAAAGGCAAAGGAAAGTGATCTTTACAGGTTGCCTGATTCAATCTTCTATAGTCGATGTAGACTCGCTAGCTATTTTGAATCCAAATAGGTACCAACTCATCATGCTGGTTTTTCATGATAGTTATCCCAGATTATTTAGGTACTACTTGCATTGGGCTCACCCATTGGCTATCTAAGATGGGGTAGATGATCTCTATAGCAAGCAGTTTTGTCACCTCTTTCTTGACCACGTCTAGAATGGTCGGATTCATTCTTCTCTAATGTTGCCTTATGGGCTTGGCCTCCTCCTCCATTAAAATTCTATGCATGCAGATGGAGGGGTTTATTCTTGGAAGGTCAGATATTTTCCACCCAATTGCCTTCTTATGTTCCCTTAGGACTTGCCACAGTTTATCCTACTGCTCTCGGTGGAGATTGTTTGCAATGATAACTAGAAGTTGCTGCTCAGTGTCCAAATAGGCATATTTCAAGTGACTTGGCAATGGTTATAATTCCATGGGTGGTGGCAGCAATGAAGAATTGGCGTTAGATGCTTTCGGATCCGTGATGAGTCATAAAATACACATCTTAAGTGGACCTAAGAAGAATGCCATTAGGCAATTCATGAACTTAAAAGATGATTGTTAGCTAAGATCCAAATTAAGGGCCTAGAAATAGAGAAAAGCACAATCTCTATTAATTCAAGGCATTAAGCTAACTATTCCTTCATTGTAGGTCCAACGCAGCTCACAACCTGCCACTAGAAGCCCAGGCCGAGAGCCTCTCAGCCAGGCCGAGACTCAGCCCATGCAGGCCAACAGTCCAATCAAATAGACCCAAGTGGCACTCCACGTTAGTGATCCAGAGCCACCTCGATTCTAGCCAAGGTGCCACATCATCTCCTGGAGTGGCTTGCAACGCAAGTCACAACAAAGGGTAGAATAGGAATTCACTTGTAATTTTGTTAAGTTAGCTCAGCTTCTTGTATAAATAAGCAGAACTCTGAACGATTAGGGGTCTTTGGCATTCATATTTTCCCGCGTCCGTTATCTTCATTCTCTCTCGTTTTTCATCTCCTCCGCTCATGGTGGTACACGGTGCTGTTAATGGCATTTCTCTCGATTGAGGAAATGCAAGCTAGGAACTAAGAAGCTGAAGGTTACCAGAGGAGACCGATTGGAGCACCAACGCACTCCGATGGACCTGATCCTCGGCGTCCTAGCTAGCAGAGGTGGATCATCGCCGTCAGCCATGGCGATTGCCGTGGGAGATGGAATCACCGAATCCAGGCCTTGTGTTTGTATTTCGTTTTCAATAATATAAGTGCTCTCTGAATTCTGATCTCTATTGCATTCCTAAAATCTAAGTTCAATTACTACGTTGCGATTGCACATGGTAACAGAACAATGTTAAACTAAGCCGATGGGAATTGGTTTAGCTAATTCAGTAGGTAATCACTTAACGATTCTTATATGAGAATCTAAAATCAGCTTGAACTTAATCTCTGCCAACTGATGAGGTAGCGATTGTGTAAATCCTCGGTGTGGGAAGGGACGGACCTTTGGCGATTGCCATAAGAACACTGGAGGCTGATGTGGACTAGAATTGGAGTGATTGAACCAGAAAGAACTTGATTGTTGGAACTAAACATGAACACAATAATAGTAGTAACATTAGGAATAACGTAATTGCATTAGATTGTAGTTAATCTCTATTTTGATTTTGATTGCATTCCAACCGCCCTCATTTATTGTTTTCGAATCTGAGATAGAGATAGTCTGTCTCTGTGGCGTCTGTCTACACTTAGCTGAGACTAAGCCAGATTGTCTCTACCGAGATCATCTCGACTCTGTCTCTGCCGAGAGTGACTCGGCTAGTGTCGAGATGAGTCAATACTCTACACTCAGATTTTGTTCCCGTTTATTCCACACTGAAACACATTAAAAACGCACTGTGTCCTTGAGAAGAATGACCAAGGGTTGACTATACTATAGTTAGCTTTAGTTATTTGATAAGAGTTCAAAACGACTGAAAAAGAATCCACTATCAATCCTGCTGGCCGACTGGAGTTCAACTCGACACCAAATGTGTCGACATGATCTCGACCTTTGGCTGTTGTGGCCAACTCCTTTTGATAGAAACAGTTCTTGTAAGATAGAAGTCGGACCCGAGTCTTTGTTTAGCTCTAAAATCGGATCTAGATGGGATATAGTTCTTGCCTTGATTATTCGAGATAGACTCGACTTCAGCTTGCTTTTGGTCTTCTTTAGCCGAGGTGGTCTCGGCATGCATTTGTACAAGTAGGTCGACCTTGACCGTTGTCTTTTTGGCCGAGATGACTTCGGTCCTTTCATGGTCTCGGCTTCCTTTGGCCGACTTCTTACACATAGTGAACATGGTTGCCACTTGTGCTGTGAATAGCTCTTTGGTCTCGACGATTTGTTCTTCTGCATTTCTTAAAAACTCTGAGTTCTCATAATTGCAAACTTGGTCTAGCAATTTGATCAACTCGGCGTCTTGACTCAAGTTGGCAAGACCAGTATTCTCATCGTCGGAGCTGGAAAGATCTGTACTTCATCATAGTCAGCTTTTGCTATTATGGACCCTAGGCATCCAATTGAATCAGTACTTCCAATAGAAAACTTTTCACTATCTTCACTGTTGTTGTCTAGTTAAAGACACTCCTAAAATAGTTCATCAATCAAATCTATGCCAAAAAGAGAATGGTCTTTGGTGGGGTGCTTCATGGCTTCGAAAATATTGAACTGCACCAAGGTGTCACCAAATTCCATCGAGAGTGTCTCGGCATGCACATCAATCTTTGTTCTAGCACTCATAAGGAATGGTCGCCCCAAGATTAAGGTGGCTCCCTTCCCCGATGTCTCGTCCTCCATATCAAGCACAGAGAAGTCCATTAGGAAACTCATTGACTTGGACTAGGACATCTTCGAAAACGCCCAAAGGTTGAACAACACTTCTATTTGCTAGTTGTATTGTCATCCTAGTGGGTTCCAAATCACCAAAATTCAAAGATTTGTAGATTGAAGTTGGCATGACATTAATTGAATCTCCCAGGTCCAACATGGCATTGGTAAAGGTATAGTCGCCAATGGTACATAGGACTGAAAAGATTCCAGGATCTCGACATTTCTTTGGCAATACTTGTGCTCCAATGAATTCTTCATTTTTGGTCAACATCGACACTATACCTCCCACTTCCACACTTCCTTTAATCTTTTTGCTCTTATGCACACACAGTTCTTTCAGAAACTTGGCATAGTTAGGAATTTGCTTTATCGCATCAAGGAGTGGAATGTTGATTTCCACCTTGCAGAACATCTTTAGCAACTCTTCATTAGATTCAGGCTTCGTTGCTGCGATGGTCCGAGTTGGAAACGACAATGTGACAGTTTTGTCTTGTTGAAGCATTTATGAGTTGGTGTTCGGCTCAGAGTCAACTTCAGCTGATCTCGACAACTGTTGCGGTGCTGGTTCAGGCAATTCTTTTATGTTTCTCAAAGTAAGTGCACTCACATTCCCTCTCAAGTTTGGAATTGTTTGCGAGGGTAAGTTGCTAGATCTAGCTGATTGTAAATGGCTCACAGTATTGGCTAACTGTCTGATTTGCGTCTTGAGGTCCTGAATAGTGCTGTTCATATTATGTTGGAATTGCATATTACTAGAGCTCATGGTTTGCTGGAACTCTAGGTTACTGGTTGCTAACAGTTTCATTAGGTCCTCCAAAGATGGTGAATTGCCTTGAGGTGGCATTCTCTATTGCTGCTATTGTTGGAACGGTGGTGCTTGATATTGTGGGGTCGGTGTTGATAACCTATTGGTCTTTGAGGCACATTCAGTGTGGATCTGAATCAGTAAGTTGTATATGGCCCTTGACTCGGCCCTGGCCAAAATCGTTGCTTTCCAAACTGTTGATTATCGAATGGCCGACTCTGATACAGTGGCTTCCCGTACTGATATCTACCTATTGCTCCAACACTCTATGGCTGGTCCGAATCAGTTTCTTGCAGCGTGGGGCACATATCGGTGGGGTGCTCCACGGAAGTACATATGCCACAAACTCTGGCTACTATGTTTGGTTGGTGTTGTCCGACAGCAAGCTGCCTCACCAATGATGTCAACTTGGTTAGATGGTTCTCTAATCTCAAATTGTCAATTGCATCAATTTCGTTCACCATTCGTGATTGATTGACTCCTCTGATCCCAAACTGTTGTGTATTGCTTACCATATTAGAGATCAGGTGCCTTGTTGTTGCTGGCGTCTTATCCATCAATGTTCCTCCACTAGAAACATCAATCATGCTTTGATCCATCATCGTCAAACCTTCATAGAAATACTGAATCAGTAGTTGCTCACTGATCTAATGATGTGGACATGTGGCACACAGTTTATTGAGTCTTTCCTAGTATTCATCCAGAGTTTCTCCATAATCTTGCCTTATCCCACATATTTCCTTCCTAATGGCCGCGGTTCTGGATGCCAGAAAGAACTTTTCCAAGAACATGCGCTTCATGTCTCCCCAAGTGTTGAAGAGAACTGGCTATAAGTACAGCCAATCTTTTGCTGCTCCATCCAAGGAGAATGCGAACGCCTTCATCTTGATGTAATCTTCTAGTATCCCCTACGGCCTCATCATGGAACAAACCACATAAAATTCCTTTAAGTGTTTATGGGGTCTTCTCCTGCAAGACCATGAAATTTAGTCAAGAAGTGTATCAGACCAGATTTCAATTCATAGGTTTGAGCTAGTTCTAGTTGAGGGTACTGGATGCACCAAGGTTGGTACACTACGTAGGTGTAGACAGCTCCTTCAGAGTTTTCTCATTATTGTTTTCTATCCATCCTGCAAAATTGTTAGTGTTACTATATTCAATAGAGTCAGAAGTGTTAGTAACATGACTACTATTATCAGAACTAAAAATAGAATTAGAACTATTACTTACTGCTATATTTCTAGCTTTCCTTAACCTACGTAAAGTTATTTCTATTTCAAGGTCTAAATCATACAAAGGGTCAGAGCTACTCCTAGTCATGCATTATAAAAACTCATGGAGTAACGTTAGTGTTAATTTAGCAACTAAAGGAACAGAAACTAGTATTATCAAAATACAATTCAAATATGTCGTAAGGAAAATGATTTTTTTTTTCAATGATGAATTTCACAAAACAAATTCATCCATACACACAACAAAGATTTTAACATGTATTCAGCATGCTATATTATTACAGGATCCAAATCAAAACAGACACACTTTTAGACTCTATGACTCAACTGACATGGCAATCTATAGACTCAAGATTCGACTTCACTTTAGGCTTGGCACACAAAGACACAAAAGAACTTGTGTCCCTGACAATGATGCCAATTTGATAAACTCATTTTTAGTTGTCTCAACATGTATCAAATAAACTAAAGCTAACTATAGCATAGTCAACCCTAGGTCAAATTCTCTCCAGGACATAGTGTGCTCGATTGTGACTTTATGTGAAACTGAGTGATACAAAACTCAAGTGTAGAATGCAGACTCACTTTTGGCTAAGTGCTGAGTTGCTCTCGGTAGAGACTAGTCAAATATAGACTTGGCAAAGTCTTATCTGACAAGGTCTCGGCTAAGTGTTGACAAACGCAACAGAGTCGGACTAACTATGTTTCAGACTAAAATGTGGGAAACAGGTGGTTTGGTTATGGATCAAGTGAAGAAACAACAATTAAACTACGAATACAAATGCAACTAAACTAACTACTCCTACTACTACTACTGTGTTCATACTAAACCTCAATAATTAAATCAGTTCTGCTTCTTTCATTTAAATTCACGTTTCACAACAATCTTAGGTTTTCTTATGACGATCACCAAATATTCGCCCATTGCCATACCGAGGATTTACACAACTGCTACCTCATTAATTGGTAGGGATTAAGTTCAAAGTTGAATTTATGTTTTCTATTATGTTCTCTAATTAATTACCTATTGAAGTTGTTAAATCGGTTCCAATCAGCCTAGTTTAGTGTTATGCACATTACTATATGCAATCGCGACACAATAAGCGGATTAAAGTGCAAGAATCGCAAACATGAAATCGGAATCAGAACTATTCATATTATTAAGAATGAAATACAAACACAGGGTGTGAATTTAGTGGCTCCGTCTTCCACGATGATCTCCATGGTCGAACGGTGATGGTTCACCTCTATTAGCCAAGGCATTGAGGATCAGTTCCACTAGAGTGCATGATGAGTCGTATTTTATACACCTTACAGGGACCTAAGATGGGTATTTTATAGATCATTTGGTGCTTAAGAATTGAGTCTTAGCTAAGATTCATATTATGGTCCTAGAAATAGGGAAAGTACGAATCTATGCTAATTTGAGAATTTTAGCTAACAAAGGGACACATTTCTCTTTCATGCAGGATTAGCATGGATGACCTCGGCCCATCATGAGAAGCCTTGGCTCAAGAGAGTCGTCCCGGCTAGACTGACTCATCCTAGAACCGAATGACTCTATAGGTGTAGTAGCCCAATAAGGAGCGCCCCAGTCCACTGTCCATGTAGGCAATCCAGCTCGGCTGCCACGCAAACCACGCAAGGGTAGAATAGGAACCTTAGTTAAAATTCTGTTAGGATCGTTGGTTAGCGTGTTTAGCAGGACCAGCTCATGTATATATTGTAGGAGCTGGGTATGTTTAAAGGTTGTTGAATTCACATTCTACATTTCCCTCAAAATTTTCATTTCTCTCGCTCTCATCCTCTACACTCACGGTGGTGCACGGTGCTCTCAACAGTGTTTCTCTCGATTGAGGAAGTGTAGGCCAGAAACCGAGAAGCCGAAGATCATCAGAGGAGACCGCTTGGATTACCAACATGCTCTGGTGGATCCAAACCTCAACGTTCTAGCTAATAGAGGTGAATCATCACCGTTCGACCATGGCGATCGTCGTGGAAGACGGATCCGCTGAATTCACACCCTGCATTTGTATTTTGTTCTTAATAATATGAATGTTTTCTGATTTTGATCTCCGTTTGCATTCCTATACTTCAATTCACTATCTACGTTGCAATTGCATGAAGTGACATGACTCATGTTGAACTAAGCCGATCGAAATTGGTTTAACTAATTTAGTAGGTAATCAACTAGAGAACCTAATTGAGAATCTAAAATCAACTATGAGCTTAATCCTTACCAATTGATGAGGTAGTGATCACGTAATTCTCGGTATGGACAGTGGACGAACATTTGACGATTGTCATTAGAAAACTAAAGGTTGATACAGATTGTAACTAGAGTGAATCAACCAAAGCAGACTTGATTATTGAGACTGAACATGAACATAGTAGTAACAATAGAGTAGCTTAGCTTAATTTCACTCACGTCTTAGTTTACTTTCTGTCTATCGTTACTTACACTTCAAAACCCCCTCTTTCCTGTGTTTCAGTCTAAGACGGAGTCAGTCCGACTCTATCACGTCTGTTAGCGCTTAGTCGAGATCGTGTTGGATAAGTCTCTATCGAAACCATATCAGACCAGTCTCTGCTGAGAGCAACTCGGCTTCCAGCCGATAGTGAGTCTGCACTCTACACTTGAGTTTTGTGTCACCTAGTTTGCACATTAAAGTCACATTTGAGCACACTGTGTCCTCGAGAAAATTTGACCTAGGGTTGACCACACTATAGTTAACTTTAGTTTATTTGATACGCACTGAGATGACTAAAAGTACGCTTATTAGTGCGATGGCATGCCAAGCGGTCTCCTCTGATAACCTTTAGCCTCTCAGCCATTGACCTGCACTTCCTCAATCGAGAGAAATACCAATACGAACATCGTGCGCCACTGTGAATGTGAAAACGAGATAGAATGAATAACAATGGAGATTTGAATATGAATTCAACAACCTTTAAACGCGCCCAGCTCCTACTATATATACACAATCTGGACTTGCTGAATACGCACACGCTAACGAACTCCTAACTGAATTACAGAGTGAATTCTCTACTCTACCCTTATGTAACTTGCGTTGTACGCTTCTCTAGAAGTGACGTGGCAATTGAGTTGGACTAGAGTTGCAGTGGTAACTATTCCTAAGTGGATAATGCAATTTGGCTGCTCCTTATTGGGCTGCTAGACCATAGAGCCGGCTAGTTCTAGGATGAGTCAGTATGGCCGTGACGACTCTCTTGGGCCAAGGGTTCATGATGGGCCGAGATTATCCAGGTTGATCCTACAAGAAAGAAGAATGAGTCTTTTATTAGCTAAGGTTCTCGAATTAGCACAGATTTATGATTTCTCTAATTCTAGGTCCATAATATGAATCTCAGCTAAGACTCACTTCTTAGACACTAATTGACCCCAAAAATACCCGTCTTAGGTCCCTGTAAGGTGTATAAAATGTGACTCATCACTTAGCAGCCATGTAATGAGAGCACTTCTCCAACTTTGCATTTTTCAATCCTCGAAGCATATCGTTTTTGGCTAAACAATTCAACCCTTTTTCATTGATAAGACTAAGCCTTCGATGCCACAAAGGTGCCTCCATATCCATGGCATTCACACTATCTTTAGCAACCAAAGCTTTTGTCTAATACAGTTTAGAAATTTTCTCCCATCTAGCCACAACCAAGTTACCTTTTATGAGTTTTCATTTTCCATAACCACCATCATCAAACATATGCACAGATATCAAGTTAAAATGAATATCTGGAGCATGTTTGACTCCTCTAAGCCACAATTGCACTCCTATGTTGGTTTACAAGCAAACATCACCAACACCAATCACCATGGTCACACCATCATTACCCATCTTCAACACTCCAAAATCACCTTGGTGAAACATGCAGTGTAGCATCGCTATCAATAATCCACATGCTCTTATCGGATACAAGATTAACCGACTTAAAGTCTCAAAGAATGACAAGATCATCATTGTTAGCAATAGTGACATAATCATCGTCATCATCATGATCCTTCTCTTTTGACTAACCCTTTTTGCCTTTGTTCTCCTTTTTCCACAAGAAACAATGCTTCTATATATGCTCTATTTTGTGATAGTAGTGACACTCCACATTCTTGTATATGGACTTGGACTTACTTTTGCTCTTTTCTCTTCCCTTTTTCTGACTTCTCCCCCTATTTTCAGTGACAAGTACCTTAGACTAAGATGAAGAACCTTGTGCCGTCTTTCTCATCTCCTCGTTGAGAACACTACCCTTTGCCATTTCTAAAGAGACAACACCATTAGGGGTTGAATTTGTGATAGAGACCTTAAAAGTCTCCCAAGACTAAGGTAGAGAATTCAAAAATAATAGTCCCAAAATCTCATCTTCAAACTTGATTCCCATTCCTAACATCTAATCAAGAATCCCTTGAAACTTATTCAAGTGATCTGAAAGGGAAGTGCCTTCCTTGAACTTCAAACTTACAATAGAATTCAACAAAAATAATTTGTTGTTCCCATACTTTGAGGCATACAAATATTCAATCTTCTTCCACAAAGTCGAGGCATGTGTCTCACTTGCAATGTGATTATATATATTTATTGAATTGCTTGATTCATGATGAGCCGATGAGGTGAAAATCTCATGTATGGTTTTGTAATAGAGATGGAATTGAGAAATAACCATCAATTATAACCCCCAAAGAGCTAGATTCCGTAAACAACATAGCGGAAAAATGAAAGGAATATCCTATCGAGGTAATCTTATTTGCTTCGGAAGATATGCTCTTCAGGCACTTGAGCCCGCTTGGATAACATCTAGACCAATAGAAGCAGGATGACGGTCAATGTCACGAAATGTTCGCCGAGGTGGACAAATATAGGTATGCATATTTCCAGACAAATCAGTTACAATAAGACCTACTGAAACACATATGGTTTGGGAAAAGGATCTCCCCAAATATTGGGTAGCTACATTATCATCCACAAAATGTCGGATAAAACCATATACCTGTTGATGCTCAAAGTTCCATTCTTCATTAGACATGGATTTTGGCTTCTTAGTAGCAAAGATAGGAAGATGCATTTTCTTCACAAATAAAAAATCTTTCATCTTCCCTTTCTACAAGTGGTAGTTAGTGTCGTTCAAACTCACCATTCTATTTGTATTAACCTCTATTATTCAAGCAAGTAGAACATTCTTTAAACCAAAGAGCTTTGATACCACTCTGACGGGGTAAAACCAATAATATACCACCAATATGGTGACAACGTAGCATATATAAATTCCCCTAACTTGCAAGAATTTATAGGGAGTAACCACAAGTAAAAATGGTAGTAATAACAATAAGAATCTTCCAAGAGATACCAAGATTTTTAATGTGAAAAACCCCTTCAATGTAAGAGGTAAAAACCATGGGTTGTCCAGACCAAAGAAATCAATCCACTATAATAGAATAAGGATACAAGAGTGTTCAACCAAGAGCACAAATTCATGCATATAACCAGCCTCAACAATCAAGCAACAAAGATTGCAAATGGAGAGCAAAAAATAAGGAAGAAGAAAGTAAAGAACTCACAAAATCGCGCTACTGTGAGGATACAAGAGTGTTCAACCAAGAGCACAAATTCATGCATATAACCAGCCTCAACAATCAAGCAACAAAGATTGCAAATGGAGAGCAAAAAATAAGGAAGAAGAAAGTAAAGAACTCACAAAATCGCACTACTGTGTGAGCACGATTTCTCACACCACAGCCTCCAAATTAAGATCTAAACGGTCAAGATGTAGAACTACGTGTGTTGAACCTGTTGTCAAATTTCCAGCTAGATCCAACAATTAATGAAGTAGATATCAAGATTTTGACATGATTGTTCTATGTAGAGATCAAAACATAACACTTTCTTTCTCTCTTTCTCTCTCTCTCTTCTCTCTTTTGGCTGTAAAAATCCTTACTCTCTTTGTGTTTCTCCTCAATCTGACGCCTTCTTCTCTTATAAGAGAGACCTAGTGGGCTTGAGGGTATTGGCTTTTTATCCAGATAGTTGGGAGCCTAAAAGTCACCCAACAATGTCATGCATAAACTCTACTCAGAACAATACTTTTTACTTCATGTCTGTAAAAACAAATTAAGACCAATCAGAGGAAAAAAGAGGGGAGATACCATAACAAAGCTTAAATAGTAGAGCATGTGTGTGTGAGAGGGAGTTATCGGAATCATGTTATCTTACATGGCTTTCCACAAGAAGAAGAAGCATTGTAATTTGGCAGTACATTAAGATGCTGAGGTAACTGGTCATTGCTCAAGATTGTACTTGTTCACTAACACAAAGATAAACTATGTGAAGTCACTTAAGTGTGGTTTCCAAGTACAATTGAGTTTCCTACTTATAGGCACTTGGGTAAGACTTTGTCTATATTTTACATGAAAAGTGGGGCTATGTTCGCAATCAGTTTTCATAGCCAAGATACATCCATTTTTTCATTATGACCATTACAGATTCTACACAATCATATATTCTCTAGCCTATTAAATTAGCCATTCTGACCCACATTTTATTATAATTGGACATTATTGTTAGTGATATGTTTGTGCTTCTTAGAGAGAGAGAGACAGATGTTAGGGAAAACTAGAGCATGTGTTTGTAAGCCCAAATGTTCCATAACACTTTTAATAGAAGAAAATGTCACCCTTAAGTAAATGCCAATGGAGTTAGTTCATGATTTACTTAAGAACTTCAATGGCGAACATTTTATTTTGTTATCTCCATTATTTTGTTTGAAAATGAAGGTTTACACCTTTAAAATATAAGGTACAATTTAAAGGGTTAAATATATAAGATTTTAGCAAGTTTATGATTTAGTTTACATGTCTAGAAATTTTATTTCAATTTCAACTATAACTTTTTTAATTAACCATTATTATTTTATTTTTAAAAGAGTTAGATCCAATACTGAATATGTGTATGTGTTGCGTTATACGTATAAAGATATCTTTTATATCATAAATAATTTATCTTTTATACAAAATTATATCTTTTAAATTTAGTGTCATTTTAAACTCAATAAATGGTCTAATGATAAAAAATTTATGTAGTTTGCATGAAAGATTAGGTTTTAATTTTGTTGTGATCATTGTAAAAAATATATATAGTGTTAATTCTCTATTCCATAATTGGTACTACATTGATGTTTGTAAAAAATATTATACATTAATATACTTTTGGTTGATAAAACAACTAGAGATGTAGTAACTTATTTATCATTTAGAATTTGCTAATTAATTAGGATTGAATAAGGCTACTACATGATATATAATAAGATAAAATAAGAGGACGCTAATAACATAATAAGTTTTAATTTGATTGTTTCCTTAAAATTATATATAAATTTTAATTCAATTGTTCCATATTCCAAATTATAAAAAAATATAATTATTTAGAATTATAATAATTATTAAAAAAATATTGATGAATATTTGTAGGATTGTCATTTAATATTTAATATTTTAATAGATAGTACATTTTAAATTTAAATCTCAAAATTATTATTATTATAGATATACATAAGATAATATTTTGAATACAAATTTTTATATTATATATATATATATATATATATATATATTAATATATACTGATCAATATATTTTATTATTTTGTGTATATATTATATATAAATTATTATAATATATAATATATATTATTGTTATATATATATATAGAAGTAAAGTAATATCTTCAGCAAATATTCTCCCTAAAATGGGGGCAAAAATATAATTATAAAAATTAACCTAATTTTATTACCTTAGCCTATCATAATTTTAATTTTACAATAGCTATTGATTTGATGTAATTAAATTTAATTGTTTATTGTATATAATTATAACTTAGTTGGATGCGATTAAATTTAGCCATTAATTAGATTTAATTCATCACATTAATGCTACTTATTACAATTTGAAAAAATTAAATTGAGTTAATAATTTATTTTTTTTCTAATCAAGTGATGCCTAGTTAAATTTAATTATTAACCAAATATTTCAATAAGATAAAAAAGAAAAAACAAAAAATTTAAAATTATTGAATCAAGATGGTAATAAATTTAATTAAGGCGGTAATAAATTTAATTAAGGCATGTTAATATATATAAGAATTTGCATAAAAAGATATAAGAACTCAAATCGAATCACAATTATGAAAGCTTGCATCAATAAGAGAGCTTAATTTTCACTGCCAATCAATATAGAAAACATAGTAGAAGTTCAAATAGAATCCAAAATAGAAGAAAGAAAAGATAAATGATAATAGAGAGGAAACTTATGATATATGAAACCTCTGAAAAACAATTATAAAAAGTCTTTAAAAATAACAAACTAAATTCTAACTAACCAAAACTAACTCTAACTAACCAAAATTAACTAGTACATGCTTTGAATGCTAAGGAAGGTGCTCTGGACACGAGGATTTTGTAGCCTAAAGGTCTACCAACAAAAGTTCCAAAACTGGGACAAAATATACAAAGGAAGGCCTAATAGAGTGGGTTGTAGATGCTGAAACTTCACGCAAACTTTTTGGAAATAAAAGAGATCATAATAGGTTGAGCTCAAAGAAAACTTGTAGAGCTTTATCTTAGCTTTCCAGAATCACCACGATTGTCCAATTTGGAGGTTTGTAGTTCAAGATATGGCTTGTACAAGATATGGCTTGTACAAGACAGTAACATCATAATGAGATTTAAATTCGAAAATATGCAAAGATTAGGAACTAAGGCCAACTAAGCCCAATAACCTAAGACTCAATAAATGTGTCAATATTAAACATAAAAATATGTGAAAAATATCAAACATATAAAGATGTGAAAAATATCAAACATAAGTCACTATTAAGTGTGTCAAAAGTGCTTTATCAAACATACCACAAAGAACCATTTAGTTTTCTATTTGGATGTGATTGACCAATTGAGTAATTGAGTGATGATTACATAAATTTGAATTCTGAATCACCTAATTTTGGTAATGTTAATGGCTATGATTGTACTTGTACTGGGTTAAATGAGTGTTCTATTCGCATAGAAATTAGTATTGTTGTTAATGCAGGTGCAAAAGTTTTAGATACTACAGGTTTGGATATTGCAAGTATGGATATTGTAAGAATTGTAGAGGTTGTAGTAGTTCAATCTCCATTGTCATCCATTGTGCAACTATTATAACCCCCAATAATCGTAGCCAACAAAATCTAAGATGAGTCAAAAGAAAGGTTGTTGCAAGACTTGAAGAAGTTGGGAGATTTCTATGAGCACCTCGTCAAGCATTCCACTTTGAGATTCTTGTTGAAGAAGCCACTAGAGGATGTGGTAGTATACTTTTTAATATGGATGGGGCTCCCGAAAGTAACTATAGATAGAAGTGGAGCAAAGATGTTAATTGTAAAATTTTGCACATTTTTTCCACCTTGAGATAGGAGACAAAGGAGTTTTTATTTCACCTCTTTCCTTTGTAGTTATTACTTTGTTCTCTTGTCTTGTGTTCCTATATGCTTATATTGAAAACAATGTTCATTTTAAGTGTGTGTGTGGGGGTGGGGGGGTTTTTTAGTACTATTTTACTGTTTTGCTGTTTTTCTATTTCTACAATAATTTTGCTGCTGTTATGTTTTGTTTTTCTACTACTGCTATTGTTTTTGTAAATAATTTTGTTGTTTTCTATTTCTGTTTTCTATTTTTGTTTTATGTAGTTTTTGTAATAGTTTTGTTTTTGTTTATTGTTTATTGTTTTCTATTGATAATTTTGTTTTCTGTTTTTACTATTTTTTCTGTTTCAAATTTTATTATTATTTTTTTGCTATATTTGCTAGAAAAAAATATTTTTCATTTTTAGCACTTTTTAGTGGATTCCTAGGTTTTGTACATTGTGAGTAGTTGCACCATTCTTGATTGAAAGGTTTTACAAATTGATATGAAACCATTTTTTCATCTTTAGTGTAATGAGTGGCTTGGAAATTAAAGTTTGAATTTGTTGATAGAGCAATTTTATCCTTGTGAGATTTTGAGTCTTGTATGTTGTACTTGCATCTTACCATTCTCTTCTTTCTTATATGATTTTCATGTAACATCCTAAAATTTATTTAATTATATTTAGAAATTAATTACATTATTATTATTATTATCAATTTTATTTTAATATAGGAGTTAATGATTTTCTAAACTAATGGGGCTTTATCTAAATTATTTTCATTTATTAATTTAATTAATTGAATTAACGAGGAAGGCTGATTGGCGGGTCGGGGTTGACCCGACCCAGTTAGAATATTAGACGGGGGTAATCAGTTTATCCTAATTTGTGTTTTGCACGTCAAACAGCCAGACCTAGAGAAGAGAGAACGCAAACCTGCAAGGAGGAGAAGCTAAAGTGTTCAGATCGTCCCGGAAACGCATCAGTTCTTCTTCGTTCATCGTCTCTAAGGTACGGGGATTGGTTCAGCCATATATGAATGTGGGAGGGTACGAGTAGTGAGGGCAATCCCTAAGTCCCTCTAGGATCTAAATTCTCAATTTCGTTTGATTATTATGTTTTAAAAATATTTTAATTGGTAGAAAAGATTTGTCAATATGCTCTGTGGTCTGATTAACGTCTTGTCCTAATGTGATTTTTGTTGGGAAACTGTATGATTAATTGCCCTAATTACTTGATTCTTGTGTTGTTTATGGTTGTTCATGATTTGAGGCTCTTGTGTGCAATGATGAAACTGGGTGAAATTCAATGGTGTTTTATGTGCTTTCTGATGAATGATTTATAATAATGATGGTTAAATTAATATGGTTGAGTATGATTGTGGACTGTGCAAATGATGTATAAATAAATCATGAGAATAAGAGTGTGGATGAGAATGCATTGAGCATGGACATGAGAGGCATGAGATGCATGAGAAGCCAGGCGTGGCTATAATACCTTGGCCATATGTGGGGTTTAACAGGGGACTAATGATGGGGGACAATCATATGCATGGGCCACATGTGGTGTTTAACCATGCTGCACGCTGGCCATAAGTGGTGTTTAACGGTTGTGTGGAATGTCTTCGCACGAGCCATAGGTGGTGTTTAACTGTGCGACACACTGGCCCATATGGGGTGTTGAACGGTATGGCCATCACTAGTGATAACTAAGGGAATTGAGGAGGTTCGCCCAAGGTGTGGAGCTCCGACTCGAGACTCTTAGGTGTGGTGATGAACATATGCATTGTGTGAGCATGTGCATTTTGTAAACATGAATGAACTGTGATTGATTTTGAATATGATAGAGCTTGCGATTGATATATGAGCATCTGTTAACGGTTAGTAATTGAGTACGCTAACGAGTGGGATTTGGGGTACTATCTACCTTTATATATGATTGAATGCGATTTCTCACCGTACTTTCTCTTGTTGTTTTCTTTTAGGTAACGTTGAGGGCACTCATGGTGCCAAGTTTTGAAAAGGCGGGGTCTTGCTCTTATTAGTGTTATATCGGGGTTCTAAAAGTTAGAATAGTTTCTCTATGCCTTGATGTTTGAATGACTTATTTTAAAGATGATGATGACTTTAGTTTTCTCAATTATAATCTTTAGATCTAAAACCTCTTTGAAAACTTTGTGCCTACCTTTTAATTACCATGTGAACCTTTTATCCTTAACACAAATTGTGCTTTTTGGTTTTAACTATTACCCTGTCTTCATTTTATTTATTTTATTAATTTAATTTAAGTATTTAGGGTAGAAGGGTGTCACATTTCACATTATTGTTAGTTACTTTAAGTTTTTCATTTACTCTCTTTTATGCCTTTTATCTCACATGCATTGGTGATATGATGTAGGCCTTCTTTCTTTATAGCACTAGCCAAACAAACTTACCTTGCGTTAAATCCCTGGCTTACCCCTTTGAGCCTATGTAACACTTTCATTGGTACTATAGCTCATTACAAGCCTTGAAGTAGAAAACCATGATCACCTTAACTTTAAAAGTTAAAGGAGCTTTGGAATTGTTTTGGGAATGAGTTCTAAATATGTGTAGGGGGTGATATCCCAAGGCTTTGTGCAAGTGGTAATTGTTGTGTTGTATTGATTTATTTTTGAAAAAAAAAAGTGTAGAGAAAAAATGCATCAAAGAAACAAAATGGAAACAAAAAAGATTGAAAAAAAATGCAACTAAAGGTTCTAATGGTGCAAAAGAAAAAAAGAGAACTGAAATTGAAATAGAAAGAAAAAAGAAAGAAAAATGAAACAAAGTGGAATTGTATTTGTCTTGCAATGTTTTACATTGTTTTTGGTGTCTTGTACTGTTTTGGAGATAGTCTTCATGTTACTTGACTTATTCCTTATTGCTCCTCTTCCCTTTTTAGTTGGGTAAGCTTAAACCACATTAATAAAAGCACTTTTGATTATTTTTTGCATGTGTTTCAAGATGTAGAAATTGGAGGCTAGTCAAAGATTGGTAGTGCAAGTTAGTATAGGGTACTTGAGTGTAAACACAAACCTTAACACGTGAATGATTGAGATTATGTACCTTGAGAGGGTTCTCTCATCTATAGGTCATTCTTTAATTGTTATTGCTTATTGTTTTCGTTAGATGTAAGAAGTAAATTCATAGATTATTGTGTACCTTGGACACTAGGATGCTTGCACTCTTATTCTTTTTATTCACTTAAGGATTAATTGAAAAATGTTACACTTTATTTGTACTTGATTTAGTTCATTTCCTTTTGCTTTAGTTCATTTCCTTTTTCTTTAGTTCATTTCCTTTCACTTTAGTTGTTTTTTTTTTATTAATTTAGCTTGGAGTGCAAAAGTTCAAGTGGGGAAAATTGATAGAGCACCTTTGAAATACTTAATAGTTTATTATGTTGGACAATTTTATATCTTTTTATGCTGAATATTGAAATATTTATTGAGTCTTGGGTTATTGGACTTAATTAGGCTTAATTGCTAATCATTGCTTATTTTTGGATTTTTCTCATTACGATGTTGCTTTCTTGTGGAAACAGTATATAGAGTTACATGCCTCCAAATTAGACACTATTGTTGGTTATGAAAAGCTCAGACAAAGATCTACAAATTTTCTTTTTTCAGCTTAACCCAGTTCGACCCTCTTCAATCTCAAAAGTCTACCTGAAGTTGCGATCTCTACACTCACTCTATTGGGCCTTTCTTTGTATATTCTAGCCCAATATTGGAATTTTTGTTAGTGGATCATTGGACTAAGAAATCCTCTAGTCCAAAGCACCTTACTTAGAATTCAAAGCATGTATTAGTTAGTTTTGGTTAGTTAGTGTTATCTTTAGTTGGTTAGATACTTTTCACATTTGACATAAGAGGTTTGTTGGATTACAATTTTTCTCTTTATTCTCTTTTCTCTTTTGGATTATCTTTGTACTAGTGCCGCATTTTTTATGATGATTGCCAATTTCACTAATGGAAAAATGAATAGAAGTTTCGGGAACATAAGTACAATTGGTGTTTTTAAGCATTATTAGTAGATCACTAATTATTCTTAAGGCCCCGTATGAGAAGGCCCAAGTAATAAGGCCCAAAAAGACAAGCTAACCTTGCCTTTGCTTTAGCAACCGAATTCAGTAATAAGCAACCAAAATTAGAGACGAATTAGCTAAGTAGGAATTGGCTTTTGAAAAGGGACCTTAGCCTAGGGTATCCTATCCTACACGATTGTATTGAAAAATACAAAGAAAGTACATGAAAAACTGAATTTTCCTAGCTTTATATGTTACCTTCAAGATAGCTGGACACATAATACAAAGTGTGGCCTTCTTGGCCTTCTTCTTGGTTCGTATGGGTGGTGAACTTGTGTTGCACTTCCTCTTGGATCTACCTTAACCTATCCCTAGTGATAGGACCTTCAAGTGTAAGGGTTGCCCTTTCCATATATGCATCACAAACCCCCTTTTTTGCATTTCAATTTGATTTTAGTTCATTAAGATTAGGCATTACAAGATTGTGTCCCCGAGAGATTCGACCTAGGTTAATCCCTACACTATAAATATAAGGGAAATCTAGTGGTTTTGATAGTTTTGACACCAATATCATAGAGGTCAGAATCTTGGACTAGTAAATGGATTCTACCTTTCCTTTTTCCCTTTTTTCCACTACTCGTTTTGCTTCATCGCAATCCTTTTCTTTTCGTCCAAGCTCAAATTTGGATGTTCTTTAGATCTCAAGATAACGACTTTATCTTCTGCTGTTATCACTAATAGATGGGAATGACAAAGAAGACTTTGATTAGTCTCATGCCAATGTGTGAGTCTCGTCAAAGGGATGCAATTCACTAAAGTGAGGCAACAGAAATAGAGCTCCCAAGATCTGAAGCTTTGATACCATATTGAAAGTAAAAGAAACTTTGTATTTATTAAATTGAATAATACAATTTCTAATCCCCTTTTATAGGGTATAGACTACCTAAAGATAATATGAATAATAGAACAATAAAGATAATCATTATAGATAAACTACAATGTTCATCTCCTAATGAGATATTTAAATATTTGTAAACTCTTAATCTAATGAGATATTTAGATATTTGTAACCTCTTAATGAGTTACCTATCATATCTTATTAGATATCTATAATATCTCAAACACTAACTAACTACTAATTATTACATGCTCTAAATGCCAAGAAAGGTGTATGGACTATAGGAATTCATAGCCCAAAGGCACACCAACCAAGGTCTCAAAATTGGGCCAGAATATACAAAGAAAGGCCCAACATATGGGTGTAGAGGCTGTAACTTCATGTAGAATTTTGATATTAAAGACGGTCAAACTGGGTTTATCTCAAAAGATAGAACTTATAGATCTTTGTCTTAGCTTTCTAGGGCTACCAAGACTATCCAATTTGAAGGTATGTATCTCTAGATATGGCTTGCACAAGATAGCAACATCATAATGAGAATTAAGTCTGGAAGTAAGGAAAGATTAGCTACTATAGCCAATTAAGTTCCATAAACCGAGACTAAAAAAATGTGTCAATATTAACCATAAAATAATGTCAAATATGTCCAACATAAGTTACTATTAAGTGCCTCAAAAATGCTCTATCAACACCCTAGGTGAGTAGGTCCATGATGAGTCATATTTTATACACTTTATGTGGGCTTAAGATGGGTATTGTTAAGAATATTTAATGATTAAGAGTCTTGTGTTAACTGAGATTTGAATTATGGGCCTAAAAATAGGAGAAATACAAGTACATGCTAAAATAAGATTTTTAACTAACAAAAAGATTAAGACTTATTTTGCAGGCCCAAGTCATCTCAGCCCAAGTCATCTCGGCCCAAGCCGAGAACATCCCGGCCAATCCAACGCTTTTGGTCAAGCCAACATCAGTGACAAATATCTTGCCTAAAATCACCCCAAGAAGATGCAGATATGATTTGTTAAGATGTAGATATGATTTGTTAAGATGTAGATATGGTTTGTTAAGATGCAAATATGACTTGCCAAAGATCAAGGAATCTGTAAATGCAGATATGATTTGTTAAGATGCAAATATGATTTGTTGAGATGCAGATATGATTTGTTAAGATATGATTTGTTAAGATATGATTTGATAAGATCAAGGAATTTGTAATTGGGAATGCAGATATGATTCTGCTAGAAATTAGGAAATTGGGAAACTCCTAAGATTGAGGAGATTGTAATCTGTAATTCGAATTGGAATCTTTAGGATTTGAATTTCTGTTATTAGGATTAGATTTAGATTCATCCAGCTTGTGTATAAATAAGCACACCAGGCCATGTCTTTAGAGTGGAATTTTCAGTAGAATCTAGACCTAGTGTCGTCAGCAATCGCAGACACTCCAAGCTAGTACAGTGGTACACGAAGCTTCAATACGGTGTCTCTCTCGGTCGAGGAGGTACAGGAGCAGCATTTGGGAAGCTGGAAGCCTTCAGAGGTGATCGTTCGGTATAGCCGACGCACTCTGTCGGACAGAAACCTCAACGTCTGGCCACCATTGGTGCATCACTGCCGTTCTTCCATTGGCGGTTGTCGTGGAAGGCGAACTATCTGGACACTCTGATTTCTCACCTTTGTATTCAATTTGGTTTTCAATAATATAACTGGTTTGCAATTCTGTTTCTTGATTATAATTCCTGCACTTTAATCTGCTTTTAGCTTTGCCGTGACACATTGTTAGGGGTAGATCACGTTAGACTAGGGCCGGTCGGAACTAGTGTAATAATCTGATTAGGTAGAGAACCTAAGATCAACCAAGTACATACTCCCTGCCAACTGATGAGGTAGCGGTTGTGTAAATCCTCGGTATGGCAACGGACAAACGTTCGGCGGTCGTCGTCAGAATCTAAGGTTGATTCGGAGTATAATTCTAAGTAAGAATGACAACCTTTTATGTGTTGATTTCCGAATTGGTACAATAGTTAGCATAGATTAGTTTAGCATAGAGTAGTTTACTTTCAGCACTTAGTTTATTTTCTACACTTAAACACAAAACCCCCCTTATTTACTGCTTTCTAGAGTTTGAGACTGAGTCAGTTCGACTCCGTTGCGTCTGTTTAAGCCGACTGGCAGTAAGTCAACATTTCACAACACTTAGCGTTTCTACAACACTCTTATTTTTACACTTAACACAATTTGAACACACTGTGTCCTTGAGAGAATCGACCTAGGTTAGCTATACTATAGTTAGCTTTAGTAATTATTTGAGGCGTGTAAGACGACTAAAAACCCGATTATCAAATTGGCGCCGTTGCTGGGGACACAAGTTCTTTTGTGTCTTTGTGTGCCAAAACTGAGTTAAGTCGAATTCGAGTCCGTGGAAATGCTGTGTCTGTCGTTTGAGTCATAGAGTCATAGAGTCATAGAGTCTGTATTTGTTTTCTTTTCGGTCAAGTCTAAAAATAATATAGCATGCTGAATATGTGTCTCTGCATCATTGCATTTAACTGCATCAATATAATTGATTTTGTTTAGCTACTTGTTTTCTAATTTCTAATTTGCATAACTAACTATAATTTCTTTTGCATAATTGATTTCGATTTTTTCTGCATATTTGATTTTTCAATTTCTTTATAAGATTTTTTTTCTTTCTTTTTATGCATCAATTTTTTTTTTAACATTCCAACCAATTTATGATTGTTTTGTTATTTTTCATTATTTTGTTGTCTTTCTGTGCCTCTATTTCTTTTGCCGCATATTTTTATATTTCTATTTTGTCTGTCTCTCTATCTTTTATTTTTCTATTTTTCTGTTTTTGATTCTATGCTTCTCTGATGTTTTTCTATTTTAATTCAGTTATCTTTTTGTTTACGGGCTCCATAGCAAAAAATTATATATTCTATTAAAGATAGTCCTTCGCATAAATTGCTTTGAATAGGTAAATCAATTATTTATCCTTGTGGATCTGACATTAATCCTCTCATACCTACTAATTGATGTACTTGAGATGCATTTCCTCTAGCTCCCAAAAAAGACATTATATGGATTGGATTAAAGGAGTCGGTCATCCTAAAATTAGGATTCATTTCTTGTCATAAATATTTACTTGTAGCATACCATATCTCAATGGATTGGCATAATTTTTCTACTGCATGTACATTCCCATAATGATGATGTTTTTCCAAAATCAAATTTTGTTGTTCAGCATCTTGGACTAGCCATCCTTTAGAAGCTCCAATGAAGAAAAGACTCAGTTGCACATTGATGCCATGATGTATCAACCATGGTGTCCTCAATATCCCAAATGGGATAAAGCCTGGTCATACGAGAATTATCCATCTGAGCTAACAACTATGTTGCCTGAGTTTTATGATTTTACAAATAACACTCATCATTTTGACAATAAGGGATCCACGACATCCAGAGGAAGAAATGAGATTGCTGCTGCTGACAATCAGAGATGTGAAGGATACATAGATGGATGTGGCATGTGTGGTTCTGTAGGACATTCATTCAATGATTGTCCCATTTTGCAAGAACCACCACCTTCATTCAGACCACAACCGATACAAGAAAGTTCCTTAGAGGATTTAATGAAGCAATTGGCCATGAATAACATTCAATTCAAAAAGAATGTGTTTGCCACACAACAACCAGTGCAACAGCCTAACAATTGACCTTATTTAGAAGATTTGGTACAACAATTTCAACAAAATACCATGCAGATTCAACAAAATACCATGCAGATTCAACAAAACAACATGCAGTTTCAACAAAATATAATTTCCACGGTGCAAGAGTTGACACATAGATTGGTCAACTGGCCACCACAATAAATCAACTGCAGTTCGATGATTTTGGACAAGTTCCTTCCCAAGCCATTCTTAGTCCACAGGAGAATATAAGTGACATAACCATAAAGAGTGACATGGAGCTGCCGCAACAACAATCACTAAAAGTGCAATATGGGTTTTTTTGGAAATCCGGATTCAGAGAATTCAACCATTGTGCTGGGCTTTGCCGACTCCAATATTGTTGCCCACTCTATGCTTGCTGCTGCTGACTCTACTAAGACGGCTGAGATTGACGACTATGTGCCAATTGTTTCTGATCTAGCTAATGTGGTTAAGATTGCAAATTCTAAGACTGATCTTACTGATATGATATTGGATGAGATTTCAGACCAAGTTACTAAGTTCGAGATAGCTGATCTCGCATGTGCTGATGTTGACATTACTAATCTCATGTGTGTTGATGCCAAGATTGCTAATCCCAGATATGCTGACACTAATTTTGCTGATGGGACCGAGGATGCTGATTCTATGGTTGATGAGTCAAACAAAGTTAATATGATTGAAAGTGCTGACTCCATTTCGGATCTTGCTTACTCTAGAAAACGAGACGAAGTGATGATCAACTCTAACATCCAGGAGGAAGCCATAGCCGAGTCCAACAACTTAGAAGGAGCTGATTCTGAGTCGAACAATCAATAGGCCACTAAGCCCAATTTTGGGAGCCACAACCATAAACAGGTCGAGAAGGAGCTGCTTCCCAATTGTCGAGACCCAACAAGAGCTGAGAGCGACACGAGCAATAAGACAGATACCAAGTCTGATTCAGACAAACAAAGTAAGAAGCAGCTAAAGGCCGATACCGACTCGGCAACCCAAGTACCAAATCCTGACCGAGTCGGCCAACTGAAGCCGAGACGAGACGAAACCAACTCGTGTGAAGAGACACATGCCACGTCCGAATCCATCTCGGACAATAGAATCCACAAGCAAGTACCATCTGTGTTTGACCCAAACATGGAAGCTGAGTTCATTCTCAATAATCAAGGTCGAAACCGGTATCAAGAAAAGTCTGAATGTGTCCTTAGTAGCCGATGCCGAAACTTGAAGGATGCCGAGACTATATCCGGTAACTGCATCTACATGTGGACAACTAAGATGACACGCGACCATCCGACTCTACATTCGAAAAGCCGAATCCACTCCCGGCAGCCAAGTCAGGAATCCACGAATGAACCTTCTTTACTTCATTCACTAGCAGCAGAATCAATACCAGTGTCATCCATAGTGCAGCCATTCCATGCCTTAGTAAATTTGCATTTTGAATTGACTAAACACTCTGAATTTTTTGGAAATATGGATTTTAAAAATTCTATTAATTATGAGTGTACCTATACTGGATTAACTAAACCTTCTTTGTGTGTGAAAAGTAGCAATGACACTAATCTCAGTGCAGGAGTTATAGGCAAAAGTACAAAGAAGCTACTAGAGGATATCATGTTGAAACTATCAAAATGGATGAGGAGAAAGCTCCCCCAAGCTGTAGACAACAGGAGCAGAGCAAAAATATTGGATATCAGATTTTGCACATTCTTTCCACCATGAAAAAAAGAAGTCTTTCTATTTCACCCCTTTTCTTGCGCACATATGATTTGCATTGAGGACAATGCATCATTTAAGTGTGGGGGGGTATTCCTTAGGAGGGTGACGGTTTGTTTGGTTTTGTTTTATTTTTAGTTTTGTTATTTCATTTTGTTTCTTTTCTTTTTATTCTGATTCTACTATTTTTTGTTCAATTTTGGTTTTCATTTTCGCTTTATTTGGTTTTCCTAGCTGATTTCGGATTTCAGATTGCCAATTACTGAGAAAACTATTTTGAAAAATTTTGAATGGATTTCTTTGAGTAAGATGAAACAATATGAAGCAATGCATAACCCTGGATGAGAGGTTTTTAAACCTGACAGGGAGTGAAATTTTTGCGTCCTTAGGCAATGAGTAAGTGAAAAACTGAAAAGATGAACCATTAGTGGCAAAGCAATTAACCGTGTTAGAACTTTTGAGCCTTGCATGAATGGCTTTGTATCTTGTCATTCTTTCATTTCTTGTGTGATTATTGCATCTGTTACTGGTTACTCTAGGTTTTGCCTTGATTCTCTGGATATAACTCATTTCACATGCAGGAATGATATGATCTAGGTCATCTTTCTTTACAGCTACTTAGCCAAATAAAGCCTACCTTGTGAATAATTTCTTTGGTTACCCCTTTAAGCCTATAATCGTTTCTTGATATGACAGCTCATTACAAGCCTAAAGCCGGAAAAACCATAATCAACCCAAACCTTAGGGAACAGAGGAGCTTTGGAATTGTTTTGGGAATAGATCTTGAATAAGTGTGGGGGTGACACCTAGAGGCATTGCGAGAGTGGTATATTTGAAAAAAAAAGTAAGCATGTCCAGAAAAAGGATTGATGAAAAGAAAAGAAAAAAGATACGAAAAGAAGAAAAAGCAGTGGAAACTAAAAAGATTGCGCAACACCAAATGCTGCAAAACAAAGAAGGGAGAAAAAGAAAAGAGAAATACAAAAAGGAAAGTAGAACAATGAATAAAAGTGAGATGCTCGTAAATGTAACAATAGTGATCAAAGAAGATAATCTCTATACTTACAAGTTTATTCCCCATTGCCCCTCTTGTCCCTTTGGTTATTAAAGCTCACTTAATCATTCTATAATCCTACCCTGCCCTGGCCACGTTACAAGCCCGAAAAGTCCTATTGATCATTATACATGTGTTTTTGAAGGTGTGAAAGGAGAGGATAGTCAAAGCTTGGCAGTGCTAGTTGACATAGGATGTTTGAGTGTATATACAAACCTAAACACTTGAGAGACTGAGAGAATATGTCTTGAGAGAGCTTAGTCACTTCTTGGTTACTCTTAATGTTTGCAGGTTGCTTATTTGTTTTTGGATGTGGAGAAAGTAACTTTCGTAAATTGTTTGAATACTTGGATCCTAGGATGACTGCATGCTTAAGCTGTTTTGTTAAAACTAAGGAGTTTATTTGAAAATCCTAGTCCCTCTTTCAATTCCTTGAATGCTCGAATCTGATTTTGCCCAGGAGTGCAAAAGCGTAAGTGTGGGGGTCTGATCAGTCATATTTTATACACTTTATGTGGGCTTAAGATGGGTATTGTTAAGAATATTTAATGATTAAGAGTCTTGTGTTAACTGAGATTTGAATTATGGGCCTAAAAATAGGAGAAATACAAGTACATGCTAAAATAAGATTTTTAACTAACAAAAAGATTAAGACTTATTTTGCAGGCCTAAGTCATCTCAGCCCAAGTCATCTCAGCCCAAGTCATCTCGGCCCAAGTCGAGAACATCCCGGCCAATCCAACGCTTTTGGTCAAGCCAACATCAATGACAAAAATCTTGCCTAAAATCACCCCAGGAAGATGCAGATATGATTTGTTAAGATGCAAATATGATTTGTTAAGATGCAGATATGGTTTGTTAAGATGCAAATATGACTTGCCAAAGATCAAGGAATCTGTAAATGTAGATATGATTTGTTAAGATATGATTTGTTAAGATATGATTTGCTAAGATCAAGGAATTTGTAATTGGGAATGCAGATATGATTCTGCTAGAAATTAGGAAATTGGGAAACTCCTAAGATTGAGGAGATTGTAATCTGTAATTCGAATTGGAATCTTTAGGATTTGAATTTCTGTTATTAGGATTAGATTTAGATTCATTCAGCTTGTGTATAAATAAGCACACCAGGCCATGTCTTTAGAGTGGAATTTTCAGTAGAATCTAGAGCTAGTGCCGTCAGCAATCGCAGACACTCCAAGCTAGTACAGTGGTACACGAAGCTTCAATACGGTGTCTCTCTCGGTCGAGGAGGTACAGGAGCAGCATTTGGGAAGCTGGAAGCCTTCAGAGGTGATCGTTCGGTATAGCCGACGCACTCTGTCGGACAGAAACCTCAACGTCTGGCCACCATTGGTGCATCACTGCCGTTCTTCCATTGGCGGTCGTCGTGGAAGGAGGACTATCTAGAGACTCTGATTTCTCACCTTTGTATTCAATTTGGTTTTCAATAATATAACTGGTTTGCAATTCTGTTTCTTGATTATAATTCCTGCACTTTAATCTGCTTATAGCTTTGCCATGACACATTGTTAGGGGTAGATCACGTTAGACTAGGGCCGGTCGGAACTAGTGTAATAATCTGATTAGGTAGAGAACCTAAGATCAACCAAGTACATACTCCCTACCAAATGATGAGGTAGCGGTTGTGTAAATCCTCGGTATGGCAACGGATAAATGTTTGGCGGTCGTCGTAAGAATCTAAGGTTGATTCGGAGTATAATTCTAAGTAAGAATGGCAACCTTTTATGTGTTGATTTCCGAATTTGTACAATAGTTAGCATAGATTAGTTTAGCATAGTTTAGTTTACTTTCAGCACTTAGTTTATTTTCCGCACTTAAACACAAAACCCCCCTTATTTACTGCTTTCTAGAGTTTGAGACTGAGTCAGTCTGACTCCATTGAGTCTGTTTAAGCCGACTGGCAGTAAGTCAACATTTCACAACACTTAGCGTTTCTGCAACACTCTTATTTTTACACTTAGCACAATTTGAACACACTGTGTCCTTGAGAGAATCGACCTAGGTTAGCTATACTATAGTTAGCTTTAGTAATTATTTGAGGCGTGTAAGACGACCAAAAATCCGCTTATTAGTCCATCAAGCTACCAAGGTAGAGATTCAAATTAGAAGGAGGAGTGCATATAGAAAGACCTATGTTGGTACTAGTGGTTGGAAGGGAAAAGACAGGGAAGGAGAAAGCTAGAAGAGAGAAAAGCCCTAAGAAGTGGAGTGATTCCTTTTTAGGCCAAAAGGAAACAACCTCCACCCATACACCTATGGCTCTTGGGACTAGTAACATTAAGTGGTTCAAGTGCCTAGGCAAGGGACACATACCTTTTGAATGCCCTAATAGGAGATTTATGATTGTAAAGGATGATGGGGAGATAGAGAGTGAGAAGTTGTGTGAATGTAGCTAGTGAGAAGCTTGTGAAGAAACAAGATCTACCCACCTTTGTGCACCCAAGGCCATGTAAGCTTCAATGGCTAAGTGAGAGAGGAGAGTTACTTGCAGACAAGCAAGCTGAGGTGACCTTTACCCTAGGTTGATATGAGCATAAGGTGGTTGATGATGGAGTCACCAATAGGTTCACATTTGTACATTTGGTGCAAAGGATGATGTTTAAACCTTTATCTCCAATGGAGGTGCATGTGGATTAAAAGAAAGGAGTCCTTGCAAGTTGACCCTTGGGAGGTTAGAAGGGTCCTCTTGGCCAAGAGAGAACCCTTATTTGCTTTTCCTACTGACATGCTTTTGAATGCTTCTCCTTATTTGAATGATTTGCCTGTAGATATGCAAGATTTTCCATAGGAGTTTTAAGATGTGCTTCTAAAGAATGTATATCATGGGTTACCACCCTTGAGAGGTATAGAACATCATACATACATTATACTTGAAGCTACTTTGCCAAATAAGTCTGCATAGAGGATAAATCCCAAGGAGGGCCAAAGAGATTCAAAAACAATTTGGTAAAATGATAGAAAAAGGTTGGGTAAGAGAGAGCATTAGTCCATACGCCATGCTTGTGATTTTGGTGCCAAAGAAAGATGGCACTTGGAGAATGTGCACTTATTATAGGCCAATAAAAAATATCATTGTTAGATATAGGTACCACATTCCCTATTTAAATTACTTGTTTTATGAATTGCATGGTTCCAATATTTTTTCTAAAATTGATTTGAGAAATGGATAACATTAAATTAGAAAAAAGGAGGGGGATTAATGGAAAACGACTTTTAAGGCTGAGTTTGGGCTTTATGAGTAGCTTGTCATGCCTTTTGGCTTGACTAATGGCCCTAGTACTTTTATGAGATTAATGAGCCATGTCTTGAGAATCCTAATAGTCAAGTGTGTGGTTGTGTGTTTTGATGATATTTTGATTTCTACTTGATTGGATGACCACCTCTTGCATGTGAAAAGTGTGCTTGAAATTTTGAGAAAAGAGACTTTGTTTGCTAATTTAGAAAATTGTGAGTTTTGTTCCATTGAGGTAAACAACCTCGATTTAATTGTTAGGTCCTATGGGGTCAAGGTTGATGAGGAAAAGGTGAAGGCCATCCAAGATTGGCCAACATCTAAAACTGTGAGGGAAGTAAGAAGCGTCCATGTGCTTGCAAGTTTTTGTAGAAGATTTGTAAAAAAATTTAGTACACTTTGTATCCCCTTTAAATGAAATTATGAAAAAATTTGTTGGATTTAAATGGGAGGAGATCAAAGAGAGAGGCTTCCAAGCTTTGAAGGGAAGGCTTAGTCAAGATCTAATTCTCGCTTTGCCTAATTTTTTGGAGTGTGATGCCTCTAGTATTGGTATAAGGTCGTGACCTTCCAAGAAGGGCACCTAATTGCTTATTTTAGTGAAAAACTAAAGGGTGCCCTACTATAATTTTCTTATGTAATTAAGCATAAACAAGGAAAAATGAATGTAGTGATGAAGAAGATCTTAATTTTAGTGAAACAAAGATGGAGACATGCCTTAATTGCCATGCTTGAAACAAAGATCTCTTGGACTTGATTAAATAAAGGAATTGTATGAAGAAGATCTTAATTTTAGTGAGCCTTTTTTCATGTGTGTCCATTTGGCATTCCATGATTTCGTTAGACATGATGGCTTTTTATTTAAGGTAAAGAGACTATATGTGCCAATGAGTTCCATTTGGCAATTGCTTATGTAGGATGCGCATGAAGGTGGCCTTATGGGTCCATAAGAGTTTTAAAATCTTGAATGAGAATTTCTGTTGGCCTCACATGAGAAAGGATGTCCATAACATTTGTGAGAGATGTTTAACTTGTAAATTAGCTAAGTCTAAGGTTTTTCCTCCTTGTTTGTATACCTAATTCCCTATTCCCACTATTCCTTAGATTGATATCTCTATGGAGGTCCCTCGGATAGGGACACAAAATTCCTTGTATATTTTTAGAGGACCCTTCGGAGTAGGCTTGGCGTAAAGCTACTCTTCTCTACCACTTATCATCCAGAAATAGATGAACAAACTGAGATAGTAAATAGAACTCTAAGCTAACTTCTAAGATGTTTTGTTAAAAAGAGTTTAAGGGATTGTGGCGATTAGATACCCCATGTTGAATTTTCTTATAATAGGGTGTTTGTTTCTATTACTTCTTACTCTCCTTTTAAGTTGGCTTTTGGTTTTAATTTCCTTTCCCAACTTGCTTTATTGCAGTTACCTATCCTACCTAATTGTGTTAATGATGAAGGGCTTTCCAAAGCCTAATTTGTTAAAAGGTTGCATGATAAGGCATTGTTGTACATGGAGAAGAAAGGAGAAAAGTATGAATTAAAAGTAAAAGAAATTATGTATTGATTGAATTCAATAATACAATTTCTAATCTCCCTTTTTATAAGGTAAAGGTGAACTACTTAAAGATAATATAGCTAACAAAAAATAAAAGAAAATTGTTGTAGATAAAATGAGATATTCACAATCTCCTAATAAGATATTTAAATATTTGTAACCTTTTAATCTAATGAGATATTTACAATATCTCCAACACCCTTCCCTAAAGTTGGTAAATGAATATTAATCATTCCTAACTTGCCATTTTGTTGAAATCTAGTTGTAGGGAGCCCTTTGGTGAAAACATCTGCTACTTGGAGCCCAATAGGAACATGTATTGTGACTACATGTCCACTATTCAACTTCTCTTTAATAAAGTGTTTGTCAATCTCTACATGCTTTTTCATATCGTGTTGGACTAGATTATGGGTAATACTAATAGCTAAGTTGTTGTCGCAAAACAACTATATAGGTCCCTCATAGTTTACTTTGAGGTCGTCAAGAATAATTTTCATCCATAATCCTTCACATATACCGTGTGCCATGGCTCGAAATTCTACTTTTGCACTAGATCATGCAACCACATTTTTCTTCTTGCTCCTCCAAGTTACTAGATTTCCTCCCAAAAACATACAATATCTGAAAGTGGATCTTCTATCCATAACTGATCCTGCATAGTTTACGTCTGTATATATTTTCATGGACAATGTACCTTCTTTTTTGAACAATAGTCCTTTTCTTGGACATTCCTTCAAATACTGGAGGATCCTTTCAATTGGCTGAAGGTTCTTTTCCCTAGGATCATGCATAAATTGGTTGACTACACTAATAGCATAGGTAATATCTAGCCTACTATGGGATAAGTAGATCAATTTCCCCACCAATCTCTGGGACTTTTCTATGGTTGGACTTTCTTCACACCCAATCCTATGGTTTTGCTCAATAGGTACCCTTGAGGTCTTTCATCCCAATTTTTCTGTTTCTTTGAGGAGATCGAGTACATACTTCCGTTGGGAGATAAAGATACCTTGTTTTGAATATGCAACCTCTATCCTGAGGGACTATTTCAG
This sequence comes from Mucuna pruriens, assembly GCA_025330945.1. Taxonomy (NCBI): domain Eukaryota; kingdom Viridiplantae; phylum Streptophyta; class Magnoliopsida; order Fabales; family Fabaceae; genus Mucuna; species Mucuna pruriens. Next base: position 316,662 of record JAENHJ010000106.1, read on the forward strand.
CTTTCATAACTCCTTTATTTCAAATTGTGTTGCCAACTTTTCTTTCAGAGTTAGTTTATCAATCTCATCATCACCTGTAACAATCATATCATCTACATAGACTAGGAGAAGAGTGAGTTTACCATCAAGAGAATGTTTTATAAAGAGAGTATGACCACCTTGACTTTGTCTGTATCCTAGGGATATCATGACTTGTGTAAATCTTCCAAACCATGCTTGGGGAGACTGTTTAAATCTATACAATGGCTTTTTGAGTCTACATACCTTGTTCTTTTCATTATAAGAATAGAATCCTGGGGGAATCTCCATGTAGACTTCTTCTTCTAGGTCTCCATGAAGGAAGGCATTTTTAACATCAAATTGTTGCATGTTCCAGCCAAAGTGGGTGGCTAAAGAAAGAATAACTCTTACCATGTTCATCTTTGCTACAGGGGCAAATGTTTCCTCATAATCTATTCCATAAGTTTGTGTATACCCTTTAGCAACCAATCTTGCTTTATATCACTTAAGGGTCCCATCAGATTTACGCTTCATAGTGTATATCCATCTACAACTTATAACTCTTTTGCCTTTGTGCCTATTAACAATCTCCCAAGTTAAGTTTTTTCTCTAATGCATTCATCTCTTCTTTCATTACTTGAACCCAATTATCATCTTTCAAAGTTTCCTGTACTGATGTAGGTGTTTTAATTGCATCATATGCAATAATAAAACTCTGATGTTATATAAAGAGATGGTCAGTACACACAAATTGAGAAGGAAAAGGTAATGACTCAATGACATCCTAAGTAGGAAAAGGTAATGACTCAATGATAGGCTCAACTTTTAGATAACTTCCCCCATGAAGTGGAGGGTTAACAAAGAATGACTATGTTTCATTAAAAGTAACATCCATTGAGACAAGGACCCGACGACTCAGAGGATGATAACACTTAAACCACTTTTTATTTGAAAGATAACCAATGAAAACACATTTGATAGCTCTAGGGTCTAACTTCCCAAGATGTAGGTTATGAGAATGGACAAAGGTAACACACCCAAAAACATGACTTGGTAAGCTTAACATTAGGGGAGAAGAAGGAAAGAAGGATAACATATGTTTAATTAGACTAATACCATTTAAAACATAAATGGGTAACCTGTTGATGAGATAAGTGGTAGTTAGGACAGGTTCTTCCCAATAAACATTAAGAATAGACATTTGGAAGAGGAGGGTTCTAGAAACCTAAAGGAGATGGCAATTTTTCCTTTTTGCAACCCCATTTTGTTGGAGAGTATTCACACACGTTAGTTCATGAACCACACCATTATCTTTAAGAAACTTAGAGAACTCATGATTTACAAATTCAGTAGCATTGTCTGATCATAGTGTTTTTATAGATTTATCGAATTGGTTTTTGATAAGACGAAAAAAATCGACAAATATTTGACAAACCTCGACGTTATGTTTCATATGAAATATCCATGTTACACGAGTACAATCATTAATAAACGATACAAACCACTTAGCCCCTGATATAGAGTTACTAGTTGGCCCCCACACAACAGAATGAATAAGGTCGAAAGGTTCAAGACTTTTATTATTACTAGGAGAAGGAACTCTTACCTTTCATGGTCAAGCCATACAAGCCAAGAGGCTTACTTGTTGAGTTTAGGAGGGATCGAAAGTGATCCATCTCTTCTTTACTAAAGACTTGAATATCCTAGTCAAGTTGCAAGGTAAAAGGATGTTCAACTATACTCACTTTATCAGAGGTTGTTTGGTTCACCCACATCTGAGTTGGGCCTTTATTTGCACCCATTCATTCAAGAATTTTCTCCTTTCCATAAAGCTTGTAGTAGGTCTCCTTAGTATGTCCTGGTCATTTGCAATACGTGCAGTATTCTTCATGACTACTCCTTGTGAAGGGTTTTCTTCAAAGGTTGATCTGTTTGTGAAACCTTTTCCTGTCAACCCATGGAGGAACTTAAAGATTCTCCCCCTTTCAACGAGCCCAGTGTATGCAATAGAATTAACTTTGTACATCTTCAATCCTTAGTACTGGTCCAACTTGATCCACAACACATTTAGAGTACCACAATACTTTGTTATCGAGAGGGTTCCTTATCTAGAATTGATGATCTTGCTTTTAATATCATAGCAAGTTGTAGAGTCACTTTTCATTGAATATGTCTCAATGAGATTCTCTCATATCTCACGAATAGAGGAATAGAACATATAATTTTGCTTATTTCTAGAGTCTTAGAATTCCATAGCCATGTCATAATGAGAGAATCCTCATCATCCCTTGCTTCAAACTTTGGATCATCTCTAGGTGGGCCACTTCTTTTAATATGACTCAACTTCTTGTGTCTTTTGAGCGTAGTAGAAATGCACTATCCCCATTGTAGATAATTGTGATCGTCAAGTCGAGAGGGACCCACCAAATTTGGAATTTCATTAGGTCCTAAGATAATGGCTTTATCCTCTACCATTATCACTAATAGCTAGGAATGACAGAAAAGACTTTGACTAGTTTTGCACCGATATGTGGGTCTCGTCAAAGGGTAGTAGTTCACTGAAGTGAGGTAGTGAAAATAGAGCTCCCAAGATTTGGAACTTTTATACCAAATTGAAAGTAAAAGAAATTGTGTATTGATTGAATTGAGTAATACAATTTCTAATCTCCCTTTTATAGGGTAAAGGTGAGCAACTTAAAGATAATATAGCTAACAAAAAAGAAAAGATATCTGTTGTAGATAAAATACGATATTCACGACCTCCTAATGATATATTTAGATATTTGTAACCTCTTAACCTAATGAGGTATTTACAATATCTCCAACAGTGTGCAAAAAATGCAAAATTGAATGTACATTGTACTTTTGTGAGAGCTTCCTATCTACTCTTGTCTTAAACGAGGAACCTATTCTTATCAAGCTTCCAAGATGCTTGTTGCTTGTGGCGAATCTCACTTTTCTTATCTAATTCTCCATGAATTAGTAGCGAGTTTCATCATCTCCCTTCTCCATATTTTTGTTTTCTTCTTCTTTTATGTTTTAGTTTTCATTTCCATGGCTAACTTGGTTCCTACTTGAAGCTAAGTTTTGATTGTGGATCCAAAGGTGCATCAACCATATTCATTAATTCAATCTACCATAAGAATAACTAATTAACTGTTAATGCTAAATTTGTTAAATATATTACCAACGACTAATTTAGTTATATTTTAATTTTGTTTTTTTTTTCATATTAGATGTCTTATATATATTGAAAATATTAATTATAAATTATTATGAACTATATTATAATACATAAAATTATGCTGAATGTGTTTTTTGGTTCCTAAACATTTGACGAGTTTCACTTTTAATTTCTACATAAAATATTAATTGATTTTAGTCTTTATTCTTTTACTTTGTTAATTAACATTTTTGGTCTTGTCTCGTAAGTACCACTATTAAGTGATAACGTAACAATCACATTAGCATCCACATGAGTTGTCATGTAACCAATAAACTAGCATGACAATCATATATAATTTTTTTTTGTAAACTATGTGTTTAGTCCTCATCTTTTGATGAAATTCATTTTTAGTCCTTCAATAATTTTTTGATTGGCCTTAGTCCTTTATCTTTTTATGAAATTTTCTTTTTAGTTTCTTAACAAATTTTCAATTGGTCTTAATTCCTTAACTATTTTTCATCACTGTTTTTAATACCTTCTATCAAGTATTAATTATCATTAAATGATTATGCGACTAAATATATAGACTACCAGTATGATGTAGCATTCGTGTGGACTAAACTAAAATTTAAAGATCAAAAATATATTTAATTCATAAAATTTTAATATAATTTTTTGTTTAGTTATGCAGAGCTCACGTTGATGGTGGAAATCTTAATGCAACGACGACTGTAAATTAAATCTTTGCATATTTCTTTTAAGTGTAAAATTAGAAGGAAGAACCAAAATGAGTAATTTGACGACGAAAATTTTCTCTTATTCCTTGGGGAAGAATCAAAATGAACCTAATCAAACATAATTAAATCAAGGACATCTAAATGTTTCCATGTTATAATACATGGGATTTAGGTGGTAGCAATGAATTTAACTAGCGATTTAGATCGTGAGAGTTTTAACATTCAAGGGCATTTGGGTCCCCCCCTTTTGGTGTTCTTGTTGTTGTAGCATGGGCATACCTCCTTGTTGCCGTAAGTTCCGGGTGGCACACACAAGCACTTGGCACAACAATTTTGGCAAAAGAACAAACACGACTTCTTATGTTGTGAGTTCGAGCATCTATCCACGCAACGAGGACCACATTCTGCAAATTCATGCATGGATCAACATGCACCATTTTAATCTTAACATCAAAATTTTCCAAGAAGAAAGAAATCAACAATGATTTGTGTGATCCACTAGCCTATACCATGTCATGGTTCAATCCTATAAATATTTTTATTTTCAAAATTATCATTTTTGTAGCTTCTTTATAAAGCTACTTAGACAACATGTCCTTGATTTATTCATACCTTCTGGTTGAAGACTACCTTCGGTTGTGCCATGCTGAAACTCATGAAAACAAAAGATGAAATTAACATAAGAAATGCAAAAATACTATCTAATTAGCTTTATCCAAAATTGTCCAAAATTAAAAAAAGAACATGTGAAAAAAAATCCTTACCTCGCTTGTTTGAGAAGTTGGAGCTGGAGCAGGAGTTGGAGTTGGAGTTGGAGTTGGAGCTGGAGCAGGAGTTGGAGCAGGAGTTTGAGTTGGAGTTGGAGCTAGAGTTGGAGTTGGAGTTGGAGCTGGAGTTGGAGTTGGAGTTGGAGTTGGAGTTGGAGTTGGAGTTGGAGCTAGAGTTGGAGTTGGAGTTGGAGCAGGAGTTGGAGTCGGAGTCTCAATGGTAGTAACAACAATCTCGGCCTAAAGTTGTCAATGTTAGTGTATGCTACATAAATATAATCATTTATCTAACAATATATATATATATATATATATACACAATTAAGTTAGACAAATTAGATTATTTTAGTAATTAATTATGGCTATATTTGGTAAACATAGCTGAAAAAACTAGTTTGAAAACTGAAAAATTAGTTAATGATTGAAAAATTAGATGGTAACTGAAGATTATTAAACTACCTTATTGAAGTATTTGATAAATGTAAATGACAAAAAATGACATTTTATACAATATTAATATTTGTTTGTAAAAATTAATTTATTTTATTGATAATAATATAATTTAGGTATTTATAATTTTAGATTTTAAGTTAATTTCAAACTCTTATACTTTATAATTTATAGATAAATTATTTTAAGTCCATTTTTTAGTTTGACTATTTTCATATTGTGTGTTATATTATCAATCTTATACTATATTTAAAAATATGTTTAATTAAATTTAAAATAAAGTAAAAATAACATAAACTCAAATACATGTTATACTTTTATTATGTTAATTAGTATGATGGTTAAAACATCATGAAGTGTAATATTAAAAATAATAGAATAAATAATATAAACAGTGTAATGGTTAAAATAGATAGTGTAATATAAAAAATAGTTAAAAAAATAAAATCAAACATTATTTAAAAATAAAATCTTATCTTATTTAGAAAGGGATAAAAAAAAGAAAAGTTAATAAACATTTTAAGGATAAAAGAGTTATAAATATGAAAATTTAGAAATTAGAGTTTGAAAAAATATTGCTTGAAGTGATGTCTAAAACATTACTTGTTACTAAAAAAAACTTGTTTATTAAACACTACTAATAATTTTAGACAAGCTTATCAATCAATTAAAAAAACTAGAAATTAACTTGAATCACTTGCCAAACAAAACTTATATATATAATTGATTATTGTTATGATCGATTAAATTAATTTTTGATTAAAAATATTTTTAAAATAATTAATTACAAAGAATAATACGAAACAGTTAAAAAAACTTGTTAAAAAATTTGGAAATAAAGAATAACATTTTTTAAGTGAAAAAATTGTTGAAAAATAATTAGAAGCTTCAGAGTCTTAGATACATAAAATAACATTATTTATTAAAAAATCTTTTAAGAAAATTTCTGCCCAAAACTTTTCGAATAGTTTTTTTCTATGTTATTCCGTACATGTTTCCACACAAAAAGAAATCAGGCTATAATTTATTCAAATGTAGCCAACATCAAGGATAATGAAAAGATTTGTTAGTTCTTGTGATTCATATATTTGTAAGAAGAAGGTTCACACCAACCAAAAATAAAATAAAGAAAGAAAAAGCATGTCATGGGAATGCAATCATAATAGAACAAGAAAATTTAATCAGTGTTTATTTTTCTATAGCTTATGTCATGCATCAACTCTATTCAAAACAATACTTTTTTACTTCATGTTTGTCAAAAGAAAATTAAGATTATTAATCTAAATCAAACATCACATCAAATCATTTGTATTTGTTGATATTAATTTGAAACCATGTAATGATCTCCAAAGGCAAAGAAAGTAAAGGGATATCAGACCAATGTAGAGGGAACAAATTGAAGATACCACAACAAAGGTTAAATATTAGAGTGTTTGCATGAGAGGGAGTTATTAGAGTCATGTTATCTTACATGGCTCTCCACAAGAAGAAGAAGCATTTCAACTAGGTAGAACATTAAGATGCTTATGTAATTGGCCATTGCTCAAGGTTGCACTCGTTCACTGACACAGAGATAAACTATGTGAAGTCACACAAGTGTGGTTTCCAAGTACAATTGAGTTTCCTACTTATAGGTAATTGGGTAAGACTTTGTCTATATTTTACTTGAAATGCGGCACTATCTTGGCAATTGGTATACATAACCAAGTTTCTACATAATCATATATTTTCTTGCTAATTAAATTGGCCATTCTGACCCACATTTTATTATAACTGGACATTATTGTTAGTGATATGTCCGTGCTTCTTGGAGAAAGAGACATGTGTTATGGAAAATTGGAGCTTGTGTTTGTAAGCCCAAACGTTCCATAACACTTTCAATAGAAGAAAATGTCACCCTTAAGGGGATGCCTACGAAGTTAGTTTGTGATTTACTTAAGAACTTCTACGCTGAATATTTTATTTTGTTATCTCCATTATTTTGTTCCAAAATGAAGGTTTATACCTTTAAAATATAAGGTACAGTTTAAAGGGTTAAATATATAAAATTTTAGCAAGTTCATAATTTAGTTTATACGTCGAGACATTTTATTTCAAATTCAACTATAACTTTTTGAATTAACTGTTATTATTTTATTTTAAAAGAGTCAGATCCAAAAATGAAAATGTACATGTGTTACGTTATTCGTATAAAGATATATTTTATAGCATAAATAATTAATCTTTTATACAAAATTATATCTTTTAAATGTAGGGTCATTTTAAACTCAATGGATGGTATAATGATAAAAATTTTATGTAGTATACATGAAATATTAAGTTTAAATTTTGTTGTGTTCATTTTATATATATATATATATGATGTTAATTCTCTGTTCTAGAATTAACACTATATTGATGTTTGCTAAATATATTATGCATAAATATACTTTTGGTTGATAAAACAAATTATATATGAAATAGAGATGTGACAACTTATTTATCATTTAGAACTTGTTAACTGAGTAGGATAGAATAATACTACTGTGTCATATATAATAAGATAAAATAAGTGGACGCTAATAACATAATAAGTTGTAATTTTATTTAATGTTCGGTTCACACCAAACAATAATCAGATAGATATAAATTATATTCAAAATGATAAATTATTGCTTCCTTAAAATTATATATAATTATCTAAAAGATAATTTTTAATTTAATAGTTCCACTTTTCCGAATTATAAAATATAATTATTTAGAATTATAATAATTATTAAAAATAATTGGTAAATATTTGTATGATAGTCATTTAATTTTTAACATCTTAATAAATAATACATTTTAAATTTACATCTCAAAATTATTATCTTTATAAATATATATAGGATAATATTCTAAATACAAATATTATATTATATAATATTATATATATATATATATATATATATATATATATATATATATATATATATATTCTATATATTTTATTATTTTGTATATATTATATATACATTATTATATTATATAATATATATTATTGTTATATATATTATTTAACTTAATAGATACAAGAACTCAAACCAAAGCACAATCATGGAATCTTGCATTGACAAAAGAGTTTAGTTTTCAATGACAATCAATACAAAAAACATAGCACAAGTACAAACAAAATCCAAAATAGAAGAAAACATTGAGAAATGAGAATAGAGAGGAAACTTGTGATCCATGAAAGCTTTAAAAAAAACTATGAAATGTCTTTTAAAACTAACAAACTAAATTCTAACTAACCAAAACTAACTATAACTAACTATAACTAACAAAAACTAACTAATATATGCTTTGAATGCTAAGTAAGGTGCTCTGGACACCACCATTTCCCAACCTGAAGGTCTACCAACAAAAGTTCCAAAACTAGAGTGGGTTGTAAAGGTTGAAACTTCACGCAGACTTTTGGCAATAAAGAAGATCGAACTAGGTTGAGCTTAAAAGAAAAAAATTGTAGAGCATTATCTTAGCATTCCAGAATCACCAAGATTGTACAATTTGGAGGTTTGTAGCTTAAGATATGACCTGTACAAGATAGGAACATCATAATATGTGACACCTTTCTACCCCGAATACTTAGATTAAAATAATCAAGTAAATAAAAAGGAAGACAAGGTAATAGATAAAACTAAGGAAACTTAATTCGTATTATGGATAAAAGGTTCACACGGTCATTATCATGTTCAAACATTAAGTACACATAAAAAAAATTATAACATGAATTATTAATGTTGATCTAAACACATCATTGATGTGTTTGACACTACGTTTAGTGAGTTATTGATATGCCCATCATTTTCAAATATTTAAGATGCAAAAGTACGTATGAAAAGACATTGAACCACTACTCTAAATCCCAAGTTCTGATGTCACATAAATCAGAGCAAGACCTCGCCTTTTCAAAACTCGGCACCACGAGTGCCCTCAACATTACCTAAAAGAAAACCACAAGAGAGTATGGTAAGAAATAACATTCAATCATATACAAATGCAGATAGTACCCCAAATCCCACCCATTACCATACCTAATTACTAACAGTTAACAATTACTCATATATCAATCACACGTTCCATCGCATTCAAAATCAATCACATTCCTTTCATGTTTACAAAACGCACATGCTCGCACAATGCATATGCTCATCACCACACCTAAGAGTCTCGATTCAGAACTCCACACCATAGGGGAACCTCCTCAATCCCCTTAGTTATCACTAATGATGGTCGACCATATCGTTAAACACCCCATATGGCCATTGTGTCGCACAGTTAAACACCACCTATGGCCCGTGCGAAGACATTCTACATAACCGTTAAACAACACCTATGATCGCGTGTAGCATGGTTAAACACCACCTATGGCCCATGCATATGAATGTCCCCCATCATTAGTCCACCCTGTTAAACACCACTTTTAGCCAGGGTCCCTGTTAAACACCACATATGGCCAGGCTATTATAGCCACGTCTGGCTTCTCATGCATCTCATGCATCTCATGTCCATGCTCAATGCATTCTCATCCGCATTCTCATTCTCATGATTCATACATCATTCACACAGTCCATAATCATACCAAAATCATATCAATTTAGCCATCATTACCATAAATCATTTATAAGAACGCACAGAAACGCACATAAAACACCATTGAATTCCACCCAATTTCACCATTACACACAAGGGTCACAAATTGAACCTCAACCATGAATAACCATGAACAACCACGAGAATCAAGTAATTAAGACAATTAACCATACAATTTCAAATGAAAATCACATTAAGACAAAACGTTAATCCAAGAATTTAATCCCCCTTCAAATGCCACAAGAAACCATACAATAACAATTATTAATAAGGGCCCTAGGGAAGACCCTACTGCTCTTTCTTATGTAAATGAAACCTAAATAGTGAGATAGAACTGACATCCTTGCATACTTGGAAGCATAATGAAGAAAACATGTTCATCAATTCTAATACCTAGTCTTCTTTTAACCTTAAATCTTTCACAACTTCTAGTATCAATTCTAATACCTAGTCTTCTTTTAACCTTCAAACAAGCTAGTTCGATTACTTGCCAGAGTAATAATGTACATCCAAAGTTGAAACATGTGCAATTATTGTGTACATGGCACGGGTGAAGTCATAGAGTGAACCCAATCCAATTAGATTCCTCGAGTTTAACAAAATCCCTCCCCCAAGTTCTAAAATAACTCTAGGATTCCAACCTGTCAACCAAATAGGTGATCACACTTATCTACTCTTCCTATGATTTAAGTTGCCAAAACATCTTCCAAAGATCTTGTCCTCTAACCATACAAAAGGATGCGAAAGGATTTCCTATTTACAACATATTCTACTGTCTCGATTCTACCTAGTGATGACTTCCTAAAACCTTGGTCATTTGGAAATTCCAATCACCTCATCTATTTTAGGTTCCACTCCTACTAGTTGAATTTCCACTTAGTGTTTCTACATCATCAAGAATATCGACTTAAAATCATACAAGTGGTGTCTTGGAATCCTAAGAGTAGCCACTACTCCTACTACCTCCAAGCTAGGGGTTACATAAGTCGTCTTACAACTCCTAGTTGTCTATGAGAAGGTTGGCATGCTATCTAATGCTTTTCCAAGACATTATGAACTAATTCCAATTTATCAATCCACCTAAACCTTGCTCCCCTCCTAGACTCTTGAGTTAAAGACTATACTAACTTAAGGAATACGTCTAGGAATTCACCACTGTATTTGTTCGATCTCGGGAAAATTTATAATCTTACTCACCAATGCAAGGTTTTTTACTTAAGAGAACTCCTACCTTAAAAGGTTGACTATAGGATCCTCACACTAAAGATCGCATAACTTAAAGAACTCACATCTTCCATTTAACTTTTATTAAACAACTATATCATGACTATGTCGAATAGTACGGACTAGTATCCTTAGATGCTACTCAAGCTTCTCTCAAACTAAACAATTATTAACAAAATCCGCTATGTTTCTTTCCATTTAGGCCACCAAAATATCCCCTTAAGGTCTTGATACATCAAAGTTACTTCAAGATGGAAATTAAGCCTACTTCTATAACCTTCCTCAAAATCAAACGCCAAAGTGTAGGTTTACTAGGCACACATATCCAATTTCCAAGTCTTATTACTCTATATACACCCAAGGTGAACTCTCTCCCACTATTCTGTTCTATGGCTACATGTCTAGTAACCAAAAATGAATCCTCCAACTGAGCTTCTCTAATCTCCCTCAACTAATCATTACTTACCCGAATCATTCCTAATCTTACACTACTAGGGATCATCTTATAAACCAAACTCAAATCCCTGAACTGGGTAAAAAAGGTTCATCTCTCTAATTGTCAAGGAAGATATAGGAAGAGATTTTCTACTTAAAGCTTCTGCTACAATATTTGCCTTACTTGGATGGTAACTCAACTCGAATAAATATTTAAGGTTCTTATAATCACTGAAGACCTCAAACTTAGAACTATACAGATAATGTCTCCAAATCTTAAGAATAAACACTACAGCCGCCAACTCAAGATCACAGGTAGGGTAATTCCTTTCGTGGATTTTCAATTGCCTAAAAGCATAAGCTACCATTCTACCCTCTTGCGTCAGCACTCCACCTATACACATCCTAGAAGTATCACAATATACTACAAGAGGTTTACTAAGATCTGGCAAAACTAAAACTGGTGCTCTAGTCAAATTCTGCTTAAGGGTTTGGAAACTATGTTCACACTTACTATTCCATGCAAAAGTAACCCCCTTCCTGATCAACTCAGTTAAAAATAATGCTATCTTAGAGAATCCCTTTATAAACCTTCTATAATATCCAACCAACCCAAGGAAACTCCTAATCTCACTTACTGACTTGGGGTCTCCCACTTAAGAACGACTTCTACCTTAGAAGGATCAATACCTATACCTCCGCTAGAAATCAAATGACATAGGAGACTCACCTCCTCTAACCAAAGGTCACACTTAGATAACTTAGCATACAATTGTTTATCATTAAGAACCTAAAGTACTACCTTTAAGTGTTCCTCATGCTCCTCTCTAGTCTTGGAGTAAACTAGTATGTCATCCATAAAGACAACTACAAATTTATCCAAGTAGGGCTGAAAAATTCTATTCATGTAATCCATAAAAATAGCAGGAGCATTAGTAACACCAAAAGGCATTACCAAATACTCGTAATGTCCATACCTAGTCCTAAAAGCAGTCTTAGGTATACCTTCCTCCTTAACTCTAATCTGGTGATAACCCGACCTAAGATCAATCTTACTAAACATGCATGTCCCTACCAACTAGTCCACAAGGTCATCTATCCTGGGCAGTGGATACTTATTCTTAATAGTTAACTTACTCAATTGTCGGTAGTCTATGCACAACCGCATGCTTCCATCCTTCTTCACTAATAGTGCAGGTGCTCCCCATGGTGATACACTAGGTCAACAAATTTCTTTTCCAACAAATCCTCTAATTGTTTCTAAAGTTCAACCAATTCTAAGGGTGACATCCTATAAGGTTCAGCTGAAATAGGTCCCGTCCTTGGTGCTAAGTCTATATAAAAATCTATCTCTCTCTCAGGTGGTAACCTAGACATATCCTCAGAAAAGACATCAGGGAAACCACATACAATAGGCAGATTACTCACAATAACACTACTCTCATAACTTAAAGAAGATAGGAACATGTATACTTGGGCATCTTCTCTCATAAACACCTTAACCTAGTTGGCATTCAAAAAGTCTTTGCTCTCCCTCACAAAAGGTTGACCAAAAACAATAGTCTTATCAACACAATTCAATAGGACATGGTTGGAAGATAACCACTCCATACCCAGAATAATGTCTAGTTGACTTAGAGGCAAACAAATCAAGTCAACCAAGAAATCTTTGTCATTAATATGTATAGGACAATTCAAGCATACATCAGAAGTAGAAACAAGGTCACTAGTTGGCATCTCTACAATCAATTTAGAGGATAAGGAAGACACAGTCAATTTAAGTTTAAACACACAGGCATGTGATACAAGGGAATGAGTCACACCCAAAATCATGTAGTACGATCAAAGGAGTTCCATCAATGAAACATATACTTTGGATTAAGTCATCGGATTGAGCGGCTTTAGTACCACTCAAGGCAAATACTCTTCCAGTAGCTTTTGGCTTACTGGCACTTCTGCTAGCACTTCCACTTGCCGTCGCAGACTCTTGCCTCGCACGAGGAGAATCACGAGAAATGTGCCCCCCGCTCGTTACATCTGAAGCAAGTAACATGTCTAGCTTCGCACTGGTACGCACGATGTCCCGGTCTTCCACACCTATAACACTTAATGGGAGGAGTAGAACCCACACTTCCTCCCCTAGATGCCTGGCTTACAGTTGGAGCTTGAATCATCCTCTGAACTGAACCTTCACTGCCTCCTCTAACATTAGAGTTCCCAGTAGGACGAGAATAAGGCTTACTCCTGCTCGATGAGCCACGCTTACTTTGATCCCTTATCGGTCCTCCGCTCATATAATGGATAACTCTAGCATGGTTGTCCTTATCATACACCCTACATTTGTTTGCCAGTTCATGGAATAGAGCAATACCTTGATAGTTGAAGACCTGCTTGATTTGGGGCATAGGCCCGCTTATGAACTTCACACACTTTGCTTCCTCATTTACAGCACCTTCATAGGTAGGACAGAACCGAACCAGTGCCTCAAACTTAGACACATAGTCCACCACAATATCATTTCCTTGCATCAGCTCAAAGAACTCAACCTGCTTCAGCTCAAGGAACTTAGACACATAGTCCGCCACAATATCATCTCCTTGCTTCAGCTCAAAGAACTCAACCTGCTTCAGCTCAAGGAACTTACACACATAGTCCGCCATAATAGCACAGTCATTTCTACCTCCCCAGCCATTACTTTTCTTAGATGCAAAAAGTAGAGCAGTCAAAATAGGACAGATCAATCAAGATAATCATCACATCCAATCAACATCACCGTTCAGCATAGCACAAGCATAGTAAACACATAACTCATGGCCGATGAATCGACTTGCTCTGATACCACTAAATGTGACACCCTTCTACCCCGAATACTTAGATTAAAATAATCAAGTAAATAAAAAGGAAAGACAAGGTAATAGATAAAACCAAGGAAACTCAATTTGTATTAAGGATAAAAGGTTCACACGGTCATTATCATGTTCAAACATTAAGTACACATAAAAAAAATTATCACATAAATTATTAATGTTGATCTAAACACGTCATTCATGTGTTTGACACATATTTCAAGTATGTAAATCACTTTCATTTCTGTATACGTTTAGTGAGTTATTGATATGCCCATCATTTTCAAATATTTTAGATGCAAAAGTACGTATGAAAAGACATAGAACCACTATTCTAAATCCGAAGCCCCGATGTCACACAAATTAGAGCAAGACCCCGCCTCTTCAAAACTCAGTACCACGAGTGCCCTGAACATTACCTAAAAGAAAACCACCAGAAAGTACAGTGAGAAATAACATTCAATCATATACAAATGCAGATAGTACCCCAAATCTCACCCATTACCGTCCCCAATTACGAACAGTTAACAATTACTTATATATCAATCACACATTCCATCGCATTCAAAATCAATCACATTCCATTCATGTTTACAAAATGCACATGCTCGCACAATGCATATGCTCATCACCACACCTAAAAGTCTCGATTCGGAACTCCACACCATGGGCGAACCTCCTCAATCCCCTTAGTTATCACTAATGATGACCACATTGTTAAACACCCCATATGGCCGGTGTGTCGCACAGTTAAGCACCACCTATGGCTCATGCGAAGACATTATACACAATCGTTAAACACCACCTATGGCCGTCGTGTAGCATGGTTAAACACCACCTATGGCCCATGATAGAAACCCAACCAACAAAGTCGAAGATAATTGGCGTGACATTGGAGGTCCCATGACTAGGCCCAAAACCCAAATAATGAAGCAATCATTGCCAGGCCTAAGGTTGGAATTACAAAAAGAATCAGAGACTGTACCAAAGTGGGTAACTTTATTACAAGTTGATGAAGATTGAAGCCCATATTGAAGAACATATATAAAGCCCAAAGTCATTGTCATGTAATTTGGGCTAAGTAGTTAATTAGGATTTATTTACATGTATTTTCACATAAATTACTTTTGATAGTTAGTAGAAAAAGGGAAAGTTGGATAGTTGGTGGACAAATAGGAAGGTCATTAATGATGGAAATAAAAGGTTAGTGGGGAGATCTAGTGGATGGGATTTTATGCCAATTAAAGTATTAATGGACATTAAATCCATGAGATTTTATGCCAATTAAAATATTAATGGCATTGATTTCAGGGTTGTCTAGTAAGCCTATAAATAAACTCTTGTAACCATCCAGAAGGACAGAATTCATAATTTCAATAATATTTGTGTTTCTTGTGAGCACTTTTCCTTTGGTTCTTAGATTAAAGAACTTTTATAGTGTTGGTTCTGCCGGCAAGTCACGGTTAGGGTCGCACTTCTGATAACTTTGGTTCTACCGGCAGGTCGCGGTTAGGGTCAAGTTCGTCTTTTCGTCTGGTTTCAAGACGGTCCAATTTTAAGATCGTGTCATTTGGTATCAGAGCTTCGGCTCTTGAAATCAGGTGTTCTCTATCCTTTGTGTCTCTATTTTTTTCAATTTATTAAAAATAATAAAAAATAAATAAAAAAATTGTTAGTTCTTTTGATATTTCCCGTACTTTGTCATTCTTGTTTATTCTAATTATTCGTGTCCATTCATATCCCTTTGTTTAAGTCATTAAGTTTGTCATCCTTCCTTTTGCCTCATTGTGTTTTGTTTCCCTTTGATAAAAAAAAAAAGAAAAGAAAATCACACAAAAAAAAGAACGAAAGAGAAAGGTGAAAAAAAAAGAGCAAAAACAAGAAGGGCTAGTAGCCAATTTGTTATTTTGCCTTGCATATTGAAAAAAAAAACTAAACAGAAAAGTTTGAATTTTTTGTCATATTTCCCCCCTTGCATCTACACTGCTTTCATGGTACATGTCAAACAATCTAGAATTCTTTGTTTCTTGCTAATTCTTGTTCTCTAAAGTTATCAATTACCAAATCCTTATTGTTTCTTGCTGCGTACCATCATTCTTAAAGGTTCTTACTTACGAGCTCATAAGGAAAAGTTGAGTGGTAAAAGGCAAGAGTGGTGAAACAAAAAAAAAAGCCAAATTGAGTGATACACGAGTGATTACAACATAATTCGAGCGTAAACACGTGAGAGAGTGTTGTGTGAGGATTTTTATTTCTGTCTAACTTCATTTTGCAGTATTTTAATCATGAGTAAAGAAGAAGGAGAGCGAGATGTTGATCTCAAATTATTAATCAAGGTTTTTCAAGAACAATTCAAAGTTGTAAATGCCAAGTTGGATGATTTACAACATATACCTAGATATAGGAGCTCTACAAGTCAACACAATGTTGAGGAAGAAGAAAAGGAGTATTCAAATGGAAGATATAATGAAAATGAATGGAGAAGAAAAGGTGAACCAGGATGTGACAATTACTTGGATAATATTAAGATGACAATCCCTACATTCCAAGGGAAGAATGATCTTGAATTGTACTTGGAGTGGGAGAGAAAAGTTCAACATGTGTTTGATTTTCACAACTACTCAGAGGAGAAAAGGTAAAATTAGCAATTGTTAAATTTACTGACTATGCTAATATTTGGTGGGATCAGTTTGTGATTAACAGGCGTAGAAATGGAGAAAAACTCATTCATACATGGGAAGATATGAAGTCTATCATGAGAAGGAGATTTGTACCAAGTCATTACCATAGGGACTTGCATGGAAAATTACAAAGTTTGACACAAGGTTGTATGAGTGTGGAGAATTACTATAAGGAGATGAAAATAGCCATGACTAGAGCCAATGTGAAGGAAAACTGTGAGGTAACTATGGCTAGATTTATTAGAGGTTTAAAGAAAGAGATTGTTGATGTGGTGGAGTTGCAGCATTATATGGAGATAGAGGACTTATTGCACAAAGCAATTCAAGTGGAGAGGCAATTGAAGTCTAAAAGCTCTTCCAAATTTGCTTCATCTTCTAGCTCTTCATGGAGATCAAATTGGAAGAACAGTACAACTGTTACAAATCCTAAAGAAGATGTGATTGCCAAATATTCAATACTCCTCCTAAAGAAGTAGAAAGTGAGAGCTCAAGTGATGATGAAATGCCACCATTGGAGAATTCTAGTGATGTGGAAGTTGCTGAACCTGTAGATGGAGTAGTACTTGATACTAGGTGCGCTCTTAGCATACCACCTAAGGAAGATGATGATGTGAAGCCACGTGAGCATATTTCTCATACTAGGTGCCTTGATCAAGGGAAAGTGTGCAGCATGATTCTAGATGGAGGGAGTTGCACCAATGTGGCTAGTACTATTCTAGTGGAGAAAATAAATTTGCAAACTGCCAAACACCCTAGGCCTTATAAGCTGCAATGGCTTAGTAATATTGGAAAAGTAAAGGTTGACAAGCAAGTTTCAGTTCCTTTTGCTATTGAGAATTACAAAGATGAAGTATTGTGTGATGTGGTTCTTTTGGAGGCAGGGCATATACTTTTGGGCCACCCATGGCAGCTTGACTGCAAGGTGACCCATAAGAAGTATACCAATTGTTTGTCATTTATTTACAATGAGTTGAAAATTACTCTTACTCCATTTTCTCCAAAGGAAGTATGTGAAGATCAAATAAAAATGAGGAAAGTAAGAGAGTGTAAGTTGAGAGAAGAGCAATTGAGCATTCAAGAAAAAGTGAGAAAGGAAAATATGAGTGAAAATAAGAAGAAGAAAGAAAAACATGAAATTGAGTGTAGTGAAGAGAAAAGTAAGAAAATGAGTGCATTTGCAAAGACAAGAGAGGTTGAGAGTGTGTTATCAGCAAAAGAGAAACTACTTGTACTCTTGTACAAGGGTGTTTATTTCACTAACAAATTTCATTCTTCTTTTCCTTATGAAGTTGATTCTTTATTACAGGAAGTCGTTGATGTTTTTCCAGATGAAGTGTCTCATGGATTACCTCCTTTAAGAAGTATTGAGCATCAAATTGACCTCATTCTTGGTTGTCCAATCCCAAATAGACCAGCCTATAGGACAAATCCCAAGGAAACAAAGGAAATTCAAACGCAAGTGAAGGAGTTGCTGCAAAAGAACTTTGTGAGGGAAAGTCCTAGTCCATGTTCTGTTCCTGTTATCTTGATTCCAAAGAAAGAGGGAACATGGTACATGTACGTTGATAGTCAAGTCATCAATAAAATCACTGTAAAGTATAGATATCTTATTCCTAAGTTAGATGATATGCTTGATGAATTGTTTGGTTATTGTATGTTTACTAAAATTGATTTGAGTAGTGGATACAACCAAATGCATATGAAAGAAGATGATGAATGGAAAATAACTTTCAAAACAAAATATGGTTTATATGAGTGGTTAATGGTGTCATTTGGCTTAACTAATGCTCCTAACACCTTCATGAAGATAATGAATCGTGTTTTGTGTTCTTTCATTGGAAAATTTGTAATAATCTATTTTGATGATATTTTGATTTATAGCAAGACTTTAGATAAACATGTTGAATATTTGCATGTTGCTCTTAATGTCTTAAGAGGAAATAAATTGTATGGAAATTTCAAAAAGTGTTCATTTTGTCTTGAATCTATTGTCTTCAAGTGGGATGATATGCATGAGAAAACTTTTAATTTGTTGAAACATAAGTTGACCAATGCACTTGTGCTTTGTTTGCCTAATTTTGATAACACTTTTGAAATTGAATGTGATCCTTTTGGTGTTGGAATAGAAGCTGTATTAATGCAGGAATCTAAACCAATTGCATATTTTAGTGAGAAGCTAAGTGACGTTGCATTGAACTATTCTACCTATGACAAGAAGTTGTATGCTTTGTTTCTAAAATCTCAAGGTAAGCTTCAAAAGAGACATGTCAAGTGCCTGAAGTTCATAGAGATATTTCCTTATGTGAACAAGTACAAGAAAGGTAAAGATAATATTCTGGCAGATGCATTGTCTAGAAGAAAGCATAAGGCAAAATTTGTTAGAAAGTTGCATGTCAAAGTTCGAGCTAATATTGAGAAGAGGAATGAACAATATGAAAGCCAAGAAAAAGGGCATGTTATGACTTTTGAGCCTAAAGATTGTGTTTGGGTTCATAAGCGAAGAGGAGATGGAACATTTCAAGTGTTAGAAAGGATCAATGACAATGCCTACAAGTTGGATTTACTAACTACATATGGTAATGTAAGTTCTACTTTAAATTTTACTGATTTATCTTTATTTGTTGTAGGTGAAGAATTTGATTCGAGGATGAATCCTTTTGAAGAGGGAGAGAATGATAGAAACCCAGCCAACAAAGTCAAAGATAATTGGTGTGACATTGGAGGTCCCATGACTAGGCCCAAAACCCAAATAATGAAGCAATCGTTGCCAAGCCTAAGGTTGGAATTACAAAAAGAATCAGAGACTGTACCAAAATGGGTAACTTTATTACAAGTTGATGAAGATTGAAGCCCATATTGAAGAACATATATAAAGCCCAAAGTCATTGTCATGTAATTTGGGCTGAGTAGTTAATTAGGATTTATTTACATGTATTTTCACATAAATTACTTTTGATAGTTAGTAGAAAAAGGGAAAGTTGGATAGTTGGTGGACAAATAGGAAGGTCATTAATGATGGAAATAAAAGGTTAGTGGGGAGATCTAGTGGATGGGATTTTATGCCAATTAAAGTATTAATGGACATTAAATCCATGAGATTTTATGCCAATTAAAATATTAATGGCATTGATTTTAGGGTTGTCTAGTAAGCCTATAAATAAACTCTTGTAACCATCTAGAAGGACAGAATTCATAATTTCAATAATATTTGTGTTTCTTGTGAGCACTTTTCCTTTGGTTCTTAGGTTAAAGAACTTTTATAGTGTTGGTTCTGCCGGCAGGTCGCGGTTAGGGTCGCACTTCTAATAACTTTGGTTCTACCGGTAGGTCGCGGTTAGGGTCAATTTCCTCTTTTCGTCTGGTTTCAAGACGGTCCAATTTTAAGATCGTGTCAACCCATCCATATGAATGTCCTCCATCATTAATCCACCCTGTTAAACACCACTTTTAGCTAGGGTCCCCTGTTAAACACCATATATGGCCAGGGTATTATAGCCAAGTCTGGCTTCTCATGCAGCTCATGCATCTCATGTCCATGCTCAATGCATTCTCATCCACATTCTCATCCACATTCTCATCCACATTCTCATTCTCATTCTCATGATTCATACATCATTCACACAGTCCATAATCATGCCAAAATCATACCAATTTAGCCATCATTACCATAAATCATTTATAAGAACGCACAGAAACGCGCACAAAACACCATTGAATTCCACCCAATTTCACCATTACACACAAGGGTCCCAAATTGAACCTAAACCATGAATAACCAAGAACAACCACGAGAATCAAGTAATTAAGACAATTAACCATACAACTTCAAACGAAAATCAAATTAAGGCAAAATATTAATCCAAGAATTTAATCTCCCTTCAAATGCCACAAGAAACCATACAATAACAATTATTAATAAGGGCCCTAAGGAAGACCCTACTGCTCTTTCTTATGTAAATGAAACTCAAATAGTGAGACAGAATTGACATCTGTGCATACTTGGAAGCATAATGAAGAAAACATGTTTATCAAAGTCATTCTTCTTGTTCCTTTGGGATTCCCTCTAGAGGTTTTCCTTCACACTAAAGTTAATCGATTACATTATCAATTAAGTCAACCAAAACCACGATACACATTGACGAATCTTTTCTACCGATTAAAACATTTTTAAAACATAATAACTAAACAAATTTAAGAATTTAGATACTAAAGGGACTTAGGGATTGCCCTCACTACCCATACACCCCTGTCACAACCAGATTTGTGACGAAGCGAAAAGGGAAAATTACAAGGGTAGGCCGAAATCAATTCGGCCTAGGGAGGAGTCGCCACCAGCGTTTTGGTTAGGAACGTTGGAAAACCAAGATGGGAGGATAAGGTTTGGTCTGGAACCAGATGAATGGGTTCGGAAGTTGGTTACACACCGGGGGCACAGGGTGCCCCCAGCATGCCTGTTACTTAACAATTACCTAAGACTAGCTTTTGGGTTTACTAAGGTTTTGGTGCATGCAAAGAGGGGAATAGACTTGAGAGGAGTGTGCCTCCTTTGCCTACGTACCTCGAATTCGAGGATTCAAAGTCTACGTAGTTCTGGATTGGTTTCTAGGGTTGGGAGATTTGCTTAGCCAAGGGTCGAGATGAACTCAGCCTTGAACGGTTTTGGTCAAAGGAGAAGGTCAGGGAAGGCTCGCATGGAGAGGGTTGAGACGGGCTCGGCCTGGTTGAGTTTAGAAAAGATGAGAAAGGGCGAGGCGAACTCGACTTGGGCAAATATTATACTATCTAGACTAGCAGACTTACTTATTCTAAGGAAAGTGTAGGTTCTAAGTGTGTGAAGTTAACTAGATTCTAAACTAGACTACAGCGTTTATGATAAGAGAGGGGAGAGTACCACTAACCTGGAGTCGACCGTGACGTAGAGAGGTTGGAGGAATGCGGTCTCTTCTCTTCTCGTTCTATGGCATGTTCTGACTATTCTTTCTTCCCTTTGTCTAGTACTTCCAACTCGTTCTGGTTTTCGTCTGGCTTGCGTCATGTAAAATTACCAATCTCAATGTGAACAAATTCTATGCACATGGGCCAAACTTCTCAACAATCCCTTCTAGATTCTTCATGTCCCTTCAGATTGCACTGTATAACGCTGTTGTTAGGGGGGGAAATCTCTGTTTTCTACTGTGTCATCTTCTCTTCTTTGTCCAAGTTTGTTCTCTCTTGATGTTCCTAGTGTTTCTGTAGTGCTCCAATTCTCTCGTGTTTTTTTGGTGAAAAATTGTTCGACCCCCGTAGAAGAATCTCTAACCCTTGCTCATTCGCAGTGAGGTCTTATATAGGCTGCGAGATGGGCTTGGACCTCTCTCCTGATGAGAGAATATTTTATTATATTTTATATTTGAATTTTGAATATCTAACAGGTTTATCCACTGATTTTTGGGATGAGAGAATATTTTATTATATTTTATATTTGAATTTTGAATATCTAACAGGTTTATCCCCTGATTTTTGGGATGAGAGAATATTTTATTATCTGTTATGGTGACAACTGCCATAGTTGTTAGAGGCAGTCAACGCGGGCCACTTTGTGGTTAAGGGAAAACCAATTTGTGGTTGTTTGTTGATAACATATAGAATCTTCAAGATTTTATTGTTATCGGTTAAGGGAAAGTCAACTCTGGTTGTTTGGGCCGGACAGTTTTGGGGTGCAATAGTTGCCTCCTCTTTATTTGTGTTCATTAGGGATGCCCCTTAATGGGCATAAATAAAGAATCCAGGGATGGTTCTAGGCTGAGGAGGTATTAGGCTAGTTTCTAGGTTTCAGTTAATTTGGATAAGATTTTTCCTAGAGTTTTAATGACTTGATGTTTTAAACTTAAACTAAGGTTGCTGACTCTACTTGGCCAGCTAGATTTCGAATTTGATAACTACTGCCTGATGACTTGGACTTGATAGTTGATGACTTGAATTTAATAGCTGATGACTTGAATTTGATAGCTGATGCCTTGATCTTGATAGCTGATGAACTTGATCTTGTTAGCTGATGACTGATGTATTGATCTTGATAGCTGATGATTGAGATCATTGGCTCTACTCGGGGCGGCCAGCGATGTCTTGAGACTGATGAATTGATTTTTGATCATTGACTCTACTCGGGGTGGCCAATGATGTCTTGAACTTGAAATCACTAGTTCTACTCAGGGCGGCCAGCGATGTCTTGAATCTGATGACTGATGAATTGAATTTGGTAGCTGATCATCGGCTCTACTCAGGGTGGCCAATGATGTCTTGAACTTGAGATCACTAGTTCTACTCAAGGTGGCCAATGATGTCTTGAACTTGATAATCGATGACTGGTGAGATGATATTTGATCATTGACTCTACTCGGGGCGACCAATGATATCTTGAACTTGATAACTAATGACTGATGAATTGATATCTGATCATTGACTCTACTCGGGGCGGCCAATGATGTCTTGAACTTGATAACTGATGACTGATGAATTGATATCTGATCATTGACTCTACTCGGGGCAGCCAATGATGTCTTGAACTTGATAACTGATGACTGATGATTGATGAATTGATCATTGACTCTACTCGGGGCGGCCAATGATATCTTGAACTTGATAACTGATGACTGATGAATTGATATCTGATCATTAACTCTACTCGGGGCGGCCAATGATGTCTTGAACTTGATAACTGATGACTGATGAATTGATATCTGATCATTGACTCTACTCGGGGCGGCCAATGATGTCTTGATTGATAATTGATGATTGATGACTGATGAATTGATATTTGATCATTGACTCTACTCGGGG
Source organism: Mucuna pruriens (assembly GCA_025330945.1). NCBI lineage: Eukaryota > Viridiplantae > Streptophyta > Magnoliopsida > Fabales > Fabaceae > Mucuna > Mucuna pruriens. The sequence continues at coordinate 340,398 of JAENHJ010000106.1, forward strand.
CGGCCTATGATGTCTTGATTTTGATAACTGATGACTGATGAATTGATATCTGATCATTGACTCTACTCAGGGCGACAAATGATGTCTTGAACTTGAATTGATAGCTTGAATTGATAAATTGAGGTCACTAGGCTCTACTCTGGGCGACCAGTGAGGTCTCGAACTGGAATATATAGCTTGAATTGATAAATTGAGGTCACTAGGCTCTACTATGGGTGGCCAGTGAGATCTTGAGCTTGAATTGGGTCAGTAGGCTCAACTCTAGGCGACCAGCAAGGTCTCGAACTGGAATTGATAGCTTGAATTAATAAATTGAGGTCACTAGGCTCTACTCTGGGTGGCCAGTGAGATCTTCAACTTGATAAGATCACTGGACTTTCCTTTAGGCGTCTAGGTCTTGATGGCTTGAATCACTAGGCTTTCCTCTAGGCGGCCAGTGAAATTTGAACTTGAATTTGAATAAGATCACTGGGTTTTCTTCTAGGTGGCCAGTGAAATATGATAGCTTGAATTTGAACTGAGGTCACTAGGCTATCCTTTGGGTGGCTAGTGAGATTTGGTAACTTGAATTTGATCTTGATAAGATCACTAGACTTTCCTTTAGGCGTCCAGGTCTTGATGGCTTGAATTTGAAAAGATCACCGGGCTTTCCTCTAGGCAGCCGGTGAAATTTGAACTTGAATTTGAATAAGATCACTAGGCTTTCCTCTAGGCGGCCAGTGAAATATGGTAGCTGGTAGATGTTGATTGAGGTGACTTGAGACGGTATGAATTTGGCCGTGACGACTTGATGGTTGACTAAGACGACTTGATATTGATCGAGATGGATTGGAACTGGCCGAGATGGAATGAACTAGATGAGATGGAATGAACTAGCTAATATGACTTGAAACTGGTTGAGACAACTTGATGTTGGGTGAGATGACATTTGTGCTGGCTGAAGTGATGTTTGCCTTTTGCCTTGTGGAGGATTTTGAATTTTAAATCCTGGAATGTCGAGGGTTTTGTTTGGGGGCACGTGGCTTCAGACATGTCCCCCAGTTTCTCACTCCTATATTAATGCTTTGTCGTGTCTCTTCGTTTTTGGCGCTGCCTTAAATGTCTTTAGGACATGCCTCTTCGTTTCTTGGGAAGCTGCGGTGTGCTTTGCTCTTACCATGATCCCCTCTACTCTATTCTTCCCAGTCACTATACAGTCAGAATGGGAAAGAAGGTTGGGTGGGTATCTCTGGCGCCTCTGCCAACCCGTCTTCTTCACAGCGTACATCGCTTCCTACAAAGGCTTTAGGGATAGATTCGTGAAGATTCATGTTGTAGGAGGGGCTTCCATTTTCTCTAATGAAGAGCCTATGCCATTGTACTGGAGGCTTCCCTTGAAGGCTTAGGGGACCCACAAGAGTCGGCTTTCTTTGGAAGGAAAGGTTGACCTCAAGCTGCCCATGGGGATGAACTGTAAGGAAATTGTGTCCTTGGTGGTGAGGGGGCAAGCCCCTCTTCTATCTGAAGCGTGATTGCTTTGCTCTGACTTTGAATTTTTTTATGATTTTTTCCAGATATGATTGAGGATGAAGGAATCAACATGGAGGAGCTAATCTAAAAGGCTAAGCTCATTTCCCATGGCAGGGGAACTCTTGCTACTTCTCAAGGGACTTCTGAAGTCGAGAGGAAGACGGTCTCAAGTTGGAATTGAGAAGAGGCGATCTCGATTGAGGTTGGGAAGAAGGTGGTTTCGGCTGAGGTCGAAAAGACAATCCAAGCCAATGTGATTGAGGCCAAGACGAAAGCTGAGACCCAAGCCGCTGAGGACGCCTCTAGGAAGAAAGGGAAGGCTACTATACATCCCCTTTGGGCTACTGGTCAGCCGAAAGGAAAGGTAGTGGTGACTTCTTGGGCCTGAATTGCCCCCTGGGGGCTTGACTTGCTACGCTACTCCATCTGACATCCAATCATTGTGTGGGGGCCAGGCTTGAAGGTGTAAGGTCTGCTTCCTGCCAACTTCATTCCTGAGGATGACAGAGGTTTGGTGGTGTTTGCAGGTGCTGACCGTTCCTTCGACATAATGGCCGCTTATCATGCCTGCTCTATAGCCACCTTAGAAATCTTGAGAGGTTGGGCTAAGAAGGTTGAGCAAATTCTTCTAAAAGAGGCCCTCAACAAGAAGCTGTAGAAGGCCCATGCTGATCTGAAGGCAGAGAATCAAGTCTTGATAACAGAGACTCAAGTGCTGAAGGTTAAGAGTTTAGACTGGGAGCCAGAAGGCGAAGATTGAAGTGAAGAGGTTGAAGGCTGAGCTTGTTATTGCAAAGTCTAAGGCGACTTCTATGAAGGCTAGGGGTTCGGCATTAGAGGATGACGTAGGTAAGCTGAAAGCTTCTCTATCTGTTGCGCAAAGGACCTCGGACGCGATGTCCAAGTTGGGTGCACTAGTCACTAGACTATCCAATTGGTATCCAGGGTTGATAGGGAGACCTGGGCTTCCCACTAGGGCCTAGGTTTGGATTAGCTATAGTGGACTTTCCAATAGGTGCCCAAAGTTGATAAATTTTAGGAGTTCTTATGGACTGGGTTTTATCTCCTACTGAAGTTGAGTACATTGGTTTGTAGTGCCGGGAGGACTTCAGAACGCTTAGACTGGGTTGCTCAAGGGCGAGGCGCCCTCATTGTGTAGGGCCTTCATGGTTTGGCATTGGCTGGGAAGGTTCGATGTTGATCGTGAAGGGTTTGGCCAAGGCCGAGACTAGTCGATATCGACCATGACAAGCTTGACTAAGGTCGGGATGACTTTGATGTCGACCTTGGTGGGTTTGACCAAAGCTGGGACGACTTTGATGTCGGCCTTGGCGGGTTTGTCCATGGCCAGGATGATTTCGGTGTCAGCCCTGGCAGGTTGATGTTGGCCAAGGCGTCCTAGGGGCCACGTGGAAGAATTTGAAATTTGAAATTTTGGAATGCCGAGGGTTGCGCTTGAAGGGATGCACTTGGTCTTTCTTCAGACATGCCCCCTTGTTTCGAATGCGTTCAAACACACCTCTTCGTTTTCGTTTTGAACTGGAGCCATTAGAGGCCCGAAGTTAGGTTAATGGGTTGGTTGGTCATTGGACTATCCAATAGGTGTCCAAGGTTGACTGGTTGCTGAAAGGACTCGTGGGCTATCCGCTAGTGCCCATGAGTTGAAGGAATCATTGGACTATCTACTGACATCCAGGATTGAAAGATTTGATGGGTTATTTTTTGGGATGGAATCGGATAGTGATACGGGCATAGAGTCAGTTAGGGAGACTTGAAATGGAGTTGGAAGAGTGGTCAGTTAGACATAGGGTCGGCAAAAGGATGATTTGGCACTGAGTCAAAAAAAGGATGATTCAACACAAGGTCAAAATGGGTGAATTTAGGATCAATTGACTTTCTTTTAAGTGTTTGAAGATCCTTTAGATGTGGTGGGGTGTCTTTTGGGGGACGAGGAGATTTAGATGGAGTGTACTATCCTTTTGGCGTCCAAAGTCGGATAGGATTATTGGGCTGTCCTTTCGGCATCTAAAAAAAATTTTAGAGTGGGTGGAAAAATAGACTAGATTGCGTTGATTTTAGTGTTTAGATTGGATTTCGGTATGGAGCTTGTTTGGATAACATTGGATCACATGGGAAGAGGTCAAGGCGTGGATGGTGTTGTGATGGAGGACTGCATGGAGTTGGATTCGAAATGTTAATATTGGAAGCGACAAGAAGTTGACGTGGCATTGGGAGACTTGGCACGGAGCTAGATGCTGGTGTTGTGATGGAGGATTGCATGGAGTTGGATTCGAAATGTTAATATTGGAAGCGACAAGAAGTTGACGTGGCATTGGGAGACTTGGCACGGAGCTAGATGCTTGGATGTTGACATGGGGCTTGGACTTGGCATGGAGGTTTTTGCATAGAGCATGCTAAGCGTCCTCGGCATGGAGGCGGTAGGTAGGCCCTGTCATAGAGTCGAATGGTTCTTGGCGTAGGGTCGAATTGAGGGTTTTGGTGTAATGCTAGTTGAAGGGTCTCGACTTAGGATTGGATTCTTGGTCCTATCATTTAGCCAGTTTGAAGGGTCTCAGCCTAGAGTCGATTGAAAGGTCTAGATCTGGTTTGGATGATCCTAGAATTTATATTTGCTAGCCCCTGACTTTGGCTTCAGCCTTTAGTCTGTGACAACAGAAGTCATAGGTGTGTCCCTCCTTGACCTAGGGTTGAAATGAAGAATGTGGCATGAAACCAAATTGACTACCTCAGAGAATAACCAATTCGAGGGTTAAAATAACTAAGTTGGCGCGAGGCCAAAATGACCGAGACAAACTAGAAAAGTTGGCACTGCACCACAAATGCCTAAGTTAGGACCTAAATCACTAACCTAAGGACAAACCGACTCGAGGTCGAAATAAGAATGTTGGTATGGAGGGTCTAAGTTATAGCTAGTCAGCAAGGATCTCACAACATGGTACTGGTAGAGACTTGACACAAAGTCGGCATGTCAACTTGACACAGAGTCGGCGGAGAGACTTGACACAGGGTCGACCCAGGACAGAGTAGGCAAAGGACTTAACATAGAGTCAGCATAGACCTTGACGTAGTGTTGGAATGCGAGAATCGATAGTAGTCTTAAGGAAATAACCATGGGATGACGTGCATGCATGTTGTATGTATGTATTTATGCATGTATGCAAAATTGATCGAGATTTTTATTTTATGGGAGGATGGACATTTGGAATGCATGTCATATGTGTGGATGCTTGGAATGCATGTAGGTTGCATGGACGTTTGATGTGGATTGTTGGATGGGACTGTATGGATGTACGTGAGTTTGTTGCGGATGGCTAGATGTGTGGATGTATGGATGCATGGCCGTATGGATGTATGTATATTTACCGTGGATGGCTGGATGCATGGAGGTTTATATGGGGGTTTGGTTGTGTTCACATGGGTTGGCGTGGATTGCCAAGTGTATGTGAAGGTATGGACTGTATGAGGTAATGACAAGGTGTGGAGTTAGATGGGGTACAAGGGGTGTGTGTTTAGTAGGGGCAAGTCTTTGTTTCCCTACAATTTTCTATCCCAAGACTCGTGGTGTAGGCAACTGAGCTTCTTTCGTTCTAGCTTCGGTGTTAGAGACGTCTCTGATGATGTTACCTCGTTATTGCTCATAGGTTGAGACTAGTCAGAGGCTTACTGCTTCAGGTGATGTTTAACCTTTTCATCTTGACTGTAATGCTCCTTTTGTTTATTTTATTTTCGGCTTATGGAGGAACGAAGAGGATGGTGTTTATGTTGTTTCCACGGGTTATGTTGTTTATGTTGTTTATGGTGTTTATGGTGTTTATGGGGGGTCAATGTTATCCTCATGCATGCAATTTTGAAGAGTCCATCATCCATCACCTTTAAGGATAATTTGGGTATCTCTATGACTGATTTGTTGCTTCTAGCTAGCTTTTCCTAAGGGTCATTACTGCCCCCTATGTTAATGGCTTGTCCCCAATATTGGATTTTTGCTTAGACTGCTTTTTTTTTAGTTTTCAGTCTTAGTGAACTTTTTTTTTTTGGGACTCTAACTTTTGCCTAGGTTGTTATTTTAAGGCTTCAACCTAGCGAGCCGCTTTCTTTATCCTTTTTTATAACTCTGACTTTTGCCTAGACTGTTTCTTTTGAGTTTTCGGTCTAGCGAGTCACTTATTCATTTTTCTTTTTTTTCTATTCCCTTTTTCTTGGGGGCATTGAGCCAATTGAGAGTTTTGATGTGGTAAACTCTCTTTCCTTCTTGGTTTGGGTGCCAAGTAGCCAGACTAGATGCTTGAGGTTTTGTATATTACCCTTATTATCCCTGCCGGTTTGATTGATGGAATGGTCAAAATTAGAACATGAGATATTAACATTAGAGATGATTTTTTTATTGGTATTTTTGACTTGGTTTAAACGTGGGAAGAGAAAAGGAAGCATGAAGAGTTAGAGCAATACAGTCAATTTGATAAAGGATTAAAGGCTAGAAAACAAGAGGCTCTTCTTAGGACATTCAAGACTCAGCCTTACAGTTTTTTTTTTGTTTTTGTTTTTTTTTGTTTTTTGTTTTTTTTTGTTTTTGTTTTTGTTTTTTTTTTTTTGCCAAGTCTAGGCCGATTCATGTGGTTGGCAGTTGGGTATTTGAAGTCGTAGTCAAGCTCGTTTCGTCTTTTGTGTTGGAGGGCTTGCTAGTATAGATTTTAGCCTGTTCTCTTAGAAGAATCAGCAATCCCACGTCAATTAAGTCTTGTACCTTGTGTTTCAATCCCCAACATTTTTCAGTAGCATGTCCCAAAGCTCCCTTGTGATATTCGCATTTCGCCCTTGGATCATAGCTTTTGTGGTAGAGGGGTTGAATAGGCTTAAATGGAACCGTGGTCATAAGGTCATGCTGAAGCATGTGTGGCAAAAGTTCAACATACAACATTGATAGAGGTGTTAGAACTCTAGGGTTCTTTCTTTTCCAAAAATGTCATACTGCAGGGTTGGAATGGGGATGGCCAGAGGCGAGGAGTGTGATGTTTAGTGTTAGGGTTGGTGGGGGCTTTGAAGTTGCTCTGGTGTTGTGGATTTGTGATGGTGTGGCGGGAAATGGCTTGAGATGCCCCCTGGCTTTGCATCGACTTCAACATTTTCAGGATTTGACCTATTTGCGCCTTTACTTGACTAACATCATTATTTAGTGCTTCTTGTTGTTCTGCTAGATCCCTTATAGCTGTCTACATTTGTTTTGCCTTGGGAAGCGCCCTGTAAAGGGCTTTCGGAACTTGATCCCTACCCTGGTATTGGTCTTGGTTAGCTGGTCAGGTGAAGAACGGTATGCCAATGTGATGGAATGCAACACCTAATTTTAAATGTCTGAGGGAGATGAATGCAACATATGATGCGTGTTATTTTTATGTTGTTTTTCATTTTTATTTTATTTTATTTTATTATACATATATTTTTCTAAGTCAACTCTACACTCTTAACTGGACAAGGTCAGTACCGAATTGAAAAACGGCGTTGGTTCAACTTAGGAAGTGACGCGAAGGTAAAACAAAATTGGGGAGATGGTGGGGAGCCAGCTTAAATAAGGGACGACACAGAGTGGGATTAAAGATGGCACGTGAATTGGAATCAACACAAGGGCCATAGCATGGTTGAATAAAAGGAAACGACACGAAGCCAAACGTAACCTAGAATGGGCACAAGGGTTTAGTTTGGGAATGACACCGTGGCTAGGACAATGGTATTGGGTTGGACTTGAAGTTGGAATCGACATAGGGGTTGGATCGGGTGCGTATGTAGGCTGATATGGTGAAAGAGGGTAAGGTGCCCGGGATGGTTTCCAGGCCAGTTCCATCTTGGATTGGGTTTAGAAAGGATTGGCTGACTCCACTTCAGAGTGGCATTTCGGTTCCATCTTGACCGAACTTTTGGCCTAGTCACATGGAAAGGTTGATCATAGAGCCTAGCTGGCTCCATCTCCGAGTGCATGTCATGTGTGGAAGTAGAATAGAGTATGATGAGGAAAGCTAGGACAGAATGATAGAGAAGAAGATTCCATCTCGATTTAAGTTTTTACTGAGACTGGCCGACTCCACGTCGGCCTCGTCTTTGCCGACTCCATCTCGGCACAAGATGTTAGTCAATTGAGTTAAGGCCGACTCCATGTCGGCCAAGTTTTTAGTTAATTAAGTTAAGGGCGATTCCATATCGACCTCAGCTAAGTCTTAAATTAGGGTTTCACGACCGACTCCATTTCGGAGTTACGCCGAAATTTTTCAACGTAAAAGATGAAGTTTCCCAAGGCGTGCCGACTCCATCTCAGAGTCGGCATTCATGCCGGCAAAAAAAACTAACCTAGTGGTAAGAAGGATTTTTTTCCTAAGAATTCTCACAATTAGGCTGCTAAAAGAAAATTCTCACTAGGTCCTTGGGTCTATAGACCTCCTAAGGAACGCAACCATAGATAGGAGAGTATCCCAGAATATGATTGTTTCCAAAGGCTGTCAGCTCCAGGTGGAACTATCGTGATCACCAGTACATAGGAGACCCTCCAGCATGGTTCCACTACACATTCCGCACTCCTTAACTCTCAGGCCCGGGAATAGGACCCCACTCAGAAATAAAAATGTTAGCCTAAGCACACCTAGCGACTACCCCTTAATTATTAGAATCTTATGAGGGTTTGTACAACGAAAGGGAAAACTACCTAAGCTAGGGGGAGCATGCATATTTGAGTGTAATTGGTCCTATGTCAAGAGGGAAGTTTTTTTTGGGGGGCCATATGCAGCCCTAAGCTAAAACAAATACATATATAGTGCAATCTAAAGGGACATGGAGTAAAATGCATGAGCAGGCATGGAGAAAAGCCTCATAAACACTTATAAGAATGCATGAACAAACATGTAAACTTAAAACCACATAATAATCATGCGCGAATGAATAAGCAATTAAGCAATTAAATAACACGAAAACCATAAACCTAGCTAGTTTATTTAGGCTCAACTTTCTAGGAACCCAGAAACTAGAGACTCTGGGTTCGATCCCCAATGGAGTCGCCATCTGTCACAACCAGATTTGTGACGAAGCGAAAAGGGAAAATTACACGGGTAGGCAGAAATCAATTCGGCCTAGGGAGGAGTCGCCACCAGCGTTTTGGTTAGGAACGCTGGAAAACCAAGATGGGAGGATAAGGTTTGGTCTGGAACCAAATGAATGGGTTCGGAAGTTGGTTACACACCGGGGGCACAGGGTGCCCCCAGCATGCTTGTTACTTAACAGTTACCTAAGACTAGATTTTGGGTTTACTAAGGTTTTGGTGCATGCAAAGAGGGGAATAGACTTGAGAGGAGTGTGCCTCCTTTTCCTACATACCTCGAATTCGAGGATTCAAAGTTTACGTAGTTCTGGATTGGTTTCTAGGGTTGGGAGATTTGCTTAGCCAAGGGTCGAGATGGACTCGGCCTTGACCGGTTTTGGTTAAGGGAGAAGGTCAGGGAAGGCTCGCATGGGGAGAGCTGAGACGGGCTCGGCCTGGTTGAGTTTAGAAAAGATGAGAAAGGGCGAGGCGGACTCGACTTGGGCAAATATTATACTATCTAAACTAGCAGACTTACTTATTCTAAGGAAAGTGTAGGTTCTAAGTGTGTGAAGTTAACTAGATTCTAAACTAGACTACAACATTTATGATAAGAGAGGGGAGAGTACCACTAACCTGGAGTCCGCCGTGACGTAGAGAGGTTGGAGGAATGCGGTCTCTTCTCTTCTCGTTCTATGGCCTGTTCTGACTATTCTTTCTTCCCTTTGTCTGGTACTTCCGACTCGTTCTGGTTTTAAATGTAAAGGCGTCGTGTAAAATTACCAATCTCATCTCAATGTAAACAAATTCTATGCACATGGGCCAAACTTATCAACAATCCCTTCTAGATTCTTCATGTCCCTTCAGATTGCCCTGTATAGTGCCTGTTGTTAGGGGGGAAATCTCTGTTTCCTACCGTGTCATCTTCTCTTCTTTGTCCAAGTTTGTTCTCTCTTGATGTTCCTAGTGTTTCCGTAGTGCTCCAATTCTCTCGTGTTTTTTTGGTTAAAAATTGTTCGACGCCGTAGAAGAATCTCTAACCCCTGCTCATTCGCGGTGAGGTCTTATATAGGCTGCGAGATGGGCTTGGACCTCTCTCCTTATGAGAGAATATTTTATTATATTTTATATTTGAATTTTGAATATCTAACAGGTTTATCCCTTGATTCTTGGGATGAGAGAATATTTTATTATATTTTATATTTGAATTTTGAATATCTAATAGGTTTATCCCCTGATTCTTGGGATGAGAGAATATTTTATTATTTGTTATGGTGACAACTACCATAGTTGTTAGAGGCAGTCAACGCGGGCCACCGTGGTGGCTGCTTGTTGATAACGTATAAAATCTTTAGGATTTTATCGTTATCGGTTAAGGGAAAACCAATTTGTGGTTGTTTGTTGATAACATATAGAATCTTCAAGATTTTATTGTTATCGGTTAAGGGAAAGTCAACTCTGGTTGTTTGGGCCGGACAGTTTTGGGGTGCTACACCCCCGCATTTACATATAACCGAACCCATCTCCCAGTACCTTAGATGCGAAGAACATCAATGATCTGATGCAACTTTGGGACGATCTGAACACCCTAGCCCCTCCTCCTTCCAAATCTGCATTCTTTGTCCTCTAAGTCTGGCCATTTGACACGCAAAACACAAATTGGTGTAAATTTATTACTCCCGTGTCTAATGTTCTAACTGGGTCGGGTCAACCCTGACTCTCTTGTCAGCCCCCCATTAATTTAATTAATTAAATTAATAAATGAAAATAATTCAGATTAATGCCTCATCAGTTTAGAAAACCATTTACTTCTCCATTAAAATAAAATTAAATGTAAATATTTAAGTACTAAATTAATTTTCTGCCATCATTAAGAATAATAATAATAATAATAACATTTCAATTTTAAAATGCAATTATTTAATAAAATAATTTCCTACAGTAATTAATAATTAAAATAAAATTGATGATAATAGTAATGAATTTTATTTTTAAAAATAAATAATAAATTTTAGGATGTTACATAATGAGATGTAAAATTTATCAAACATCTCACAAAGAACCACTCAGTTTTCTATTTGGATGTGATTGACCAATTGAGTGATGATTACATAAATTTGAATTCTAAGTTCCTTGATTTTGATATTGTTACTAGCTGGGATTGTACTTGTACTAGGTTAAGTGAGTGTTCTATTTGCATAGAAATTAGTATTGTGGTTAATGTAGGTGCAAAAGTTTTAGATATTGAAGGTTTGGATATTGCAAGTGTGGATGTTATAGGAGTTGTAGAGCTTGTAGTAGTTCCACCTCCATTTCCATCAATTGTACAACCATTATAGCCCCTAGTAATCATAGCCAACAAAATTTAGGTTGAACTAGAAGAAAGGTTGTTGCAAGACTTGAAGAAGCTGGGAGATTTCTATGAGCACCTCTCAAGCATTCCACTTTGAGATTCTTATTGAAGAAGCCACTAGAGGATGTAGCATTAGAATTTTTAAGATGGATGGGGATCCCACAAGTAACTACATATAGAAGCGAAGCAAAGATGTTGGATGTAAAATTTTGCACATTTTTCCACCTTGAGAGAAGAGTTAGAGGAGTTTTTATTTCACCTCCTTCTTATGTAGTTATTGCTTATGTTCTCTTTGTCTTGTGTTCCTATATGCTTATATTGAGGAAAATGCTCATTTTAAGTATGTGTGTGTGTGGGGGGGGGGGGGTGTATTTTAGTAGTATTTTACTATTTTACTATTTTTCTATTTTCTACAATAATTCAATTGCTGTTGTGTTTTGTTGTTCTACTACTGTTGTTGGTTTACTACTGTTGTTGGTCTTGCAAATAATTTGGTTGTTTTCTATTTTTATTTTCTATAGTTTTTGCAACAATTCTGTTTTTTTATTGTTTTCTATTGATAATTCTATTTTCTGTTTTTACTATTTTCTTGTTTTAGATTTTATTGTTGTTTTTGCTAGTTTTGCTGGAAAAAAATATTTTGTAGTTTTTAGTACTTTTTAGTGGATTTCTAGGTTATGTACATTGTGAATAGTTGCATCATTCTTGGTTGAATGGTTGCACAAATTGATATGAAGTCATTTTTCTTCTTTAGTGTAATGAGTGGCTAGGAAATTAAAGCTTGAATTTGTTGATAGAGCATTTTTATCCTTGTGAGATTTTGAGCCTTGTATGTTGATGACTTGCATCTTGCCATTCTCTTCTTTCTTGTATGATTTGCACATGTGTTGTTAGTTACTCTAGGTTTTTTATTAGACCTTATTTCTTTATAGCACTAGCCAAATGAACTTACCTTGCATTAAATCCCTTGCTTACCCCTTTGAGCCTATGTAATACTTTCATTGGTACTATAGCTCATTAGAAGCCTTGAACACTTGCATTCTTTAATTGTTATTGCTTATTGTTTCCAATAGATATGAGAAGTAAATTCACAGATTGTTGTGTACGCTTGATACTAGGATGGTTTCACTCTTATTCTTTTTATTCACTGAAGGATTCATTGAAAAGTGTTGCACTTTATTTATACTTGCTTTAGTCCATTTCCTTTTGCTTTAAAATTTTTTAATTGATTTTGCTCGGAGTGCAAAAGTTCAAGAATGGGGAAATTGATAGAGCACCTTTGAAATACTTAATAGTGTTGAACAATTTTATATCTTTTATGGTTAATATTGACACATTTATTGAGTCTTGGGTTATTGGACTTAATTGGGCTTAGTCACTAATCTTTGCTTATTTTCGGATTTAATTCTCATTATGATCTTACTTTCTTGTGCAGACTATATGTGGAGCTACATGCTTCCAAATTAGACACTCTTGGTGACTATGAAAAGATAAGACAAAGATCTATAACTTTTATCTTTCCGGCTTAACCCAGTTCAACCCTCTTTAGTCTCAAAAGTCCGTGTGAAGTTGCAACTTCTATACCCACTTTGTTGGGCCTTTCTTTGTATATTTTGTCCCAATTTTGGAATTTTTGTTAGTGGACCTTTGGATTGCAAAATCCTTTGTTCCAAAGCTCCTTTGTTCCAAAGCACCTTAGAACTCCAAGCATGTATTAGTTAGTTTTGGTTAGTTAGAGTTAGCTTTAGTTGGTTAGAATTTAGTTAATTAGTTTTAGAGACTTTTCACAGTTGGCTTTAGTGGTTTCTTGGGTTACAAGTTTTCTCTTTATTCTCTTTTCTCTTTTGGATTCTATTTGTACTTGTGCTACATTTTTGTGAAGATTGCCATGGAAGGCTAAGCTCTCTTATCAATTCATGGTTCCACGATTGTGCTTTGGTTTGTGTTTTTGAACTATCCTTATGCAAATTCTACTATGCCATTTTTTTCTTCCAATTCTTCACTCGTTTTCATGATTATGATTTCGCTTGGATTGTGCTAGGTTAGGTAATCAATTAATCACCTATATCAACTAATTAAGTGATTGAATCCACGCCAATTAGGGACTACGATTGTGATCACAATTTGTATGGATGAATGTTAGATGATTCTTTAATAAATCTTAGGTTGATATAAATTTACACTCTTATTAGAAATATGATAACAAAACTGAATGATTGAATCCTTGGATTAGTGTTCTACAATTTAGTTACATTCTATTTTTTCTACATTTTGCAACCATATAATTCTAGCTTTTATGTTTCTATCATATGCATACAAATTGACACACCCAAATCTTTGATTCTCTACTTAGCTCGCAAGTTCTCCAAGAACTCACCAAGAAACCATGCAAAACAAGACTACCAAGAAAGGAATAAAACAAAAATATGGTGGAGCAAAGGAATGGATTTGCCACTAGCTCAAGGAGCTAGATAAGAGTAGTGAGATTCGCTACAAGTATCATGGATGCTTGATAAAAATTGGGATTTCTTGGACAATCCAAAAGGGGAGAGAACACTTTCACTAGTTCAAAGGCATGTATATTTAACTAATGGAAAAATGAACAAAAGTTTCTATAACAAAAGTTTCTAGAACATAAGTACAAAGGGTGTTTTTAAGCATGATTAGTAGAACACTAATCATTCTTAAGGCCCCCTATGAGAAGGCCCAAGCAGCAAGGCCCAAAAACACAAGTTAACATTGCTTTTGCTTTAGCAACCGAATTTGGTAATTAGCAACCAAAATTGGAAATGTGTCCAATTTAGCAACCAAAATTGGAGATGACTTATCTAAGTAGGAATTGGCTTTTGGAAAGCAACCTCGACCTAGGGCTATCCTATCCTACATGATTGTATTGAAAAATACAAAGAAAGTACATGAAAGGTAGCCTTCTTGGCCTTCCTCTTGGTCTGTAAGGGTGGTCAACTTGTGTTGCACTTCCTTTTGGATCCTCCTTAACCTACCCCTAGTGATAGGCCCTTCAAGTGTAGGGGTTTCCCTTTTCATATAGCATCACAAACCCCTATTTTTTTTGCATTTCAATTTGATTTCAGTTCATTAAGATTAGCCATTACAAGATTGTTCTTGAGATATTAGACCTAGGTTAATCCATACACTATAAATATAAGGCAAATCTAATGGTTTTGATAGTCATTTGACACCAATATCACTTACCCATGGGCCAAAGACCATTTAGGTCATGTTTTCCTAGCTAGCCCTATTTAGTAGCTATTTTTGTCCCAAAACATGTAACTATTTCAGTTGCTATACTAAGAACCTTTTTTTGCTTGCTTTAAGCTTCAGTTAAGTGATCTTAATTAGGATTGGGGGACTTTAAGTAGGATTTAGGAAAGGCTATATAAGCCTTTTCTGTAATTAGCTTAATCACTTTTGAATGAATTTGAATTGTGTTTTACACTTTTAGAGCATTTTCTCCATTCTCGATTTGAACTACAAACCTAATTCTCATCAAGCTTCCATGATGCTTGTGGAAAATCATGATAATCTCTTATCTAATTCTAAGAATTAATGGTGAGTCATTCCTTCTTATTCATCCATTTTTTGCTTTCCTTATTCTTCATTTTTGGTTCTTAATTTCCTTTCTAATTTTTTGTCATACTTGAAGTTAGGTCTTAGTTATGGATCATAGGGTGTATCAAGCACGACCCATGTCAATTACACCATATAGGATGGCACTCGTCAAGTTAATTAAGTGGAAGAGTTGTTGGAGAAGTGGATGATAAAACCAAGTGTTTCCCTCTTGAGAAGCACCAATGTTGTTAGTGAAGAAGAAGGATGGTGCATCATGGCTATTTGTGGACTATCACTAGTTGAATATGCTAACAATTAAGAATAAGTACTTGTTGCCGAGGTTAGAGAATTTAATGGACTAGTTGAGAGGAGCTAAAGCTTTCTCCAAGATCGACCTTCGATCTTGGTATCACCAATTATTGGTAAAGGATAATGATATCTAGAAGACCATTTTTTGGACTTAATACAAGCATTGTTAGTATTAACATGGTTTTTGTATTTATGGAAAATGAACCATGTGTTTGATGATTTTTCTTGAAAAATTATGCTAGAAATTGTGTAGAAGATGCCAAAAATATTGTAGACCAAAAGTTTGTGAAGAAAAGAGCTTAAGAGATAAAAAGAAAAGAATATTCAAGTGGCTGAAATATTGCAATACAAGCAAAGCATAGCTACATAAATACAAAAGTAAAGAAGAAAAAGAAAAAGTTATTTGAAGGTCCAAAGGCAACACAAGTTACACCTAAATTCTAGGAAACTAATATACTATTTTTTATGCATTAGTTATGGTTCATTGTTAAACTTCATGAATGTTTATATTTACAATTATTTCCCATACATTTAATGTTTGTCTTTAGTCTTCTTGATTCTTCTTACATGTCTTTATTAAATTCCTTTTACTTTTAGCTTCCTTTTTCTTGAGCTTTTCTTGCTTATCAATTTATTTAGCTTCTATAATTTTTTTATTTGAGTTCCCTTTCCTTGTTTTTTTCAAGAGCTTGTTTAGATTTTCTTGGTTTTCACTTATAGCTGGCTTGTTTGATTTAAGATAGTGATTTCTTGTTCAAAGCTTAGAGTGAGAATTGAATGGTAAAAGGAAAGATAGCACACTAGAGAAAAAGCCACAAAATAATGAAACAAGAGTGTAGAGTGCAACACTTAGAGAGTGTAGTGAGTTGTCCCATTTTCGGTGCTGCAAGTTTTTATTAAGAAGTTTAAGAGGTTAGGGAGAGGAAAGTGAGGAATAAGTATGGAAGGTTGAAGTTTTAATTGGGGCAACTTGTCCCCTAAGTTAAAATTCATGATGAACTAATTAGAGGGCTTAGAGAGAAGTTGGATAAGGTTGGAAAGGGCTTGGATTTGGTGCAAAAGAATACACAAGGTGTCAATGCTAAAGTTGAGGTTCTAAGTATAGAAAGAGAAGAGAGGCCTAAGGTGGTCTCTTTGCATGAGAGTGGGGGAAGTTTTGAGGAAAGAAATTATATTGAAGGAGAAATGAGTTCTCGGTCTTCCATAGGGGGAAAGATGGTAAAAGAAGAGAGGAGCAAAGGAGGGAAAGAGATAGACATGGCCAAGTGCAAAATCGCTTAATTCTTAGGAAATTGCAAACCTCTGTATATAGATTAGGAGCACAAGGTGGAGCAAATTCTGGGATGCTTTAATCTCCATGGCCGAGTTTTGGTGAGGCTTGTCACCCTTGAATTTGGTGAGTATGCCTTGGTATGGTGAACTCAAATGTTGGAGGATATAAGGAGGGGAGTTAAAAATCCTTGTGAAGATTGGGTCATCTTAAAGAGTTTTGTGAGAGAAAGATTTGTCGTACCTTCTTGCACTATTGACTTGCACTATTGACTTGCACTATTGACTTGCACAATAAATTACAAAGGTTATACCAAGGATCTAGAAGTGTAGAAGAGTACCACAAAGAAATGAAAATGGACATAATGATGGCTCAAATTATGGAGTTGCAACACTATGGCACCCTAGATAATGCTATCGAAACACTATCAAAATCACTAGATTTCACTTAATTTTGCAATGTAGTGACCAACCTAGATCGAATATCTTAAGGATACAATCATGCAATGCTTACTCAAGTTGAACAAAAATCAAAATAAATGCTAAATGGTGGGTTTGTATGTAAATAGAATAATGTAGAAAATTGATGTATACATAAAAAAAATTAAGAAAAGCAAAATTGAACTAAATCGAATCATGTAACACCAATCCAAGGATTCAATCATGCAGTTATGTTTTCATAGTTCTAATAAGGGTGCAAATTCATATCAACCAATGATTCATTAAATAATCATCTAACATTAATCCATACAAATTGAGATCATAATTGAAATCCCTAATTAGCATGTATTCAAGTACATAATTGGTTATTTTAGGTGATCAATCGATTACCTAACATGGCACAATCCAAAACTTCAAGTGAAATCATAATCATGAAAACAGGTCAAGAATTGGAAAGGAAAGTACATAATAGAATTTTCATAAGGAAAGATTCAAGAACTCAAACTGAACTACAATCCTGAAACCTTGAATTGATGAGATAGCTTAGCCTCCATGGCAATCGTCATAGAAAATACAATACCGTACAAAGAAAGAACGAATATTTGTGAAGAGAGGAAACTTGCAACCCAACAAACCTCCTAAACTCCAATTGTGAAAGGTCCCAAAAATCGTCTAACTAACTTCTAACTCCTACTAACTAACTAACTACTAATTATTACATACTTTGAATGCCAAATAAGGTGGTCTAGGCTAGATGAATTCATAGTCTAAAGGCCTACAAACCAAGGTCCAAAAATTGGGCTAGAATATACAAAGAAAGGCCCAACATAGTGGGTATATAGGCCACAACTTCATGCAGACTTTTGACACTAAAGATAGTCGAACTAGGTTGATCCTAAAAGATAGAACTTGTATATCTTTGTCTTAGATTTCCAGGGCTACCAAGATTATCCAATTTGGAGGTATGTATCTCCAAATATGGCCTGGACAAGATAGCAACATCATAATGAGAATTAAGTCTGAAAATAAGCAAAGATTAGCAACAAAACCCAATTAATTCGCATAACCCAAGACTAAAAAAATGTGTCAATATTAACCATAAAATAATGTAAAATATGTCCAACATAAGTTACTATTAAATGCCTCAAAAATGCTCTATCAGCACCCTAGGTGAGTTGGTCCATCAAGCCACCAAGGTAGAGATTCAAATTAGTAGGAGGAGTACATCTAGAAAGACCTATGTTGGTACTAGTGGTTGGAAGGGAAAAAAGAGGGAAGAAGAAGGCTAGAAGGGAGAAAACCCCTAAGAAGGGGAGTGATTCCTCTTTAGGCCAAAAGGAAACAACCTCCACCCATACACCTATGGCTCTTGGGACTAATAACATTAAGTGGTTCAAGTGCCTAGGCAAGGGACACGCACCTTTTCAATGCCCACAATAGGATAGTTATGATTGCAAAGGATGATGGGGAGATAGAGAGTAGACTTCAATTTGAGAGTTGAGTTCTTCTAGTAAGGCCGAGAACCTTACTGATGGTTATTGCTATGAGGGGGACTTTCTTGTAGTGAGAAGGTTGTTGAATAGCTATGTGGGAGAAGAGGTCGAGACGCAAAGAGATAATATTTTCCTGTTGAATAACTATATGGGAGAATAGCTATGTTGTATATTTTATATGTCTTATCTTGGGTCACTTTTGCTCTATGATGATAGATTGGGGGAGTTGTGTGAATGTAACTAGTGAGAAGCTTGTGAAGAAATTAGCTCTATGATAATGTTGTTGACACACTATCAAAGTACTAGATTTCCCTTGATTTTTATAGTGTAGGGGCTAACCTAGGTCGATTCTCACAAGGATACATTCTTATCATGTCTAATCGTGTATAGCTGAAACCAAATGTTATGTAGAGAGTTTATGCAGAAATTCGGAAATTGGAACAGTAAAGAAAAATGGGGATTTTGTTTAGCATAGAAATTGCAATGTAAATTGATAAAACAAAAGGGAGTTTGAACGAAGTAAGAAGCATCAATTCAGGAATTCAGTCATGCACTCATTATCATAGCTCTCAAAGAATTATGCAATTTCAAGATAGATTCAAGAGCATATTGGTTGAATGCAGATTATCAATCGATTACCTACTGGGAATGTAATCCAAAACACAGCCAGATCATAATCATGAAAATAGAATGAGAATTGGAAAACATAACAACAGAAATCGCATAGAGAAAGTGAGGAATTGGGACTATCACTCTACCCACTTTTGTGCACCCAAGGTCATGTAAGCTTTAATGGCTAAGTGAGAGACAAGAGTTTCTTGTAGACAAGCAAGCCGAGGTGCCCTTTCACCTAGGTGGATACGAGGATAAAGTGGTTTTTTATGTGGTTCCAATGAAGGCCATACATCTCTTATAAGGAAATCCTTGGCAATATGACAAGAGGGTGATTCATGATGGAGTCACCAATAGGTTCACATTTGTACATTTGGGGCAAATGATTATGCTTAATCCTTTATCTCCTAGAAAGGTGCATGAGAATCAAAAGAAAATGAAAATAAATAGAGAAGTTGAGAGAAAAATCAAGAGCAAGTTGAAGAAAAAAAAGAGGGAGAATAAAGACAAAAAAGAAAAGAAAAAGGGAAAGATAAAGTAGGACAGAAAAGCAAGAGTGAGGGAAAAAAGAATAAAAAAAATCAGTAAGAAAAATAAGAGGTTAAAAGAACCGGACATTAATGGAAAGAGTTAAAAAAAAAAAGAGGAAAGAAGAAAAGAATCATTGCAAGTTGGCCCTAGGGAGGTTAGGAGGGTCCTCTTTGCCAAGAGAAAACCCTTATTTGCTTTACCTACTAACATGCTTTTGAATGCATCTCCTTCTTTGAATGCTTTGCCTATAGGTATGCAAGATTTTCTAGAGGATTTCTAAGATGTGCTCCCAAAGGATGTATCTCATTGGTTGCCACCCTTAAGAGGTATAGAACATCACATAGACTTGACACTTGGAGCTACTTTGCCAAATAGGATTGCATATAGATAAGATTATTATTATCAATTTTATTTTAATTATTAATTGCTGTAGGAAATTATTTTACTAAATAATTGCATTTTGAAACTGAAATGTTATTATTATTATTATTATTATTATTCTTAATGAAGGCAGAAAATTAATTTAGTAGTTAAATATTTACATTTAATTTTATTTTAATAGAGGAGTTAATGGTTTTATAAACTGATGAGACATTAATCTGAATTATTTTCATTTATTAATTTAATTAATTGAATTAATGGAGGCTGACGGGCGGGGTTAGGGTTGACCCGACCCAGTTAGAATATTAGATAGGGGGTAATCAGTCTACCCCAATTTGTGTTTTGCGCATCAGACGGCCATACCTAGAGGAGAGAGAACGCATTTCTGCAGGGATGAGGAGTTAGGGTGTTCATATTGTCCCATAGTTGCGTCAGATCATTACTGTTTTTCGCATCTAAGGTATGGGGGAATGAGTTCGGTTATATGTGAGTGTTGGGGTGTACGAGTAGTGAGGGTAATCCCTAAGTCCCTGTAGGATCAAAATTCTCATATTTATTTGGTTATTATGTTCTAAGAAAGATACTTTAGTCGGTAGAAAAGATTCGTCAATGTGTTCTATGGTTTTGGTTGATCTAATTGATAATTTAACCGGTTGCATTTTGTGAAAGGTGTTAATATATAATCATATATGGAGTAGATATAATTATTGAAGTATGGAAATATGTGATTATTCGGTATGTGTCGTTGTCTATCATGCGGTTATGAATTGTAAATGTATGTGATGTTGCCATGATTGATTGAAGAATATTAGCTATGCGTTCTTATAAATGATTTATGATACTGATGGCTAAATTGATATGATTTTGGTATGGTTGTGGACTGTGTGAATAATGTATGAATCATGAGAATGAGAATATGGATGAGAATGCATTGAGCATGGACACGAGATGCATGAGATGCATGAGATGCATGAGAAGCCAAACGTGGCTATAATACCCTGGCCATATGTGGTGTTTAACAGGGGACCGTGGCCAAAAGTGGTGTTTAATGAGGTGGACTAATGATGGGGGACATTCATATGCATGGGCCATAGGTGGTGTTTAACCATGCTACACACCAGCCATAGGTGGTGTTTAACGGTTGTGTAGAATGTCTTCGCACGGGCCATAGGTGGTGTTTAACTGTGTGACACACCAGCCATATAGGGTGTTTAATGGTGGGGCCATCATTAGTGATAACTAAGGGGATTGAGGAGGTTCGCCCATGGTGTGGAGTTACGAATCGAGACTCTTAGGTGTGGTGATGAGCATATGCATTATTTTTAACTATTAATAATTTGGTACGGTAATAGGTGGGATTTAGGGTACTATCTGCATTTATATATGATTGAATGCTATTTCTCATCGTACTCTCTTGTGGTTTTTTGTTAGGTCATGTTAAGAGCACTCGTGTGTTGAGTTTTGAAGAGGCGGGGTCTTGCTCTTATTTGTGTGACATCTGGGCTTGGGATTTAGAATAGTGGTCCTATTTCTTTTCATACGTACTTTTGCATCTTAAATATTTGAAAACGATGTGCATATCAATAACTCACTAAATGTATACAACAGTGAAAGTGATTTATATATTTGAAATATGTGTCAAACACATGAATGATGTGCTTAGATCAACATTAATAATTTATGGGATAATTTTTTTATGTGTACTTAATATTTGAACATGATAATGACCATGTGAACCTTTTATCCTTAATACGAATTGAGTTTCCTTGGTTTTATCTATTACCTTGTCTTCCTTTTTATTTACTTCGATTTTTTTAATTTAAGTATTCGAGGTAGAAGGGTGTCACATTAAATTGGTCATTTTGACCCACATTTTATTATAAATGGACATTATTGTTAGTGATATGTCCATGCTTCTTGGAGAGACATGTGTTACGGAAAATTGGAGCGTGTGTTTGTAAACCCAAATGTTCCATAACACTTTCAATAGAACTTCTATGACGAATATTTTATTATTTAAAATATAAGGTATAGTTTAAAGGGTTAAATATGTAAGATTTTAGTAAGTTCATTATTTAGTTTTCATGTTTAGACATTTTATTTCAATTTCAACTATAACTTTTTTAATTAATTGTTATTATTTTATTTTAAAAGAGTTAGATCCGAAAATGAATATGTGCATGTGTTATGTTATATGTATAAAAATATATTTTATAGCATAAATAATTAATCTTTTATATAAAATCATATCTTTTAAATGTAGCGTCATTTTAAACTCAGCAGATGGTCTAGAATTAACACTATATCAATGTTTGTAAAAAATATTATGCATCAATATACTTTTGTTTGATAAAACAAGTTATATATATACTAGAGATGTGGTAACTTATTTATCATTTAGAACTTATTAACTGATTAGAATAGAATAAAACTACTACGTGATATATAATAAGGTAAAATAAGAGGATGCTAATAACATAATAAATTTTAATTTTATTTAATGCTCGGTCAACACTAAACAATAATAAGATATATATAAATTATATTCAAAATTATAAATTAATTTTCCTTAATATTATATATAATTTTTTAAAAATAATTTTAATTTAATTGTTCCAATTTTAATTTAATTGTTCCATTTTCAAATTATAAAAATATATTTATATAAATTTAATTATTTTGAATTATAATAATTATTAAAAAAATAATTGATAAATATTTTATGATAGTTATTTAATTTTTAACATTTTAATAAATAATACATGTTAAATTTACATCTCAAAATTATTATTATTATTATAAAAAATACATACATACATATATATATATATATATATATATATATATATATATATATATATATATATATATTAATATATATTGTTCTATATATTTTATTATTCTATATATATATACTATATATAAATTATTAAATTATATAATTTATATGTTGTTATTATATATATATATATATATATATATATATATATATATATATATATATATATATATATATATATATATATATATATATATATATATATATATATATATATATATATATATATATATATATATATATAAAGTAATATCTTAAGCAAATATTCTCCCTAAAATGGGGCAAAAAATGTAATTATACAAATTAACCTACTTTTATTACCATAGCCTATCAAAATTTTAATTTTACAATAGTTATTGATTTGATGCAATTAAATTTAGTTTTTTTATTATATTTAATTGCAATTTAATTAGACATAATTAAATTTAGCCATTAATTAGATTTAATTCCTCACATTAATTCTACTTATTATACAATTTGAAAAAATTTAATTGAGTTAATAATATTTTTTTTTTAATCAAGTGATGCCTAGTTAAATTTAATTAACCAAATATTCCAATAAGATAAAAAATAAAAAATAAAAAATAAAAAATTATTTAATCAACTTGGCAATAAATTTTATTAAAGCATGTTAATATATATATATATATATATATATATATATATATATATCAAAGAATTTGCATAAGAAAAATAAAGAACTCAAATTGAACCATAATCATGGAACCTTGCAATGATAAGAGAGCTTAGTTTTGAATAGCAATCGATACAGAAAACATAGCACAAGTATCCAAAATAGAAGAAAGAATATAGAAATGAGAATAGAGAGGAAACTTGTGATTCATGAAACCTTTAAAAAATAACTGTGAGAAGCCTTTAAAACTAACAAACTATATTCTAACTAATAAAACTAACTAATACATGCTTTGAATGCTAAGTAAGGTGCTCTAGACATGAGGATTTTGCAGCCCAAAGGTTTACCAGCAAAAGCTCGAAAACTGGGCCAAAACTTACAAATGAAGGTCCAATAGAGTAGGTTGTAGAGGCTGAAACTTCATGCGGACTTTTGGCAATAAAAGAGATTGAACTAGGTTAAGCTCAAAAGATGAAAGTTGTAGAGCTTTGTTTGAGTTTTTCAAAATCACCAGGATTATCCAATTTGGAGGCTTCTAGCTCAAGATATGTCCTGTACAAGATAGCAACATTGTAATGAGATTTAAATCTGAAAATAAATTAGCAAATAAGGCAAAGACTCAATAAATGTGTTAATATTAAATATAAAAAGATGTGAAAAATATAGAACATAAGTCACTAAGTGCCTCAAAAGTGTTTTATCAAACATCCCACAAAGAACCACTCAGTTTTCTATTTGGATGTGATTGACCAATTGAGTGATTGACCAATTGAGTGATGACCAATTGACAAATCTGAGTTCCCTGATTTTTATAATGTTACTGGCTATGATTGTACTTGTACTATGTTAAATGAGTGTTCTATTTGCATAGAAATTAGTATTGTTGTTAATGCAGGTGCAAAAGTTTTAGATATTGCACGTTCGGATATTGCAAGTATAGATATTGTAGGAGTTGTAGCCAACAAAATCTAGGTTGAGCCAACAAAATCGTAGGTTGAGCCAACAAAATCTAGGTTGAGCCAACATTGTACAACCATTACAGCCCCTAGTAATCGTAGCCAACAAAATCTAGGTTGAGCCAAAAGAAAGGTCGTTGCAAGACTTGAAGAAGCTAGGAGATTTCTATAAGCACCTCGTCAAGCATTCTACTTTGAGATTCCTGTTGAAGAAGTCACTAGAAGATGTGGCACAAGAATTTTTAAGATGGATGGGACTCTGCAAGTTACTACAAATAGAAGCAAAGTAAAGATGTTGGATGCAAAATTTTGCATATTTTTTTCACCTTGAGAGATGAGTTAGAGGAGTTTTTATTCCAGCCCTTCCTTTGTAGTTATTGCTTGGTTCTCTTTGTCTTGTGTTCCTAGATGCTTATATTGAGAACAATGCTCATTTTAAGTATGCGTGTGTCAAGGGCGGGGGAGGGGGCGTTTTAGTACTAATTTACTATTTTGCTATTTTTCAATTTCTATAATAATTTTGCTACTGTTGTGTTTTGTGTTATATTACTGCTGCTGTTGTGTTTTGTTGTTCTACTACTACTGTTGTTTAGTAAATAATTTTGTTGTTTTTTGTTTTTGTTTTTGTTTTCTATTTTTGTTTTCTATAGTTTTTGTAATATTTTTTGTTTTTGTTTATTTTTGTTTTCTATTGATAATTTTGCTTTCTATTTTTACTATTTTTTCTGTTTTAGATTTTATTGTTGTTTTTGCTGGAAAATTGTAATTTTTAGTGGATTTCTAGGTTAAGTACATTGTGAATAGTTACATCATTCTTAATTAAAAGGTTCCACAAATTGATATGAAACCATTTTTGCATCTTTAGTGTAATGAGTGGCTTGGAAATTAAAGCTTGAATTTGTTGATAAAGTATTTTTATCTTTGTGAGATTTTCAGCCTTGTATGTTGATGACTTGCATCTTGCTATTCTCTTCTTTCTTGTATGATTTTCACATGTTTTGTTAGTTACTCTACGTTTTTCCTTGATTGTCTTTCATGCCTTTTATCTTTCATGCCTTTTATCTTTCATGCCTTTTATCTCACATGCATTGGTGATATAATTTAGGCCTTCTTTCTTTATAGCATTAGCCAAACAAACTAACCTTGCATCAAATCCCTTGCTTACCCCTTTGTGTGACACCCTTCAACCCCAAATACTTAGATTAAAATAATAATGTAAATAAAAAAGAAGACAAGGTAATAGTTAAAACCAAAGAAACAAAATTCGTATTAAAGAAAAAAGGTTCACATGGTCATTAAACAAGTAAGTACAAAGTTTTTGAGAAGATTTTAAATCTAAATATTATAATTGAAAAATAAAGTCATCATCATCTTCAAAATAAGCTCTTCAAACAACAAAATACATAGAACAACAAAATACATAGAACAACAAAATACATAGAACAACTATTCTAAATTGCAAAGCCCCAATGTCACACTAGTCAGAGTAAGACCCCCCCTTCAAAACACCACAAGAGAGTACAGTGAGAAATATCATTCAATCATATATAAATGCATATAGTACCCAAAATCCCACCCATTACCATACCCAATTACTAATAGTTAACAAATACTCATATATGAATCACATGTTCCATTGCATTCAAAATCAATCACATTCCGTTCATATTTACAAAATGCACATACTCGGACAATGCATATGCTCATCACCACACCTAAGAGTCTCGATTTGGAACTCCACACCATGGGCGAACCTCCTCAATCCCCTTAGTTATCACTAATGATGACCACACCGTTAAACACCCCATATGGCTGGTGTGTCGCATAGTTAAACACCACCTATGGCTCATGCAAAGACATTCTATACAACCGTTAAACACCACCTATGGCTGGCATGTAGCATTGTTAAACACTACCTATGGCCCATGCATATGAATGTCCCCCATCATTAGTCCACCCTGTTAAACACCACTTTTGGCTAGGGTTCCCTGTTAAACACCACATATGGCCAGGGTATTATAGCCACGTTTGGCTTCTCATGCATCTCATGTCCATGCTCAATGCATTCTCATCCACATTCTCATTCTCATGATTTATACATTATTTACATAGTCCATAATCATACCAAAATCATATCAATTTAGCCATTAGTATTATAAATCATTTATAAGAATACATAGCTAATATTCTTCAATCAATCATGGCAACATCACATATATTTACAATTCATAACCGCATGATAGACAACGACACATACTGAATAATCACATATTTCCATACTTCAATAATTATATCTACTCCATATATGATTATAGATTAACACCTTTTACAAAATGCAACCAATTAAATTATCAATTAAATCAACCAAAACTACAGAACACATTGACGAATCTTTTCTCCGACTAAAGGTATTTTTTTTGGAACATAATAACCAAACAAATCTGAGAATTTAGATCCTAGAGGGAGTTAGGGATTGCCCTCGCTACCCGTACACTCTCACATTCACATATGACAAAACCCATCTCCTCCGTACCTTAGATGCGAAGAACAGTGATGATCTAATGCAGCTCTAGGACGATCTGAATACCCTAGATCCTCCTCCTTCAAGATTTGCATTCTTTGTCCTCTAGGTCTGGCTATCTAACACACAAAACACAAATTAGGGTAAACTGATTACCCCTTGTCTAATAATCTAATTGGGTCAGGTCAACCCTGACTCGCCCATCAGCCCCCCATTAATTAAATTAATAAATGAAAATAATTCAGATTAATGCCTCATCAGTTTATAAAACCATTAACTCCTCCATTAAAATAAAATTAAATGTAAATATTTAAGTACTAAATTAATTTTCTTCCATCACTAAGAATAATAATAATAATAATAACTTTTCAGTTTCAAAATGCAATTATTTAATAAAATAATTTCCTACGGCAATTAATAATTAAAATAAAATTGATAATAATAATAATGAAATTTATTTCTAAAAATAATTAAATAAATTTTAGGATGTTACAATTCTCCCTTCCTAAAAGAAAATTCGTCCTTGAATTTACATAGAGTAAGTACTTTTCGTACCCTTGCAATTGCCCTCCCCTTACTCATTTAGTGTTTCTAATGATAGTCCTTACTCAATTTGCTTTGGCTAAAATAATCTTCTTATCTCTCTAATCCAGTTAACCTTAAATCTTTCACAACTTCTAGTATCAATTCTCATACCTAGTCTTTTTTTAACCTTCAAAACAGCTAGTTCGATTACTTGCTAGAGTAACAAATGTACGTCCATAGTTGAAACATGTCCAATTATTGTGTACATGGCATGGGTGAAGTGATAGATTGAACCCAATCCAATTAGATTCCTTGAGTTTAACAAAATCTCTCCCCCAAGTTCTAAAATAACTCTAGGATTCCAACCTGTTAACCAAATAGGTGCTCACACTTATCTACTCTTCCTATGATTTAAGCTGCCAAAACATCTTCCAAAGATCCAGTCCTCTAACCACACGAAAGGATGCGAAAGGATTTCCTATTTATGACATATTCTACTATCTTGATTGATTCTACCTAGTGATGACTTCCTAAAACCTTGGTCATTTGGAAATTCCAATCACCTCATCTATTTTAGGTTCCATTCCTACTAGTTGAATTTCCACTTAGTGTTTCTACGTCATTGAGAATATCGACTTAAGATGATGCAAGTGGTGTCTTCGAATCTTAAGAGTAGCCACTACTGCTACTACCTCCAAGCTAGGGGTTACATCATTCGTCTTACAACTCCCAGTTGTCTATGAGATTAAAATACATCCTCACCGTCTAGTAACACACTCTTCTCAATAACTAAGGTCAGGTATTACTAAGGTTGGATTTCTATCTAATGCTTCTCCATGACATTAGGAACTAATTCCAATTTATCAATCCACCTAAACCTTGTGATAACTGACTCTTTTCCAGTCGTTCTGAGCTCTTATCAAATAACTAAAATTAACTATAGTATAGTCAACCCTAGGTCATTCTTCTCAAGGACACAGTGTGTTTTGAGTGTGTTTCAATGTGGAGCAACGAAAGTAGAATCTAAGTGTAGAATACTAACTTATCTCGGCACTAGCTGAGTTGCTATCAACAGAGACTGAGTCGAGATGATCTCGGTAGAGAGAATCTGACTGGGTCTCAGCTGAGTGCAGACAGACGCTATAGGGATGGACTATCTCTATCTTAGACTCGAAAACAGTAAATGAGGGGGGGTTGGAATGCAATTGAAATCGAAACGTAGATTCACTACAATCAAACTGAAAGTAACTACAATGTGAATGTAATTACGCTACTCCTAATGCTATTGCTAATACTGTGTTCATGTTTAGTTCCAATAGTCAAGGTTTTCTGGTTCAATCACTCCCGTCATAGTCCATATCAGCCTCTAGTGTTCTTATGGCAATCGCCAAAGGTCCGTCCATTGCCATACCGAGGATTTATGCAATCGCTACCTCATCAGTTGGTAGGGATTAAGTTTAGAGTTGATTTTAGGTTCTCGATTAACCATCGTTAAGTGATTACCTACTGAATTAGCTAAACTAGTTCCAATCGGCTTAGTTTAACATTGTTCCGTTACCAGGTGTAATCGCGACTCAATAATTGAACTTAGATTTTAGGAATACAATGGAGCTCAAAAACCATAAAATACTTATACTATTGAAGGCAAAATACAAACACAAGGCCTGGATTCGATGATTTCATCCTCCACGACGATCGCCATGGACGACGACAATAATTCACCTCTGCTAGCTACGACGCTGAGGTTCAAGTCCACCAGAGTGCATTGGTGTTCCAATCGGTCTCCTCTAGTAACCTTCGGCTTCTCAATTCCTAGCTTGCATTTCCTCAATTGAGAGAAACGCCATTAACAGCATTGTGCACCACCGTGAGCGGAGGGGATGAAAAGCGAGAGAGAATGTAGATAATGGACATGGGGAAAATATGAATGCCAAAAGATCCCTAATTGTTCAGAGTTCTGCCTATTTATATAGCTAACTGACTTAAACGAATTACAAGTAGATTCCCTATTCTACCCTTGTTGTGACTTGCGTTGCAAGCTACTCTAGGTATTGATGTGGCGCTTGAGCTGGTGTTGAGGTGGTTCTGTATTCCTGACGTGGAGCGCCACCTGGACCTACCTGGTTTGAACTGTTGGCTTGCATGGGTTGATTCTCGGCCTAGGCTTCTGGTGGCCGGCTGAGCTTGGCTGGACCTGCAATGAAAAGATAGTTAGCTAAAAACCTTGAATAAACATAGATTGTGTTTTACTCTAATTTTAGGCCATTAATTTGGATCTTAACTAACAGTTATCTTTTAAGTTTGTGAGTTGCTTAGTGGCACTCTTCTTAGGTCCAATTAAGATGTATATTTTATGACTCATCAAACCTCCACACTTAGCCTTTTGCACTCCTTGGCAAAATATATGACTTAAACAAGGGTGATTTCAGTGAGAGATTCTTTTGTTGATTTCCTTAAGCTGACTATACAGAGTCGGCCTCTCTTCCTCCCGGTTCAAAGCGCTCATGCAATCAGGGAGCTGCTTCCTTTGGTTCTCAAAGGCCTTCATGGTTTCCAATTGGGAAGGAGTGCCCTCATAGTGGTAGAACCTTTACTCATGTGCTCAATTTTCTCACTTCTCTCAAGTGTCTAGAGTGTGTTTACACTCAGCATTGCATGGAATTGGTGACACCATAACTTGACAGAGCACTCTTCCCACTCCTGTAAAACACAACAGTCATGATCAGTAGGACTTTTCTGGCTTTTAGCGAGGTTGAGGTTACGGGTAGGATAGAATATAGGCAAACAAGCTTCAGGACCCGCGGGGAGGAGAGGAGCAATGGAGAGTGAGTTTTATCAGTATGAGGGCAGTCCCGGTTGTTGTGGTCT
Source organism: Mucuna pruriens (assembly GCA_025330945.1). Classification (NCBI taxonomy): domain Eukaryota; kingdom Viridiplantae; phylum Streptophyta; class Magnoliopsida; order Fabales; family Fabaceae; genus Mucuna; species Mucuna pruriens. The sequence continues at coordinate 370,284 of JAENHJ010000106.1, forward strand.
CCTACCATCTTTATCCACTCGCTCTTTTGTTTCTTCTTCTCTCCCTTTTTTTTTTCTACTCATGCAGCTTGCTAATTTTGTTTAGTTCAACTTATTTATTTCCGCTACATGATTTATGCTTATATGTACTTTCTTCCTTTTCCTTTCTTTCATTCAATCTCCTTTTCCTTTTTCCATTATACAGAGCATTTTTCTCTTTTTCTGAACTTTTTGAATTCTGCTCCCTGAACTTTCCCCACACTTGATTATGACTCACTCCTAAGACAATTCCAAGGTTCCTCGACTTCCCGAGGGTGAGGTAAGAACGTTTTTTCTAGCCTCGGCTTGTAGTGAGCTGTCGAAAAAAGTGGTCAATTTAGGCTCAAAGGGGGTGACAAAGGTCAGCTTGTTTTTGGACAGCTTATTTGGCTCTGAGCTCATAAGAAATATGGCCTAGATCATGTCATTCCTGCATGTGTAAAACAATTGTATCCAGAGAGTTAAGGCAAAATACAGCACACACAATTAACCTACTTTGCAAAAATCACTCAGAAAGAAGGGAGATGGCGAGAGGTGGTAGGCCTTCTCGAAAACAATCTGGTAGGGAGACATCCCTAGCGGTGTTCGGTATGCAGTCCTGTGAGCCCACAGCGCATCCTCGAGGAGTTTGCTCCAATCCTTCCTACTGAGGTTTGCCATCTTTTGTAGTATATGCTTAATTTCCCTATTAAACACCTCAGCTTGCCCATTTGTTTGGGGGTGGTATGTTGTGGCTATCCTATGTGCCACCCCATATTTCTGAAGAAGGGAGGCCATGGCTCTGTTGCAGAAATGACTTCCTTGGTCACTGATGAGCCTTTTTGGTACACCAAACCTGCATAAAATATTGGACTTAAGAAAGTCCACTACTACCTTGGCATCATTGGTTCTGGTGGGAATGGCTTCTACCCATCTTGATACGTAGTCAACGGCAAGCAGGATGTATGAATAGCCATTGGAGACTGGGAATGGCCCCATAAAATCTATGCCCCAGACGTTAAACACTTCGTAGAATAAGATAGGCTGTTGGGGCATTTCAAGTCTTTGGTTGAGGGTCATCCTTGCTTTTTGGCATCTATCGCAGGTGGAGACAAATTGATGAGTGTCTCTGAAAATAGAAGGCCAATAAAGGCCACAGTCCAGCACTTTCCTGGCAGTCCGAGATGATCCATAGTGGCCTCCTCCAGGGGCCGAATGGCATAAATAGAGGACCGACTTGATCTTGGTGTCAGGAATGCACTTGTGGATGATCTTATCACTACAAAGTCTCCATAGATAGGGGTCATCCCATACGTAGTATTTAGCATCATTTATGAGCTTCTCCTTGTAGGTTCGAGATGCCTCAGGTGGAAATTGAGATGTTGCCACGAAATTACAGATATCGGCAAACCATGGTGTGGCCGTCTTGAGGTGCAGGAGTTGCTTATTAGGGAACTCGTCTCAGATATGCAATCGTTCGCTTTCTCTTTCAATCCTGCTTTAGTGGTCCGCTACAGAATTCTCGGCACCCTTCTTGTGTCTGATTTCTAAGTCGAATTCTTGGAGAAGGAGCATCCACTGGATTAGTCTCGGCTTGGCATCCGGCTTCTTCAGCAAGTACCTTAGAGCAGTGTGATCAGAGAACACGACTATCTTAGAACCGAGAAGGTAGGAACGAAACTTATCCAAGGCAAATACAATTTTCAAAAGTTCCTTTTCAATTGTCGTGTAATTTTGCTGGGCCAAATCCATGGTTCTGGACGCATACGCAATGACATGGACTGGTTGGCCGACTCCCACTCTTTGGCCGAGAACAGCTCCCAGTGCCGAATTGGATGCGTCGCACATGAGCTCAAATGGTAGGTCCCAGCTTGGTGCTTGCAGGATAGGTGTGGATGTAAGTTTGTTCTTCAGCTCCTGAAATGCCTAAATGCAGGGCGGGTCGAAGTTGAAATCCACATCCTTTTGTAGCAGCTTGGACAGTGGCAGGGCCAAATTACTAAAGTCTTTGATGAATCTTTTATAAAAACCTGCATGTCCCAAGAATGAGCGAACTTCCCGTACAGAAGTGAGGTTTGGAAGGGAGGTGATTATGTCTATTTTCGCCTTGTCCACTTCTATGCCTCTGTTTGAGACCAGGTGTCCCAACATTATTCCCTCGGTCACCATGAAATGACACTTTTCGAAATTAAGAACTAGGTTCGTGTCAGTACATCTCTTCAACACCTTGGACAAATTGTTCAGGCATGCTTCAAAGGAATTGGCATACACCGTGAAGTCATCCATAAACACTTCCATGCAATCCTGTAGCAGGTCCGAGAAGATGCTCATCATGCAACGTTGAAATGTACTCGAAGCATTGCACAAGCCGAATGGCATTCTAGTGTATGCAAATGTGCCAAAGGGGCATGTGAAAGTGGTCTTGTGCTGATCTTCAGGTGCTATGTGTATTTGCATGTATCTTGAAAATCCATCCAGAAAGCAGTAATGGGATTTCCCTGCTATTTTCTCCAACATTTGGTCAATAAAAGGCAAAGGAAAATGATCCTTGCGGGTAGCCTGATTTAATCTTTTGTAATTGATGCACACCCGCCAACTGTTCTGAATCCTCATAGGTACCAACTCATCGTGTTGGTTCTTCATGAAAGTCATCTCGGATATTTTTGGTACTAGTTGCACCGGGCTCACCCATTGGCTATCCAAGATGGGATAGATGATGCTCGCATCAAGTAGCCTTGTGACTTCTTTCTTGACTACATCCAGGAGTGTCGAGTTCAGCCTTCGTTGCTCTTGCCTTATGGGCTTGATGTCCTCCTCCATTAGTATTCTGTGCATGTAGATGGAGGGGTTTATACCTGGAAGGTCAGAGAGTTTCCACTCGAGTGCCTTTTTGTACTGCCTTAAGACGTGCAACAGCTTCTGTTCTTGCTCCGGGAGGAGGTTGCTGGCTATAATGACTGGGAGCTACTGTTCACTGTCCAAGTAAGCATATTTTAAGTGGCTAGGCAATGGTTTAAGCTAGATGTGTGGTGGAGATGGAGATTCTTGAGTTATAGCTCTTGGATCCGTCTGGCCGGCTTGTTCTAGATTCGGCATTAGGATTACCGATATGATCTCGGCCTTGTGCTACGTCGGCTGACTCGGAAGGCTGGTTTCGACTCTTGTTGGATTACGATCAGCTGTGACTTCCTTTGTAGCTTTGGTCTCGGATCCGGGTGGAACGATGAACTTCTTGGGTTGAGTCTGATCTTTACTGGCTGAGATGGTTTCGACAAGTATGTCAGCTTGTGCGTTTGACTCTTCGGCCGAGTTGACTTTTGACCTTGCATTGACTTGGCGCTCTTTGGCCGACTTCACTTTGGCCGTGAATATGGTTGCCAGCTGTACAGGTAGAGGCTTTTTAGTCTCGTCAACCTTTACCTCTCATTATTCTTGCTTTCTGAGTTCTTAGGGTAGCAGACTTGATTTATCAACTATGTCAATTCTCTTTCAAATGCCAAGTCGCTAATGTCGCTATGATCATCCTCAAATTCTAGGGACTCCAATACTTCATCATAGTCGGCCTTTGAACAACTACTGGCTTCAGCAGTTCCAGCAAGATCTTTCATTCCCTCACTACAGCTGTCTAGGTGGAAGTATTCCTCCACTAGTTCTTCCATTATATCTATGCCAAAGAGGGAGTGGTCTTCGATGGGGTGCTTCATGGCTTCAAAAATATTGAAATGCACCAATGTGTCACCAAATTCCATGGAGAGTGTTCCGGCATGCACGTCAATCTTCGTCCTTGCTGTCATTAGAAATGGCCTCCCTAGGATCAAAATTGATCCTTTTCTTGATGGCTTGTCCTCCATGTCAAGCACATAAAAATCAGTTGGAAATATTAGCTCGTTCACTTGGACGAGGACATCTTCGAGAACTCCCAAGGGTTGCACGATACTTCTATTAGCAAGCTGAATGGTCATCCCCGTGGGTTCTAGATCTCTGAAATTGAGGGACCTATAAGTTGATGCAGGCATGACGTTGATTGACGCTCCCAGGTCCAGCATAGCATCGGCAAATGTGCAATCACCAATAATGCATGGGACCGAGAAGATACCAGGGTCTCGACACTTCTTTGGCAAGACCTGTGAGATTCCTGTAGTGGTGTTATTTCTGGTTAAGCTTGAGACCACGCCTCCAAGTTCTCGACTTCCCTTCATCTTCCTTCTTTTGTGTACGTATAATTCCTTGAGCAATTTTGCGTACTTCGAAATTTGTCTAATCGCATCGAGAAGTGGAATGTTGATTTCCACCTTCCGAAACATCTTCAGGAGCTCGTCATCAGAATCTGGTTTCTTTGCTGAGACGGTCTGGGATGGAAACGGTAACGGGACAACTGTCTCTAGATGAGACTGTGAGTCGTCTGATGCTTCAGAGTTGGCTTCGGCTAGTTGCATCTCCTGATGCTGTTCAGGCTGAGGTAATTCCTTATCGCTTCTTAGTGTCACTTCATTAGCATTCCCTCTCGGATTCGGAATGGGTTGAGAGGGGAGACTACTTGAGCCGGCTGACTGTAACTCACTCACAGTATTAGCTAGTTGTCCTATTTGCATCTTGAGATCCTGGATGGTGGCGGTCATATTTTGCTGGAATTGAAGATTGCTGGAACTTATTGATTGTTGAAATTCCAAGTTACTTGTTGCCAGCTGCTTCATTAAATCTTCTAGTGATGGTGAATTGCCTTGAGTAGGAGTTCTTTGTTGCGGTGGTGGGAGGGATGGTGTTGTGTATTGTGTACTCGGCTACTGATAACCAGCTACTCCATAGGGTGCATTCGGCATATATCTGGCTCTTTGAGCTTCGTATGGTCCTGGTTATGGGTTTGGCCGGAATGGTTGTTTCCCATATGGTTGATTATCAAATTGCCAGTTCTGATAGGGTTGCTTCCCATACTGGAATCCTCCGATGGCTCCAACACTTTCGGTTTGGCCAGATTCGGTTTCTTAAAGAGTGGGGCATAGGTCAGTTGGATGCTCCACTAAAGTACATATGCCACAGACTTTTGCTGCCATGGCTGGATGATGTTGACTAACAGCCAGTTGTCTCACTAGGGATGTCAACTCGGTCAGCTGGTTCTCCAGCCTTTGGTTGGAGGCTGCGCCGATTTCATTCACTAGCTGAGATAGATTTGGCCCTCTGATCCCAAATTGTTGAGTGTTGCTCGCCATGTTCGAGATCAGATGCCTTCTGGCTACTGGTGTTTTGTCCATTAATGCTCTTCCACTAGCTGCATCGATCATACTCCTGTCCATCATTGATAAACCTTCGTAGAAGTACTGGATCAGCAGTTATTCGCTGATTTGATGATGGGGACAGGTGGCACATAGCTTATTGAAGAGCTCCCAATATTCGTGCAGAGTCTCTCCTGTATGCTACCTTATCCTATAGATTTCTTTCCTGATGGTCGCAATCCTAGAAGCTGGGAAAAATTTTTCTAGGAAGGTCCGTTTCATATCTCCCCAGGTGTTGAAGAGTGCTGGCTGCAGATATAGCCAGTCCTTTGCAGCTCCGTCCAGAGAGAATGGGAACGCCTTCATCTTAATATAATCTTATGGGATTCCTTGCGGCCTCATCGTGGAACAAACCACGTGGAATTCTTTGAGATGCTTGTGGGGTTCTTCTCTTGCAAGACCGTGAAATTTAGGCAACAAATGTATCAAACCAGACTTCAATTCATATGTCTGAGTCGGCTCCAGTTGTGGATACTTGATACACCATGGTTGGTACACCACATCTGGAGTGGCTAGCTCTTTCAGCGTCTTGTCGTGGTTTTCCATCTGCCCTGGCTTTGTGAAATTGTTAGTACTAGTAATAAAATGATCAGTACGAGATTGGTCAAAGTGAGTGGCAGAATTTACACTACTACCGATATTTACTGTGGTATTTCTAATTTTTTTGCAATCTACGCAAAGTTAGTTCTATTTCTAGATCAAAAATATACAATGGGTCAGTGCTACTCCTAGTCATGCATCATGCAAAATTCAAAGTAACTAAAGCAACAATTAATTCTACTGAAAACAGAATGGGGTCAATATGCAATGCATAGTTAAATGTAATGCAGGGTTAGAAAATTAAATGTATGTATTTAATATAGAATTGGAAATTTCTACTATATCTATATGTATATATTTGTTTTTGTTTAACAGTGAATTCACGTAAAAATTTATTGACAAATTAAGACTCGACAGACTCTAAACAAAACTCCTTACAACTTGGATTCGATTCGGTTCACTTGGCACACTAAAACACAAAGGAACTTGTGTCCCTGGCAACAGCGCCAATTTGATAACTGACTCTTTTCCAGTCCTTCTGAGCTCATATCAAATAACTAAAGTTAACTATAGTATAGTCAACCCTAGGTCATTCTTCTCAAGGACATAGTGCGTTCTGAGAGTGTTTCAATGTGGAGCAACGGAAGTAGAATCTAAGTGTAGAATACTAACTTATCTCGGCATTGGCCGAGTTGCTATCGGCAGAGACTGAGCCGAGATGATCTCGGCAGAGAGAATCTGGATAGGTCTCAACTGAGTGCAAACAGACGCTATAGGGACGGACTATCTCTGTCTCAGACTCGAAAATAGTAAATGAGGGGGGGTTGGAATGCAATTGAAATCAAAACGTAGATTCATTACAATCAAATTGAAAGTAACTACAATGTGAATGTAATTACGCTACTCCTAATGCTATTGCTGATATTGTGTTCATGTTTAGTTCCGATAGTATAGGTTTTCTGGTTCAATCACTCCTGTCACATTCCATATCAGCCTCCAGTGTTCTTATGGCAATTGCCAAAGGTCAGTCCATTGCCATACCGAGGATTTATTCAATCGGTACCTCATCAGTTGGCAGGGATTAAGTTCAGAGCTGATTTTAGGTTCTCGATTAACAATCGTTAAGTGATTACCTACTGAATTAGCTAAACTAGTTCCAATTGGCTTAGTTTAACATTGTTCCATTACCAGATGCAATCGCGACTCAGTAATTGAACTTAGATTTTAGGAATGCAATGGAGTTTAGGAACCAGAAAATACTTATACTATTGAAAGAAAAATACAAACACAGGGCCTGGATTCGATGATTCCATCCTCCACGATGATCGCCATGGACGACGGCGGTGATTCACCTCTACTAGCTACGACGCTGAGGTTTAAGTCCACCAGAGTGCGTTGGTGTTTCAATCGGTCGCCTCTGGTAACCTTCGGCTTCTTAGTTCCTAGTCTGCATTTCCTCAATCGAGAGAAACGCCATTAACAGCACCGTGCACCACCATGAGCGGAGGGGATGAAAAGCAAGAGAGAATGTAGATAACGGACGCGGGGAAAATATGACTTCCAAAAGACCCCTAATCGTTTAGAATTCTTCCTATTTATACAGCTAACTGACTTAATGGAATTACAAGTAGATTTCCTATTCTACCCTTGTTGTGACTTGCGTTGCAAGCTACTCCAGGTACTGATGTGGCGCTTGAGCTGGTGTTGAGGTGGTTCTGTATTACTGACGTGGAGCGCCACCTGGACCTACCTAGTTTGAACTGTTGGCTTGCATTGGCTGATTCTCGGCCTGGTCGAGAGGCTCTCGGCCTAGGCTTTTGGTGGCGGGCTGAGCTTGGCTGGACCTGCAATGAAAATATAGTTAGCTAAAAACCTTGAATAAGCATAGATTGTGTTTTACTCTAATTTTAGGCCATTAATCTGGATCTTAGCTAATAGTTATCTTTTAAGTTCGTGAGTTGCTTAGTGGCACTCTTCTTAGGTCCAATTAAAATGTATATTTTCTGACTCATCACCTTGCTCCCCTCCTAGATTCTTGAGTTAAAGACTATACTAACTTAAGGAATACGTCTAGGAATTCACCACGGTATTTGTCCAATCTCAAGAAAATTTATAATCTTACTCACTAATGCAAGGATTTTAACTTAAGAGAAAGCCTACCTTAAAAGGCTGACTATTGGGTTCCTACACTAAAGATAGCATATCTGAAAGAACTCATGTCTTCCATTTAACTTTTATTAAACATTTGTACCATGAGTCATCTCCCATAGTACGAACTAGTATCCTTAGATGCTACTCAAGCTTCTCTCAAACTAAAAAATCATTAACAAAATCCGCTGTCTCTTTCCATTTAGGCCATCAAAATATCCCCTTAAGGTCTTGATACATCAAAGTTACTTTAGGATGGAAATTAAGCCTACTTCTATAACCTTCCTCAAAATCAAACGCCAAAGTGTAGGTTTACTAGGCACACATATCCGATTTCCAAGTCTTATTACTCTATATACATCCAAGGTGAACTCTTTCCCACTATTCTATTCTATGGCTACACGTCTAGCAACCAAAAATGAATCCTCGAAATAAGCTTCTCTAATCTCCCTCAACTAATCATTACTTACTCGAATAATTCCTAATCTTACACTACTAGGGGTCATCTCATAAGCCAAACTCAAATCCATGAACTGGGTAAAAAGGTCCATCTCTCTAATTATCAAGGAAGATATAGGAAGAGATTTTCTACTTAAAGCTTCCACTACATCATTAGCCTTACCTGGATGGTAACTCATCTCGAAATCATAGTCCTCAAGAAATTCTAACCATCTCCTTTGTCTCATATTCAATTCCTTCTGATCGAATAATTATTTAAGGTTCTTACAATCACTAAAGACCTCAAACTTAGAACCATATAGATAATGTCTCCAAATCTTAAGAGTGAACACTACAGCCGCCAACTCAAGATCATGGGTAGGGTAATTCCTCTCGTGGATTTTCAATTGCCTAGAAGCATAAGCTACCATTCTACCCTCTTGCATCAACATTCCACCTATACACGTCCTAGAAGTATCACAATATATTACAATAGGTTGACTAAGATCCGGCAAAACTAAAACTGGTGCTCTAGTCAAATTCTCCTTAAAGGGTTGGAAACTATGTTCACACTTACTATTCCATACAAAAGCACCCCCCTTTCTGGTCAATTTAGTTAAAGATAATGCTATCTTAGAGAATTCTTCTAAAAACCTCCTATAACATCCAGCCAACCCAAGGAAACTCCTAATCTCACTCACTGACTTGGGGTCTGCCACTTAAGAACGACTTCTACCTTAGAAGGATCAATACCTATACCTCCTATAGAAATCACATGACCTAGGAGACTCACCTTTTCTAACCAAAAGTCACACTTAGATAACTTAGCATACAGCTGTTTATTCCTAAGAACCTAAAGTACTACCTTTAAGTGTTCCTCATGCTCCTCTCTAGTCTTGGAGTAAACCAGTATGTCATCCATAAAGACAACTACAAATTTATTCAAGTAGGGATGAAAAATTCTGTTCATGTAATCCATAAAAATAGCAGAGGCATTAGTCACACCAAAAGGCATTACCAAATACTCGTAATGTCCATATCTAGTCCTAAAAGCAGTCTTAGGTATACCTTCCTCCTTAACTTTAATCTGGTGATAACCTGACCTATGATCTATCTTACTAAATACGCATGCCCCTACCAACTGGTCCATAAGGTCATCTATCTTGGGCAATGGATACTTATTCTTAATAGTTACCTTATCCAATTTTCGGTAGTCTATGCATAACCTCATGCTTCTATCCTTCTTCTTCACTAATAGTGCGATGCTCCCCAAGGTGATACACTAGGTCTTACAAATTTCTTTTCTAACAAATCCTCTAATTGTTTCTTAAGTTCAGCCAATTCTAAGGGTGACATCTTGTAAGGTGCAGCTGAAATAGGTCTCGTCCCTGGTACTAAGTCTATAGAAAACTCTCTTTCTCTCAGGCGGTAACCTAGACATATCCTCAGAAAACACATAAGAGAAAGCAGCCTTTTTCTTTTTCTTTCGTAATTCACTTTTATTCCGTTTCAGTAGTAGTATTGAATCAATTTACAAAATCACACTTTTTCTATGGTATGAATTTAAGAAACTTCATACTCAATTCCTTAATTATAATAAAAATTAAAAGTTACATAAAAACGAAGTTTAAATAAAGTTTTAATATTATTGTGATAATGATGAGTTACCTAATAAGAGGCTCACAATAAAAATATTACATCAAATAAGTGTGAGAATTTTGAAGTTATACATAAAATAAGTGTGAGAATTTTCAAGTTATACATCAAATAAGTGTGAGGATTTTCAAGTTATACATTCCATGAAGATGGTGTATAAATAAGATTTAGAAAGAGAAAAAAATAAATAACGCCTATAATATTTTTAAACCTTGCAGTGTCTACTATCATAATCCACACTTTAAATTCTAATTTATCTCTTGATTTGAAGGTTGAATTTTTGTCAAACACTTCTCTGTGTAAAATTCTCCAACTTTCTCAGGTCAATTTTTTTTTTAATTTCTCTTGACCCCTCTAATCGCAAAACTAAACAACTCAATCCAATAGCTTATTTACCATAGAAACACAAGATTTCTCTATGAGACACACGATTCCCTTTCAAAACCCTAGTTTACCAAAATCAAACTCATAGAAGTAATTCAACAAATATGAGTGCACAAATTAAGAGAAAGAATAGAAAATTGAGGTTAGAACTCAAAATCCCTCACGAAACATAGGTGGATTATTCCTTTGGAATCGAGCAAACCAGTCCATCTCTTGGTATTGGTTCAGATTACCAACAACCTGAGCCATAACCATCAAGGCATCAACAATAGTACAGTCATTTCTACCTTCTCCAGACATTACGTTTCTTATTCACAGAAAAGTAGAACAGTCAAAATTGAACAAATCAATCAAGGCAACCATCACATTCAATCAATATCACAGTTCATCACAACACAAGCATAGTAAACACAAGCATAGTAAACACATAACTCATGGCCGATGAATCAACCTACTCTGATACCACTAAATGTGACACCTTTCTATCCCAAATACTTAGATTAAAATAATAATGTAAATAAAAAGGAAGACAAGGTAATAGTTAAAACCAAATAAACACAATTCGTATTAAGGATAGAAGATTCACATGGTCATTAAACAAGTAGGTACAAATTTTCGAGAAGATTTTAAATCTAAATATTATAATTGAAAAATAAAGTCATCATCATCTTCAAAATAAGCTCTTAAAACAACAAAAGGCACATAACAACTATTCTAAATTCCAAAGCCCCAATGTCACACTAATCAGAGCAAGACCCCGCCCCTTCAAAACTCGGCACCATGAGTGCCCTCAACATTACCTAAAGAAAACCACAAGAGAGTACGGTGAGAAATAACATTCAACCATATAGAAATGCAGATAGTACCCCAAATCGTACCTATTACCGTACTGATGAGTCATATTTTATACACTTTATGTGGGCTTAAGATGGGTGTTGTTAAGAATGTTTAATGATTAAAAGTCTTGTCTTAATCAAGATTTGAATTATGGGCCTAAAAACAGGAGAAATACAAATATGTGCTAAAATGAGGTTTTTAACTAACAAAAAGGTTAAGACTTGTTTTGCAGGCCTGAATGCCAAGCCATCTCGGCCCAAGTCATCTCGGCCCAAGCCGGGAACATCCTGGCCAGTCCAGCGCTCCTGGTCAAGCCAACATCAATGATGAAAATCTCGCCTAAAATCACTCCAGCAAGAATGCATATATGATTTGCCAAGATTAAGGAATCCGTAATGCATATATGATTTGCTAAGATTAAGGAATTTGTAATGCATATATGATTTGCTAAGATTAAGGAATCTGTAATACAAATATGATTTGCTAAGATCAAGGAATCTGTAATGTAGATATGATTTTCTAAGACTAAGGAATCTATAATGCAGATATGATTTGCTAAGATCAAGGAATCTGTAATTCGGGTAACTAGGAATGCAGATATGATTCTACTAGAAATTAGGAAATTGGGAAACTCCTAAGATTGAGGAGATCGTAATCTGTAATTTGAATTGGAATCTTTAGGATTTGAATTTTTATTATTAGGATTAGATTTAGATTTATCTAGCTTGTGTATAAATAAGCACACCAGGCCACGCCTTCAAGTGTGGAATTTTCAGCAGAATCTAGAGCTAGCACCGTCAGCAATCGCAAACACTCCAAGCAAGTACAATGGTACACGAAGCTTCAATATGGTGTCTCTCTTGGTCGAGGAGGTATAGGACCAGAATTTGGGAAGTTGGAAGCCTTCAGAGGTGATCACTTGGTATAACCGATGCACTTTGTTGGATGGAAACCTCAACGTCTGGCCACCACTGGTGCATCACTACCGTTCTTCCATTGGAGATCGTCGTGGAAGGTGGATTCTCTAGAAACTCTGAATTCTCACCTTTGTATTCAATTTGGTTTTCAATAACATAACTGGTTTGAAATTCTATCTCTTGATTATAATTCCTATGCTTTAATCTGCTTTTAACTTTACCGTGACACATTGTTAGGGGTAGATCACGTTAGACTAGGGTCGGCCGGAACTAGTGTAATAATCTGATTAGGCAAAGAACCTAAACTCAACCAAGTACATACTCCCTGCCAAATAATGAGGTAGCGGTTGTGTAAATCCTCGGTATGGCAATGGACAAACGTTTGGCGGTCGTCGTAAGAATCTAAGGTTGATTCGGAATATAATTTTAAGAATAGTAAACTGTTATGTTTTGATTCCCGAATTGATACAATAGTTAGTATAGAGTAGTTTAACGTAGTTTAGTTTACTTTCATCACTTAGTTTATTTTCTACACTTAAACACAACCCCCCCGATTTATTTACTGCTTTCTAGAGTTTGAGACTGAGTCAGTCCGACTCCGTTGCGTCTGTCTAAGCCGATTGGTAGTAAGTCGACATTTCACAACAATTAGTGTTTTCTACAAAACTCTGATTTTACACTTAGCACAATCTAAGCACATTGTGTCCTTGAGAGAATCGACCTAGGTTAGCTATACTATAGTTAGCTTTAATAATTATTTGAGGCATGTAAAACGACTAAAAACTTTCTTATCACATACCCAATTACTAACAATTAACAAATACTCATATATTAATCACATGTTCCATCGCATTCAAAATCAATCACATTCCATTCATGTTTACAAAATGCACATTCTCGTACAATGCATATGCTAATCACCACACCTAAGAGTCTCGATTCGAAACTCCACACCATGGGCGAACCTCCTCAATCCCCTTAATTATCACTAATGATGGTCACACCGTTAAACACCTCATATGGCCTGTGTGTTGCACAGTTAAACACCACATATGACCCATGCGAAGACATTTTACACAACCGTTAAACACCACCTATGGCCGGCGTATAGCATGGTTAAACACCACTTATGACCCATGCATATGAATGTCCCCATCATTAGTCTATCGTGTTAAACACCACTTTTGGCCAGGGTCCCCTGTTAAACACCACATATGGCCAGGGTATTATAGCCACATTTGGCTTCTCATGCATCTCATGTTCATGCTCAATGCATTCTGATCCACATTCTCATTCTCATGATTCATACATTATTCACACAGTCCATAATCATACCATAATCATACCAAAATCATATCAATTTAGCCATCAATATCATAAATCATTGATAAGAACACATGGCTAATATTCTTCAATCAATCACGACAAAATCACATACATTTACAATTGATAACCGCATGATAGACAACGATACATACCGAATAATCACATATTTCCATTCTTCAATATTTATATCTACTCCATATATGATTATAGATTAACACCTTTCACAAAATGCAACTGATTAAATTATCAATTAGATCAACCAAAACCACAAAACACATTGACGAATCTTTTCTACCGACTAAATTATTTTTTTTAGAACATAATAACCAAATAAATATGAGAATTTTGATCCTAGAGGGACTTAGGGATTGCCTTCACTACCCGTACACCCTCACATTCACATATAACCTAGCCCATCTCCCCCGTACCTTAGATGAGAAGAACAATGATGATTTGATGTAGTTGTGGGACGATCTGAACACCCTAGCTCCTCCTCGCTGTAGATCTGCGTTTTCTCTCCCCTAGGTCTGGCCGTCTAACGCGTAAAACACAAATTGGGATAGACTGATTACCTCCTGTCTAATATTCTAACTAGGTCGGGTCAACCCTGACCCACCCATCAGCCCCCCATTAATTTAATTAAATTAATTAAATTAATAAATGAAAATAATTCAGATTAATGTCTCATCAGTTTATAAAACCATTAACTCCTCTATTAAAATAAAATTAAATGTAAATATTTAAGTACTAAATTAATTTTCTGCCATCATTAAGAATAATAATAATAATAACATTTCGGTTTCAAAATGCAATTATTTAGTAAAATAATTTCGTGCAGCAATTAATAATTAAAATAAAATTGATAATAATAATAATGAAATTTATTTCTAAAAATAATTAAATAAATTTTAGGATGTTACACTTTGAGCCTATGTAATACTTTCATTGGTATTATAGCTCATTACAAGCCTTGAAGTAGAAAACCATGATCACCTTAACCTTAAGGGTTAAAGGAGCTTTGGAATTGTTCTGGGAATGAGTTCTAAATAAGTGTAGTTGGTGATACCCCAAGGCTTTGCAAGTGGTAATTGTTGTGTTGTATTGATTTATTTTAAAACAAAAAGTGTAGAGAAAAAATGCATCAAAGAAAGAAAGAGCAAACAAGAGGATTGAAAAAAAATACAACAAAAGGTTCTAGCGATGCAAACAAAAGAGAACTGTAATTGAAATAGAAAGAAAGAAAAAAGAAAGAAAAATGAAACAAAGTGGACCCATATTTGTCTTGCAATGTTTGCTTTGTTTTTTTGTGTCTTGTATTGTTTTGGGGATAGTCTTCATGCTACTTAACTTATTCCCTATTCCTCGTCTTCCTTCTTTGGTTGTGTAAGCTTAAATCACTTCTCATATTGTACCTTGTCCTTGGCCACATTACAACCTTAATAAAGCACTTTTGATTATTTTTGCATATGTTTCATGTTGTAGAAATTGGAGGCTAGTCAAAGATTGGTAATGCTAGTTAGGTAGGGTACTTGAGTATAAACACAAACCTAAACAATTGAGAGATTGAGATTATGTATCTTGAGAGGGTTCTATCATTTATGGGTCATTCTTTAATTGTTATTGCTTATTATTTCCAATAAATGTAAGAAGAAAATTCATAGATTGTTGTGTACCCTTAATACTTGGATGCTTGTACTCTTATTCTTTTTATTCACTTAAGGATTCCTTGAAAAGTGTTACACTTTATTTGTACTTGCTTTAGTTTATTTCTTTTTGGTTTAGATGTTTTTAATTGATTTTGCTCAGAGTGCAAAAGTTCAAGTGTGGGGAAAATTCGATAGAGCACCTTTGAAATACTTAATAAGGTTGAACAATTTTATATCTTTTATGGTTAATATTGACACATTTATTGAGTCTTGGGTTATTGGACTTAATTGGACTTGGTCGCTAATCTTTGCTTATTTTTGGATTTAATTCCCATTATGATGTTGCTTTCTTATGTAGACTGTATATGGAGCTACATGCCTCCAAATTAAACACTCTTGGTGACTATGGAAAGTTAAGACAACTTTTCTCTTGGTGACTAGTGAAGTGGGTGTACAGGTTGCAACTTCACGCGAACTTTTGAGACTAAAAAGGGTCGAACTGGGTGCCAAAGAGTGAACTGGGTATTTGTAGTCTCAAAAGTCTGCGTGAAGTTGCAACCTATACACCCACTCTGTTAGGCCTTTCTTTGTATATTCTAGCAGAATTTCAGAACTCTTGTTAGTGGACCTTTTGACTGTGAAATCCTGTGGTCCAAAGCACCTTACTTAGAATTCAAAGCATGTATTAGTTAGTTTTAGTTAGTTAGAGTTAGCTTTAGTTAATAGAATTTAGTTAATTAGTTTTAGGGACTTTTCACACTTGACTTAAGAGGTTCTTGGATTATAAGTTTTCACTTTATTCTCTTTTCATTTATGGATGATTCTCTTTGTACTTATGCTGCATTTTTATGACGATTACCATGGAAGGCTAAGCTCTCTTATTAATTCAAGGTTCCTTGATTGTGCTTCAGTTTATGTTTTTGAATTTTCCTTATGCAAATTCTACTATGCCACTTTTTTTCTTCCAATTCTTGACCCGTTTTTATGATTATGATTTTGCTTGGATTGTGCTAGGTTAGGTAATCAATTGATCACCTATATGAACCAATTAAGTGATTGAACCCATGCCAATTAGGGACTGTGATTATGATCACAATTTGTATGGATGAATGCTAGAAGATTCTTTAATAAATCTTACGTTCATATGAATTTACACTCTTATTAAAAATGTGATAACAAAAATGCATGATTGAATCCTTGGATTGGTGTTCTACAATTCAGTTACATTCAATTTTTTTTTCCACATTTTGCAACCTTATAATTCTATTTTTATGTTTCTATCATATGCATACAAATTAATACACCAAAATCTTTGATTCTCTACTTAGCTCGCAAGTTCTCCAAGAACTCACTCAGAAACCATGCAAAACAAGACTACTAAGAAAGGAAGAGAATGAAAATATGGTGAGCAAAGGAATGGATTTGCCACTAGCTCAAGGAGCTAGACATGAGTAGTGACATTTGCTATGAGCAACACAAGTTCAAAGGCATGTATATTTCACTAATGGAAAAATGAACAAAATTTTCTGGAACAAAAGTTTCTGGAACATAAGTACAAGGGGTATTTTTAAGCATGATTAGTGGATCACTAATCATTCTTAATGCCCCTTATGAGAAGGCCGAAGAAACAAGGCCTAAAAGCACAAGCTAACCTTACTTTTGCTTTAGCAATCGAATTTAGTAATTAGCAACCAAAATTGGCAATGTGGCCAATTTAGCAACCAAAATTGGAGATGACTTAGCTAAGTAGGAATTTCCTTTTGCAAAGTGAACTCGGCCTAAGGCTATCCTATCCTACATGATTGTATTGAAAAATACAAAGAATGTACATGAAAAAATGAGTGTTCCCAGCGCTATATATTGCCTTCAAGACAACTGGACAGATAATACAAAGTGTGACCTTCTTGACCTTCTTCTTGGTCTATAAAGGTGGTAAGCTTGTGTTACACTTCCTATTGGATCCTCCTTAACCTACCCCTATGCTCTTGATTTGAATGAGAAATCTAATTTTCATCAAGTTTCCATGATGCTTGTGGAAAATCTCTATAATCTCTTATCTAATTCTAAGAATTAATGGTGAGCTATTCCTTCTTCTTCATCCATTTTCTTCTTTTCTTATTCTTCGTTTTCAGTTCCTAATTTCCTTTCTAATTTTTGGTAATAGTTGAAACTAGGTCTTAGTTGTGGATCCTAAGGTACATCGAGCAGGACACTTGTCAATTGCACCATACAAGATGGAACTTGTTAAGGTAATTAAATGGAAGAGCTGTTGGAGAAGTGGATGATAAAACCAAGTGTTTCCCTCTTGGGCAGCACCAATGTTGTTAGTGAAGAAGAAGGATGGTGGATCGTGGCTGTTTGCGGACTATCACTAGTTGAATAAGTTAATAATCAAGAATAAGTACTCATTGCCAAGGTTAGACAATTTAATAGACTACTTGAGAGGAGCTAAAGTTTTCTCCAAGATTGACCTTTGATCTTGGTATCACCAATTATGAGTAAAGGATAGTGGCATCTAGAAGACCATTTTTTAGACTTAATACAAGCATTATGAGTATGTAACCATGTTGTTTGGAGGCCATGAATTGTCCAATAAGCTAGAAACCATCTAGAATGGTGACTTATGTAGTAGTTGATTTATTGTAATATCTTTGAACTCTATGAACTGTCAACTCTCTTTCTCATTTTCTTTTCTTTGATTTCTTTGTCTGTAAGAGATTGTAAAAGCAAGCAATGGGTGCAAGATAGTTAGAAGTCATTACTTTTCTAGAGCTTTAGGGTTTCAGAATAATTAGGACTTTAGGAAAGAAACATTGGGTCACTCTCAATCTATCAAGTTTAACCAATCTACCCAACTTCCCTTTTATCTATAGTCTAAAATCCCAAAAACTATATATAAAAGGAAGTGGGTTGAAGCCTATAAGTAATTTTATTTTTATTTTAAACAAAAGGTATAATTTCATTTAAGCTAACATGCATCCACCAATTGTGATTAGATAACAAAGTCTACTTTATTACTAAACAATTGTGATTAATTAAAGAAAAATGTTCAATAATTTTTATTTATTTTTATATCTTTCCTAAGGCCGCCAACATGAAGGTCCATTGATGCATATATTGGAGACCACACTCAAGGAACTTAAATAGGTAAGAAATAAGGCAGCTACCTCTACAACTGAATGCCTCATAACTAGGGGGAGGCTCAAGGTTCAAGAGGAAGTGCAACATGAGTTGGCCATGCTCAAAGGCCATGAGAAGACCAAATTTTTTTACCATGTATGTAGTTTCCATTAGGGAAATGTTTAAAGCTAGAAGTACTTTATTTTCCTTGTATTTTCATAGTATTTTTAGTTACCTTTCACATAGGATAGCATAGACTTGGGCTAAAGCCATTTTCAAATTGTTTTCCTTGCTATTTTCATTTTTCCAGAAATCCATCGCTAATACAGTTTCTAACACAGGCCCATTTCCTCGCTAATTCTATTGTTAGCCCGAGTATGGAGTTGAAATACGTTTTGCACCCTTTTGGCTTGGGCTTTCGGTGTTACCTCTTAATTAGGATTAAATAAGGTTAATAGGAACTTAATCAATGCTATATGAGGCCCTCTTGTAATTAGGATAATCACTTTTGAATAAATTTGAATGTGCATTGCAAATTTGTGAGAGTTTCCTCTCAACTCTTGTCTTGAACAAGGAACACATTCTTATCAAGCTTGCATGATGCTTGTGCCCAATCTCACTCCTCTTATCTAATTCTCAATAAATTAGTGGCGAGCTTCATCCTCTTCCTTCTCCTTATTTTTGTTTTCTTCTTCTTCTATGTTTCAGTTTCCATTTCCATGGCTAACTTAATTCCTCCTTAAAGCTATATTTTGATTGTGGATCCAAGCTGCATCATTTGGTATTAGAGCTTCAAATTATCATCTAGTAGCTGGATTCAAGTAGAAAATGCATAAAATCAAAGGATGCAAAGTAGTTTTAGGCGAACTACAAGAGGTAAGTTTTAGCTTCCATTTCTAGGTCAAATCCTTGTTGTTTTCCTTTCTTTTTGTTAGGTTTTGTTCACCTAACTTCCTTCCTCATTTCTACAGTTTAGATTTCCTTTATTCCTTGTTTGGCTTGTATTTTCAAATTTTAGGGTTCTTACACGAAGAATTTGGGGATTTTGTATTATACAAGTCATATGAGGCATTCTAGTTGAATTTGTATTTTGTTTGGGATTATATGATTTTCACCCTTGCTTGTAACCTTGTATTTGGTTTATTTTGAATAATTTACTAAGTATTAGCATGCTTTTTTGTATTTATGGAAAACGCACCATGTTTTTGATGATTTTTCTTGGAAAATTGTGTAGAGGTTGCGAAAAAATTTGTAGACCAAAAGTTTGTGGAAAAAAGAGCTTAAGAGAAAAAAATAAAAAGAGTATTCAAGTGGCTGAAATATTTCAATACAAGCAAAGCATAGGTACATAAATACAAAAGTAAAGAAGAAAAAGAAAAAGTTATTTAAAGGTCCAAAGGCAACACAAGTTACACCTAAATTCTAGGAAACTAATGTACTTATTTTTGTGTATTAATTGTGGTACATTGTTAAACTCCGAATGTTCTTATTTGCAATTATTTCCCATGAAATTATTGTTTGTTTTTAGTATTCTTACATGTCTTTATTAAATTACTTTTACTTTTAGCTTCTTTTCTCTTGAGATTTTCTGCTTGTCAATTTCTTTGGCTTCTATAATTTTATCTTTGAGTTTTCTTTCCTTGTTTTTTCCAAGAGCTTGTTTAGATTTGCTTGGCTTTCACTTTCAGCTGACTTTTTGATTTAAGATAGTGATTTCTTGTTCAAAGCTTAGAGTGAGAATTGAGTGGTAAAAGGAAAGATAGCATATTAGAGAAAAAGCCACAAAATAATGAAACAAGAGTGTAGAGTGAAACACTTAGATAGTGTAGTGAGTTGTCCCATTTTCGGTGCTGCAAGTTTTTATTAAGAAGTTTATGAGGTTTTGGGGAGAGAAAAGTAAGGAAGAAGTATGGAAGGTTCACGTTTTGATTGGGGCAACTTGTCTCCTAAGTTAAAATTCATGATGAGCTAATTAGAGAGGTTGGAGAGAAGTTGGATAAGGTTGGAAAGGGCTTGGATTCGGTGCAAAAGAACACAAAAGTTGTCAATGCTAAAGTCGAGGTTCTAAGTAGAGAAAGAGAAGAGAGGCCTAAGGTGCTCTCTTGACATTAGAGTGAGGGATGTTTTGAGGAAAGAAATTATAGTGAAGGAGAAAGGAGTTCTTGGTCTTCCATAGGGGGAAGCGTGGTAGAAGAGGAGAGGAGCCAAAGTGGGAAGAGGTAGACATGGCCAAGTACAAAATCCCTCAATTCTTAGGAAATTGCAAACCTTTGTATTTAGATTGGGAGCTTAAGGAGGAGCAAATTCTGGGATGCTTTGACCTCCATGGCCGAGTTGTGGTACGGCTTGTCACCCTTGAATTTGGCGAGTATGCCTTGGTGTGGTGTGATAATTCATATTTTAGACACCCAATAAGGTCTTAAGATGGGTAAAGTAGACTCTAAGTTGTACTTAAGAATCACGTATTAGCTAAGATTCAGATTTCCAATATAAAAATAGAGAGAATACAAAACTATGCTAATGTGAGGATTTTAGCTAACAAAAAGAGTAAATTCATTTTGCAGATCAAAATTGGAGTACTAGATGAAGTCAAACCAATTCAGATCGAAGTCGTCCCATCCAGATGAGTTCTTCTCCAAGCAGACTTTGTCTCCGCATGCCGACTCCATCTCCAAATAGTCGAGTCCAATCCATGTGCTGACTTTGACTCTTGTAAGCCGACTCTAGAAGTCGAAGTTGTCCCATATATCTAGATTCATCCTGGCATCAAGACTGACTTTGCTCCAGCAATTTCGAGCACCTGATCATTTAGAACATAGCTAGTTAGTTCGTAAGTCTGTTATTTTTGTTATTTCAATTAGAAGTTAATTAGTTAAGATAATTATCTTTGTCAATTCAGTTAGTGTACTAGGGTCTAGGTAGTAGTCGGTTGCTAGAGAGGACTGACCAGGTATTTGGCACGCTCTAGTGGACTAACCCCTCTGTACTTGGCCATCTCCTATGGAACACTACAGCTTTGTCACGACGATCGTTGTGGGAGGTTGAGTTCACATTTCCATCTATCCACACCTCATGTATCGCTCCAATGGTTATTCAAAGAAATGGGTTTGCATTACCTTATTGTTATGTTTGTGATTCCTGTTTGTTTTTCTATTCTTACTTGTGTCACAATCGTGCATGGTAGGAATAGATCACGTTAGGATAGGGGTTGATCGGAACTAATCTAGCAACATTATAGGTAATCGATAGAAAACCTACATCAACCACAGGTGTAATCCCTGCTAACTCAAGGCCGGGATCGTGTAAGCCCTCAATCGGCAACGAATGAATGTTAGGCGATCATCTTAAGACATAGGTTGGTGTGGAATCACTTGCATTAATAGGAACTAGAACTGGAACCATTTACTTGACAACTTTGGAATTGATATGATAAGTATATGTTTGTTCATTGTTTGTTATCTTTACTTTCGTAGCCAATTGTTTACTTTCTGCATTTACTTTGCAATTCCATGAAAACCCCTACTTTTTACTTTCGCTTTCCGAGTCCATATTTTGCACTCCCAGTTCTACATGTTCTCAGCCTTTTACACTAGGCATCACTAGAATAATGTGTCCTTGAGAGATTTGACCTAGGTTTCCCCTATGTTAGCTAAAACATAGGTAATCGTTATTTTTGATAGTTAAATTCGTATTTGTTAAGCCAGTATGTGCCTAGTCTACATGTATAGCAGAGTTTATGTTGAGTGTGTTTTGTGCAGCTGTGTGTGTGATTTCAATTTTTCTGTATAATTTTTTTTTGTTGTATCTTGCTATTACTTTTCCTGCATATTTTTTTTACTGCATCTTAATCTTTGAGTTAGTTTTTTGCATAATTTTTTTTTCATAGTGCATGAGTAGAAGTAGTTTGATAAGCGTATTTTTAGTCGTCTCAATGCACATCAAATAAACTAAAGCTAACTATAGCATAGTCAACCTTAGGTTGAATTTTCTCAAGGACATAGTGTGCTCAATTGTGATTTTGTGTGAAACTGAAATATAACTGGAACTATCAAGTGTAGAGTGTCGAGTTACTCTCGATAGAGCTGGGCCGATATGGTCTCGGCAGATACTTATCCAACTCGGTCTCGACTAAGCGCAAATAGACGCAACAAAGTTGGACTGACTCTATCTCAGACGGAAAGGTAGGAAACACGAGGGTTTGAATTCAAGTAACAAAAGACTGAAAGTAAACGAAGAACGTAAATGCAATTAAACTAATCTACTCTACTGCTACTATTGTGTTCATGTTTAGTCTCAATAATTAAGTCCGTTTTAGTTCATTCACTCCAGTTCATAGTCCATATCAACCTTGGGTTTTCTTATGACGATCGCCAAACATTCGTCCATTGCCATACTGAGGATTTACACAATCGCTACCTCATCAATTGGCAGTGATTAAGCTTAGAGTTGATTTTAGGTTCTCTAGTTGATTACCTACTAAATTAGTTAAACCAGTTCCAATCGGCTTAGTTCAACATCGTTCACGTCACCTTGTGCAATTGCAATGTAGATAGTGAATTAAAGTGTGAGAATACAACCAGAGATTAGAATCAGAAAACACTCATATTATTAAGAACGAAATACAAACATAGGGTGGATCCATCTTCCACAACGATCGCCATGGTCAAATAGTGATGGTTCACCTTCTAGCCAGAACGTTGAGGATCAAATCCATTAGAGTGTGTTGGTAATCCAAGCAGTCCCCTTTGACAATCTTCGACTTCTCAGTTTCTAACCTGTGCTTCCTCAATCAAGAGAAGCACCATTGAGAGCACCCTGCACCACCATAAGTGTAGAAAGCAAGAGCGATAGAACATATATAATGGAAATGGACAATATGAAATTCAGACCCCAAAAAGGTGCATAGTTACTCCTATATATACACGAGCTGTGACCTGTTACTCTAACGACTCCTAACAGAATTACAACTGCATTGCCTATTCTACCCTTGCGAAGATTCTTCAGAGCGACGTGGCAGATTCTCCAAGATTGACATGACAACTGAGATGGCCTCTATGCTGGATTGCTGACATGGATAAGGCAATTGGGCCATTCCTTATTGAGCTATTTCTTCACAGGTAGCTGGACCGTTGAGTCGACTGGCTGAGAAGGAATCGGCTGGCCAGGATGATTCTCTTGGGTCGAGAGATCAATTCGGCTTATCCTGCGGAAGAAAAGGGACGAGACTTTTTATTAGCTAAGTCCTTCAAATTAACATAGATTTATGATTTCTGTATTTGTAGGTCCATAATATGAATCTCAGCTAAGACTCAATCCTTAAGTACTAATTGGCCTCAGAAACACCCTTCTTAGGTCCATGCAAGGTGTATAAAATGTGACTCATCATAGTTCTAGCAAATTTTATAAATTTGATCCAGAAATAGATAGGACCCTATATAGGTTGAGAAGAGCTAGAAGCATTGACTTAGGTGGTAGTAGTAGTTTGATTTCTGTACCTAATTCTGTTAACAATAATTGTACAACTAACCATTCTGATTTTTCTGAGTCTAATAGTTTTGATTCAAAGCCTAACATTTCTACTAACATTTCTCACTAGCCAGAGCATATGGAGAATAATAATAGAACATTGAAAGAGTCAATCACATCGGATGTGTTGTACCAACCTTGTTGCATCCAGTATCTACAACTGGAGCCAGCTCAATCATACAAGCTCAAATCTAGACTTATTCATTTGTTGCCTAAGTTTCATGGTCTTGCAGGTGAAGATCCACACAAACACCTGAAGGAATTTCATGTGGTATGTTCCACGATAAGGTCGCAGGGGATACTAGAGGACTACATCAAGATGAAGGCATTTCTGTTTTCCCTAGATGGAGCTTCAAAAGACTGGCTATACTTACAGCCAATTCTATTCAACACCCTGGGGGACATGAAGCACATTCTTTTGGAGAAGTTCTTCCCTGCTTCAAGAACCGCGACCATCTAGAAGGAGATTTATGGGATTAGGCAACATTCCGGAGAAACTTTGCACGAATATTGGGAAAGATTCAATAAACTATATGCCACATGTCCACACCATCAAATTAGTGAGCAGTTACTGATTCAATATTTTTACATGGACTGATGATGATGGATCAGAATATGATTGATGCTACAAGCAGTGGAGCATTGATGGACAAGACTCCAGCAGTAGCGAGACACTTGATCTCAAACATGGCAAGCAACACAACAATTCAGGACCAGAGGAGCCATCACATCCCGAGTGGTGAACGAAGTCAACACAATTGACAACTTGAGGTTTGAGAATCAACTAACAAAGTTAGCATCACTAGTGAGGCAGTTCGTTGTTGGACAACATCAGTAAAACACACAATTAAGAGTTTGTGGAATATGTACCTTGGTGGAGCACCCAACAGATGTGTGCCACACATTGTAGGAAATCAAGTCAAACAATGCCAAGTGTGTTGGAGCTATAGGTGGATATCAATATGGTAGACAGTCGTTTCTGAATCGACAATATGATAGTCAACAGTTTCGAAGGCAACAGTACTAGCCAAATCCGAGTTAAGGGTAGTATACAGCCCAAAGATTTGGATCCGCTCAAAGCATGTCGATTCCAAACAAGAACAACTATCAACAGTCGATTCCAAAATACCAAGTACCATTATTCAACCAATAACAGCAACTACAGGTTCCACCACAAGAAAATTCACTTTCAATTGAAGAATGGATGAAACAGATGAATGCAAACAACTTGCAATTTCAACAAAACTTAAACACCATGATTCATGATCTAAAAATGCAGGTAGGACAACTAGCCAACATTGTTAGTTAGATGTAGGCGGCTAGTTCCGGAAATATTCCCTCTGAAACAATTCCAAATCTAAAAGGGGGAGTGAGCATTGTAATATTGTTAAGTGGTAGAGAATTACCACAATAGTCTATTCCATAGCTACAATTGAGACTGGTCTATGTTGAGTCCGAACCGGAAGCCAAATCCCGAGTGCATCAACAGGCTAGAGTCGTCCCACTACCCTTTCCCACCCAGACAATCCTGGCAAGGAAATCTAGGACTGATAAGGACTTGCTGAAGATGTTTAGGAGGGTAAAGATCAACATCTTTCTCCTAGATGTGATCAAACAAATTCCAAAGTATGCAAAATTCCTAAAGGAGTTATGCATGCACAAAAGGAAGAACCTGAAAGGAGGAATAGAAACGGGAGGAGTCATGTCAGCGTTGATTAAGCATGGAGATGTCACTGCCGGTTCACAACAAGTATTACCGAAAAGGTGTCGAGACCCCAGTATTTTCTCTGTTCCATGCACCATTAGTGAATGTACCTTTGCAAATGCCATGCTGGATCTAGGTGCATCGATTAATGTCATGCCATCATCAATATACAAGTCTTTGAACTTTGGTGATCTATAGCCTACGGGAATGATAATTCAGTTGGCCAACAAAAGTATTGTGCAGCCCTTAGGTATTCTCGAAGATGTTTTAGTCCAAGTCAACGAGTTGATTTTAACAACTAACTTCTAGGTGTTGGATATGGAGGACAAAGCGTCTGGGAAAGGATCCACCCTGATTATAGGACGACCATTTTTTATGACTGTGAGGACAAAGATTGATGTAAATGCTAGGACCCTTTCGATGGAATTCAGGGACAACTTGTTGCAATTCAATATTTTTGAAGCAGTGAAGCACCCCACCAAAGACCACTCACTCTTTAGCATCGACATCATTGACGAGCTTGTTGAAGAATACATGCAAATAGGCACTAGCAGTGCCAACTTCTCTAATTTTATTAAAATACCTAATGTAATGGACTATTTCAATTTTGTGGAGGATGTATCTGACTCTGTTAACATGTCTCACATACAAGATCTTTCTGACTTCGTGGACAATATTGCTAATCTTGCTAACATGGTCCATTTATTTGACTTTTCTAATTTAACTAACCTTGTATGCAGGTGTGATGGAGGCCCGAAGTGTTTTGGATGTGATGGTGACTCGCAAGGATCAATTTCCTCTGCCTTTCATTGACCAGGTTCTAGAAAAATTAGTTGGAGAATCCCATTACTATTTTCTGGATGGATTTTCTAGGTACATGTAAATATACATTGCACCGATGGATCAGCATAAGACGACCTTCACATGCCCATTCCATACATTCGCTTACACTTGGATGTCATTTGGCCTGTGCAACGCTCCGAGTACATTCCAGAGGTGTATGATCAGCATCTTCTCAAATCTCTTAGAGGATTGGATGGATGACTTCATGGACGATTCCACCATGTATGCCAAGTCCTTTGAAGCATGTTTGGAAAACCTGTCTCGAGTATTACATAGATGCACGGAAACTAACCCCATTCTCAATTTTGAAAAAGTGTCATTTTATGGTTACAGAGGGTATTGTATTGGGACATCTCGTATCCAATAAAGGGATTGAAGTCAACAAAGCTAAAGTCAACATTATTACTTCTCTACCTAACTGTGCCTTTGTGTGGGAGCTTCGCTCATTTCTTGGACATGTAGGTTTCTATAGGCGTTTCATCAAGAACTTCAGCATGATCACCTTGCCCTTGTCCAAGTTGCTTTAGAAAGATGTGGACTTCATTTTCGACCAGTCCTGTATGGAAGCTTTTTAGGAGCTAAAGAAGCGACTCACATCCACACTGATTCTCCAAGCACCGAACTAGGAGTATCCGTTCGAACTAATGTCTAACGCATCCTACTTTGCATTAGGAGCTGTCCTAGGCCAAAGATTCGGCAAGCAGCCGCATGTCATTGTGTATACGTCTCGAACCATGGATCCGACCAGATCAACTACACCACAACTGAAAAGGAGCTGTTGGCAATTGTTTTTGCCTTAGACAAATTTTATTTGTATTTTCTTGGCTCCAAAATCATAATTTTCTCTGACCATGCAGCATTGAAGTTTCTATTGAAGAAGCCAGATGCGAAGTTGAGATTGATTTGGTGGATGCTTCTCCTTCAAGAATTTGACTTGCAGATCAGAGACAAGAAAGGTGCGGAGAATACAATAGCAGATCATCTGAGCCAACTTGAGAGAGGAGTCAATCTACTATCGATCCGAGATGAGTTCCCTGGCGAACATATATTGTAGTTGGAAAATGTAAAACCATGGTATATAAATATCTGTAATTTCCTCGTAGCTTCTACATTTCCACAGGGAGCATCTAAAGCTTACAAAGAAAAACTTGCAAGTGATGCCAAATACTACATATAGGATGATCCTTATCTTTGGAGACTCTACAATGACCAAGTAATTTGTAGGTGCATTCTGGATCCCGAGATCTAGTCGTTCCTCCATTTTTGTTATTCAAAATTAGGAGGCAGCCATTAGGGATTGAGTCAGACGGCCTAGAAAGTCCTAGACTGTGGGTTCTATTGGCCCATCATATTCTGAGACGCTTATGAATTTGTCTCAGCCTGCGAACAATGTCAAAGAGCAAGAATGGAAATCAATAGAAGGCATGAAATGCCCCAACAGCCGATTCTATTTCGTAAAGTTCTTGACATGTGGGGTATTGATTTCATGGGGCCATTCCCCATCTCCTATGAAAACTCTTACATTCTACTTGTCGTTGACTATGTATCGAGATGGGTAGAGGCTAAAGCCACCAAAACTAACAATGCTAAAGTTGTTGTGGATTTTGTAAAATCCAATATTTTTTGCAGGTTTGGTGTGTCAAGAGCGCTAATGAGTGACAAAGGCAATCACTTGTGCAACCGCACAATGGCCACCCTACTCGAGAAATATGGGGTAGTGCACAGAGTTGCCACTACATATCATCCCCAAACCAACAGTCAAGTTGAATTATTTAATAGGGAAATTAAGAAACTATTGAAAAATGGTGAATCCTACTTGGAACAATTGGAGACGACTCCTAGAGGATGCTATATGGGCCCACAAGATAGCATAACGAACCCCCTTGGGAATGTCTCCGAAAGAGCTTGTCACTTGTCGGTTGAGATAGAACATCAAGCTTACTAGACAATCAAGAAGTGCAACATGGCCTATGACCAAGTCGGCAACGAAAGGAAACTTCAGTTATAGGAACTGGAGGAGTTGCGCTTGGAAGCTTGCAAGAACTCCTGGATCTACAAGAAAAAGGTAAAACAATTTCTTGACAATAGGATCTTGAGGAAAGAGTTTAAAGTCGGCCAAAAGGTACTTTTGTTTAATTCCCGATTAAAGCTCATAGTTGGTAAGCTTCGTTATTAATGTTTTCCCCTATGGTGTAGTAGAATTAAGAGACGAAGCCAACAACAGAAATTTCAAGGTTAATGGGCACTAGATAAAGTCTTATTATGAAGGTTCGACTCTGATAGTGGGCGAGGTGGAAAACATCTCATTGATGGAATCGGCCATCCCGGAAGAAACACTCTGAAGAAATTTCTACAACCCCTTATGTGCATATGCATTGAGGTCAATTTATCATTTAAGTGTGTGTGTGTGGGGGGGGGGTGTAGTGTAGTTGGGAGTAGTGTTTTTGTTTTGCTGATTTACTTATTCCTATTCATATGTGTTGTATTTTCAGTTCTAATCCGACTCCCTACTCCAAGCGTGTGTTAGTTTTACCGAGTTCATGCCGACTCTGTTTTCGTGTCATGCCAGATCTGTGCTAGACGTGTGTGTTGTTTTTGTTTTTACTTTTTCATTTTTCTATTTTCATTTTTGTTTTCTGTTCTTTCTATTTTTCTATTTTTCCTATTATTCGTTTTAGTTTTTCTATTTCTTTGTTTTTCTGTTTTCTGATTGTTGAGAAAAAGCTTTGAAAATTTTAAATGGAGTTCTTTAGGATGAATAAAACATGAAGAGGTAATGCATAATCTTGGATAAGAGATTTTTCAACTTGACATGGAAGGAAATTTTTGCATCCTTAGGCAACGAGTGACTGAAAAATTAAAGTTGAAACCATTAGTGATAGAGCAATTAAACCATGTGAGAAGTTGAGCCTTGTATATAACAATGGCTTTCATCTTGCCATTCTTTCTTGTGTGATTTTGCATCTATGTTGATAGATTACTCTAGGTTTTACCTTGACTCTCTTTTATACTTCTTGTCTCACGTGCATTAATGATATGATCTAGGCCTTCTTTCTTACAAGCTACTAACTAAATAAGACTTACCTTGCAATGAACCCCTTGTTTACCCTATTTGAGGATATAAAACCATTTTTTGATATGGTATCTCATTACAAGCCCAAAAGTCGAAAAACCATGATCCACCTCAACCTTGGGGGTCAAAGGAGCTTTGTAATTATTTTGAGAGAAGGTTCCGAATAAGTGTGGGGGTGATACTCCAAGACATTGCAAGTTAGAGGTACTTTGAAGTAGCTGTACCAAGTGATGCTTGTATTTAAGAAAAATTGTTGGTGAAAAGGAAAGAAAAGGGTGTGAAAAGAAAATGGTGGATGAAAAAGAAAAAGGTGGCAAAAGCAAAGAGGTTGCAAGAAAAATGCAACCCAAGGCCGCAAAAGTCCAAAAGGAAAGTACAAAAGTAAGGAAGAAAAATACAAAGGAAAAAGTAGAGCATTGGAAGAATATTTAAAATAAAAGACTTGTAGTATCTTGGAGTTAGTCTCCATACTTATAAGATTTATTCCCCATTTCTCCTCTCTCCCCTTTTGTTATTAAAACTTACTTTACTTTTCTTATATCCTACCTTGACCCTAGCCACGTTAAAACCCTAACAAAAGTCCTATTGATCACTAGTGCATGTGTGCTCAAGTTGTAAAAATTGAGAGGCTAGTCAAAACTTGGTAATGCTAGTAACATAGGGTGCTTGATTGTAAACATAACCCTAAACACTTGAGAGAATGAGAGCATATACCTTGTGAGGGCTCTATCATTTTTTATCGTGCTTTAAATTTTTGATGATTGCTTATTCAATTTGGATGTTGAGAATATAACTTTCATAGATTGTTTGGATGTCTGATAAGCTCGTTTTAGTCGTCTCAACGCGCACCAAATAACTAAAGCTAACTATAGTATAGTCAACCCTAGGTCGATTATTCTCAAGAACACTGTGTGTTTGAATTATGAATTAATGCAAAGTAAAATAAAGCAGAACCTAAGTTGCGAGTATTGACTATCTCGGCACTAACCGAGTTGCTCTCGGTAGGGATAGGTCCGATATGGTCTTTGTAGAGACTTATCCAACTCGTCTCGGCTGAGTGCGAATATATGCAACAAAGTCGGACTAACTCTGTTTTAGACCGAAAAGCAAGAAACATGGGATTGGATGCAAGTAGCATAAAGACAGAAAGTAAAATACGAATGTAAATGCAACTATACTAAACTACTCCTAGTGCTACTTCTACTATTGTGTTCATGTTCGGTCCCAATAATCAACGTCCTTCTAGTCCAGTCACTCTAGTCTATCGTCCATATCAGCCTTCGATATTATTATGACGATCGCCAAACATTCGTCCATTGCCATACCGAGGATTTACACAATCGCTACCTCATCAGTTGGTAGGGATTAACTTCAAGCTGATTTCAGGTTCTCAATTAGATTCTCTAGTTGATTACTTACTGTATTAGTTAAACCAGTTCCAATCGGCTTAGCTTAACATTGTTCACTTTTTAAATGCAATCGCGATTTAAATCATGAATTAAAGGAGAGGAATGCAACAAAGATTTGAAATAAGAAAACACTTATATTATTGGAAACGAAATAAACCACAGGGTCTGGATTCGGTGGTTCCATCTCCCATGACGATCGCCATGGTCAACAGCGGTGGTTCACCTTTGTTAGCTAGGACGTTGAGGATCAAGTCCACTGGAATGCGTTGGTGATTGATGATGGGTGCTTTTCTAGTCGTTTTGAACACTTATCAAATAACTAAAGCTAACTATAGTATAGCTAACCCTAGGTCATTCTTCTCAAGGACACAGTGTGCTTAGTTGTGATTTAGTGTGAAGTAAAATGCTATCGAATCTAAGCAGTAAAGTTTTGACTGACTTACCGACTCGGCAGAGACAGAGCCGAGATGATCTCGGTAGAGACAATCTGGCTGGCTCTCGACTGAGTGCAGACAGGCGCTACAGAGATGGACTATCTCTGTCTCAGACTTAGAAAGCAGTAAATTGGGGGATTGGAGTGCAAGTAAAGCAGAAAGTAAACTAAGACTAAGAATACAGTAAACATATATTACTGTTACTAGTTATCTATTATTATTATAATTGTGTTCATATTCAATTCCATTAATCCAAGTTCAATCCAGGTTCCACACTTCAGTTCTCAATCCATATCAGCCTCCAAGGTTCTTATGGCAATCGCCAAAGGTTCGTCCATTGCCATACCGAGGATTTATGCAATCGCTACCTGATCAGTTTGCAGGGATTAAGTTCAGAGCTGATTTTAGGTTCTCAGTTAACAATCGCCAAATGATTACCAACTATATTAGTCAAACCAGTTCCAATCGGCTTAGCTTAACATTGTTCATAATTTAATTGCAATCACGGATTAAATCATGAATTAAAGTAGAGGAAGAGAATGGAGACAAGAGTTGCAGAATGAAATTGATTAACAGAAATGGAACACAAATACAGTGGTTCTGAATTCAGATGAATCCATCTTCCACGACGATCGCCATGGTTGATGGTCGTGGTTCACCTCCGTTAGGCTGAACGCTGAGGATCAGCTCCACCAGAGTGCGTCAGTAGTCTGATCGGTCCCCTCCGGTAGACTTCGGCTTCCCAGTCTCAGACCTGCGCTTCCTCAATCGAGAGAAAAGCCAATGAGCACCGTGCACCACCGTGAAAAATGGAAAGATGAGAGCGAGGAAATGGAGTAAATGAAGTGTATTAAGAGTGAATTCAAAGACAAAACCTGTAAAAAGTGCACAGCTCCTCCTATATATACACGAGCTATGACATGCTAATCCTAATGAATCCTAACAGAATTACACTATGAAGATCCTTTTCTACCCCTATGCAGATCTTCTAACGTGACATGGCAGATTTCCTAGGAGTGACATGGCAGTTGAGCTGACGCTGAGATGGCCTCCGAGCTAGGTAGCCGATGTGGTCAATACAATTGGGCCTCTCTATTGGGCTATTGGGCTTGCAAAGCATGGGTTTCCGAGACGACTCTGGTCCGGCCGAGATGGAGTCAGACTGGCCAGGATGACTTCATCTCGGCTGAGACTCCTTTTGTTGACCCTGGTCAACTCAGCTTGACCTGCAGAAGAAAGAGTGACACTTTTATTAGCTAAGAAATCTGAATTAACACAGATTTGTATTTTCTCTGTATTCAAGCCCATAGAATGAATCTTAGCTAATAATCCATTCTTAAGCACAGAATAGTCTTGCAAACCTCCTTCTTAGGTGTCTAAAAGATGTATAAATTGTGACTCATCAGTGATCCAATCGGTCCCCTCCAGCAACCTTCGGCGTCTCAATTCCTAACCTGCACTCCTTTTATTGAGAGAAGCGCCAATGACAGCACCGTGCACCACCGTGAATGGAAGAAGTGTGAACGAGAGAAATTGGGAATTAATGCGAGTGGAAGATTATGAATGCCAAAGATCCTGATTTGTTCATAGTTGTGCCTATATATACAGGGCACAAAAGTTAACGTCCCTAATAGAATTACAAAGTGAAATCCAAATTCTACCCTTGTTATGGCTTGCGCTGCAAGCTACTTCCAGGGTGATGTGGCTTGCTGAGTTGGAGCCGAGGTGGCCTCTAAGTGGATGGCTGACGTGGAATGTGCCACTGGGCTTCACTTTGTTTACTGGGCCAAGTCTTGGCCTAGGTCTCCTTTGGATGGGCTGAGAGTCTTGCTGGACCTACAATGAAAGAATAGTTAGCTAATGCCTTTGATTTAACATGAAACTTTGTTTCCTCTGTTTTTCGGTTCCTAATCTGCATCTTAGCTAATAGTCATCTTTTAAGTACATGAGTTACTTATTGACACTCTTCCTAGGTCCACCTACGATGTTTGATTTATGACTCATCAAACCCCCACACTTAGCCTTTTGCACTCTTAGGCAAAATAAAATGTTTTATGCAAGGGAGGTTTTGGGTTGATGGAGAGAAATTCTTTCGTTGATTTCCTCATTTGATTGGACAAAGTCAGCTTCTCTTCATCCCGACTCAAGATGTTTTCATGCTGTCAAAGAGCTACTCCCTTCGGGCCTAAGACGCCTTCATGACCTACAAACGGGAGGAAGTAACCAAGAGTGATAGACCTTTTCGGCTTGTAGCGAGGTTAAGGTCACGGGTAGGATAGAATGCAGGAAAACTAGCTTCAGGACCCATGGGGAGGAGAGGAGCAATGGGGAGTGAGTCTTATCAGCATGAGGACAGTCTCGGTTGTTGTGGTCTCCTTCCATCTTTATTTGCTCGCTTTTCCTTTTTATTCCTTTCTTTTTCTTTATTATATTCATGCAGCTTGTTGTTTTTGTTTGACTCAACTTAGATTTCTCAACTGCTTACTTCTTACTATATATACTTTTTCTTTTTCTTCCTTTCAGTTGATTCCTTTCTTTTTCTTTTCTTCCGAGCCTTCAGATACTTCTGACTAGATTCTGCTTCCTAGACCTCCCCCACACTTGATTCTGACTCACTCCTAAGACAGTTCCAAGGTTCCTCTACTCCCAGAGGGTGAGGTGAAATCATGGTTTTTCTGGCCTTGGCTTGTAATGAGCCGTAAGAAAGAATGGTCAAATTAGGCCCAAGGGGGTGAACAAGGGACAAAATTCTTTTTCAGGTAGGCTTTACTTGGCTCGGGATGTATAAGAAATATAGCTTAGATCATGTCATTCTTACATGTGAAAATAGTTGTATCTAGAGAGTTAAGGCAAAATGCAGAATACACCATTAACATGCATGCAAAATCCTTAAGAAGAAGGAAGATGGCAAGAATGTAAGCCATCACTATTGCAAGGCTCAAATTCTCACGGGTTATTTTTGCTCCTTCACTCTGGAGGTTTCTTCTTCCCATTTTTCAATTACTTGGCGCTTAGGACACAAGGGTTTGGTTCCCTTTAGGTAGGGATCATCTCTTTCCAGAATTGAAGTGATTGCTTCTACTATTCCATCAAACTTCCAAATTCAATTAGGAATTTTTCTCTTCTTCTGGCAGCCACTTTTGTGACTCTGCTGGGGTAGCTACTTATTGAAATAAAAGACTTGTAAACAAAAAATTTGAATAATAGGGAAATTAAAGAAAAGTATAAGTAAATAAAAAGAGAATCAGAGCCAGATAGAAATGACAGCTTGTTCCGTGGTCTCAGATGGCCATCCCCCCCACACTTGAATCCAGCATTATCCTCAATGCATGGTGTAGATTAAGAGGGGTTTAGCCAAGTAGGCTTAGGCTGTGCCATCTGGTGGAGCTGGTTCCACCAATAAAATGATCTCCATGTCATTTATGGTTGGCGCTAGACCTTCATGGAATGGCTTGATTTGGTGCCCGTTGACCTGGAAGGTGCTGTTGGTATGCTCGTCCTTTAACTATACTACACCATGGGGAAATATGTTAGTGATAACAAAAGGTCCATCCCATCTGGAGCGAAGTTTACCTGCTATGAGTTTCAATCTTGAGTTGAATAGCATCATTTTTTGGCCGATAGAGAAGTCTTTCCTCAAGATCTTCTGGTCATGAAATTTCTTGACTTTTTGCTTGTCGATCCTGGAATTCTCATAGGCTTCCAAGCAGAGTTCGCCAAGTTCTTGGAGTTTGAACTTCCTCTGTTCTCCCGCTTGGTCATAGGTCATATTACATTGCTTGACAACCTAGTAAGCCTTGTGTTCTACCTCCACAAGAAGGTAGAAGGTTTTACCTAAAACGATCCGGTAGGGAGACATCCCTAGCGGTGTTTGGTATGCAGTTCTATGTGCCCATAGAGCATCCTCGAGGAGTCGGCTCCAGTCCTTCCTACTGGGATTTATCATCTTTTGTAGTGCTTGCTTAATTTCCTTGTTGAAAACCTCAACTTGGTCGTTTGTTTGGGGATGATATGCTATAGCAATCCTATGTGCCACCCTATATTTTTGAAGTAGGGAGGCCATGGCTTTATTACAAAAGTGACTTCCTTGGTCATTGATGAGCACTTTCGGCACACCAAACCTATAGAAAATATTGGACTTTCGAAAGTCCACTACTACATTAGCATTATTGGTTCTGGTGACAATGGCCTCTACCCATCTTGATACATAGTCAACGGCCAGCAAAATATATGAGTAGCCATTGGAGAGTCAGAATGGCTCCATGAAGTCTATTCCCCAAACATCAAAACTTCGCAGAACATAATCGGTTGCTGGGGCATTTCAAGCCTTCGATTTAGAGCCATTCTTGCATTTTGGCATCTGTCACAAGTGGAGACGAAATGATGAGCGTCTCTAAAAATAGTAGGCCAGTAAAGACCACAATCTAGCACTTTCCTAGCAATCCGAGTCGATCCATAGTGGTCGCCTCCAGGTGCCGAGTGGTAGAATTGGAGGACCGAATTGGTCTCGGTTTCAGGAATGCACTAGCGGATGACTTTGTTGTTGTACAGTCTCGAAAGGTAAGGGTCATCCCAAATGTAATACTTGGCATCGCTCTGGAGTTTCTCCTTGTATCGCCGAGATGCCTCCGGTGGGAACTGAGATGTTGCCATGTAATTACAGATGTCGGCAAACCATGGTGTAGCCGATTTGATGTGCAAAAGTTGCTCATTGGGGAATTTGTCTCAAATAGGCTTTAGTTCGCTTTCTTTTTCAATCCTACTTAAGTGGTCTACCACGGAGTTCTCAACACCCTTTTTATCTCTGATCTCTAAGTCAAACTCTTGGAGAAGAAGCATCCACCTGATTAGTGTCAATTTGGTGTCGGGATTTTCAACAAGTATCTCAAAGCGGCATGGTTAGAGAACACAATTATCTTCAAACCGAGAAGGTAGGAGCGAAATTTGTCTAAGGCAAACACGATTGCCAACAATTCCTTCTCCGTTGTTGTATAATTCTACTGGGCCGAGTCCATGGTTCTGGATGCATAGGAAATTATGTGCATTGGTTGGCCGACTCCAGCTCTTTGGCCGAGGACAACTCCTAATGCCAAATTGGATGCATCACACATCAGTATAAATGGAAGGTCCCAGTTTGGCGCTTGTAGGATAGGAGCGGATGTGAGTCTATCCTTCAGCTCCTGAAATTAAATTCCACATCCTTCTACAACAGCTTGGATAGTGGCAGGGCAAGCTTGCTGAAGTTCTTGATGAATCTTCTATAGAAACCTGCATGTCCAAGAAAAGAGAAAACTTCCCGCACAAAAGTGGGGTTAGGAAGGGAGGTTATGATGTCAATCTTTGATTTATCTACCTCAATGGCTCTGTTGGAGACCAGATCTCCCAACACAATTCCCTTAGTCACCATGAAATGACATTTTTCAAAATTGAGCATGAGGTTTGTGTCAATACATCTCTTCAACACCTTGGATAGGTTACTCAGGCATGCTTCAAATGAATCTGCATACATCGTGAAGTCATCCATGAACACCTCCATGTAGTCCTGTAGCAAATCCGAGAAAATACTTGTCATGCAACGTTGGAATGTGCTCGGTGCGTTGCATAGGCCAAATGGCATGCGTGTGTACGCAAAGGTACCAAATGAGCAAGTGAAGGTTATTTTGTGCTAGTCTTTAGGTGCAATATGGATTTGCATGTAGCCTGAAAATCCATCCAGAAAACAATAATGGGATTTCCCTCATAACTTTTCCAGGACTTCATCGATGAAAGGCAAGGAGAAGTGATCCTTGCTAGTTGCCTAGTTTAATCTTCTATAATCTATGCAGACTCGCCAGCTATTCTGAATCCTAGTCGGTACCAATTCGTCGTGTTGATTCTTTACGACGGTCATTCCAGACTTCTTCGGTACCACTTGCACAAGGATCACCCATTGGCTATCCGTGATGGGGTAGATGATCCCTACAGCAAGGAATTTGGTGACTTCCTTTTTAACCACGTCTAGGAGTGTCGGATTCAGTCTTCTTTGTTGTTGCCTTATGGTCTTGATTTCCTCCTCCATCAAGATTCTGTGCATGCAAATGAAGGGGTTCATGCCTAGAAGGTCCGAAAGTTTCCACCCAATTGCCTTTTTGTGTTGCCTCAGGACCTCTAGCAAGTTGTCTTCTTGCTCTTGATGGAGATTGTTGGCAATGATAACTGGGAGTTGTTGTTCCTTATCCAGGTAGGCATACTTCAAGTGACTCGGCAATGGTTTTAGTTCCATGGGTGGTGGTGGCAATGGGGATTTTTCAGTTAAGGGTTTCAGATCCGTCTGGCCGACTTGATTTCGACTCGGCACCAGATGTGCCGACATGATTTCGACTTTTGGCTGTTTCGGCCGACTCGACTTGGTGGCTTCAATTCTTGTCAGATTGGAGTTGGTGTCGGTTTCTTGTGCAACTTCAGAGTCGGATCTGGATGGAGCATTGATTTCCACTCCAACTTGAGTCTAGTCTTCATTAGCCGAGATGGTCTTTGTGTCAGCCGAGTCGACTTTAGTCTTTTTCTGGTCTCAGCCTTTAGTGGCGATTCGTCTTTGGTGTCGACTTTGTCTCTAGGGGGCTTGGTCGAGTTGACCGTTGTCTCTATATTGACTTGGCCTTCATTAACCGACTTGATTTCGGCTGTGAATATGGTTTCCAACTGTGCAGGGGAAGGCTTTTTAGTCTCAACAGCCCGTACTTCTGCATTATATGTACACTCTAGGCTCTTCAAGTAGTAGACTTGGTCTAGTAGTTCTGTTAGCTCT
This sequence comes from Mucuna pruriens, assembly GCA_025330945.1. Taxonomy (NCBI): domain Eukaryota; kingdom Viridiplantae; phylum Streptophyta; class Magnoliopsida; order Fabales; family Fabaceae; genus Mucuna; species Mucuna pruriens. Next base: position 408,340 of record JAENHJ010000106.1, read on the forward strand.
GCTTCAAATGCCAAGTGAGTAGTATCATCGTGGTTGTCCTTAGAGTTTGGGAGGTCTTGTACCTCGTCGTGGTTGGCCTCTAAGCAGCTGTAGTGCTTTCAGCAAAATCCCCTATGTCTTCATTGCAGCTATCTAGCTGGAGGTATTCTTCCACCAGCTCATCTATTATGTCTATGCCAAAGAGAGAGAGTTCTTCAGTAGGGTGCTTCATAGCTTCAAAGATGTTGAATTGCACGAGGGTGTCACCGAATTCCATTGAGAGCATCCCGGCATGCACATCAATCTTCGTCCTTGCTATCATTAGGAAGGGTCTCCCCAGAATTAAGGTTGATCCCTTCCCTGATGTTTCATTGATGATGCGCGTTTTTACAGTCGTTTTACGCGCTTATCAAATAACTAAAGCTAACTATAGTATAGCTAACCCTAGGTCATTCTTCTCAAGGACACAGTGTGTTCAGTTGTGAATTGGTGTAAAGTGAAGTGGAGTAGAATCTGAGATGTAAAGTACTGACTCCCCTCGGCACTAGCCGAGTAGCTCTCGGCAGAGACTGAGCTGAGATGATCCTGGTAGTGACAATCCGGCTTGGTCTCGGCTGAGTGCAGATAGACGCTATAGAGATGGACTATCTCTATCTTAGACTTAGAAAGCAGTAAACTGGGGGTTGGAGTGCAAGTAAAGCAGAAAGTAAACTAAGACTATGAATGCAGTAAACATATACTACTGTTACTAGTTATCTATTATTATTATTATTTAACTGTGGTCATATTCAGTCCCATTAACCCAAGTTCAGTCCAGGCTCCACACTCTAGTTCTCAATCCATATCAGCCTTGGGAAGTCTTATGGCAATCGCCAAAGGTTCGTCCATTGCCATACCGAGGATTTATGCAATCGCTACCTCATCAGTTGGCAAGGATTAAGTTCAGAGCTGATTTTAGGTTCTCAGTTAACAATTGCCAATTGATTACCTACTAAATTAGTCAAACCAGTTCCAATCAGCTTAGCTTAACATTGTTCACAATTTAATTGCAATCATAGATCAAATCATCAATTAAAGTAGAGGAAGAGAATGGAGACAAGAGAGAGCACCGTGCACCACCGTGAAACAGAGAGAGCGAGAGCGAGAGCGAGAGCGAGAAAAATGGGTACAATGAGTATGGAATTAGAGTGAATTCAAAGACAGAACAAAAAGTGCACAGCTACTCCTATATATACACGAGTTGAGCAGCTAGATGCTAACAAAATATCCTAACGAATCCTAACAGAATTACACTGTGAATGTCCTATTCTACCCCTGTGAAGATCTTCCCAAATGACGTGGCAGATTCTTCAAGAGTGACATGGTGGCTGAGATGGCGCCGAGGTGGCCTCTAAGCTGGATAGCTGACCTGGTCAAGCATAATTGGGCCGCTCTTTATTGGGTTGCTGGACTGCAAAGCATGGGTTGCTGAGACGACTCTGGTCCTGCCGAGATGGAGTCGGACTGGCCAGGATGACTTCATCTCGGCTGAGACTCCTTTTGTTGACCCTGGTCAACTCAGCTTGACTTGCAGAAGAAGGAGTGACACTTTTATTAGCTAAGAAGTCTGAATTAACACAGATTTGTATTTTCTCTATATTCAAACCCATAGAATGAATCTTAGCTAACAATCCATTCTTAAGCACAGAATAGTCTTGCAAACCCATTGATCTTACTTATTGTCCAAGACTAATTCGGTCCTCTGATTCCAAATTGCTGTGTTGCAAGCCATATTGGATATCAGGTGCCTTGCTGCTGCTGGTGTTTTGTCCATCAAAGCTCCTCCACTGGCAGCATCGATCATGCTTCTATCCATTATGGATAATCCCTCATAGAAGTATTGGATCAGCAGTTGTTCACTGATCTGATGGTGTGGGAAGGTGGCGCAGATTTTATTATATCGCTCCCAGTATTCATGCAAAGTTTCTCCTACATGTTGCCTGATCCCACATATTTCCTTTCTGATGGTCACAGTCCTGGATGCTGGAAATAACTTTTCCAGGAAGGTACATTTCATATCTCCCCAGGTGTTGAAGAGTGTTGGTTGAAGATACAGCCAGTCCTTTGTTGCTCCATCAAGGGAGAATGGGAACGCCTTCATTTTGATGTAATCTTCTGGTATCCCCTGTGGCCTCATTGTGGAACAAACTACATGGAATTCTTTGAGGTGCTTATGGGGGTCTTCTCCTGCAAGACCATGAAATTTAGGCAACAAATGTATCAAACCAGACTTTAACTCATATTGTGAGCCGGCTCCAATTGTGGGTATTGAATACACCACGGTTGGTACACCATATCTAGAGTGGCTAGCTCCTACAAGGTCCTGTCATTAATTTCCATTGTAAAAATATTAGATCTAGAAACAAGTACGTTAGCAGGAAGCAAGGTAGAATCACGGGCAGAATCAAAATTACTACTAGTATTTACTATAGTATGTTTGTTTTTTCTTATTTTATGTAAAGTTATTTCTATCTTTGGGTCAAAAGCATACAAGGGATCAGTACTACTCCTAGTCATGCATTATGCAAGTCATGTAAAAATGATCAACGATTCTAGACAGCGACTACAGATAACGGTTAATTCTAATGAGAAAGTAAGAATGAAATTCTAATGAGAAAGTAAGAATGAAATTCTAATGAGAAAGTAAGAATGAAATGCGGAGATGGATGCAAAGTAGAGTATTAATAATACGTAATGCATAATTGAATATAATGCAGAAACGATTTTTTTTAATAGTGAATTCACGTAAAATTTCTACTTAACATATTTTCACCATGCGTTATTATTATTAGATCCGAGATGTAGAAACAAGTACAGACACAATTTAAAACTCAACAGACTTTATGAACAAGACTCTACAGACTCGGGGTTCTGTTCAATCTACTTGGCACATGAAAACACAAAAGAACTTGTGTCCCTGGCAATTGGGCCAATTTGATAAGCTCGTTTTAGTCGTCTCAATGCGCATCAAATAACTAAAGCTAACTATAGTATAGTCAACCCTAGGTTGATTTTTCTCAAGGACACAATGTGCTCGAATTGTGAATTAATGCGAAGTAAAATAAAGTAGAACCTAAGTTGCGAGTATTGATTGTCTCGGCAGGGACAGGTCCGATATGGTCTCAACAGAGACTTATCCGACTCGTCTCAGCTGAGTGCAGACAGACGCAACAGAGTCGGACTAACTCTGTTTTAGACCGAACAACAAGAGATAAGGGGAATTGGATGCAAGTGGAATAAAGACAAAAAGTAAACTACGAATGTAAATGCAACTACACTAAACTACTCCTAGTGCTACTTCTACTACTATGTTTATGTTCAGTCCCAATAATCAACGTCCTTCTGGTCTAGTCACTCTAGTCCACTGTCCATATCAGCCTTCAATATTCTTATGACAATCGCAAAACATCCGTCCATTGTCATACCAAGGATTTACACAATTTCTACCTCATCAGTTGGCACGAATTAAGTTCAAGCTGATTTCAGGTTCTCAATTAGATTCTCTAGTTGATTACTTACTGTATTAGTTAAACTAGTTCCAATCGGGTTAGCTTAACATTGTTCACTTTCTAAATGTAATCGCGCTTTAAATCGTGAATTAAAGGGGAGGAATGCAACAGAGATTAGAAATCAGAAAACACTTATATTATTGGAAACGAAATACAACCATAGGGTCTGGATTCAGTGGTTTCATCTCCCATGACGATCGCCATGGTCGATGACGGTGATTCACCTTCGTTAGCTAGGATGTTGAGGATCAAGTCCACCGGAGTGCATTGGTGATCCAATCGGTTCCCTCCAGCAACCTTCAGCATCTCAGTTCCTAACCTACACTCCTTCGATTGAGAGAAGTGCCAATGACAGCACCGTGCACCATCGTGAATGGAAGAAACGAGAGCGAGAGAAATTGGGAATTAATGCGAGTGGGAGATTATGAATGCCAAAGATGCTGATTTGTTCATAGTTGCACCTATATATACAGGGCACAAAAGCTAACGTCCCTAATAGAATTACAAAGTGAAATCCCTATTCTACCCTTGTTATGGCTTATGCTACAAGCTACTTCTAGGGTCATGTGGCTTGCTGAGTTGGAGCCGAGGTGGCCTCTGAGTGGATGGTTGATGTGGAATGTGCCATTGGGCTTCGCTTTGTTTATTGGACCGAGTCTCGGCCTAGGTCTCCTTTGGATGGGCTGAGAGTCTTGTTGGACCTACAATGAAAGAATAATTAGCTAGTGCCTTTGATTTAACACGAAATTGTGTTTCCTCTATTTTTCGGTTCCTAATCTACATCTTAGCTAACAGTCATCTTTTAAGTACATGAGTTACTTATTGACACTCTTCTTAGGTCCACCTACGGTGTATGATTTATAACTCATCAATGTCTTAACTCTTGGGTGAGTGTATACTTAGTCTGTTTATTAACTTAAATTCATTTAAAACTATCTTCTTCTCGCAATCAGTTGTTTTTTTTTTTATTTTTTCCATGATGATTTCTTCTCGATTTTGCCCATGAGTGCAAAAGTGTAAATGTGGGGGATCTGATAATTCATATTTTAGACACCCAATAAGGTCTTAAGTTAGGAAAAGTAGACTCTAATTTGTAGTTAAGAATCACGTATTAGCTAAGATTTATATTTCCAAGGTAAAAATGGAGAAAATACAAAACTACGCTAATGAGAGGATTTTAGCTAACAAAAAGAGTAACTCATTTTGCAGGTTAAAAGTTGAGTCCCAGATGAACTCAACCCAGTTGAGATCGAAGTCGTCCTGGCTAGATGAAGTCGTTTCAGCCAGACGAGTTCTTCTCCAAGTTGACTCCATCTTTGCATGTTGACTCCATCTCCAAATAGTCGAGTCCAATCCATGTTCCGACTTTGACTCTTGTGAGCCAACTCTAGAAGTTGAAGTCGTCCCATATATCCGGATTCATCCAAGCATCAAGACCGACTCCACTCTAACAATTTCGAGCATGTGGTCATTTAGGAGATAGTCAGTTAGTTCGTAAGTCTGTTATTTCAATTACTAGTTAATTAGTTAAGATAATTATTTCTATTAATTTAGTTAGTGTACAGTTAGATAGTTAGTTAGCCTAAACGTGTATACAAAGAGAAGTCTAGCTCGCTCATCGGTTAGCCAAACACACACAGCCCCTTCATATGCCTTCATACTTCATCATACACACCTACATTCTCACTTCATTCCTCAATGTTTCCACGATGCTTCAAATGTGTCCAGTCGAATGAGTGGTTGTAGGACTAGGGTCTGGGTAGCAACCGATTGTTAGAGAGGAATAATCAAGTATTTGGCACGCTTTGGTGGACTAACCCCTCTATACCTGGCCATTTCCAATGGAACATTGTAGCTTTTCCACGTTGTGGGAGGTTGAGTTCACATTTCCATGTATCCACACCTCATGTATCGTTCCAATGGTTATTAAATGAAATGGGTTTGCATTACCTTACTATTATGTTTGTGATTCCTGTCTGTTTCTCTGTTCTTGCTTGTGTCACAATCGTGCATGGTAGGAATAGATCACGTTAGGTTAGGGGCTGATCGGAACCAATCTAGCAACATTATAGGTAATCGATAGAAAACCTACATCAACCACGGGTGTAATCCATGCTAACTCGAGGCCCCGATCGTGTAAGCCCTTAGTCGACAACAAACGAATGTTAGGCGATCTTCTTAAGACATAGGTTGGTGTGGAATCTCTTGTATTAATAGGAATTGGAATCAGAACCATTTACTTGATAACTTTGAAATTGATATGATAAGTATATGTTTGTTCATTGTTTGTTATCTTTACTGCCGTAGCCAGTAGTTTACTTTCTACATTTACTTTGCAATTCCATAAAAACCCCCCTGCTTTTACTTTCACTTTTTGAGTTCACATTCTGCACTTCCGGTTTTGCATGTTCTTAGCCTTTTACACTAGGCATCACTAGAATAACGTGTCCTTGACAGATTCGACCTAGGTTGCCCCTATGCTAGCTAAAACACAGGTAATCTAGTTATTTTTGATAGTTGAATTGATGACTAAAAACAGCTTATCATGGTGGACTCAAATGTTAGAGGATGCAAGAAGGGGAGTTAAAGATCCTTGTGAGGATTAGGTCATTTTAAAGAGGTTTGTGAGAGAAAGATTTGTACTACCTTTTAACACTAAGGACTTGCACAATAAATTACAAAGGCTATACGAAGGTTCTATGAGTGTGGAATTGTTCCACAAAGAAACGGAAATGGACATAATGATGGCTCAAATTAAGGAGAGTGAAGATTATCCAATTTGAAGGTATGTATCTCCAGATATGGCCTGCACAAGATAGCAACATCATAATGAAAATTAAATCCAAAAATAAGCAAAGATTAGCAACTAAACCCAATTAATCCCATAACCCACGACTAAAAAAAGTGTCAATATTAACCATAAAATAATGTCGAATATGTCCAATATAAGTTACTATTAAGTGCATCAAAAATGCTCTATCAGCACCCTAGGTGAGTTAGTCCATCAAGCCACGAAGGTAGAGATTCAAATTAGGAGGAGGAGTGCATCTAGAAAGACCTATGTTGGTACTAGTGGTTAGAAGGGAAAAGAGAGGGAAGGAGATGGCTAGAAGGGACAAAAGCCCTAAGAAAGGGAGTGATTCCTCTTTAGGCCAAAAGGAAACAACCTCCACCCATACACCTATGGCTCTTGGGACTAGTAACATTAAGTGGTTCAAGTGCCTAGGCAAGGGGCACATACCTTTTCAATGCCCCAAGAGTGTGAGAGTTCACATTGAGAGTTGAGTTCTTTTAGTGAGGCCAAGAGCCTCAATGATGGTTCTCACTATGAGGGAGACTTACTTATAGTGAGAAGGTTGTTGAATAGCTATGTGGGAGAAGAGGCCGAGACAGAAAGAGAGAATGTTTTCCATTCTATGTGTTTTATCGTGGGTAATTTATACTCTATGATCATAGATTGAGGGAGTTGTGTGAATGTAGCTAGTAAGAAGCTTGTGAAGAAACTAGCTTTACCCACGTTTATGCACCCAAGGCCATGTAAGCTTCAATGGCTAAGTGAGAAGGAAGAGTTGCTTGTAGACAAGCAAGCCGAGGTGACCTTCAACCTAGGTAGATATGAGGATAAGGTGGTTTGAGATGTGGTTCCCGTGGAGGCCATACATCTCTTACAAGGAAAGCCATGGTAATATGACAAGAAGGTGATTCATGATGAAGTAATAATCATTTTGTTGTAGTGGCTTATCAAATAAAACTAGAGATAATTATAGCATAGTGCAACCCTATGTTGAATCTCTCAAGGACACAATGTGTTCAATTATGACTTAATGCAAAAATCAGAGTTTTATGCTAAATACTAAGTGTATGTAGAATGTCAACTCTGTCTCGGACTGAGACGACTTGGACTTGGTCTAAAAGTAGAAACAAGGGGGTTTGTATTGCTGGAAATATATAGTATGACAAGAAGTAAACTAAGTCTCGAAAATAAAGGTGAACTAAACTACAATAGTTATTGTATCAATACAAAGAGTCAACAAGCAATTGATTCTTGGTTCTTTGCTCCAGAATGTGATTCCAAATCAACCTAGATTTCCTACGACAATTGTCAAACATTCGTCCATTGCCAATCGAGGATTTACATAATCGCTACATCATCAGTTGGCAGGGAGTATGCACGTGGTTGATTTTAGGTTCTCTTATCGATTACCTAATTAAGTTGTTAGATCGGTTCTAATCGGCCTAACCTAATGTGATCCACTCTTACAAATGCACAATCGCGACATAGCAAGAAGTAGATTAATGAACAACATTCACAAACAAGAGATAGGGAAACACAAACCAATTGTTATTGCCGAAACAGAGTATTGATACAAGGTTATATGAATCTGTGGATTCCGCTTTCCATAACAATCACATTTGAAGAATGACAATGGTTCACCAGGGATGGCTAGAGCATTGAGGATTCAGTCCACCAGAGTGCACCATCTATACTAGGCGATCTCCTCAATAACCTTCGGCTTCCTAGACTCTAGACGTGTACCTCTTCGATCGACGAGACGCCATACTGAAACACCATGCACTACCAAGGGATGAAGCAAAAGCGTGATAAGTGTGAAATGTGTGTGATACGATGGGTTTTCTGAATTCAACAACGCTTTTCACGGGCACTTGTGCTCCTTTTTATACACGTGCTTGGTTCCTTAGTATGTATGCTTTTCCTAACTAACTCCTAACTAAATTACAAATTCCTGATTGACCTATCATTTCCCTAAATGATTACGTGGTACACGTTCTACTGCAGTGGCTTGGGCTCTGAAGCTAGGTTCGGCTGGGAAGGGACTTGTCTAGCCGAGAAGCTCCTTTTGGGCCAAGGCACTTCTTTTGGGCCGAGTTGCTCCTGGCTTTGTCCTGCAAAATGAATCCAATCTTTTATTAGATAAGATCCTCAATTTAGCACAAATTTATATTTTCCTTATTTCAAGTCCAATAATTTGAATCTTATCTAAGATATGATTCTTAGTTACCAAATAGTCTCAATAATACCCATCTTAAACCCTTGTGAGGTGTCTAAAATATGACTTATTAGACCCCACACTTAAACTTTTGCACTCTTAGACAATCAGAATTTGATCGTCAAGGAAATGAAAGAGAAAATTTATTGCGAGAAGCTGTAATGAATTTCTCAAGTTTGACAAAACAGATTAAGCATACATTCATCCCAAAATCAAGGTATTCAAACAATCTATGAAAGCTACCTTCTCTACATCCAAACCAAACAAGTAACTGTAAACATCAAAGAGTAACCAAAAAGTGATAGAGCTCTCTCAGGGCATATTCTCTCAATCCCTCAAGTGTTTGGGTTTGTATATACACTCAAACATCCCAGGTTAGCTAGCACTACCAAGTCTTGACTAGCCTCTCCTTCTATGCCTTTAAAAACACATGCAGTAATGATCAATAGGACTTGCTTCGGGCTTGTAACATGGCCAAGGGTAAGGTAGGATACAAGATGGTAAAGTGAGCTTTGGTAACGATAGGGAAGAGAGAAGCAATGGGAAATAAGTTTCTAAGCATGGAGACTATCCCCTCCGACACTGCAAGTCTTTCGGGAGTGTCTTTGCTTACTACTCTACTTTTCCCTTTGTATTTTCTCTTCCTTTTCTCACTTCTTATTTTGTAGCCTTATGTTACATTTTCTTTTGCAACCTTTTTGCTTATGCTGCCTTTTTTTTTCTTTGATTCATCCTGCATTTTCATTTTCACGCCCCCTCCTTTTCTTTTTATTAACCCTTTTTCACAACACTGCTCCTTTTCTAAACGTACCACTCCTACAATGTCTCCAAGTGTCACCCTCACACTTATGCGAGACCTTTTTCCAAAACAATTTCAAAACTCCTCTAACCCCTAAGGCTGAGGTTGATCATGGTTTTCTGGGTTTTGGGCTTGTAATGAGCTATTATATCAAAAAGAATGGTTATATAGGCTTAAGGAGGATGAACAAGGGATTCAATTTGTAAGGTAAGTCCATTTGGCTAGTAGCTTGTAAAGAAAAAATGGTCTAGATCATATCACTCATGCATATGAAACAAGGTGTATATAGAGAATCAAGGCAAAAGCTGAAGTAACTTAGCAACATGGATGCAAAAATAACATAAGAAAGAAGAGAATGGTAAGATGCAAAGCCAACATTATATACAAGGCTAAAAAATTCTCACACTGATAAATTGCTCTGTCACTGATGGTTTATCTTTTCAATTTTTAGTCACTTGCTGCCTAAAGATGCACAAATTTCACTCCTTGTCAAGTTGAAAAACCTTTTATCCAGGGTTATGCACTACCTCTTCTTGTTTCATTCATCCTAAAGAAATCCATTTAAACTTTGTAGAACACTTTTCTCACAATCGGAAAACAGAAAAGAAAATAATTAAAGAAACAAGGCAAAGTGAAAACAAATTTGAAAAACAAAAAAAAAAATAAAAAACAAAAATAGAAGAAAAACGAAATGAAACCAGAGTCGGCACAACCCCGGCAGAAATGGACTTGGAGTCAACCCAGACTCGGTAGAAATATCAGAAAGGTAGAAAATAATGAAAAACATAAAACAACTATTACTAAACATAACACCCTGCTACTGAACACCCCCCACAATTTAAATGATGCATTATCCTCAATGCAGAAAAAAACATATATGCACAAAGGGGAAATGGGTGAAATAAGAAAAACTTCTTTCTCATGGTGGAAAGAATGTGCAAAATCTGATATCTAGCATTTTTACTCTACTCCTGTTGGTAATAGCTTGGAGGAGCTTTCTCCTCATCCATCTTGATAAGTTCAATATGCTATCTTTCGGTAACTCCTATAACAAAAATCTTAACAATGAATGCTTGACCAAGTGGCCATAGAAGCTTTTCGGTTTCTTCAGATCTTGGAATAGTTCTTCCTACTGCTCAACTTGGAACTGATTGACCATGGTTACCAAAACATGTAATGGCAGCACCTCAAATGTCATTAGGGAATTCTCTGCTCCGCCCTCTACAATATCTGTATTGCTTATATCTCCTACACTCGGATTAGTAACATTGCTACTTTTTACACAAAGAGAACATTGAGTAATCCGGTATAGGTGCACTCACAATTAATAGAATTTGTAAAATCGAAATTTCCAGTTAATTCAGAGTTTTCAGACAATTCAGAATGTAATTTTATTGCTATAATATGGATGGCTCTGATGTTGATTTTATTGCTGGTGATGGGAGTGGAGAAAGTTTACTCATGGATTTCTGATTTGGCTACCGAGATTGGATTCAGCTTTCTGAGTGTAGAGTCGGCTATCCACGTGTCGTCTTAGTTGTCCAATAGTAGAGTCGGCTACCAAGCATACTCTCGGCATTTGTCTGGTTTTGTTAGTTTCAGCCACCCAAGCTGGTCGGCTTTTGCGTGGTTATAGACTCAACTACCACGAATAGACTCAGCTTTCATTTGCTTTTGGCCTTGGTCACTAAGAACGGACTCTACTTCTGTTGGTTGGCAGGCTCAGTCACTAGGAACAGATTTAGCCTCGTGCTTGTGGGTCTGGCTATAGGGAGCAAATACAGCTTCCACCTGGTTACAACTTCAGCTACCGGAGCCAGACTTGGTTGTCACTATTATCGGTTCAACAATAGCAAGATGCATTTCTGCATAAATGGAGCACTCCGTGCCTCTATAACACCTGCATTCAATGATGGCTAAACAAGAAAAAGAGAAATCAGACATAGCCTCCATGTTGGCAAGGTCAGAACTAGCATTCAAAGAGTCAGCAAGATCTGGTACATGAGCCAAAAAATTATTAACAGAGTCCGACAACTCAGTCCCATAATCTAAAACTTTAGTTATATTGGCACTATTAGAATTCTCAACCACATTCACCATGTTGGACTCGTTAGCCATAGAATCCGAACTTCCAATTGTTTCAACAAATTAAAATTGTTGACCACCGAATCAGAAACCTTAATTATATCGGCAAGATCCGGAACTTCAATCTTATCAGTAGGATCTAGACCTTTAACCATAGAGTTGGGGATCTCAGACACATTCACATGGTTTGACATATGAACCACAGAATCGGAACTTTTAGTCATATTAACACTATCCGACTTATCAACTATAAAATCAGCATCCACGACCCTATCAACAAGGTCAGCATCAACATATCTGGGATCAGCAATCTTAGCTTCAGCACACATGGCATCAGTAATGTGAGCATCAGCACCTACGAGATTAGCAATCTTGACCCTATCAATAAGGTCTAACATAAGCGTAATAGGATTGACAACCTCAACCCCCTTAGCCAGATCAGAGATAGTTTCTACACAATCAGAAACCACAGCCATCTCTACATAGTCAGAAACATCATCTACATAGTTGGCGATCTCGGCCATCTTAGTAGAGTCAGACACATCTACCACTGAGGCAGAAACTTTAGTCATCTCAATAGAGGCAAAAACATCGTCTCAATAAAGTTAGCAACAACACGCATGGAGTCAGCATAGTCTGGCACATCAGTTGTGACATCTGCATTAACATCTTTACTAATTTTACACAATTAGCATACTTCGTTACATTAGTACAGGTGTAATAACAATCAACAGTAGAACTCTCCAAATCTGGAATTTCAGAAAATCCATACTACATTGTTACTGATTGTTGTTTTGTGGCTCCTTGTGGACTAGGGATGGTTTGAGAAGTACTACGTCCAAATCTCTTGGAATGTAGATGATTTATGATGGAAATTAATTCTGCAATTTGTTTTTGCAAATCCTACAGATCTTGCAGTGTGACACACATATCCTCTTGGAATTCCATGTTGCTTATAGGCATCTGTTTAGTCCTATTTTCTAAGGAACTCTCCTTTTGTGGGAACTGCTTGTTGTTCATGGCCATCTGTTGTGATCTAAATGGAAGTGGTGGTTCTTGCAAAATGGGACAATCATTGGTTTGATGTTCTATAGAACCACAGATGCCACATCCATCTATGTTTCTTTGCAATCTTGGATTGTTAGTAGAAGCTATCCCATTCATTCCTTTAGATGTAGTAGATCCCCTAATGTCAAAATGTTGAATGTTACCTATAAAATTATGAAAATCAGGCAACACATGTGTTTGCTCATTGAAACCACTCGTATGACTAGGCTCGTTCCCATTCGAGACATCTCGGACACCATGGTTGATACATCATAGCATCAATGTGCAACTTATTCCCTCTTGCTCGAATAGCAAAATCCCTAGCGGAACCAGGATCAGAATTAACAAGATCAAAAGAATTACAATACTAATACCAGAATTATCAAGATTAGAAGAATTAGAGTAGGTACTAGTATCAGGATGCACAAGTGTTATTAACAAAATTAAAACCCAAAAAGAAAAAACAAAAAGATAACAAAATTAAAAAAATATATAAAAAGAGAAAGATAATGGAATTAAAACAGAAAGATAACGGTATTAAAACAGAAAAGAATAAGAATAATAACATAATCAAAAACAAAAAACAGAAAGATAATAGAATCAAAAACAGAAAAATAAATAAATAACAGATATAGAAAGAAAACGAAAACAGAAATAGAAAAATAGAAAGATAAAAAAAATAGAAACACAGAAAGGCAACAGAATAAAAAAATGAAAAAAATAACAAAACAATCGTAAACTGGTTAGAATGTTACTATAAAAGGAAGAAGTTTGATGCATAAAAAAATGAGCAAAATGTTAGTTAGTAGACAGACTCAATGACAGACTCACACATTCAATTAGTACCTATAGACTCAGCACCTAACAGCTTGGTATTTATGGACACGGACTCAGACGCGGTTATGTCAAGGACTCGGTTATGTTAGACTGACTCAATATACCACAAAAACAAACAAGGCGTTCTACTAACTTGGGATTCGACATAAACTCAGACTTGGCACACAAAGACACAAAGGAACTTGTGTCCCTGACAACAACACTAATTTGATAATCATTTTGTCGTAATGGCTTATCAAATAAAACTAGAGCTAACTATAGCATAGCACAACCCTAGGTCGAATCTCTCAAGGACACAATGTGTTCAGTTATGAGTTAATGCGAAAATCAGAGTTTTATGCAAAATACTAAATGTATGTAGAATGCCGACTCTGTCTCAGACTGAGACAACTCAAACTCAATCTAGAAGCAGAAACAGGGGGGTTTGTATTCTTGGAAATATAGAGTATGAAAGGAAGTAAACTAAGTCTCAAAAATAAAGGTGAACTAAAATACAATAGTTATTAGAAGAATGAGTTGCAAGGAGTTAGTGACCATATCATTTGACTCAAAGTATTGAATTATCTTTCTTTCCCTTTTTGCAGATTTTCTCAAGAGGCAAGATTTTGACCTCTATCCCTTGATTCAAAGGGCGGCCAACTCCCCAGGTCAAGGTGTTGCCACTGCCAAGGCCAAACCACTTGTTACTCTGAAGGTGGTGGTAGCGACCAAGAAGACAATTGCTAGTGCTACCAACTCCATTGCTCAAAAAAAGGAAACTATTGGAAAAAAGTAAACAGTGAAGAAGGCTTCAGTCACTAGGGTCATTGCTTCAACAGACTCCATTCCTATGGTGAAGAACTTGCTTGCCCCCAACACTATCGTGGCAAAGAGGAAGGCTATGGAACTAACTGGGGTGGAGGTTGCCAAGAAGGGGAAAGTAGCCACCGTTGATCTTAATAAGGTTGCTCTTTCTTCCATTGCTGGATTTGACAGTCTCGTTGTTGTTACTCCTGCCGAGACTGCTTCAACACTCTCTCTCCCATTTTCAAAAAAAGTTGGCGTGTTTTTAGCTCCTCCCAATTTTGACTCCTATTGGGGGATCTTACTGAATTTGCAAAGCGCACTTCCTGCTAATTTTTTAAAGCAATTTGATTGCAATCTTCTCACTTCGGTAGGTTGCAAAAGTTCTATGGATATGGTAACAACTTACCACCTCCGTTCCATGGCTGCCATCGAGATGTGGAAGGAGACCCTTTACAAGGCTAAGCAAGTGGTGTTGGAGGAGGCCAATAAATGGCAGGATTTGGTGGACGCTCTCAAGGAGCTTGAAGAGTCAAAGGCTGAAGTCAGAAGGCTAAAAGCTGACTTGGAGTCTTCAAGGTCTGAGGCTATTCAAGCCAAAGTTGAGGTGGAGAAGTTGAAGATTACTTTAGAGTTTTCAAATTCTGAAACTACTGAAGCCAAGGTTGAGGTGCTCTCACTTGGAGCAAAAGTAGCTGAGCTAAGTGTTGCGAAGGCAGAGGTGAAAAAGGAGCTTGATACTACTCATTCACAAATTGTTGAGTTAGAAATGGCTCAGAAATTTGATGAAGCTAAGATGGTTAAGTTGGAAGAGTTATTAAAGGCCATTGAAACCGAGACATGAGCGGCAAAGGAGGTGGTTATCAGATCCAACTTGGAACTTAACAAGACCAAGGAGGAAAAGGAATCTCTTTCTCCCAAAATGGATTAGATCGTGGATATGATAATGGACGAGCATGAAAATGGTTTCACTAAAGATCTTCGCCAAGTTGCACTTCTGGCCCCTGACTTAGACTTAAGCTATCTCACCATGACTCATGATGTAATAGATGGCAAATTAGTGCCCATGTTGAGCCTTGATGAGAAGTGACCTTGTACATTATTTGTTAATGAAATGGTTTTTTAGATACTTCCTCTTTTTGTTCTTTTTTTATTCTTTCATTAATGTTAAACACCAATAAAACACTTAGACTTGTTAATTCAAGATTTCCAAACACTAGGAAACTTGACAAATCGCGAAGTTAAAGTGATTGATCTAAGAGAAGCTAATTTGGACTGAAAGGGAGACATTTGCATTGAGGCAAAATAACCCTAAGTTAGGGGGTCCAACTCGATGTTGGAAAGAGAACAACTAGAATGAAGCCAAAATGTACACATTCAAGAACATGTCTTAGCGTCGAAAGTAACTACTTGTCACGAGTCCAAAATAAACCAAAATGAAGAACCAGTCTTGGGGTCAGAAAGGGAGTAATTAAGAATGGAACCAAATTAAACCAAACATAAGTTCTTGACTTGGGAACGAAGGTACTTAGCATTGGACCTAAATAAACAAAGCAGAGGAATTTGAGGTGGACTCGGGAAAGAAACACAATCATGGACCCTAAGGAAGTAACTTGGGAAAAAAATCTGACACGAGGTCGGATAGAACAACAAGTGCGGAGCCTAAGTAGATAAAGTGGAAAAATCAGGCATGGTGTCGGATAGAAATGATAGGCACAAATCCTAGATAAATGGAGTGAGGGAATCCGATATAGTCTCGGATAAGAGAGTAGGCACGGGGCCTAAGTAAATGCAGTAACGGAATTTGACAGAGTCGGAGGTAGGTGTAGAGCCTATGAAATGGAAGTTATCTGACGTGGTCTTGGATAAAAGGATAGGCATGAAGCTTAAGTGAACGTAGTAATGGAATCCGACGTTGAGTCGAGAGTAGGCATAAACCCTATGAAATGGAGTTTATCCGATGCAATCTCAAATAAGAGAATAGGAACAAAGCCTAAGTGAACGTATTAATGGAATCCAACGCGGAGTCGAGAGTAGGCATAAAGCCTATGAAATGGAAGTTATTCGATGCGGTCTCAGATAAAAGAGTAGGCACGAAGCCTAAGGAAATGTAGTAATGAAATCCAACACGGAGTCGGGAGTAGGCATAAAGCCTATGAAATGGAAGTTATTTGATGTAGTCTCGAATAAAAGGGTAGGCACGGAGCCTAAGTGAACACAGTAATGGAATCCGATGTGGAGTTAGGAGTAGGCATAGAGCCTATGAAATGGAAGTTATCCGATGTGGTCTCGGATAAAAGGGTAGGCGTGAAGCCTAAGTGAACGTAGTAATGGAATCTGATGCGAAGTCAGGAGTAGGCACAAAGCCTATGAAATGGAAGTTATCTGATGTAGTCTCGGATAAAAGGGTAGGCACGGAGCCTAAATGAATGCAGTAATGGAATCCGACGCAAATTCATATAGTAATGTTAAGCATGGAGCCTAATTGAACGTAGTAATGGAATCCAACATGGAGTTGGATGGCAATGTTAGGGACAGAGCCTATAAAATGGAAGTTATCCAACATGATCTCGAATAAAAGGGTAGGCGCAGAGCCTAAGTACATAGAAAGGAAATCCGGCACAGAGTAGATACAACCCTAGGCATGAAGCCTTGATAAGTAAACATAGAGTTTGACACGGAGTCGGGAAACTAGATCCTAAGGACTTGGTAGTCATAGTGTCTTACCTTAGAATCAATTGGTGGTGATGTATGATTGGCTCTGAAGTGTCTTCTATTCATTGCTTGGTCCAATGGATTTCATTGTGAGTTTCCAAGAGCGTTAAATTTGAAATGACAAGCCCTATTCCAACAGTCATGTTTTGCTTTCCAGGTGCCTAGTGATGTGGCCTTTGTCTTTGAACATCATAATGATGAGTAAATGTCATCATTGTGCCTCTCCTAAGCATTATGTGCCTTTTAAATGCATTGATCTTTGTGAAACATAACAGTTACGTTTCTCCATTAGTCTCTCAAACTTTGCTCATTTGAAATTCAAAACATTCTTATAAATAGGGTTCCACACTTTCACTTTCATTTCATGTTTCTGGACCTTCACTGTCTTTCTTTGACATCTTTACATGTGAGTTTCATTAAGCTTTCCGTAAGACTTTTACCCAAACAGTGTCGGGTGTTAGAGATTCAAAGCTTGCAACTCGTTCTCATCCCATTTCTGTGAGTAGTACTTTTGAGGGCAACTCAAGTACCAACACTAGTACAGTTGCCAAGTTTGAGCGATCTCCTTCCCCTCCTTGAATCTTTCCCACTATAGCACCAACAGATTTACCTTTTGCTTGCTATGACTAGGTTGATGAGGAGGTTCTATCTATTGAGTCTGTGTCTCCTCCCACTGACGTGGCTCATTACGCTAAGTGTGTTTCTTGGCATGAGAGAGCATCTAACAGAAAATATTACATGATCCCTTGCTTTTTTGAGGACTGAATTTGTCATGCAGCTTTGGAAGGAGAGTTAGGTTTCATTTATATGTATGAGGTTGTGTTGAGAGACCTGGGAGTGACCTTGCCATTTCAACCTTTTGAAGTCAATGTTCTTAGGACATTAGGCATAGCCCCTTCTCAACTTTATCCCAACAGTTGGCTACCATTCAAGCTTTTAGGCTAATCTGTAGATCCCTCTACATTATCCCTACTACCCCTCTCTTTCTTTACCATTTTATGACCCAAACTTGTTAGAAAGCCACCTGGGTCTCTCTTACCCCTCTTCCATCCATGTGCCTTTTAACTGATTACTCCATACTAACTAACCATTTGAAGTCTAGATTCGTCAAGATCAAGTCACTTGGGAAGTCACCTTTTACCGCAGATACTAGGGCTTTCTCCCAATATTGGAGAATACCTCTAGGGTTTAGTGGATATACTTGAAAATATCTTTCGAATGAGGAGTAAGTGAATCTCTCTTTTTTGGATAAACTTCCGAGGAGGATGAATTGCAAAGCTTTGGTGGATATGGCACTTGGGCATGACCCAACTCATTAGTGTAGAAGTAAGTCCATCTTTTTGCCGTTAGTAATAGTTTTGCCCAGTTGTTGATTCGGCTAATGTATTCTTTTCTTTGTTTCAGTTTTCCTTATCAAAACATGGATGTTTGCGACTTGACTTCCATTGGTCGGGAAGCTATAAAGGCTAGAGTAGGATGGGCCCTTGAACACCATTGGACTGAAGGATATTACCAACAATTGCTTCTACCCCTTCACCAGCGTCCCCTAGGGTTAGTAAGATGGCTCGTCTAGATTCTCCTAGTAAGGTGGTAGTGCCTAGGAAGGGTAAAGAGCTTTCCCCCTACGTGGCTATGGTAGATTCTTCAAAGGATGGAGGAATTTATCTTTCGCGGATAGATATTCCTTCAATTGTAGATCCTTTTGTAACTCATCTGTCGTCAGGTGGTTTGACTTTTTTCATCGCTCCCACCTCTACTAAGTCTTTGTGGAATCTTGGGTTGAGGATGTCAGGCTTGCTTCCTCCTTATTTCATTAAACCATATGACCAACAACTTTTGACATTTGTGGGGCCTCAAGAATCATTGAACATGATGCTCATGTACCATGCTTGTTCCATGGTTGCTGTTGAAATTTGGCGAAATAAGATTGAGGAAGCTGAGCATCTCCTTTCCTGGAACAAGGATCTGGAGGAAGAGTGCAAACATCTCAAATTTTTGCTCAGTTTGTCTAAGTCTAAGGTTGCTGACTTGGAAGCCAAGAATGCCGATTTGCACATAGTCATTGATGACTTCCAGAAAGGCTCGCACAACCTGCGTGACGACCTGGACTCAATACAAGTTCGAGTTGTTCAACAAGGCCTATTTTGGATTCAGAGAAAGGCAGAGCACAGAGGTTGAATGTCACATTGGAGGAGGTATGGGAGGAGCAAAGGGTTGCTAAAGAGAAAGCCACAGTGGTTGAACTTACTACTTTTGACGCTCAGGTCAGAGTGGATTCCCTCATGGTTGAGGTGGCTCGTAGTGACAATTTTGCATCAACAGCACATGAGGATGGTTTTAACCAAGCCCTTCATCAAATTAGATTCCTAGACCCAAGCTTTGACACTCGTCAGATGAGTGTACATAAGGATATCAAAGATGGGAAGTTAGTACCTAATCTACGATTGCCTCCATGTTAATTTAATGTATTCATGAGCATTAATATATGGTTTCTTTTATGCTGCTATACTTATGGTTTGATTATTACCTCTTTTAATTTTCCTATTTATCTTCACAATGAATTCTATTCTAAACTTGAAATATGATTAATCCTAACATCTAAGTTAGCGTTGGGTTAAAAGTTAAGATTAGCATTGAATCACTGTAATGGAATAGTTTCCCATAAAATACTAGAAAATGTATGTATGCATAATGAATGATGCAATGCATGAATGGTTACGGGTTTTTAGTTCAAAGTTAAAGCAATGTTTCATGGTTCTTAGATGCATAGATCAAGAGAAATTTGTAATCTTTCGAAGAATTCTTCTGCATTACATGGCGTTCCTCGGTAGCTTCACATTTCGTGCCATACCAGTGGTGTCCTTTATCTCCTTCTCGTCTTTTATTTCACCGTTATTGATCAAAGACTTCCATGTTTCCCATAATCCTATGATATCTGAGAAAGGTCCTATGAACAGCCTACTTTGCCAACAATTGCTATCTTTAATTTTAAACCAAAGAATGAAATGCGAGAAAAAGAAGGAAAAGGATGGTGTATGGAAGCTGTCCAAGGTGTATTGTTGAGACGACTGATGAGTCAAAAATCATACATTAAACATGAACCTAAGAGTGGTGTCAATAGGCAACGCATGTCCTTAAAAGATGATTGTTAGCTAAGATCCAGATTAAGGGCCTAAAATTAGAGAAAAGCACAACCTATGTTAATTCAAAGCATTGAGCTAACTATTCTCTCATTGTAGGTCCAGCCAAGCTCGTAGCCCATCATAAGGAGGCCCAGCTGAGAGCCTCTCCAACCTGGCCGACTCTATCTCGACCAAGCCAAGACTCGGCCCAGTAAGCAAAATGGCCCAATAAGGAGCAAATCCCAGTGGCACTCCACGTCAGCGATCCACTCAGAAGCCACTTCAGTTTCAGCTCAGTAGCCATGTCACTCTAGAGTAGCTTGTAGCGCGAGTTATGGCAAGGGTAGAATTGGGATTCCGCTTGTAATTCTGTTAAGTTAGTAAGCTTTGCACCCTGTATAAATAGGCACAACTGTGAATGATTAGAGGTCTTTTGGCTTCATAAACACATTCATTCTCCCATCTCCAAGTTTCTCTCCCGTTTTTATCTTCTCTCCCACATTGGTTTAAGGTGTTGTAGTGGCGTTCTCTCGATTGAAGAACGTAGGCTAGGAACTGAGAAGCTGAAGGTTGCTGGAGGTGACCGATTGGAATACCAACGCACTCTAGAGAACTTGATCCTCTGCATTCTGGCTACTCAAGGTGAACCATCGCCGTCGGCCATGGCAATTGTCATGGATGGTGGAGCCACCGAAGCCAAATCCCTGTGTTTGTATTTCGTTTCCATTAACATGAAGTGATTTCTTATTCTGAATTTTGTTTCATTCCTAGACATTAATTCCTTATCTGTGTTGCTATTGCACAAAGTGAAAGAACCATGATTGAACTAAGCCAATTGGAAACAGTAGGTAATCAACTAGATCATCTAATTGAGAACCTAAAATCAGCTTAAATTTAATCTCTGCCAACTGATGAGGTAGCGATTGCGTAATTCCTCGATATGGCAACGGACGAATGTTTGACGATCGTCATAAGAATATCGAAGGCTGATACGGATTGCTAACCAAACGAATGAACCAGAAAAGACTCGATTATTGGACTGAAACATGAACACAGTCATAATAGTAGCAGTAGTGTAGTTAGTGGCTGCATTTACACTTTACATTTTATTGTATTCTACCTTCCTTGCATTTCAATCCCCTGCTTATTGTTGTCCTAGTCAGATACAGAGTTAGTCCGGCTCTATAGCATTTATCTGCACTTAGATTCTGCCTTGTTTACCCCTCATTAAAACACACCTCGAACACACTGTGTCATTGAGAAGAATGACCCAGGGTTGACTATATTATAGTTATCTTTAGTTATTTAATACTCGTTAAGACGACTAAAAACGAACCTATCAAATTGGCGCCGTTGCCTGGGACACAAGTTCCTTTGTGTTTTCGTGTGCCAAATAAATCGAGCCAAATCCGAGTCTATGGAGTTTGTTTTAGAGTCTATTAAGTCTGTCGAGTCTTAATTTGAGCATGTATTTGTTAAATAAATCTTTACGTGAATTCATTGTCAAAGAAAATAAAGAAATTTGTTTTTGCATTATACATAATTCTGCATTCTATATTACTAAGCATTCTGTTCCGCATCCATCATTGTGTCGCATCCTTACGTTCTCATTAGAACTAACTATTAACTATAATCACTGTCCAAAAACATGGATAATTTTTTTTTAGACTTACATGATGCATGACTAGGAGTATCACTGACCCTCTATATGTTTCTAACCTTGAAATAGAGAAAACCTTACGTAGATTAAGGAGGACCAGGAATTTAATAGTAAATAATAGTAGAAGTTCTGATTCTATCGTCAACTCTAATTTGCTTTATACTTACATACTTGTTTCAAGTTCTAATACTTTTATAGAGCAAGGACAGATGGAAAATCATGATAGGACGCTAAAGGAGTTAGCCACTCCAGATGTGGTGTACCAGCCTTGGTGTATCCAATATCCACAACTGGAGCCAGCTCAGACATATGACTTGAAGTCTGGTTTAATACATTTGCTGCCTAAATTCCATGGTCTTGCAGGAGAAGACCCCCACAAGCATCTCAAAGAATTCCACGTGGTTTGTTCCACAATTAGGCCATAGGGAATCCTAGAAGACTACATCAAAATGAAGGCGATCCCATTCTCCCTGCATGGAGCCGCAAACGACTGACTATATCTGCAGCCAGCACTCTTTAACACTTAGGGAGATATGACACGGATCTTCCTAGAGAAATTCTTTCCAGCTTCTTGGACTGCAACCATTAGAAAAGAAATATGTGGGATAAGACAACATACTGGAGAAATACTGCATGAGTATTAGGAGTGTTTTAACAAGCTCTATGCCACTTGTCCCCACCATCAGATCAGCGAACAATTGCTGATCCAATACTTTTACGAAGGACTTTCAATAATGGACAGGAGTATGATTGATGCTGCCAGTGGAGGAGCCTTGATGGACAAAACACCAGCAGTAGTAATGATGGGCGTTTTTAGTCGTTTCAACGTGCTTATCAAATAACTAAAGCTAACTATAGCATAGCTAACCCTAGGTCATTCTTCTCAAGGACACAGTGTGCTCAGTTGTGAATTGGTGTAGAGTGAAGTGGAGTAGAATCTGAGATGTAAAGTACTGACTCGTCTCGGCAATGGCCGAGTTGCTTTCAACAGAGACTGAGCCGAGTCGACCTCAACAGAGACGATCCTGCTTGATTTCAGTTGAGTGCAGATAGACGCTACAAAGGTGGACTACCTCTGTCTCAAACTTAAAGGTAGTAAACAAGGGGGGATTGGAGTGCAAGTAAAGCAGAAAGTAAGCTAAGACTATGAATGCAGTAAACATCTGTTACTAATTACTATTGTTATTATTATATAACTGTGTTCATGTTCAATTCCATTAGTTCAAGTCCAGTCCAGGTTCCACACTCCAGTTCTCAGTCCATATCAGCCTTTGGTAGTCTTATGATGATCGCCAAACATTCGTTCCATTGCCATACCGAGGAATTACGCAATCGCTACCTCATCAGGTTGCAGGGATTAAGTGCAGAGCTGATTTTAGGTTCTCGATTAACTATCGTTAACTGATTACCTACTGAATTAGTTAAACCAGTTCCAATCGGCTTAGCTTAACATTGTTCATATTTAAATGCAATCGCGATTCAATCATGAATTAAAGAAGAGGGAAGAGAAAGGAGACACAAAATGCAGAGTGAAATCGATTAACAGAAACAGAATACAAATACAGTGGTTCTGAACTCAGATGAAGCCATCTTCCACGACGATCGCCATGGTTGATGGTGGTGGTTCACCTCCATTAGCCTGAACGCTGAGGATCAGCTCCACCAGAGTGCATCAATAGTCTGATCGGTCCCCTCAGGCAGACTTCGGCTTCCCAGTCTCAGACTTGCACTTCCTCAATCGAGAGAAACG
The DNA here is from genome assembly GCA_025330945.1 of Mucuna pruriens. Lineage (NCBI taxonomy): Eukaryota > Viridiplantae > Streptophyta > Magnoliopsida > Fabales > Fabaceae > Mucuna > Mucuna pruriens. The sequence continues at coordinate 431,674 of JAENHJ010000106.1, forward strand.
CCAATGAGCGTCGTGCACCACGGTGAAAACAAAGAGAGCGAGAGCGAGAAAAATGGGTACAGTGAGTATGGAATTTTAGTGAATTCAAAGACAGAACGTGTAAAAAGTGCATAGCTCTTCCTATATATACACGAGCTGTGATATGCTAATCCTAACGAATCCTAACAGAATTACATTGTGAAAGATCCTATTCTACCCCTATGCAGATCTTCTAACGTGACATGGTAGATTTCCTAGGAGTGACATGGCATTTTAGCTGACGCTGAGATGGCCTCCGAGCTGGATAGCTGATGTGGTCAATACAACTGGGCCTCTCTCTTGGGCTGCTGGGCTGCAAGGCGTGGGTTGCCGAGACGACTCTGTTCCTACCGAGATGGAGTCGGACTGGCCAGGATGACTTCATCTCGGCTGAGACTCCTTTTGTTAACCAGGGTCAACTCGGCTTCTGCAGAAGAAGGAGTGACACTTTTATTAGCTAAGAAATCTAAATTAACATAGATTTGTATTTCCTCTGTAATCGAACCCATAGAATGAATCTTAGCTAACAATCCACTCTTAAGCACATAATAGTCTTGCAAACCTCCTTCTTAGGTGTCTAAAAGATGTATAAATTGTGACTCATCAAGTAGCATGGCACCCGATCTCTAATATGGCCAAGTAATACATAGCAGTTTGGGATTAGAGGGTCGAATCAGTCTTGGGTGGTGAATGAAATAGATGCAACCTCCAACCAGAGATTGGAGAATCAGCTGACCGAGTTGACATCATTAGTGAGGCAGTTGGCTGTTAGTCAACATCAACCAGCCATGGCAACAAAGATTTGTGGCATATGTACCTTTATGGAGCACCCCACTGATATGTGCCCCACTCTTCAAGAAACTAAGTCGGACCAACCAGAGCATGTTGGAGCCGTGGGAGGATTTCAATATGGGAAGCAACAATACCAGACCCGACCATTTGATAATCAGCAATACACAAGACAACCATTTCGGCCAGGCCCACAACAAGGACCATATGCAGCTCAGAGAGCTGGATCCGTGCCGAATGTGCCGAATGTGCCTTATGGAGCAGCTGGTTATCAACAGCCGAGTCCTCAATATCCAGCACAAGCCTTCCCACAACAGCAACAAAGATCACCCACACAAGGCAGTTCATCATCTCTGGAAGATTTAATGAAGCAGCTAGCGACAAGTAATCTGGTGTTCCAGCAATCAATAAACTCCAGCAACATGCAATTCCAGAAAAACATGACCGCCACCATCCAGGACCTCAAGATACAAATCGAACAGTTAGCAAATACTGTGAGCTAGTTACAGTCGGCCGGCTCAAGCAACCTTCCCTCCCAAACCATTCTGAATCCGAGAGGGAATGCTAGTGCAGTAACACTCAAAAGCGACAAAGAACTACCTCAACATGCACAGCAGCAGATGCCGAAGTCAGCCGAAGCCGACTTCGAAGCAATTGCCAACTCACAGTCATACCCAAAGATAGCTGTCCCGTTACCATTCCCATCTCGGACCATTTCGGCACGGAAACCAGATTCAGATGAAGAACTGCTGAATATGTTTCAAAAGGTGGAAATCAACATTCTACTCCTCGACGCAATCAAACAAATCCAAAAGTACGCAAAATTCCTCAAGGAATTGTGTACACAAGAGAAGAAAGATGAAGGGGAGTCTAGAATTTGGAGGCAAGGTGTCGGCCCTGACAAAGAGTGATTCCACTGCATGAATTTCACAAGTCTTGCCAAAGAAATGCCAAGATCCCGAAATCTTCTCGGTCCCGTGCACAATTGGTGAATGTACATTTGCTGATGCCATGCTTGACCTAGGAGCGTCAATCAACGTCATGCCGGCATCAATATATAGGTCCCTTAATTTCGGAGATCTGGAACCCACAAGGATGACCATTCAGCTTGCCAATAGAAGCATTGTGCAACCCTTGGGAGTTCTCGAAGATGTTCTCGTCCAAATAAATGAATTAATATTTCCAGGGGATTTCTACGTGCTCGACATGGAGGGATGAGGCATCGGGAAAGGAGTCAACCTTAATACTAGGGAGACCATTCTTAATGACAACAAGGACAAAAATTGACGTACACGCCGGAACACTCTCAATGGAATTCGGTGATACATTAGTGCAATTCAACATCTTCGAAGCCATGAAGCACCCCACCAAAGGCCATTCACTCTTTGGCATAGATATGGTAGAAGAGCTAGTGGAGGAGTACTTCCAGCTAGACAGCTGCAGTGAAGAAGTGGAAGATTTGGCTGGAATCACTGAATCAAGTAGCTGCTCAAAGGCCGACTACGGTGAAGTACAAGAGTTCTCAAACTCTGAGGGTGATTATAGAGACATTGCTGACTTGGCATTTGAAACAGAATTGACATAATTACTAAATCAAGTTTGCAACCTGAGGAGCTCAAAGTGCACAAATAGTGCAGAGGTAAAAGTTATCGAGACTAAAAAGGCCTCACCTACAGAACTGGCAACCATATTCACGGCCGAAACAAAACCGGTTGACAGAGGCCGAGTAAATGCCGAGACAGGAGTCAACTCGGCCAAGCATCTCGAGAATAAAGCCGACAGCGTAGACAAGTCAGCTAAGGAAGGCTGAGTCGAGGAAGAAATGAAAGTCAACTCGGCCGAAAAGTCAAACAACAAGCGGACACGCTTGCCGAGATCATCTCGGCCAATGAAGACCAGACTTAAACTAAAGTAAAGCTCAATGCTCAACCCGGATCCGATTCGGAAGCTGAACAAGAAGTCAAGGCCGACCCCAATCCAACAAGAATCGAAACCACCCTGTTGAGCCGGCCAAAGCAGCAAAGGGTTGAAATCATGTCGGCACTCTTGGTGCCGAGTCAAGAACAAGACAGCCAGACAGATTCGAGCCGAGTAATTAAGGAATCTCCATCTCTACCACCCATGGAGCTAAAACCATTGCCAAGTCACCTAAAATATGCCTACTTGGATAGTGAACAGCAGCTTCCAGCTATTATTGCCAACAACCTCCTCCAGGAGCAAGAAGATAAGCTGCTGAAAGTCCTAAGGCAACACAAAAAGGCAATCGGGTGGAAACTTTCTGACCTTCCAGGCATAAACCCCTCCATTTGCATGCATAGAATATTAATGGAGGAGGACATCAAGCCCATAAGGCAACAGCAACGAAGGCTGAATCCTACCATCCTAGACGTGGTGAAGAAGGAAGTTATGAAACACCTTGCCGCAGGCATTATCTACCCAATCTCAGATAACCAATTGGTAAGTCCTGTGCAGGTAGTTCCAAAGAAGTCTGGGATGACGATCATGAAGAATCAGTAGGATGAGCTGGTACCTACAAGGATTTAGAATAGCTGGCGAGTCTGCATCGACTATAGAAGACTAAATCAAGCGACTCGCAAGGACCCATTGCCTTTTATTGATCAAGTCCTGGAAAAGCTATCAGGGAAATCCCACTACTGTTTTCTAGATGAATTCTCAGGATATATGGAAATACACATCGCACCTGAAGATCAGCATAAGACCACTTTTACATGCCCCTTTGGCACATTTGCGTACACCCGCATGCCATTTGGCCTATGCAATGCTCCAAGCACATTCCAACGTTGCATGACAAGCATTTTCTCGGACTTGCTACAGGATTGCATGGAAGTGTTTATGGATGACTTCACGGTGTATGCTAATTCCTTTGAAGCATGCCAGAGCAACCTATCTAGGGTGCTAAAGAGATGTATTGTGTTGAACTTTGAAAAATGTCATTTCATGGTGACCGAGGGAATAGTGGTTGGACATCTAGTCTCTAACCGAGGCATCGAGGTGGATAAAGCCAAGATAGATGTTATCACCTCCCTTCCAAACCCCACTTCTGTGTGGGAAGTTTGTTCATTCTTAGGATATGCGGGCTTCTACAGAAGATTTATTAAGAACTTCAGCAAGTTGGCCTTGCTTCTGTCCAATCTGCTACAGAAGGATGTGGAATTCAACTTTGATCAGCCTTATATTGAAGCTTTTCAGGAGCTGAAGAGCATACTCACATCCGCCCCTATCTTGCAAGCACCAAACTAGGACCTACCATTTGAGCTAATGTGTGATGCATCCAATTCGGCATTGGGAGCTGTTCTCGGCCAGAAAACTAGAGTCGGCCAACCAGCCCATGTAATTGCTTATGCATCCAGAAATATGGACCCAGCCCAACAAAACTACACAACGACTGAGAAGGAACTTTTGGCAATTGTGTTTGCCTTAGACAAATTTCGCTCTTACCTTCTCGGTTCCAAAATAATTGTGTTTCTCGACCATGCTGCCTTAAGACACTTGCTGAAGAAGCCTAATGCTAAGTCGAGACTAATCAAGTGGATGCTTCTTCTCCACGAATTTGACTTAAAGATCAGAGATAAGAAGGGTACTGAGAATTCTATGGCAGCCCATTTGAGTAGAATCGAAAAAGAAAGCAAACTGATGCCTATCCGAGATGAATTCCTTGATGAGAAACTCTTGCACATCACGTCGGCCACACCATGGCTTGCTGACATTTGCAATTACGTGGCAACATCTCGTTTCCCACCTAAGGCATCTCGGGCTTACAAGGACAAAATCCGAAGTAATGCAAAATACTACATTTGGGATGACCCCTACCTTTGGAGATTGTGCAGCGACAAGATTATCCGCAGGTGTATTCCTGACATCGAGACCAATTCGGTCCTCTAGTTCTGCCATTCAGCACCTGGAGGCGGCCACTATGGATCAACTTGGACCGCCAGGAAAGTGCTAGATTGTGGCCTATACTGGCCTACTATTTTTAGAGACGCTCATCATTTTGTCTCCACCTGCAAAAGATGCCAAAAAGTAGGGATGACCTTGAACCAAAGGCACGAAATGCCCCAGCAATCCATCCTGTTTTGTGAAGTTTTTTATGTCTGGGGAATAGATTTCATGGGGCCATTCCTAGTCTCCAATGGTTATTCATACATTCTGCTGGCCATAGATTACGTATCAAGATGGGTAGAAGCTGTTGCCACCATAACCAATGATGCCAAAGTAGTAGTGGACTTTCTTAAGTCCAATATTTTCTGGCAGGTTTGGTGTCCGAAAATGCTCATCAATGACCAAGGGAGTCATTTCTGCAACAAAGCTATGGCCTCCCTTCTTCAAAAATATAGGGTGGCACACCGGATTGCTACAAGCATATCACCCCGAACAAACTGCCAAGCTGAGGTCTTTAAAAGGGAAATTAAGCAAACATTACAAAAGATGACAAATCCCAGCAGGAAGGATTGGAGCCGACTCCTCGAAGACGCTCTATGGGCACATAGGACTGCATATCGAACACCGTTAGGAATGTCTCCCTACCGGATCGTTTTCGGCAAAGCTTTCCACCTCCCTATGGAGCTAGAACATAAAGCTTACTAGGCAGTCAAACAATGCAACATGGCCTATGACCAGGCAGGAGAATAGAGGAAATTCCAACTTCAAGAATTAGATGAACTCCGCTTGGAAGCTTATGAGAATGTTAGGATCTACAAGCAAAAGGTTAAGCAATTCCACGACCAAAGGATCCTGAGGAAAGACTTCCACATTGGCCAGAAAGTGTTGCTATTCAATTCAAGATTAAAACTCATAGCAGGTAAGCTTCGTTCTAGGTGGGATGGACCCTTTGTTGTCACTGACATATTTCCCCATGGTGCAATCCAACTAAAAGATGAACATAACAACCGCACCTTCCAGGTCAACGGGCATCAAGTCAAGCCATTCCATGAAGGTCCAACATCACCTAGAAATAACGTGGAGATCATTTCATTGGTGGAACCAGCTCCACCTGATGGCACAACATAAGCCTACCCAACTTTTCCCCTCTCAACCTACGCTATGCATTGAGGACAATGTTGGATTCAAGTGTGGGGGGTGGCTGGCCAACCAACCGAACAAGCTGTCATTTCTGTCTGCCCCTAACTCTCTTTTTACTTACCTTCCCTTACTTTTTCTTTTGCTATTTTGAATTTTTGTTTATAAGTCTTTCAATTCAATAAGAATAAAAAGCTACCCAACCGAGTCCATTCCGGCCCTGTACCGACTTGATCAGAGCCGGAATGACCTCGGCCCAGCTAGGTCACAAAGCTGAAATGAGAAAGAGAGAAATTCCTAGTCAAATTCGGATACTTGATTAAATAGCGGGACAGTTCCTCCAATCCTGGGGAGAGATGATTCCTATCTAAAGGGAACCAAACCTTCGTGTCTTAAGTGACAAGTGACTAAAAATTGGGGAAAGGAAACCTCTGGAGTGAAGAAGCAAAAATAACCCGTGTGAGAAATTGAGCCTTGCAACAACGATGGCCTACACTCATCTCTCTTGTTCTTAAGCGATTTTGCATGCATGCTAATTATGTATTCTGCATTTTGCCTTAATTCTCTGGATACAACTGCTTTAACATGTAGGAATGACATGATCTAGGCCATGTTTCTTATGAGCTCCGAGCCAAATAAGCTGTCTGAAAACAATTTTACCCTTGTTCACCCCCCATGGGCCTAATTTGACCATTCTTTCTTATAGAGCTCATTACAAGCCCAGGCCAGAAAAACCATAATTTCACCTCACCCTTGGGAAGCCAAGGAGCCTTGGAATTGTCTTGGGAGTGAGTTAGAATCAAATGTGGGGGAAGCCTGGGAAGTAAAACCTGGTCGGAAATGTCTAAAGGCTTACAAAAAAAAAGAAAAGGAAAAGAATCGAATGAAAGGAATAAAAAACAGCTAAAGACAAATAAGTTGAATCAAACAAAAATAGCTAGTTGCATAAATACAGGAAAAGAAAAAGAAAATAAATGTAAAGGAAGGGAAAGCAAGTAAAGACGGAAGGAGACCACAACAACCGAGACTGCCCCCATGCTGATGAGACCCACTCCCCATTGCTCCTCTCCTCCCCACGGGTCTTGAAGCCAGTTTTCCTATACTCTATCCTACCCGTAACCTTAGCCTTGCTACAAGCCGAAAAAGTCCTAGTGATCTTGGCTGCCTATGTTTTGCAAGTGTTAGGGGAGAGCTTTGACAAAATATGGTAATACCAACTCCATGCAATGCCAAGTGAAAACACAACACAAACAATTGAGAGAACCGAAAGAGTTGAACTGCCAAGTGAAAGCTCTATCACTCGTGGTCACTCTCTCTAGTTGTAGGTCATGAAGGCATCTTAGGCGTGGAAGGAGCAGTCCCCTGACTACATGAAACCATCTAGAACCAGGATGAAGAGAAGCTGACTCTGTCTAATCAAATTGAACAAGCCAACGAAAGGATTTCCCTCTATCCACCAAAAACATCCCTTGTATAACACGTTTTATTTTACTTAGGAGTGCAAAAGGCTAAGTGTGGGGGTTTGATGAGTCAAAAATCATACATTAAACATGAACCTAAGAGTGGTGTCATTAGGCAACGCATGTACTTAAAAGTTGATTGTTAGCTAAGATCCATATTAAGGGCCTAAAATTAGAGAAAAGCACAACTTGTGTTAATTCAAGGCATTGAGCTAACTATTCTCTCATTGCAGGTACAGCCAAGCTTGCAGCCCATCACAAGGAGGCCCAACCGAGAGCCTCTCCAACCTAGCCAACACTATCTCGACCAAGCCGAGACTCGGCCCAGTAAGCAAAATGGCCCAATATGGAGCAAAGCCCAGTGGCACTCCATGTCAGGGATCCAATCTGAAGCCACTTCGGTTCCAACTCAGCAGCCACGTCACTCTGGAGTAGCTTGCAGCGCGAGTTATGGCAAGGGTAGAATAGGGATTATGCTTGTAATTCTGTTAAGTTAGTTAGCTTTATGCCCTGTATAAATAGGCACAACTTTGAATGATTAGGGGTCTTTTGGCTTCATAATCACATTCACCCTCCCATCTCCAAGTTTCTCTCCCGTTTTTATCTTCTCTCCCACGGTGGTTTACGGTGTTGTAGTGGTGTTCTCTCGATCGAAGAACGTAGGCTAGGAACTGAGAAGCTGAAGGTTGCTGGAGGTGACTGATTGGAATACCAACGCACTGCAGAGAACTTGATCCTCTGCATTCTAGCTACTCAAGGTGAACCATCGCCGTCAGCCATGGCTATTGTCGTGGACGGTGGAGCCACCGAAGCCAAATCCCTGTGTTTGTATTTCATTTCCATTCTGAATTTTGTTGCATTCCTAGACATTAATTCCTTATCTGCATTGTGGTTGCGCAAAGTGAAGGAATCATGATTGAATTAAGCTGATTGGAACTAGTTTGATTGGAAACAATAGGTAATCAACTAGATCATCTAATTGAGAATCTAAAATCAGCTTAAATTTAATCCTTGCCAACTAATGAGGTAGCGATTGCGTAATTCTTCGATATGGCAATGGACGAATGTTTGACAATCGTCATAAGAATATTGAAGGTTGATATGGATTGGTAACCGAATGAATGAACTAGAAAGGACTCGATTATTGGATTGAAACATGAACACAATCATAACAGTAGCAGTAGTGTAGTTAGTGGCTGCATTTACACTTTACATTTTACTGTATTCTACCTTCCTTGCATTTCAATCCCCCGCTTATTGTTGTCCTAGTCAAATATAAAGTTAGTCCGGCTCTGTAGCGTTTATCTGCACTTAGATTCTGCCTTGTTTACCCCACATTAAAACACACCTCGAACACACTGTGTCCTTGAGAAGAATGAACTAGGGTTGACTATACTATAGTTAACTTTAGTTATTTGATACTCGTTAAGACGACTAAAAACGAACCTATCAATGACTAGAAGTGGAATGGAATTAAAACAATTTTTGGCTAAAGACCTCATCTTCCTTTCATCACATCTTTAATTAGTATAACCAGATCTTAAAAGAATGGAGTCATGTTACCCCCTATGTGTCCTAAGGATAGAATTTCTTTACAACATCTGAATTCACCAGATATTGTAAGTCAATGTTGTCCATGTTAGTTAAGATCATAGGCCCTCCAGATAAGGTTCTCTTAACCACATAAGGTCCTTCGTAGTTTGGGGTCCATTTTCCTCTAGGGTCCTTTTGGGTTGGTAGGATCTTCTTCAATACCAGATCTCCTTCTTGGAATTCTCATGGATGGTTCCTCTTGTTCAATGCCCTTTTCATTCTCCGCCAGTACATTTGAACTTGACAAAGCACAACCAATCGTTTTTCTTCTATGAGATTCAATTGGTCAAAACGGTTTTGCATCCACTCAGCCTCTTCCAATTTAGCCTCCATTAATAGCCATAACGAGGGAATTTCTACTTCAATGGGTAAGATTGCTTCCATACCGTATACTAGCAAATAAGGCATTGCTCTTGTAGAAGTGCGAACTATTATTCTATATCCATGGAGAGCAAAAGGAAGCATCTCATGCATCTTTATACGTCACCGCCATCTTTTGAACTATTTTCTTAATATTCTTGTTGGCAGCTACCACTGCCCCGTTTTCCTTTGGCCGAGGTGTGGAATTGTGATGATGAATCTTGAACTGTTCACACAACTCGGTCATCATCTTATTATTCAAATTGGTCCTTATCAATGATGATATGGCTCAATATGCCATATCGGCAGATAATGTTATTCCTTATGAATTTGATAACAACCTTTCTAGTTACACTAGGATAGGAAGTGACCTCTACGCACTTAGTGAAGTAGTCTATGGCCACCAAGATAAATCAGTGTCCAATAGGCGCTTTCTGCTCAATCGGGCCAATTACATCTATTCCCCACATATCAAAAGGCCAATGTGTCGACAAGACGTTCAGAGGTACTGGAAGTACTTGGATGTTGTCAACGTAGATTTGACACTTGTGACATATCTTCACATGTTCGCAACAATCAACTTCCATTTTAGCCTTATAATACCCGAAACTCAAGATTTTTCTTGCCATAATAGGCCCGCTTGCATGGCTTTCGAAGGCTCCTTCATGAATTTCCTTTAGTATTTCCTCAACCTCATTAGCATCTACACAATGGAGTAAGTTCATATATAAGCTTCTTTTGTAGAGCACATCCCTATTAAGCACAAATCCATGACCATCATTCTTAATGTTTTCTTATTATTTTCCATGGCACAAGGTGGGTATTATTTATTCTTCAAGTAGTGCTTGATATCGTAGTACCATGGTTTCTTGTTGACTTTTTCCTCTGCTGCTTGGCAGTAGGCTGATATGGCTTGATGTCGGACAAAAAGAGTCATTGTATCACTTTCTCGGCTGACTTTGAACATGGAGGTTAGTGTGGCCAGTGCATCCGCCATTTGATTTTCTTCTCGTGGGGTGTGGTGAAACATGATCTTTTCAAAATGTTCAACCAATTCTTTAATATATGAGTAGTAATGAATCAGTTTAGCATCCCGCTTTTCCTATTCTCCTTGTAGTTGATGGATGATCAGTGCAGAATCTCCACAAACTTTGAGGTCTTTGATCTGATATTCTAAGGCCATGGCTATTCCCATCATATAGGCTTCATATTCAGCTGTATTATTCGTGCAATTAAAGCCCAACCTCGTGGTAAAGGGGAAGTAGCGTTCTTTAGAAGATATTAAGATAGCTCTGATACCGTGGCCCAAAGCATTGGATGCCTCGTCGAAGAACATGGTCCAACCCTTCTCTTGTTCTGGTTCCCCCATCAGCATTAGTATATCTTCATCTTGAAAGTCATGCCTTGTGGGTTGGTAATCTATAGAGGGTTGTGAGCCAAATGATCTACCAAAGCACTCCCTTTAATTGCTTTTTGAGTGACATGGACAATGTCGTATTCTGACAGTGCCACTTGCAACCTGGTTATCTTCCTTGTTAGGGCTAGCTTTTCAAATATGTACTTGATAGGATCCATTTTGGAGATTAACCATGTTGTGTAGGACAACATATATGATCTTAGCCTACGCGCTGCCCAGGTTAGAGCGCAACATGTTCGTTCTAGTTGAGAGTACCTCATTTCACAATCTGTGAATTTCTTGCTAAGGTAATAGATGGCCCATTCTTTCCTTCCAAAATCATCATGTTGTTCCAAGACACAACCCATGGATTCTTCTAGTACGATCAAGTACATTATGAGAGATTTTCTGAATACTGGTGGCACCAAGATGGGAGGCTCCTTCAAATATCGTTTGATTTCCTCAAACACATTTTGACAGTCCTCATTCCATTCTATTTTCTGATTTTTTTGTAAGAGCTTAAAAATGGGATTACAAGTGGCTGTTAGTTGAGATATGAACTTGCTATTAATTCAATCTCCCTAGGAAGGCCTCTAATTTCCTTTTCCATTTGAAGAGGTGGCATTTCTTAGATTGCTTTTACTTTGTTAGGGTCGACCTCTATCCCCTTTTCATTAACTATGAACCCCAACAGCTTCCCTGATTTGACATTGAAGGTACATTTAGCCAGGTTGAGATGGAGTCGATACTTCCTTAACCCTTCAAATAACTTTCTTAGGTCTTGGATATTTCCTCGTCCGTCTTGGATTTGGCAATCATATCATCCACATATACTTCAACTTCTTTGTGCATCATATCATGGAATAGAGCTACCATAGCTCGCTGATATGTTGCTCCGACATTTTTTAACCCGAAGGGCATTATTTTGTAGCAAAATGTCCCCTATTGGATGATGAAAGTGGTTTTTTCCATGTCTTTAGGGGCCATCCTGATTTGATTATATCTAGAGAATCCATCCATGAAGGAGAAGCAACTATGTTTATCCATGTTATCCACTAGTACATCAATGTGAGGTAGGGGAAAGTCATCTTTGGGGCTAGCCCTATTCAAATCTCTATAATCTAAACACATTCTGACCTTCCTGTCTTTTATAGGTAATGGTACTATGTTAGCCACCCATTGCGGGTATTTGGCTACTATCAAAAACCCGGCTTCTAATTGTTCCTTCACTTCTTCCTTAATTTTTAAAGATGTCTTTGGACTCATCCTCCTCAATTTTTGCTTTACAGGGGGATAGCTAGGTTCCAGGGATATCTTGTGTTCTACTAACTCATTGTCTAACCCTAGCATGTCTCGATAGGACCATGCGAATATATCTACATATTCAATTAGCAACTGAATAAGTTTTCTTTTGTCGTTCGAGCACATAATGGTTCCTACTTTGACTTCTTTCATCTCTCCCTCTGAATTAATATTGATGGTCTCAATTTCTTCTTGATAGGGGAGGATAATCTTATCTTCTAATTCTACTAACCTTTTTAGTTTGGTTGGAGGTTCCTGATTGGTCCCTTCCTCGTTAGTTTGGTTAACTATATTATTGAAGTAATGTTATGGAGATGTAATGCCATTACCTCAAATTGTTTATTTGGGGATATGTGATTTATCGAGGTATGTATGATTAGTAAGGTGTATTTATTATTATTTTTTAGAAGTATGGAATTAGAACAAAAGGCATGAAGATGTTGAAATGAAATAAAAAATGCAATTTCGTTAATTGGTTCTATTAAGATAACAGATATTGGCTCAGAATAACTGAAGTAGTTTGACTCATAGATTACTTGAAAGCATAGGTCATGGGAAGCTCTTGGATGGTCCAGTTATTGGGCTCTTCTTGTGATGAGCAGAGCCTGACAAAGCTTTCGGAGCTGCCTTCTTTTGCAGATGCTTCTTCCACTTGATTGGTATATCCCTTACTGATAAAGTTCTTGTAAAGGTTAGTACTCCCTCTACGGTGTTCCCTATGTGATTTCATGTAGGACATTTTCGGCTAGTATCTGAGTCTCTTTCTTCCCGGATTACCTTTTAACTCTATCGGCTTGGGAATGCCATTTAGGTTTTTGCACAACCCTTGCCCTATTCGAAATCTCTTTTTAATCATCATTTTGGCCACTACCATCATGGGTTCAAGTGCTTTTCCCTTTTTAGGTTCATTCTTCATAAGGGTAGTGTTAGCAATTTCCAAAGATTGGAATGCAATCTCCAATGCTTCTTTGGCTACCTTATTGTACCTTTCTGGTTGTGGGCAACCCACTAACAAGTCTTCTTCTCCTGTTATGATAACCAGCTTATCATCTACTATAAATTTTAGCTTTTTGTGCAAGGAGGACGGGACAACACCCGCAGAATGAATCTAGGGTCTACCGAGCAATCAACTATAAGTCGACCTTATATCCAGGACCTGAAATGATATTTGAATGTGAAGGAGCCTATCTAAATTGGGATTTCAATTTCCCCCATCACCTCCCTTTTGGATCCATCAAATGCTCTAACAATGGTGGACTTATCCCTTACTCGAGTTTGATTATATGGTAGTTTCTCTAGGGTTGCTTTGGGCATGAAGTTCAAGGAAGAGCCACTGTCTATTAGTACTCGGATTAGCAGATGGTCGAGACATTTGACCAAGATGTTTAAAGCATGATTATGGCACGACCTTCTACCGAGATCTCCTCGTCCGAGAAGGCGAGGTAATTGTTTACCATGATATTACCTACTATTTCCCCAAATTGATCTAAAGAAATGTTCTTATCCACATGCGCCTCGTTGAGCACTTTGATTAGTAACTTTCTATGGCTTTCAGAACTCATTAGCAGAGAGAGTAGAGAGATGTTAGTTGGGGTTTGTTTTAGTTGATCCATTAACTCGTACTCACTCTGGTTAATGAACTTGATGAATTCGGTGTTTTCTTCATCCGAAACTCCCTTCTTCTCTAGTTCCTTTCCTTTGGCCTTTTCTTTATTTCTAGAATCGATCGATGCTTCTACTTGCTTTTCTGTTACTGGATTTCCTTTTCTCTGATTTTTAGGTGCATAAATCTGTCTGCTTTTGGTTATGCCCCCAATCCTGGCAATGTTTGTTATACTTGAAGTTTTAGCCTTGACCTCGGCAGCATATTTCCAAGGTACTGCCTTGGAATTTTTGTAATGGAATGGTATCGGCACCCGAAGTTCAAGGGGTTTTGGCATATTTCTGACTGAGGTGTAATGGACTATCAACGGTCTTGGCATGTTGTTTGACTTTCTTTCTTCTTGGACAACAACAACCTTGTCGTCTTTCCTTTTGACCTGAACTAGTCCTGTATTCATCAAGTCTTATAGTATCCTCCTTACCTAGTTGTCCCCGGGATAATCCTCCTCCTATTTTTCCTTTCTTATCCCGATCGACATCATTTTCTATTGTATTAACTATCCAAGGATGAACTTCATTGGAGTTTGGACCTTTTCTGCTCCATTCATTAGGCAATCTTCCTTGAAAATGGCCTCGATAGTAGGATTACCGTGCACAAGGAGTGGATTCTTATTAATATTAGGGTTTTCTTCCTAGAAATAAAGTCACCCTACATCAACTAGGTCTTGGATTTTGTGTTTCAAACTCTAACACTTCTTTGTAGACTATCCTACTACCCCGGTGTGATAATCGCATTTGGCGTTAGGATCGTAATTCTTCGAGTACAGAGGGAGAAGCAATTTTAGGGGCATCATGCCCACAAGGGATTCTCGCAATAGATGCTGTAGGAGTTCAAAGTATGACACCAGTATAGGTGTAAATACCCTTGGATTTTTCTTTGGAGCATCATTGAGCTCTGAGTTCTAGCCAATACTTTCTGGTACAGCTAGGGGTGTCGGAGGAGGCTGAAGAGTAGATCCGGCTGGGTATGAGGGCCAATATGATGCTTGGTATTGTGGTGTGTGAAAATGATTGGAAGGAGCTGAGGTATTAGTGGAAGCCTTTGATTAGAAAACTGGTTGGAAATTGGAGGTCTTTTGGGGAAGCTCCATTATTTGTCTTGTTTGTGGTGATAGCATTTACATCCTCTTTTTTGACATCCTTTTTGGCTAAAACAACCCCGAATGCCACCTAACTGATTTTTCCATTCTTTACCCCATTTCTATGCATTCTCCGATGACCACTAAATCGGAGAAATTAGAAGATACACTCCTTATCGTCTTCTCATAGAAAAGCGGTTGTAGTGTTTCTATGAACATGGTTACCATTTCCTTATCGGACAATGGGGGCTACACATTTACCGCTACTTCCCTCCACCACTAAGTGTATTCTTTAAATGTCTTGGATGCCTTCTTGGTCATGTTTTGGAGTTGAGTCCAGTTAAGAGCCAACTTTTCATTGCATTTGTACTACCATAAGAAGGCCTCAACTAAGTCTGCCCATGTCTTGATTTCCCTTTCTCTAAATTCAAATACCAGCTATGTGTGGTACCCATGAGACTTTCCAGAAAGAAATGGATGAGTAGTTTATCATCCTAAGTGTACGCCACCATCTTCTGGCAATAGGAAATCAAATGGTTTCTGGGACATGAATTTCCTTTGTATTTATCAAAGTCCGGGACCTTGAACTTATGTGGGATGGTCCGTTTGGCACTAGAGATAGATCTGATGCCTTAAAGTTATATTTCTTGATACCATCGATGGCTTTCAACCAATCTTCCAAGGACTACAATTTTTCTTGGAACTCCTCATTCCCTTGTTTTTCACTACAGATCACCACCATTGGGGTTTGGCTTTTGGTTGGATTTCTCGATCCGATATGATTATGTGCCTGGGGGTTTTCTAAATTTATTTCCAGTGTATGCATTGTGCCAAATTGCGAATGATGAGACGCTTCCCCTTGTGGGTTTTCATCAGCCTGATATTGGGGTTCTTCCCCAAAATGTGGAGGCATATTGTATGGATAGATAGTCATATTTCGAGTAGGCCTAGGGGCAATGTTGTCTTGGTGCATTATAGCTTCCATGTTTTTTAATGAGTTGCATCATTTTCCCTATTTGGGCTTTCGTCGAGATCACCTCTTCCTTCAGTTCTTCATGCTTTTGCTCAATGTCGTTCTCTACCGTGGCCATTGCTTTAGATTTTGTCCTAGTTCCGTAGGGATGTTATGCTATAGCTTTATCAGTTTTGTTGGTCCTAGTATGAAAGAAAAATTAGGGATGCATGCTTTGATGAAGTTATTTTGTTTTTGTTTTGTTTTGATGCATGAGTTTTTTATTTTCTGTTCGTTGTTTTCTTAGTTTTAATTATAAGTTATCTTCTCTTTTAGAAAGTAAATGGCACATAAGATCAAGTGCAGGCCTCATTCACATTAGAATTTTTTACATGAGCTTCCTCATTTTTTCTAACATATTGATAAGTCATATTTTAGACACCTTACAAGGTCTTAAGATGGGCACACTTGAATATGATTTATAACTAAGAAACTCATATTAGCTAAGATTCATATTATTGGCCTAGAAATAGGAAAAATAAAAATATGTGTTAATTTGAGGATATTAGCTAATAAAATGTCCATCTTAATTGTGCAGGTCAAAGCAGGAGTCTCGGACTAGTCGAGACTGACTCCAAACCGAAGTCCAAGCTTGACTCCTAGCCAGCCCTAGCTCTAAACCAAAGGAACTGGATCTACTTTCGCCAATAAGACCGACTCCAGCAAAAGCTGACACCTAACCAAAGAATCTCAAGGAAGCTAGCAGTAGCTGTAGGTGGTTATTAATTAGAAACATCTAGAAAGATAGTAAGTTATTAGTTAGAAGCTTCTAGAAACTTCTCTATAACTTCTCCAAGAAACTTTTTCCAAAAGCTTGGAACGTGTATAAAAAGGGAAGCACACATCACAGTTAAGGGATTTGATACACACTCTGTTTTACAATTTTGGAATTCCTCTCCTTCATTCTCATTCTATTGTTTTGGTGGTGCATAGCTATGCTATAGTTAGCTTTAGTTTTTATTTGATAAAAGCCACCACGACAAAAAGCATTATCAAATTGGCACTGTTGTCGTGGGCACAAATTTTGTTGTGTACTAGGTCTATGATATATCGAGTCTATTTTTGTTTTGTCTGTTGATTGTTGAATCCTTTGTCATGTTGTATATGTTTTCTTTTATCACGTCTATGTTGGAATCTGTATTTTCTTTCTTTTGTTAAGTCCGTATCTATTTCTTATTGAATTCTTTTTGGCATGCCGAGTCTGTATTTGCGTGTGTTCGCATGTGTTTAAGAATTTGCATGTGTCACGTGTGGAAAAAAAAAGAAAGAAGAAAGAGTATAGTACTTTTGATTTTTCTGTATAGCACTATTATTGCATTGCATTTCATTTTCTGCATAATTTTTCTTTTTCTTTGCATCTTAGATATTACATTGCTTGTTTTTCTTTCTGTAAGATGATGCATGACTAGGAGTAGTTCTAACATATTATATGATTTAGAATCTGACATAGAATTAACTTTACGAAGACTAAGAAAGGTTAGAAGCACTGTAGTAAGTACTAACAGTAGTCTTAATTCTAGTTCTAACTCTGATAACAATGTTTCTGCCGCTAACAACATTGATTCTTCTTCATATAGCAGTTCTAATAGTAACACCTACTCTAACTTGGATTTGATTGATTCCAATAAACTAGAGCTAATAGAGAACCAAGATCGCACATTGAAGGAAATGGCCATTCCTGATGTGGTGTACTAACAATGGTGCATCGAGTATCCACAGTTGGAGTCGACTTAGTCATATGAATTAAAATCTGGTTTAATACACTTGTTACCCAAATTTCATGGTCTTGTAGGTGAAGATCCACATAAGCACCTGAAGGAGTTCCACGTACTTTGTTCCACGATGAGATCGTAAGGGATACCAAAAGACTACATCAAGATAAAGGCGTTCCCATTTTCTCTAGACGAAGCAACGAAGGATTGGTTGTACCTACAACCAACTCTTTTCAACACTTGGGGAGACATGAAATGCACCTTCTTGGAGAAGTTCTTACTGGCGTCCATAGATAAGACGCTTACAGCAGGGAGACATCTGATTTCGAACATGGCGACGTCATTAGTGAGGCAACTCGTAGTCAGCCAGCATCAACAAATCCCACCAGTCAAAATTTGTGCAATATGCACTTCTACGAAGCACCCAACCGACATGTTCCACACACTGCATTAAACAAAGTCGAACAATGCTGAAATTGTTGGAGCCATAAGTAGAAACCAATACGGCCGACAACTGTATCAAGGTTGATAGTTTGATGGTCAACAATTCAGAAGACCGCAGTAGTATAGGTCAAGTCCAAGTTAAGGACAATATGCAGTCCCAAGATTTGGACACGTGCCAAATATGCCGGCTTCGAATCATAATTACTATCAGCAGTTGGGACCGAGATATCTAGCACCACTATTCCAACAGCAACAACAATTGCCGACACAAAACAACTCACCATCAATGGAAGAATGGATGAAATTTTGACAGAACATGAATGCCACAATGCATGATTTAAAAATGCAGATCAGTCAACTAGCCAACTAGGTAAGTCAAATATAGTCAGCAGGGTCTGGAAAACCTTCCATTGCAAACTATTCCAAATCCTAAAGGAGGGAACCTGAGCACCGTAACATTAAGAAGTGGTAAAGAATTACACAATGCGTCACGACCAAAATTGATCCCAATTGATACTGAGTCTACACCAAATGCCAACTCATGAGTTCAACAACAAGCTAGAACCGCCCCACTACCATTTCCCTCCTGGTCATTCTCAACAAGAAAGCCTGAAACTGATGAAGACTTGCTGAAGATGTTCCGGCGAGTAAAAATCAACATTCCGCTCCATGATGCAATAAAGTAGGTCCCTAAGTATGCAAAGTTCCTGAAAGAACTGTGCATACACAAGAGGAAGAAACTGAAAGTAGGAGCCGAAGTGGGAGGTGTTTTATCAACATTCATTCAAAAGGAAGTCACAGTAGGAACACAACCAATTCAACCAAGAAAATGTAGAGATCCCAGAATTTTCTCAATCCCATGCACTATTGGCAATTGTACCTTCGTCGATGCTATGTTGGACCTAGGAGCCTCAATCAATGTCATGCCAGCATTAGTCTACAAGTCCCTGAACTTTGGAGATCTAGAGCCTACAAGTGTTGTCATACAACTGGCTAATAGAAGTGTTGTACAACCCCGTAGGTATTCTCGAGGCCAAGTCAATGAACTGATCTTTCCAACCAACTTCTATGTGTTGGAGATGGAGGATAAAACGTCTTAAAAGGGATCTACCTTAATTCTAGGATGGCCATTTCTGATGACGGCAAGGACGAAGATTGATGTATATGTCAAGACACTTTTAATGGAATTCGGGGATAACTTAGTTGAATTCAATATTTTCGAAGCAATGAAACATCCCTCCGAGGACCATTCCCTCTACAACATTGATATGATTGAAGAGCTAGTTGAGGAGTTTACACAACTAGACTCCGGTAGTGATAACATGTCACCTTTTGTTGAAATTTCTAATATGTTTCCATGTATAGGTTCTGTAACGGAAGAAGCTGACTTCATCAATAGAATTGAAGTGCTAGACCCATCCGACTACAGAAATCATGTTAACAATCCTGATAACCTGATGAATATTTTTGATTTTTCTGATTCAATTGACTAGGTATGCAAGTACGATGAGGAACCAAAATGTTCAATAAGTGCAAGAATTCAAGTTGCTGAAAGACTAACACTATAACAGATGGCAACCACAGATGCTAAGTATGATTCAACAAATGAAGGCCGAAAGAACCAAGGCTGAGATCGCCTCGGCTTATCAAGCGCTGAATCCTCATCAAGTAAGTCAATTACTGTTGAAAGCCGAATACCACTCGAACAATTTGAATCAGAAGCAAACTGAGACCAAGGCTGACTCGGCACACCAAGTGCCAACTCCAGATCAAGCTGGTTAACCTCAGCCAATATCCATCACCGACTTACTTCCACCTCAATCACCACCTAACTATGAATTAAAACCCTTGGCAGACCACCTAAAGTATGTATACTTGATAATAATCAGCATTCCCCTGTGATCATAGCCAACAATCTCCATCAGGAGTAGGAGGAGAAATTGTTGAAGGTCCTCCGGCAACACAAGAAGGCAATTGGGTGGAAACTTTCTGGCCTTCTAGGAATAAACCCCTCCATTTGTACATATAGAATCTTAATAAAGGAAGAAGCTCGTCCAATAAGGAAACAACAAAGGAGGCTGCATCCGAACATCCTCCACGTTGTGAAAAAGAAGTCACCAAGTTAGGAATTGTTAAGAGAACCTTAGATCAACCAAGAGCGTAATCCCTGCTTCCTTGAGGTAGCAATCGTGTAAGCCCTTAGTAAGCAACGGACGAGTGTTCAACGATCATTGTAAGACTTAGGTTGGTTTGGAATTGTATACGAATCATTAGGAATTAGAAGAGGTTCTTGATGAACTTGTGAATTGATATAGTAATTGTTCATAATTTAGATTGTCATCGTTTCCATAGAATAGTTTACTTTCTATCTTGAAATTACACACAAACTCCCCTTGTTTACGAGTCTATAAATATGTGTCTGACTTTGAGTCTAGCCGAGACTGTTCACGTTTGTCTGTGTCTAAGTTTGCACTTAGCTGAGACAATATCAGATATAGTTGAGTCAAGTCTATATCAGATCCTTCTATACCGAAAGGAAGTCGGCATTCCACACACTTAGCGTTTTCTGTATGACTTTCGAATTCCGTATTAGTTACAACTAAATACATTGCGTCCTTCAGAAGAATGACCTAGGGTTAGCTATGCTATAGTTAGCTTTAGTTTTTATTTGATAAAAGCCACCATGACAAAATGCATTATCACATATCGCAGAATCAAGGTATGAATTGTAGAACATCAATTCAAGAATTTAATCATGCAATCAATTATCTTGGTTCTAAAGAAAGATGCAATTTCATATCAACCTAAGTTTCTTTAGATAATCATCTAACTTTCATCCATGCATATTGAGATCACAATCACAGAATCAAGGTACCCAACAATCTATAAATTTACTTATAACATCTAAAACAAACAAGAGAATAATAAAAATTAAAGAATGATCCACAATTGATAGAATTCTCTCAAGATATATTCTTTCAATCTCTCAACTATTTAGGTTTGTGTTTACACTCAAGCATCCTGTGCTAACTAGCACTACCAAACTTTGACTAGCCTCTAATTTCTACAACTTCAAACACATTGACAAATGATCGAAAGGGCTTTCTATGAAGGTTATAATGTGGCCAAGGACAAGGTAGGATATGAAAGTGATTTAAGCTTGTACAAGCAAAGAGGGAAGAGGAGCAATGGGGAATAAGTCAATAAGCATGAAGATCATCCACAAAATAATACAAATCACAAAAAAATGCAAAATAATACAAAACAAGTAAGGTCCACTTTGCCTCCTTTTCTCTTATACTTTTCTTTTTTCCTTTCTCACTTTCACTTCTCTTTTTGCACCATTACAACTATTTTTTGCATTTATTTTTTTTTTCAATCTTTTTATTGCATCTTTTTTTTTCCTTTGATTCATTTATATATATATATATATATATATATATATATATATATATATATATATATATAAGAATTTGCATTAGAAAGATATAAAAACTCAAACTAAACCACAATTGTGGAACCTTGCATTGTTAGGAGAGCATAGTCTTCCAAGGAAATCGATATAGAAAACACAGCACAAGTAAAAATAAAATCCAAAATAGAAAAAAGAATAGAGAAATGAGAATGGAGAGGAAACTTGTGATCTAAGAAACCTATAAAAAACAAGTGTGAAAAGTCTTTAAACCTAACAAACTAAATTCTAACTAACCAAGACTAACTTTAACTAACCAAAATTAACTAATACATGCTTTGAATGCTATGTAAGGTGGTCTTGACTAGAGGATTTTTTAGCCCAAAGGTCTACCAACAAAAATTCCAAAATTGGGCTAAAAATATACCAAGGAAAGCCCAATAGAGTGGGTGCATAGGCTGCAACTTCACACAGACTTTTGGAAATAAACAAGGTCTAACTAGGTTGAGCTCAAAGAGAAAAGATTTAGATCTTTGTCTTAGCTTTCTAGGGCCACCAAGATTGCCTAATTTGGAGGTATGTAGCTCAAGATATGGTTTGTACAAGACAACAACATCATAATGAGTTTTAAATCCAAAAATAAGCAAAGGTTAGCAACTAAGCTCGATTAAGTCCAACAACCCAAGTCTCAATAAATGTGTCAAAATTAAACATAAAAGTTATCAAAAATATCGAACATAAGTCACTATTAAGTGCCTTAAAAGCACTTTATCAAACATCCCACAAAGAACCATTCAGTTTTCTATTTAGATATGATTAACCAATTAAGTGATGATTACTTAAACTTAAATTTTTTATTCCCTAATTTTGATAATGTTACTGACTATGATTGTACTTATATTAGGTTAAATGAGTGTTATATTTGCATAGAAATTAGTATTGTTGTTAATGTAGGTGCAAGAGTTTTAAATAATATAGGTTTGGATATTACATGTGTGGATATTGTAGGAGTTGTAGAGTTTGTAGTAGTTCAACCTCAATTTCCATCCATTGTGCAGCTATTACAACTCCTAGTAATCATAGCCAACAAAATCCAAGCTGAGCAAAAAGAAAGGTTGTTGCAAGACTTGAAGAAGTTTAGAGATTTTTGTGAGCACCTTGCCAAGCATTCAACTTTGAGATTCCTGTTGAAGAAGCCACTAGAGAATGTGGCACTGGAATTTTTAAGTTGGATAGGGCTCCTCTAAGAAACTATAGATAGGAGCAGAGCAAAGATGTTGGATACAAAATTTTGCAAAATTTTTGCACCTTGAGAGAGGAGTTAGAGGAGTTTTTTATTTCACCCCTTCCTTTATGGTTATTGCTTGTGTTCTCTTTGTCTTGTGTTCCTATATGCTTATTAAGGACAATGTTCATTTTAAGTGTGTCTGTGTATGGGAGGGGGTGTTTTAGTACTATTTTATTGTTTTTCTATTTTCCTATTTCTCCAATAATTCTGATGCTTTTGTGTTCTGTTATTCTACTATTGTTACTAATTTTTTTGTTTTTTGTTTTTGTTTACTATTTTTGTTTTTTGTAATAATTCTATTTTTGTTTTCTGTTAATAATTCTATTTTATGGTTTTATTATTTTTCCTATTTTAGATTTTATTGTTGTTTTTGTTGAAAAAAATATATTTTGCAGTTTTTAGCACTTTTAATGGATTTCTAGGTTGTGCACATTATGAATAGTTACATCATTCTTGATTGAAATTTTTCACAACTTAATATGGAACCCTTTTTACATCTTTAGTGTAATGAGTGAATTGGAAATTAAAGCTTGAATTTGTTGATAGAGCTTTTTTATCCTTATGAGATTTTGAGCCTTGTGTGTTGATGACTTGCATCTTGCCATTCTCTTATTTCATGTATGATTAGCACATATGTTGTTAGTTACTCTACGTTTTGCCTTAACTTTTTTTTATGCCTCTTATCTAACATGCATTGGTGATATGATTTAGGCCTTCTTTCTTTATAACCATTAGCCAAATGGACTTACCTTGCATTAAATCCCTTGCTTACCCCTTTGAGATTATGTAACACTTTCTTTGGTACTATAGCTCATTATAAGCCTTGAAGTAGAAAACCATGATCACCTTAACCTTAAGGGTTAAAGGAGATTTGGAATTGTTTTGGAATAGGTTCTAAACAAGTGTAAGGGGTGATACGCCAACGCTTTGCAAGTAACGCCTTAATGGTTTGACTTGTGCAAGTGGTAATTATTGTGTTGTATTGATTTGTTTTTGAAAAAAAATTGTATAGAAAAAAATGCATCAAAGAAAGAAAAAGGAAACAAAAAGGTTGAAAAAAATGCAACAAAAGGTTGTAGTGGTGCAAAAACAAAAGAGAAGTGAAACTGAAATAGAAAGAAAGAAACAAGAAAGAAAAATGAAATAAAGTGGATCCGTATTTTTTCTTATAATGTTTTACATGTTTTTTGTGTCTTGTATTGTTTTGATGATAGTCTTCATGCTACTTGACTTATTCCCTATTGCTCCTCTTCCCTCTTTATTTGGGTAAGCTTAAATGACTTCTCATATCCTACCATGTCCTTGACTACATTACAACTGTAATAAAAGAACTTTTGATTATTTTTTGCATGTGTTTCAAGTTGTAGAAATTGGAGGATAGTCAAAGATTGATAGTGCTAGTTGGAATAGGGTGTTTAAGTATAAACACAAACCTAAACACTAAAGATATTGAGATTAAGTATCTTGACATGGTTTTATCATCTGTGGGCCATTCTTTAATTGTTATTGCTCTCTTGTTTCCATTAGATGTTAAAAGTAAATTCATAGATAGTTGGGTACCCTTGATACTAGGATGCTTGTACTCATATTCTTTTTATTCACTTAAGGATTCATTAAAAAGTGTTTCCCTTTTTTTATACTTGCTTTAGTTCATTTCCTTTTGCTTTAGATATTTGTTATTGATTTTGCTCGGAGTGTAAAAGTTCAAGTCTGGGAAAAATTGATAGAGCACCCTTGAAACACTTAATAGTGACTTATGTTGGACATTTTTTTATATCTTTTTGTGGTTAATATTGACATATTTATTGAGTCTTGGGTTGTTGCACTTAATTGGGCTTAGTTGCTAATCTTTGCTTATTTTCATATTTAATTCTTCATATGATGTTGCTGTCTTGTGTGGACCATATATGGAGCTGCAAACCTCCAAATTAGACACTCTTAGTGACTATGAAAAGCTAAGACAAAGATCTACAATGTTTTTCTTTTGGGCTCAACCTAATTCAACCTTCTTTAGCGTCAAAAGTCGACATGAAGTTGCGGCCTCTACACCCACTCTGTTAAGTTCCATGATTGTGCTTTGATTTGTGTTTTTGAATTTTCCTTACGTAAATTCTACTATGCCACTTTTTTCTTTCCAATCCTTGACATATTTTCATGATTATGATTTCGTTTGGATTATGCTAGGTTAGGTGATAAACTGATCACCTATATCAATCAAGTTATTGAATCCATGGTAATTAGGGCTACGGTTGTGATCTCAATTTGTATGGATGAATGTTAGATGATTCTTTAATAAATCTTGGGTTGATATGAATTTACACTCTTATTAAAGACGTGATAACAAAACTACATTATTGAATCATTGGATTGGTGTTCTACAATTCAGTTACATTTTTTTTTCATTTTGCAACCTTATAATTCTAGTTTTTATGTTTCTATCATATGCATACAAATTGGCATACCCAAATGTTTGATTCTCTACTTAGCTCGCATGTTCTCGAAGAACTCACCAAGAAACCACTCAAAACAAGACTACCAAGAAAGGAAGAAAACGAAAAATATGGTGGAGAAAAGGAATGGATTTGCCACTAGCTCAAGGAGATAGATAAGAGTAGTAAGATTCACCACGAGCACCATGCATACTTGATGAGAATAGGGATTTCTTGGTCAATCCAAGAGGGGAAAGAATGCTTTCACAAGTGCAAAGGCCCATGTATTTCACTAGTGGAAAAATGAACAAAAGTTTCTAGAACGTAAGTACAAGGGGTGTTTTTAAGCATGATTAGTGGATCACTAATCATGCTCAAGGCCCCCTATGAGAAGGCCCAAAACACAAGCTAACCTTGCCTTTGCTTTAGCAACAAAATTTGGCAATTAGCAATCAAAATTGGCAATGTGACCAATTTAGCGACCGAAATTTGAGACGACTTAGCTAAGTAGGAATTGCCTTTCAAAAAGGGACCTTGGCCTAGGGATATCCTATCCTACACAATTGTATTGAAAAAAATAAAGAAAGTACATGAAAAACTAAGTGTTCCTAGCTCTATACATTTCCTTCAAGGCAGCTGGACACATAATACAAAGTTTGGCCTTCTTAGTCCTTAAGGGTGGTCAACTTGTGTTGGACTTCATCTTGGATCCTCCTTAACCTACCCCTAGTGATAGGCCCTTCAAGTGTAGGCATTTCCCTTTCAATATATGCATCACAAACCCCCCTCCCCCATTTTTTGCATTTCAATTTGATTTCAGTTCATTAACATTGGGCTTTACAAGCCTGTGTCATTGAGAGATTTGACCTAGGTTAATCCCTACAATACAAATATAATGGAAATCTAGTGGTTTGGATAGTGTTTTGTCACCATTATCACTTAGCCATGGGCCAAAGCCCATTTAGGTCATGTTTTCCTAGCTAACTCCATTTTGTCGCCATTTTTGTCCCAAAACGTGTGGCTATTTCGATTGCTATGCTGATAAGCTTATTTTGCTTGCTTTTGGGCTTGCTTTGCTTTATCCTTCAATTAAGTGATCTTAATTAGGATTAGGTGATTATAAGTAGGATTTGGGAAAGGCTATATAAGCCTCTTTTGTAATTAGCTTGATCACTTTTGGATGAATTTGAATTGTGTTTTGCACTTTGAGAGCATTTTCTCTATTCTCTTGATTTGTACGAGAAACCTAATTCTCATCAAGCTTCCATGATGCTTGTGGCAAATCTTTATAATCTCTTATCTAATTCTAAGAATTAGTGGTGAGCCATTCCTTCTTCTTCATCCATTTTTTGCTTTTCTTCTTCTTCATTTTTGGTTCCTAATTTCCTTACTAATTTTTTTCATACTTGAAGCTAGGTCTTGGTTGTGGATCCTAGGGTGTATCAAGTAGGACCTATGTGAGTTGCACCAAATAGGATGGCACTCGTCGAGTTAACTAAGTTGAAGAGTTGTTGGAGAAGTGGATGATAAAATCAAGTGCTTCCCTCTTAGGGAGCACCTGTGCTGTTAGTGAAGAAGAAGGATAGTGGATCGTGGCTGTGTGTGGACTATTACCAATTGAATAAGCTAACAATCAAGAATAAGTACTCGTTGCCAAGGTTAGACAATTTCATGGACTAGTTGAGAGGAGCTAATTTTTTTCTCCATGGTCAACCTTTGATCATGGTATCACCAATTATGGGTAAAGGATAATGACATTTAGAAGGCTCTTTTTTAGACTTAATACAAGCATTATGAGTATGTGATCATGTTGTTTGGATTCATGAGTGCCCAATGATATCCATGGATCACATGAATAGGATTTTCCATCCTTTCCTAGATAAGTTTATCATCGTGTTCATTGACGATATTCTAGTTTATTCTCATAACAATGAAGAACATCTTAAGGCTATTAGGGATCTTAAAGGAGAATAAGACGTATGCCAAGTTATCCTAGTGTGAGTTTTTGTTGGAGAAGGTAAACTTCACGGCTCACATGATCTCAATTTTTGGAATAGTTGTGGATCCGGCAAAGGTGGAGATCATTCTATTGTCGGAGCATCCAAAGATAACTTAGTCTTGCAATCATGAATACAAAGTAGGATTATACTTGAGCTCTCAATGGCCCATTAAGAAGCTAATCTTGTTTTGGACTTCTTCTTAAAGTATCCTTCATCTCCAATTGGTTATGGAACCCTTCAAGCCTTGGGTCCTTAATCTTTCATTGTCTATGAAACCTTTCAAAACTTGGGTCTATGTTCTTCAAGCATTCTTGCATATCCATGCTCTTCACATTCAATTTCGCCATCCTCTCCTTCTTGGAAAGAACTTGACCTCAAATTTAGGACTTGTGTATCTACAAAATAAGATACAAGGATGAGCCATTTGTCATGAATGATGAGAGAGAAACCTACCCATAGGCTTCCTTCTCCTAGATCAAAGGTAACAATAGAAATCCTTCCAAAGACCTCAAGAATATACCTACATGTAATGTGGCTAAGGTTCACGATCACTTAGGACAAGTTTCATGTTTAGTTAAAGGCCATGAATTATCCAATAAGCTAGAAACCATATAGAATGGTGACTTATGCAGTAGTCGATTTATTGCAACATCTTCTAACTCTTTGAACTCTCAATTCTCTTTCTTATTTTCTTTTCTTTGCTTTCTTTATGTGTAAGAGATTGTAAGAGCAAGTAATGGGTACAAGATAGTTAGAAGTAAGTAATGGGTACAAGATAGTTAGAAGTCTATGTTTGTCTAATACTCTAGGGTTTTTAGAATAATTAGGACTTTAGGAAAGAAACACTGAGTCACTTTCAATTTGTCAAGTTGAACGAATCAACCCAACTTCCCTTTTATCTATAGTCCAAAATCTCAAAAACTATATACAAAAGGAAGTGGGTTGAAGCCCATAAGTAATTTTATTTTTATTTTAAATCAAAAGGTATCATTTCATTTATGCTAACATGTATCTACAATGGTGATTAGATAAAAAAGTCTACTTTACTACTAGATAGTTGTGATTAAATAAAGAAAAATGTTCATTAATTTTTATTTATTTTTATATCTTTCCTAAGGCCACCAATACGAAGGTACATTGATGTACATATGGGAGACAACATTCACAGAACTCAAGAAGGTAAGAAAAAGGTAGCCACCCTTGCACCTAAAGGCCTCATAACTATGGGGAGGTTCAAGAGGAAGTGCAACATGAGTTAGCCATGCTTATGGGCCAAGGGGAGGCCCAAGAAGGACAAGTTTTGTACCATGTATCTAGTTTCCATTTGGGAAATGTTTAGAGCTCGAGGTACTTTATTTCCCTTTTATTTTCATAGTATTTTTAAGCACCTTTCATATAGGATAGCATAGCCTTGGGCTGAAGCCCTTTTCAAATTATTTTCCTTACTATTTTCGTTTTTCTAGAAATCCATTGCTAATATGGTTTCTAACACAGGCCCATTTTCTTCCTAATTCTGTTGCTAGCCCAAGTATGGAGTTGGTTAGCATTTTGAACCCTTTTGGCTTGGGCTTTCAATGACACCTCTTAGTTAGGATTAAATAAGGCTAATAGGGACTTAATCAAGGCTATATAAGGCCCTTTTATAATTAGGATAATCACTTTTGAATGAATTTGAATGTGCATTGCACATTTATGAAAGTTTCCTCTCAACTCTTGTCTTGAACAAGGAACCCATTCTTATCAAGTTTTCATGATGCTTGTGTTGAATCTTACTTCTCTTATCTAATTCTCACTGAATTAGTGGTGAGATTCATCCTTTTCCTTCTCCATATTTTTGTTTTCTTCTTCTTCTATGTTTCAGTTTCCATTTCCATGGCTAAATTGGTTCATACTTAAAGCTAGGTTTTGATTGTGAATCCAAGGATGCATAATTTGGTATTAGAGCTTCCAATTATCATCTAGTAACTAGGTTCAAGCAGAAAATGTAGAAAAAAGGATTCCAAGTAGTTTTGGGTGAATTACAAGAGGTATGTTCCAGGTTCTATTTCTAGGAAAATTCCCTGTTGTTTTCCTTTCTTCTTGTTAGGTTTTGTTCACCTAACTTCCTTCTTCTTGTCTATGGTTTAGATTCCCTTTATTCCTTGTCTCGCTTATGTTTTTAAATTTTAGGGTTCTTACACAAATAATTTTGGGATTTTGTATTATATAAGTCATATGATGCATTGTAGTTGAATTTGTGCTTTGTTTGGGCTTATATGCTTTTCACCCTTGCTTGTAACCTTGAATTTGGTTTATTTTGCATAATTTACTATGTATCAACATGTTGTTTTGTATTTGTGGAAAACACACCATTCTTTTAATGATTTTTCTTGAAAAATTGTGCTAGAAATTGTGTAGAAGTTGCCAAAAAAAAATATAGACCAAAAGTTTGTGAAAAAAAAGAGCTTAATAGAAAAAAAGAAAAAGAGTATTCAAGTGGCTGAAATGTTTTAGTAAAAATAGAGCATAACCATATAAAAACAAAAGAAAAAGATCAAAAGAAAAAGTTTTTAGAAGGTCCAAAGGCGAGATAAGTTACACCTAAATTCTAGGAAACTAATGTACTAGTTTTTGTGCATTAATTGTGGTACATTATTAAATGCCATGAACATTCATGTTTGCAATTAATTCCCCTACATTTAATATTTACTTTTAGTTTTATTGAGTCTTCTTACATGTCTTTATTAAATTCCTTTTGAGTTTAATTTCCTTTTTGTAGAGCTTTTCGTGCTTGTCAATTTCTTTGGCATTTATAATTTTCTCTTTGAATTTTCTTTCCTTGTTTTTCCTAAGAGGATGTTTAGATTTGTTTGTCTTTCACTTGTAGCTAGCTTGTTTGATTTAAGATAGTGATTTCTTGTTCAAATCTTAGAGTGAGAATTGAGTGGTAAAAGGCAAGATAACACACTAGAGAAAAAGCCCCAAAATAGTAAAACAAGAGTGTAGAGTGAAACACTTAGAGAGTGTAGTGAGCTGTCCTGTTTTTGGTGTTGCAGGTTTTTATTAAGAAGTTTAGGACATTTTGGGGAGAGAAAAGTGAGGAAGAAGTATGGAAGGTTCAAGTGTTGATTGGAGCAACATGTCCTCTAAGTCAAAATTCATGATGAGCTAATTAGGGATCTTGGAGAGAAGTTGAATAAGGTTGGAAAGGGCTTGAATTCAGCTCAAAAGGATGCACAAAGTTCCAATGCTAAAGTAGAGGCTCTAAGTAGAGAAAGAGAAGAGAGGCCAAAGGTGGTCTCTTTGCATGAGAGTGGGGGAAGTTTTGAGAAAAGAAATTATAGTGAAGGAGGAAGGAGTTCTCGGTCTTCCATGGGGGGAGGCATGAGAGACTTGGGAGAGTTGAAAGACGTAGGAGGGAAGAGATGAGGGAAAGGCATGGTAGAAGAGGAGAGGAGCCAAGGAGGGAAGAGATAGACATTGCCAAGTTCAAAATCCCTCAATTCTTGTGAAATTGCAAACCTAAAGTGTATGTAGATTAGGAGCTAAAGGTGGAGCAAATTCTAGGATGTTTTGACCTCCATGGTCAAGTTATTGTGAGGCTTGTCACCCTTGAATTTGGTAAGTACGCCTTGCCATGGTGGACTCAAATGTTAGATGATATAAGGAGGAGAGTTAGAGATCCTTATGAGGATTGGGTAGTCTTAAAGTGGTTTATAAGAGGAATATTTGTCCCACCTTACATTAGGTACTTGCACAATAAATTACAAGGGCTATACCAAGGATCTTGGAGTGAGGAAGAGTACCACAAAAAAATGGAAAAGGGTGTAATAATGGCTTAAATACTCCATGGGTTGAATAAGAAAATCCAAGATGTTATGTGGTTGTAACACTATGGCACCCTAGATATTGTTGTCAAAATACTATCAAAATCACTATATTTTCTAAAATTTATAGTGTAGAAACTAACCTAGGTTGAATCTCTCAAGGACACAATCATGCAATGCTGAATCAAGTTGAACAGAAATCAAATTCAATGCTAAAAGGGGCTTGTGCTTAAACAAAATCATGCGGAAAAATGATTTATGCATAATAGAATTAAGCAGAGCATAAATGAACTAAACATAGTTATGTAACACCAATCCAAGGATTCGATCATGCAATTATGTTATCATGGTTCTAATAAGTGTGCAAATTCATATCAACCCACGATTCATTAGATAATCATCTAATATTCATCCATAAAGATTGAGATCACAATTGCAATCCCTAATTTACATGGATTCAAGCACATAATTGGTTGATTTTAGGTGATCGATTAATTCCATAACATAGAACTATTCAAAACGTCAAGCGAAATCATAATCATGAAAACAGTCAAACCAAACATAATGGAATTTGCATAAGGAAAGACTCAAGAACTCAAACCGAACTACAATCTTGAAACCTTAAATTGATAAGATAGCTTAGCCTTCCATGATAATCATCATAGAAAATGCAGCACCATACAAAGCAAGAACAAAAATTTGAGAAGAACGGAAACTTGCAATCCAAGAAACCTCCTAAACTCCAATTATGAAAGGTCCCAAAAAAATGTCTAACTAACTTCTAACTCCTACTAACTAACGAACTACTAACTATTACATGCTCTAAATGACAAGGAAGGTGGTTTAGGCTAGAGAAATTCGCAACCCAAGGGCCCACCAACCAAGGTCACAAAGTTGGGCTAGAATATAAAAAGAAAGGCCTAATAGAGTGAGTGCAAAGGATTCAATTTTCACATAAACTTTTGACCCTAAAGACAGTCGAACTAGGTTAAGCCTAAACGATAGAACTTGTAGGTATTTGTCTTATCTTTCTAGAGCTACCAAGATTGTCTAATTTTCAGGTATCTATCTCTAGATGTGGCCTACATAAGATAGCGACATCATAATGAGAATTAAGTCTGAAATTAAGCAAAGATTAGCAACAAAACCCGATTAAGTGCAATAACCCAAGACAAAACAAATGTGTCAATCTTAAACATATAATGATATCAAATATGTCTCACATAAGTCTCTATTAAGTGCCGAAAAATTCTTCATCAGCATCCCAAGTGAGTTGGTCCATCAAGCTACCAAGGTAAAGATTCAAATTAGGAGGAAGAGTGCATCTAGAAAGACCTATATTGGTACTAGTGGTTGGAAGGGAAAAAAGAGGGAAGGAGAAGTCTAGAATGGAGAAAAGCTCTATGAGGGGGAGTGATTCCTCTTTAGGCCAAAAGGAAACAACCTCCACTCGTACACCTGTGGCTCCTAGGACTAGTAACATTAAGTTGTTCAAGTTCCTAGGCAAGGAACACATAGCTTTTCAATGCCCCAATAGGAGAGTTATGATTGTAAAGGATGATGGGGAGATAAAAAGTGAGAGTTCAATTGGAGAGTTGAGTTCTTCTAGTAACGCCGAAGTGATGGTTCTCACTATGACGGAAACTTGCTTTTGGTGAGGAGGTTGTTGAATAGCCATGTGGGAGAAGATGTTGAGACATAGAGAGAATATTTTCCATTCTAAGTTTCTTATCTTGGGAAACTTGTTCTCTATGATCCTAGATTGGGGGAGTTGTGTGAAGAAACTAGCTCTACCCAAATTTGTGCACCCAAGGCCATGTAAGCTTCAATGCCTAAGTGAGAGAGGAGAGTTGCTTGTAGGCAAGGAAGCTGAGGTAACCTTTACCCTAAGTGGATATAAGGATAAGGTGGTTTGTGATGTGGTTCCCATGGAGGCCACACATCTCTTACTAGGATAGCCTTAATAATATGATAAGAGGGTGATTCATGATGAAGTCACCAATAGGTTCACATTTGTACATTTAGGGAAAAGGATGATGCTTAAACATATATCCCAAAGAGAGATGCATAAGGATTAAAAGAAAATGAAAGTGAAAAGAGAAGTTGAGAGAAAAAGCAAGAGCAAGTTGAAGAAAAAAAGAGGGAGAATAAAGCCAAAAATAGAAAATAAAAAGTGAAAGAAAAAGTAGGAGAGAAAAGCAAGAGTGTGAGAGAAAAAGAATAAAAAAGCAGTGAGAAAAATGAGAGGTCAAAAGAGCCAACCATTGGGGGAAAGAGCTAAGAAAAAGAGGAAAAAAAGAAAGGAATCCTTGCAAGTTGGCCCTAGGGAGGTTAGAAGGGTCCTTTTAGCCAAATAGAGAACCCTTATTTGCTTTACCTACTAACATTCTTTTGAATGCTTCTCCTTCTTTGAATGCTTTGCCTATAGGTATGCAAGATTTGTTAGAGGATTTTTAAGATGTGCTCCTAAAGGATGTATCTCATGGGTTGCTTACCTTAAGAGGTATAGAACATCACATAGACTTGACACTTGGAGCTACTTTGCCAAATAGGATTGCACATAGGATAAATCCCAAGAAGGGTAATAAATCATTTTGGAGGTACTTAATAGTGACTTATGTTGGATATATTTGATATTATTTCTGGTTAAAATTGGCGCATTGGTTGAGTCTTTGACCATTGAACTTAATTGGGGTTAGTTTCTAATCATGGCTTATTTTCGGACATAATTTTCATTGAGATTTCTATCTTGTATAGCCCATATCTAGAGCTACAGAACTCCAAATTGGACAATCTTAGTAGCCCTAGAAAGCTAAGATAAATATTGGAAACTTCCCTCTTTATGGCTCAACCCAGGTTGACCATATGCAATGTCAAATATAGACGTGAAGTTACTACCTCTACACCACTCTAATTGCACTTTCTCTTGTATATTCTGGCCAAAATTATGGGCCCTGATTGGTGGGCTTTTTGAACTACTAAATCTTTTGTCCAAGCCCATTTTCCTTGACACTTTCGAGCATGTACTTATGAGGAAGTTAATTAGTTAGTTAGAAACAATTTTTAGGAGTTGAAGGGATTTCTTGCATGGGAAGTTTTCCTCTCTTCTCCTTAGTTTTCTATTGCAACTTTTCTATGTTTTCTTCTCTATTTTCTGCTGAGTTTTCTATGACAATAGCTATGGAAGGCTAAGCTTCTTTGTCAATTCAAGGTTCAGTAATGCAAATCGATTTGAGTTTTTATTCTTTATCTTATTTATGCAATTTCTTCTATTTGTCTTTCCAATACTTAATATGTTTTCATGATTGTGATCTCATTTGAGTTCTTGATTATGTTCTATTAGGTCATCAATTGATAACCTAAAATCAACCAATTATGATCCTAAATCCATGCTAATTAGGGACTATGATTATAATTTCAATATGAATGGACAAATTTTAGATGATTATCTAAAGAGACTTAGGTTGATATGAAATTGTATCCTTCTTAGAACCATGATGAATGATTGCATGATTGAATTCTTGAATTGATGTTACAAAAATTGATTTAGATCAATTTTGTTTTGTATGAATTTCTATTCTACATAATTACTTGTTCTGCATAATTCTGTTTCACCCAAACCCCCATTTTTAACATTCATTTTGGTTTCTAATCAACAAGATTAAGCATAATATGATTATGTCCTTATGAGAATCGACCTAGGTTAGTCCCTATACTACAAAAATTAAGGAAAATCTAGTTATTTAATAGTGTATCGATAACATTATCAAACTGGCACCGTTGTCGGGAACACAAGTTGTTGTGTCCAAATCTTGTGATAGTTAGAGTCGTTTGGTTTATAGATTGTTTGCCGAGGACACAAGTTGTTGTGTTCATCTTTAACACAATGGCCTTGATATATGATTTTTTTCTCTCTTGTGGCCAAGTGTCAACCAATTCTGAGAGACTCAATTTTTCTACCTCCAAGGATTTCTACTAGTGATACAAGGATTTCTACTAGTGCTACATGGATTTCTACTAGTACTATGCCCTTAATAGTTCTATAACATAAAAGAAAGTAAAAATTACTCACATAAACATTATATACACTATACCACATAAAAATATCACAAGATTAGGACACAATAGCTTGTATCCCAAGCGGGCCAAAGAGATTCAAAAACAAGTTGGTAAAATGATAAAAAAAAGGTTGGATAAGAGAGAGCATGAGCCCATGCATCATGCTTTGGATTTTGTTGCCAAAGAAAGATAGCACTTGGAGAATGTGCACTGACTATAGGCCAATAAATAATATCATTGTTAGATATAGGCACCCCATTTCCTTTTTAGATCACTTGCTTGGTTTATTGCATGGTTTAAATATTTTTTCTAAAAAAGATTTAAGAAGTAGATAACATCATATTAGGATAAAGGATTGGGATGAATGGAAAATGACTTTTAACACTAAGTTTTGGCGTTATGAGTGGCTTGTCATGCTTTTTGGCTTGACTAATACCCCTAGTACTTTTATGAGATTGATGAACCATGTCTTGAGAAGCCTAATAGGAAAGTGTGTGGTTGTGTAAAGAGTGTGCTTGAAATTTTGAGCAAAGAGACTTTGTTTGCTAATTTAGAAAAATGTATGTTTTGTTCCCATGAGGTAACCTTCCTCAATTTTTTTGTTGGGTCCTATAGAGTCAAGGTTGATGAGGAAAAGGTGAAGGCCATCTAAGATTGGCCAACACCTAAAACCATGGGGGAAGTAAGAAGCTTCCATGTGCTTGCAAGTTTTTATAGAAGATTTGTAAAATATTTTAGTACACTTGCAGCCCCTTTGAATGAAATTATGTAAAAAGTGATGAATTTAAATGGGAGGAGAGCCAAGAGAGAGCTTTCCAAGCTTTGAAGGAAAGACTCACTCAAGCTCCAATTCTTGCTTTGCCTAATTTTTCAAAATCTTTTAAGTTGGAGTGTGATGCCTCTAGTATTGGTATAAGGGTTGTAATCCTCCAAGAAGGGCACCCAATTGCTTATTTTAGTGAAAAACTAAAGGGTGCCCTACTAAATTATTCCACCTATGACTAAGAGTTATATGCTCTTGTGAAGGTCTTGAAACTTGGCAACATCATCTATTGCCCAAGGAATTTGTGATCCATAATGATAATGAAGCTCTTAAGCATTTGAAAGGGCAAGGTAGGTTAAATAAGATGCATGCTAAATGGGTTGAATTTTTGAAGCAATTTTGTTATGTAATTAAGCATAAACAAAGCAAAAAGCATCTGGTGATGGATGCTCTCTCAAGGAGACATGCCTTAATTTTCATGCTTGAAACAAGGGTGTCTTGAACTTTATTACATAAAGGAATTGTATGAAAAAATCTTGATTTTAGTGAGCCTTTTGACATGTGTGTCCATTTAGCATTGCATGATTTCCTTAGACATGATGGCTTTTTATTTAAGGGAATGAGACTATATGTGCCAATGAACTCCAAGGTTTCTCTTCATTGTTTGTATACCCATTCCCTATTCTTACTATTATTGGATTGATATTTCTATGGACTTTATACTTGGTTTGCCCAGGCCTAAAGGAGGTAGAGATTCTATTTTTAATAATGTTCATAGATTTTTGAAAATGGCCCATTTCATTCCATGTCACGAGTGATGATGCTTCACATTTGGCCAATCTCATTTTTAAGGATATGGTGAGATTGCATGGTCTCCCAAGGACCATTGTTTCAGATAAGGACACAAAATTCCTTGGACATTTTTGGATGTCCCTTTAAAGGAGGCTTGGCACAAAGCTCATATTCTCCACCACTTATCATCCACAAATGGATGAACAAACCAAGGTGGTAAATAGAACATTAGGCCAACATCTAAGATGTTTTGTTGAAAATAGTTTGATGGATTGTAAGGATTGGATACCCCATGTTGAATTTGCCTATAATAGGGTGTTTAATTCTACTACTTCTTACTCTCCTTTTAAGTTGGCTTATAGTTTTAATCTCCTTTCCCCACTTGATTTGTTGCCTTTACCTATCCTTCCTAATTGTGTTATTGATGAAGGGATTTCCAAAGCCAATTTTGTTAAAAGGTTTCATGATAAGGCACTGTTGCACATGGATAACAAAGGAGAAAAGTATGCAAAAATTGCAAACAAGGGGAGGAAGGATGTCTTTTTTAAAGAGGGAGACTTAATGTAGGTGCACTTGAGGAAGGAGAGGTTTCCTCACCTTAGGAAGTCTAAACTTCTTCCAAAAGAGATGACCCATTTAAGATTTTAAAGAGGATAAATGATAATGCTTATAAAGTTTATATGGCCCAAGAATTTGGGGGAATGGAGTAATGGAGTATTTTTGAGGCACCTAATAGTGACTTATGCTGGACACATTTGACATTATTTTATGGTTAATAATCACACGTTGGTTGAGTATTGGGCCATTTGAACTTAATTAAGGGTAGTTGCTAATCTTTGCTTATTTTCAAACTTAATTTTCATTATGAGGTCACTATCTTGTACAAGCCATATTTGGAGCTACAGACCTCTAAATTGGACAATCTTGGTAGCCTTGGAAAGCTAAGACGAAGATCTACAACTTCTCTTTTATAGTTAAACCCAACTCTATTGTTTGCAATGTCAAATATGGAATAGAATTTACTAGCTCTGCACCATTCTGAATTGGACCTTTCCTTGTAGATTGGTGGGCTTGTGGGTTGCTATATCTTCTGTCCAAGCTCATTCTCCTTGGAACCTTCAAGCATGTGATTGGGAAGTTAGTTAGGTAGTTAGCTAGGAAGTTAGTTAGTTGGTTGGTTAGAGATGGTTTAAGGAGTGGAAGGGGTTGCTTGTATTGGAAGTTTCCTATTCTTCTTCATAGAGTTTTGTTACTACGTTTTTCTACTATAATTTTCTTTTTCAACCTTTGCTGCATTTCCTTCTCTAAGTATTCCTTTGTTGTCTATGATGATAGGAATAGACGGCTAAAATTCATTGTCAATTCAAGATTCAAGATTGCAATCGGTTTGAGTTCTTAATTATTTATTTTCCTTATGCAATTTCTACTGTTGTGTTTTCAAATTCTTAATCTGTTTTCATGATTGTGATCTCCCTGAGTTTTAGATTATATTTCTAGTAGATAATTGATTGATAACCTGAAATCAACCAATATGATCATGAATCCATGTTAATTAGGGACTACGATTGTGATCTCAATATGTATGGACGAATGTTAGATGATTATCTAAAGAAATTTAGGTTGGTTGATATGAAATTGTAACTATTGTTAGAACCATGATAACTGATTGCATAATTCCTGGTTACATATTTTTTGTATCACCTAAACCCCCATTTTCATATCTATTTTTGTTTCTGATAAACATGATTAGGCATGATAGGATTATGTCCTTGTGAGAACCTAGGTTAGTCCCTACATTACAGAAATTAAGGGATATCTAGTGATTTGATATTATGTCGACAACAATTATCACATAGCCTTGGGCCAAAGCTCCTTTTCGAATTATTTTCTTTGCTATTTTCATTTTTCTAGAAATTCGTCGCTAATACGGTTGCTAACGTAGGTCTACTTCCTCGCTAATTCTATTCCTAGCCCGTGAATGGAGTTGGCTTGGGTTTTGGACCCTTTTGGCTTGTGCTTTTGGTCTTACCACATAATTAGGATTAGTTAAGGTTAATAGGGACTTAATCAAGCCTATATAAGGCTTTCTTGTTATTAGGATAATCACTTTTGAATGAATTTGAAAGTACATTGTACCTTTGTGAGAGCTTCCTCTCTTCTCTTGTCTTGAACAAGGAACCTATTCTTATCAAGCTTCCAAGATGCTTGTGGCGAATCTCACTTTTCTTATCTAATTTCCATGAATTAGTGGCGAGCTTCATCCTCTTCCTTCTCCATATTTTTGTTTTCTTCTTCTTCTATGTTTTGGTTTTCATTTCCATGGCTAACTTGGTTCCTACTTGAAGCTAAGTTTTGATTGGGGATCCAAGGGTGCATCAGCCATATTCATTAATTCAAAATACCATAAGAATAACTAATTAACTATTGATGCTAAATTTGTTAAATATATTACCAACGACTAATTTAGTTATATTTTAATATTGTTTTATTTTTTTCACTTTGGATGTCTTATATAAATTGAAAATATTAATTATAGGTTATTATGAACTATATTATAATACATAAAATTGTGTGAAATATGTTTTTGGTTCCTAAACATTTGATGAATTTCACTTTTAATTCCTAAAATAAAATATTAATTGATTTTAATCCTTATTCTTTTACCTTGTTAATTAACATTTTTGGTCCTTTCTCGTAAGTACCACTATTAAGTGATAGTGTAACAATCACATTAACATCCACATGAATTGTCATGTAACCAATAAATTGGCCTTAGTCCCTTATCTTTTTATGGAATTTGCTTTTCAATCTCTCAACAATTTTTTATCAATCTTAATCTCTTAAGTATTATTCGTCACTATTTTTAGTACCTTCTATCAAGTATTAATTAACATTAAATAATTATGTGACTAAACATATAGACTATGAGTATGATAGAATTCATGTGGACTAAAGTATGATAGCATTCATGTTAATGCAACTACAATTGTAAATTAAAACTTTGCTTGTTTCTTTTAAGTATAAAATTAAAAGGACGAACCAAAATGAGTAATTTGACGACGAAAATTTTCTCTTATTCCTTGGGGAAATCAAAATGAACATATGCAAACATAATTAAATAAAGGAAATCTAAATGTTATGGTGATATAATACATGGGATTTAGGTGGTAGCAATGAATTTAACTAGAGACTTAGATCGTGAGAGTTTCAACATTCAAGGGCATATGAGTAATGCCTATTTGGTCTTCTAATTGTTGTAACACGGGCATACCTCCTTGTTGCTGTAAGTTTCGGGTGGCACATATAAACACTTGGCACAACATTTTTGGCAGAAGAGCAAAACACGACTTCTTGTATTGTGTGCTTAAGCATCTGTTTGCACAACGAGAACCACATTCTGCAATTTCATGCACAGATCAACATGCACCATTTTAATCTCAACATAAAAATTTTCCAATAGAAAAGAAGAAAAGAATCAACAATGATTTGTGTGATCCACTAGCCTATACCATGTCATGGTTCGACCCTTTAAATATATATTTTTTTCAAAATTATCAGTTTTGTAGCTTCTTTATAAAGCTACTTAGACAACTTGTCCTTGATTTATTCATACCTTCTAGTTGAAGACTGCCTTCAGAGGTGCCATACTGAAACTCACAAACAAAAGATGAAATTAACATAAAAAATGCAAATACACTATCTAATTAGCTTTATCCAAAATTGTCCAAATTAAAAAAATAACATGTGGAAAAAAATCCTTACCTCGCTTGTTTGACAAGCTAGAGTTAGAGCATGGGTAGGAACTGGTGGAGTTAGAGCAAGAGCTCGAGTCGGAGTCTCAATGGTCTTAACAACAATCTCAACCTGAAGTTGTCAATGTTAGTGTATGCTACATAAATATAATTATTTATCTAATGAAAAAATATATATATACAATTAAGTTAGACAAATTAGATTATTTTAGTAATCAATTATGACTATATTTGGTAACAAATAGTTGAAAAAGCTAGTTTGAAAATTGAAAAATTAGTTAATAACTGAAAAGTTAGATTCTGAAGACTGTTAAACTACATTATTTAAGTAGTTGATAAATATAAACAATAAATGTAACATCCTAAAATTTATTTAATTATTTTTAGAAATAAATTTCATTATTATTATTATTATCAATTTTATTTTAATTATTAATTGCTGCAGAAAATTATTTTATTAAAAAATTACATTTTGAAACTGAAATGTTATTCTTATTATTATTCTTAATTATGGCATAAAATTAACTTAGTACTTAAATATTTATATTTAATTTTATTTTAATAGAGGAGTTAATGGTTTTATAAACTGATGATGCATTAATATGAATTATTTTCATTTATTAATTTAATTAATTGAATTAATAGGGGGCTGACGGGCGGGTCAAGTTGACCCGATCCAATTAGAATATTAGACAGGGGTAATCAATTTACCCCAATTTGTGTTTTGCGCGTTAGACAACCAAACCTAGAGGAGAGAGAACGTAGATCTACAAGGAGGAGGGGCTAGGGTGTTCAGATCGTCCCAAAGCTCCATCAGATCATCACTATTCTTCGCATCTAAGGTATGGGGGAGATGGGTTCAGTTTTTTGTGAATGCGGGGGTGTACAGGTAGTGAGGGCAATCCCTAAGTCCCTCTAGGATCTAAACTCTCAAATTTGTTTGGTTATTATGTTCTAAAAATGTTTTAATCGGTAGAAAATATTTGTCAATGTGTATCGTGGTTTTGGTTGACTTAATTGATAATGTAATCGGTTGCCTTTAGTGTGAACGAAAACCTCTAGAGG
Source organism: Mucuna pruriens (assembly GCA_025330945.1). Classification (NCBI taxonomy): domain Eukaryota; kingdom Viridiplantae; phylum Streptophyta; class Magnoliopsida; order Fabales; family Fabaceae; genus Mucuna; species Mucuna pruriens. Next base: position 472,904 of record JAENHJ010000106.1, read on the forward strand.
GAATCCCAAAGGAACATATGTTCTAAAAATGTTTTAATCGGTAGAAAAGATTTGTCAATGTGTACCGTGGTTTTGATTGACTTAATTGATAATGTAATCGATTGCCTTTAGTGTGAACGAAAACCTCTAGAGGGAATCCCAAAGGAACAAGAAGAATGACTTTGATCAACATGTTTTCTTCATTATGCTTTCAAGTATGCAGAGATGTCAGTTCTATCTCACTATTTGGGTTTCATTTACATAAGAAAGAGCAGTAGGGTCTTCCCTAGAGCCCTTATTATTAATTGTTATTGTATGGTTTCTTGTGGCATTTGCAAGGATTAAATTCTTGGATTAACGTTTTGTCTTAATGTGATTTTCGTTTGCAATTGTATGGTTAATTATATTAATTACTTGATTCTCGTGGTTGTTCATGGTTATTCATGGTTGAGGTTCAATTTGGAACTCTTGTGTGTAATGGTGAAATTAGGTGAAATTCAATGGCGTTTTATGTGCATTTTTGTGCATTCTTATAAATAATTTATGGTAATGATGGCTAAATTGATATGATTTTGGCATGATTATAGACTATGTGAATGATGTATGAATCCTGAGAATGAGAATGTGGATGAGAATGCATTGAGCATGGACATGAGATGCATGAGAAGCATGAGAAGCTAGACGTGGCTATAATACCTTGGGCATATATGGTGTTTAATAGGGTGGACTAATGATGGGGGACATTCATATGCATGGGCCATAGGTGGTATTTAACCATGCTACATGCCAGCCATAGGTGATGTTTAACGGTTGTGTATAATGTCTTCGCACGGGCCATAGGTGGTGTTTAACTGTGTGACACACCGGCCATATGGGGTGTTTAACGATGTGGCCATCATTAGTGATAACTAAGGGGATTGAGGAGGTTCGGCCATGGTGTGGAGTTCCGGATCAAGACTCTTTGGTGTGGTGATGAGCATATGCATTGTGCGAGCATGTGCATTTTGTAAACATGAATGGAATGTTATTGATTTTGAATACGATGGAACATGTGATTGATATATGAATATTTGTTAACTAATAGTAATTGGGTACGGTAATAGGGGGATTTGGGGTACTATCTGCATTTATATATGATTGAATGCTATTTCTCACCGTACTCTCTTGTGGTTTTCTTTTAAGTAATGTTGAGGGCACTCGTGGTGCCGAGTTTTGAAGAGGCGGGTCTTGTTCTAATTTGTGTGATATCGGGGCTTGGGATTTAGAATAGTGATCCTATGTCTTTTTCTACGTACTTTTGCATGTTAAATATTTGAAAATGATAGGCATATCAATAACTCACTAAATGTATGCAAAAATGAAAGTTATTTATATATTTGAAATATGTACCAAACACATGAATGACGTATTTAGATCAACATTAATAATTTATGGGATAATTTTTTATGTGTACTTAATGTTTCAACATAATAACGACCATGTGAACCTTTTATCCTTAATACGAATTGAGTTTCCTTGGTTTTATCTATTACCTTATCTTCCTTTTTATTTACTTGATTATTTTAATTTCAGTATTCATGGTAGAAGGATGTCACAATAAAAAATGACATTTTTATACAATATTAATATTTTTTTGTAAAAATTAATTTATTTTATTGATAATAATATATTTTAGGTGTTTATAATTTTAGATTTTAAATTAATTTCAAACTCTTATATTTTATAATTTATAGATAAATTATTTCAAATCCATTTTTTAGTTTGACTATTTTCATATTGTGTATTCTGTTATTAGTCTTATACTATGTTTTAAAATATTTTTAATTATATTTAAAATAAAGTAAAAATAACATAAACTAAAGTACATGGTATACTTTTATTATGTTAATTAGTATGGTGGTTAAAATATGATGAAGTGTAATATTAAAAATAATAGAATAAATAATATAAATAGTGTAATGGTTAAAATAGATAGTGTAATATAAAAAATAGTTAAAAAATAAAATAAAATCAAACCTTAATTAAAAAAATGTTATTTAGAACCGGCAAAAAAAAATAAAATTTAATAAATATTTTAAAGATAAAAGAGGTATAAATATAAAAAATTAGAAATTGGCGTTTAAAAAAATATCGTTTGAATTGACGTCTAAAAAAACATTACTAATTACTAAAAAAAACTTGTTTATTAAACACTACTAATAATATCAAATAAGCTTATCATTCAATTAAAAAAACTAGAAATTAACTTGAATCACTTGTCAACAAAAACTTATATATATAATTGATTATTGTTATGATAGATTAAATTATTTTTTTATTGAATTAGTTTGCTGATAAATATTTTTAAAATAATTAATTACAAAGAATAATACGAAACAGTTGAAAAGAACTATTAAAAAATTGGAAATAAGGAATAACGTTTTTTAAGTGAAAAAAATTATTAAAAAGTAATCATATGCTTCAAAGTTTTAGATATATAAAATAACATTATTTATTAAAATGGCTTTTTAGCAAATTTCATCCCAAAACTTTTCAAACATTTTTTTTCTAAGTTATCTTGTACATGTTTCCACATAGAAAGAAATCACACAATAATTTTTTCAAATGCAACCAACATCGAAGATAATGAAAAGATTTGTTAATTCTTGTGATTCGTATATTTGTAGTGGTAACAGAACAAAAAAAGTTAATCAGTATTTATTTCTCTATAGCTTATGCCTGATGAGGAAAAATCAATAATACACCACCAATGTGATGACAACCAATAGATATAAATTTCCTTAATTTGTAAGAATCTATAAGAAGGAACCACAAATAAAATGGTAGCAATAACAAGAAGAATCTCGCAAGAGGCACCAAGATTTTTAACGTGGAAAACCCCTTCAATGTGAGAGGTAAAAGACATGGGTCGTTCAAACCAAAGAAATCAATTTACTGTAATCAAATAAGGATACAAGAGTGTTCAATAAAGAGCACAAATTCGTGCATACTATCAGCCTACACATTCAAGCAACAAAGCTTGCAAATGGAGAGTAGATAAGGAACAAGAAAGTAAAGTACTCATAAAATTGTACTACTATGCAAGCACGATTTCTCATACCATAGACCTCCAAATCAACATCTAAACGGTCAAGATGTAGAACTACGTATGCTCAGCATGTTGTCAATTTTCCAGCTAGACCGAACGGTTAATCAAGTAGATATCGCAATTTTGATGTGACTGTTCTATGTAGAGATGAAAATAGAACACTTTCATTCTCTCTTTCTCTCCCTCTCTCTTCTCTCTTTTGGCTGTGAAAATCACACTCTTTTTGTGTTTCTCCTCAATTTGACCCCTTCTTCTCTTATAAGAGAGACCTAGTGGGCTTAAGGGTATTGGGCTTTTGTCCATATAGTTGGGAGCCCAAAAGTAACTAACATATCTCTTTCATCACAACTATGTGGAAGTGATCGCCAATCTGGCAATCTCACAACAAGCTTCAATCTTTCCTCTTGAAACTGCCTTGGTCATCATGTCAGCACCATTATCATTAGTATGAACTTTAGTCAACTCCAATAGCTTAGCATCCAAAGTGTCACGTATCTAATGATATCTCACATCAATATGCTTGGACGTAGAATGAAAAGTTGATTTTTTTACCAAGATGAATTGCACTATGACTATCACAGAATAAGAGGTATTTGTCCTGAACAAAACTAAGCTCCTGCAAGAATTTCTTCATCCAAAGCAACTCCCTAAATGCTTTTGTAATGGCAATAAACTCTGCTTTAGTAGTGGCACTTTTACAATTTAGATTGCCAAGCCACAACTCCCCTTGCAAACTTAATCAAATAGCTCGAAGTGGACATTTTGGAATCAATATCTCCAGCCATATTTGAGTATGAGTATCCTACCAAAGTAGGCTTATCACCTCCAAAACAAAGCTTCAAATCACTAGTACTATAAAGATAACTCAAGATCCATTTCACAACATTCTAGTGTTCTCTACCTGGATTAGAAAAAAATCTATTAATAGTACCAACAGCACGTGAAATATCTAGTCTTGTACACACCATTGCATACATCAAACTACCCACTGTAGATGCATGAGGAACTCTACTCATATTAGTCTTCTCAACTTCATTTGAAGGATTATGTCTTGAACTTAGTTTAAAATGAGTAGCAGGAGGAGTTCTCACTGACTTTTGCCTTTTTTCACTCTCCATGGCCTCCTCGTAACATTCAAGTTCTTCTCCATCTATCAAGGTTGCATACTCATCAGATGTATACCTTTTAGACAATTGTTTCTACCTATTAGACCTCTTGAGTTGAACTGGAGGTGGTTCGGGAACATTACCCAGATTCTCATCTTGTGACATCTCTTGTTCCTCTTTAACATCATCATCAAGAGGAATATCAAAATCATCTCCAAACTGCTAATCACCAACATAATTATGTTTCTCACTAATCTGAACATTATTATCAACAGTATCTAGATCATGTACAAGCATCCAAACTGGATCAATTTCAAACAAACTATTATCTTCCTCATGTGTAGTCTTCTTTACCTTATCAATGTCTTCAATAGTTTGGTCTTCCATGAATTTCACATCACGACTTTTGACAAGTTTCTTCTCAATAAGATCATACAACCTGTAACCATACTCATCTTGACCATACCCAATGAAGATACACTGCCTACTCTTCATATCCAACTTGGATCTTTCATCCTTTGGAACATGCACAAAGGCCTTACAATCGAAGACTCGCAAATGGTCATACTTGACATCTTTGCCAAACCAAATTTTATCTGGCACCTAAGTATTCAAAGAAACTATAAGACTGAGATCAATAACATGCACTAAAGTGCCTCACCCCAAAAATGCTTAGACAACTCTTCTTCACAAAGCATGCACCTAATACTCTCAATCAATATCCTATTCATCCTTTCTTCTAAGTCATTCAACTTAGGAGTTTTAGGAGGAGTCTTTTAATATTTGATACCCTGTTGCTTGAAATATACATCAAAGGGTCCACAATACTCACCACCATTGTCAGAACAAATACATTTCACCTTCCTACCTGATTGTCTCTTAACCAAAGTCTGGAATTGTTTAAACTTCTCTAACACTTGGTCCTTTGACTTCAAAGTATAGACCCAAAGCTTCCTGGAACAATCATCAATAAAGGTAACAAAATAAAATGCACCACTAAATGACTTTACCTTCAATGGGCCACAAACATCAAAATGCACCAATTCTAGCAATTCTGACTTCCTTGAGGGAGGATGCTTCTTAAAGGATACTCTAGTCTGCTTACCAGCTATGCAATGAGAGCACTTCTCCAACTTTGCATTTTTCAATCCTGGAAGCATATCCTTATTGACTAAATAATTCAGCCATTTTTCATTGATATGACTAAGCCTTTGATGCCACAAAGGTGCCTCCATATCCATGGCATTGATAATATCTTTAGCAACCAAAGTTTTTGTCTAATACAGTTTAGAAATTTTCTCCCCTCTGGCCACAACCAAGTTACCTTTTGTGAGTTTCCATTTTCCATAACCAAAGTAATTATCATAACCACCATCATCAAACATATGTAAAGATATCAAGTTAAAATGAATATCTGGAGCATGTTTGACTCCTCTAAGCCATAATTGCACTCCTATGTTTGTTTACAAGCAAACATCACCAACACCAATCACCTTGGTCACACCATCATTACCCATCTTCAACACTCCAAAATCACCTTGGTGTAAGATGTAAAGAACTCCTTCCTTGGTGTAACATGTAGTGTATCACCATTATCAATAATCCACATGCTCTTATTAGATACAAGATTAACCGACTCAAAGTCTCAAAGAATGACAAGATCATCATTGGTAGCAGTAGTGACACGATCATCATCATCATCATCATGATCCTTCTCTTTTGACTTACCCTTTTTACCTTTGTTCTCCTTTTTTCCACAAGAAACAATGCTTCTATATATGCCTTGTTTTGTGATAGTAATGACATTCCACATTCTTGTATCTAGACTTAGACTTACTTTTGCTCTTTTCTCCTCCATTTTTTTCTGACTTCTCCCCCTATTTTCAATGACAAGTACCTCAGACTAAGATGCAAAACCTTGTGCCTTCTTTCTCATCTCCTTATTGAGAACACTACCCTTTGCCATTTGTAAAGAGAACCATTAGGGCTTGAATTTGTGTTAGAGACCTTAAAAGTCTCCCAAGACTAAGGTAGAGAATTCAAGAGTAATAGTCCCAAAATATCATCTTCAAACTTGATGCCCATTCCTAACATCTAATCAAGAATCCCTTGAAACTTATTCAAGTGATCTGAAAGGGAAGTGCCTTCCTTGAACTTTAAACTTACAATAGAATTCAACAAAGATAATTTGCTGTTCCCACACTTTGAGGCATACGAAGATTCAATCTTCTCCCACAAAGTCGAGGCATGTGTCTCACTTGCAATATGATTATAAACATTATCATCCACAAAATGTTGGATAAAACTGCATACCTATTGATGCTCAATGTCCCATTCTTCATCAGACATGGATTTTGGCTTCTTAGTAGCAAAGATAGGAAGATGCATTTTCTTCACAAATAATAAATCTTTCATCTTCCCTTTCTAAAACTGGTAGTTAGTGTCATTCAAACTCACCATTATATTTGTATTAACCTCTATTATTCAAGCAAGTAGAACATTCTTTAAACCAAAGAGCTTTGATACCACTCTTATAGAGAAAAGCTAATAATACATCACTAATGTAGTGACAATGTAGCAGATATAAATTCTCTTAACTTGCAAGAATTTATAAGGAGTAACCACAAGTAAAAATGGTAGCAACAACAATAAGAATCTCGCAAGAGATACCAAGATTTTTAATGTGAAAAACCCCTTCAATGTAAGAGGTAAAAACCATGGGTTATCCAGACCAAAGAAATCAATCCACTATAATAAAATAAGAATACAAGAGTGTTCAATCAAGATCACAAATTCATGCATATAACCAGCTTACACAATCAAGCAACAAAGCTTGCAAATGGAGAGCAAGAAATAAGGAACAAGAAAGTGAAGAACTCATAGAATCGCACTACTGTGTGAGCACGATTTCTCACATCACAGCCTCGAAATTAAGATCTAAATGGTCAAGATGTAGAACTATGTGTGCTGAACATGTTGTCAAATTTCCAGCCAGATCCAACGATTAACGAAGTAGATATCAAGATTTTGATATGACTGTTCTGTATAGAGATCAAAACATAACACTTTCTTTCTCTCTTTCTCCCCCTCTCTCTTCTCTCTTTTGGCTGTAAAAATCCTTACTCTCTCTGTGTTTCTCCTCAATCTGACCCCTTATTCTCTTATAAGAGAGACCTAGTGGGCTTGAGGGTATTGACTTTTGTCCACATAGTTGGGAGCCTAAAAGTCACCCGACAATGCCATGCATAAACTTTACTCAAAATAATACTTTTTACTTCATGTTTGTAAAAGAAAATTAAGATTATTAAGCTAAATCAAACATCCCATCAAATCATTTGTATTTGTTGACATTGATTTGAAACTATGTAATGATCTCCAAAGGCAAAGAAAGTAAAGGGAAATCAGACCAATCAAAGGAAAAAAGAGTGAAGATACCACAACAAAGCTTAAATATTAGAGTGTGTGTGCATGAGAGGGAGTTATCAGAATCATGTTATCTTACATGGCTTTCCATAAGAAGAAGAAGCATTGCAATTTGGCAGTACATTAAGATGCTGATGTAACTGGCCATTGCTCAAGGTTGCACTTGTTCACTAACACAAAGATAAATTATGTGAAGTTACTCAAGTGTGGTTTCCAAGTACAATTGAATTTCCTACTTATAGGCCGTTGGGTAAGACTTTATCTATATTTTACATGAAATGTGGGGCTATGTTCGCAATCAGTTTACATAGCCAAGATACATCCATTTTTTTCATTATGACCATTACAGATTGTACACAATCATATATTCTCTTGCTTATTAAATTGACCATTCTGACCCGCATTTTATTATAACTAGACATTATTGTTAGTGATATGTTCGTGCTTCTTAGAGAGAGAGACACATGTTAGGAAATATTAGAGCATGTGTTTGTAAGCCCAAACGTTCCATAACACTTTCAATAGAAGAAAATGTCACCCTTAAGTGAATGCCAATGGAATTAGTTCATGATTTACTTAAGAACTTCTATGGCGAACATTTTATTTTGTTATCTCCATTATTTTGCTCGAAAATGAAGGTTTACACCTTTAAAATATAAGGTACAGTTTAAAGGGTTAAATATATAAGATTTTACCAAGTTCATGATTTAGTTTACATGTCTAGACATTTTATTTCAATTTCAACTATAACTTTTCTAATTAATTGTTATTATTTTATTTTTAAAAGAGTTATATCCAAAAATAATATGTGCATGTGTTACGTTATACGTATAAAGATATCTTTTATATCATAAATAATTAATCTTTTATACAAAATTATATCTTTTAAATTTAGTGTCATTTTAAACTCAGCAAATGGTCTAATGATAAAAAATTTATGTAGTTTTGCATGAAATATTAGGTTTAAATTTTGTTGTGATCATTGTAAAATATATATATATATATATATATATAGTGTTAAACCCCTATTCCATAATTAATACTATATTGATGTTTGTAAAAAATATTATGCATTAATATACTTTTGGTTGATAAAGCAAATTATATATATACTAGAGTTGTAGTAACTTATTTATCATTTAGAACTTTTCAACTAATTAGGATTGAATAAGACTACTACATGATATATAATAAGATAAAATAAGAGGACGCTAATAACATAATAAGTTTTAATTTATTGTTTCCTTAAAATTATATATAATTTTTAATTCAATTGTTCCATTTTCCAAATTATAAAAAAAATATAATTATTTAGAATTATACTAATTATTAAAAAAAATATTGATGAATATTTGTAGGATTGTCATTTATTTTTTAATATTTTAATAAAAAATACATTTTAAATTTACATCTCAAAATTATTATTATTATAGATATACATAAGATAATATTCTGAATAAAAATTTTATATTATATATATATATATATATATATATATATATATATATATATATATATTAATATATATTGTTTAATATATTTTATTTTTGTATATATATTATATATAAATTATTATAATATATAATATATATTATTATTATATATTATATAAATGAATATACACACATATATATATATATATATATATATATATATATATATATATATATACATACATATATATATATATATATATATATATATATTATATACATTATATTATATAAATTAATATATATTACATTATTTTTTGTATTATATATATATATATAGAAGTAAAGTAATATTTTTAGCAAATAGTCTCCGTAAAATGGGGAAAAAATGTAATTATACAAATTAACCTAATTTTATTACCATAGCCTATCAAAATCTTAATTTTACAATAGCTATTGATTTGATGTAATTAAATTTAATTGTTTATTGCATTTAATTATAACTTAATTGGATGTGATTAAATTTAGCCATTAATTAGATTTAATTCATCACATTAATGCTACTTATTGCAATTTGAAAAAGTTTAATTGACTTAATAATTTTTTTTCTAATCAAGTGATGCCTAGTTAAATTTAATTATTAACCAGATATTTCAATAAGATAAAAAAGAAAAAATAAAAAATTTAAAATTATTGAATCAACATGGTAATAATTTTAATTAAAGCATGTTCATATATATATATATATAAATAAGAATTTTCATAAAAAAGATATAAGAACTGAAAATGAACCACAATTATGAAACCTTGCATCAATAAGAGAGCTTAATTATCACTGGCAATTGATACAGAAAACATAGCACAAGTTTAATCAGAATCCAAAATAGAAGAAAGAAAAGAAAATGAGAATAGAAAGGAAACTTATGATCCATGAAACCTAAAAAAAACAATTATGAAAAGTCTTTAAAACTAACAAACTAAATTCTAACTAACAAAAACCAAATCTAACTAACAAAAACTAACTAGTACATGCTTTGAATGCTAAGGAAGGTGCTCTGGACACGAGGATTTTGCTGCTTAAAGGTCTACCAACAAAAGTTCCGAAACTGAACCAAAATATACAAAGGAAGGTCCGATAGAGTGGGTTGTAAAGGCTGAAACTTCACACGGACTTTTTGGCAATAAAGGAGATCGAAATAGGTTGAGCTCAAAGAAAAGTTGTAGAGATTTATCTTAGCTTTCCAGAATCACCAAGATTGCCCAATTTGGAAGTTTGTAGTTCAAAATATGGCTTGTACAAGACAGTAATATCATAATGAGATTTAAATTCAAAAATATGCAAAGATTAGGAACTAAGGCCAACTAAACCTAATAACCTAAAACTCAATAAATGTGTCAATATTAAACATAAAAAGATGTGAAAATATTAAACATAAGTCACTATTAAGTGTCTCAAAAGTGCTTTATCAAACATCCCACAAAGAACCATTTAGTTTTCTATTTAGATGTGATTGACCAACTGAGTGATGATTACATAAATTTGAATTCTGAATCACCTAATTTTGGTAATCTTAATGGCTATGATTGTACTTGTACTAGGTTAAATGAGTGTTCTATTCGCATAGAAATTAGTATTGTTGTTAATGCAAGTGCAAAAGTTTTAGATATTGCAAGTTTGGATATTAGAAGTATGGATATTGTAAGAGTTGCAGAGGTTGTAGTAGTTCAATCTCCATTACCATCCAATGTGTAACTATTACAGCCCTCGGTAATCGTAGCCAACAAAATCCAAGATGAGTTAAAAGAAAGGTTGTTGCAAGACTTGAAGAAGTTGGGAGATTTCTATGAGCACCTCGTCAAGCATTCCACTTTGAGATTCTTGTTGAAGAAGACACTAGAGGATGTGGCACTAGAATTTTTAATATGGATGGGGCTCCCACAAGTAACTACTGATAGAAGCGGAGCAAAGTTGTTAGATGTAAAGTTTTGCAAATTTTTTCCACATTGAAATAGGAGACAAAGGAGTTTTTATTTCACCCCTTTCCTTTGTAGTTATTACTTGTTTTCTCTTGTCTTGTGTTCCTATATGCTTATATTTGAAAACAATGCTCATTTTAAGTGTGTGTGTGGGGAGTGGGGGAGGGGGTGTTGTAGTACTATTTTACTATTTTGTTGTTTTTCTATTTCTACAATAATTATGCTACTATTGTGTTTTGTTTTTCTACTACTACTATTGCTTTTGTAAATAATTTTGTTGTTTTTGTTTCTGTTTCTGTTTCCTATTTTTGTTTTATGTAGTTTTTGTAATAGTTCTGTTTTTGTTTTTTTTATTGTTTTCTATTAATAATTTTTTTTCTGTTTTTACTATTTTTCCTGTTTCAGATTTTATTATTGTTTTTGCTATTTTTGCTAGAAAAAAAATATTTTTCATTTTTTAGCACTTTTTAATGGATTTCTAGGTTATGTACATTGTAAGTAGTTGCATCATTCTTGATTGAAAGGTTTCACAAATTGATACGAAACCATTTTTACATCTTTAGTGTATAGAATGGCTTGGAAATTAAAGCTTGAATTTGTTGATAGAACAATTTTGTCCTTGTGAGATTTTGAGTCTTGTATGTTGATGACTTTCATCTTACCATTCTCTTCTTTTTTGTATGATTTTCACGTGTATTGTTAGTTACTCTAGGTTTTGCATTTACTCTCTTTTTTGCCTTTTATCTCACATGCATTGGTGATATGATGTAGGCCTTCTTTCTTTATAGAACTAGCCAAACAAACTTACCTTGTCTGAAATCCCTTGCTTACCCCTTTAAGCCTATGTAACACTTTCATTGGTACTATAGCTCATTACAAGCCTTGAAGTAGAAAACCATGATCACCTTAACCTTAAGGGTTAAAGGAGCTTTGGAATTGTTTTCGGAATAAGTTCTAAATAAGTGTAGGGGGTGATATCCCAAGGCTTTGTGCAAGTGGTAATTGTTGTGTTGTATTGATTTATTTTTGAAAAAAAAAGTGTAGAGAAAAAATGCATCAAAGAAAGAAAAAGGAAACAAAAAGATTGAAAAAAATGCAACAAAAGGTTCTAATGGTGCAAAAGAAAAAAAAGAACTGAAATTGAAATAGAAAGAAAGAAAAATGAAACAAAGTGGACCCGTATTTGTCTTGCAATGTTTTGCATTGTTTTTGGTGTCTTGTATTGTTTTGGAGATAGTCTTCACATTACTAGACTTATTCCCTATTGCTCCTCTTCACTCTTGAGTTGGGTAAGCTTAAACCACTTCTCATATCCTACCATGTCCTTGGCCACATTACCACCTTAATAAAAGCACTTTTGATTATTTTTTGCATGTGTTTCAAGATGTAGAAATTGGAGGCTAGTCAAAGATTGGTAGTGCTAGTTAGCATAGGGTACTTGAGTGTAAACATAAACCTGAACACTTGAATGATTGAGATTATGTATCTTGAGAGGGTTCTCTCATCTATGGGTCATTCTTTAATTCCTACTGCTTATGGTTTTCGTTACATGTAAGAAGTAAATTCATAGATTGTTGTGCACCTTTGACACTAGGATGCTTGCACTATTATTCTTTTTATTCACTTAAGGATTAATTGAAAAATGTTTCACTTGATTTGTACTTGCTTTAGTTCATTTCCTTTCGCTTTAGTTTTTTTTTATTAATTTAGCTTGGTGTGCAAAAGTTCAAGTGGGGAAAATTGATAGAGCACCTTTGAAATACTTAATAGTTTATTATGTTGGACAATTTTATATCTTTTTATAATATTGAAATATTTATTGAGTCTTGGGTTGTTGGACTTAATTGGGCTTAACTGCTAATTATTGCTTATTTTTTGGATTTAATTCTCATTATGATGTTGCTTTTTTGTGCAAACCGTATATGGAGTTACATGCCTGCAAATTAGACACTCTTGGTGGCTATAAAAAGTTAAGACAAAAATCTACAAATTTTCTTTGTTTAGCTTAACCCAGTTCGACCGTCTTTAATCTCAAAAGTCTGCATGAAGTTGCGGCTTCTACACTCACTCTATTGGGCATTTCTTTGTATATTCTGGCCCAATATTGGAATTTTTGTTAGTGGACCATTGGACTAATCCAAAGCACCTTACTTAGAATTCAAAGCATGTATTGGTTAGTTTTGGTGAGTTAGTGTTATCTTTAGTTGGTTAGAAACTTTTCACATTTGACTTAAGAGGTTTCTTGGATTACAAGTTTTCTCTTTATTCTCTTTTCTCTTTGTACTTGTGCTGCATTTTTTGTGATGATTGCCATGGAAGGCTAAGCTTTCTTATCAATTTAAGGTTTCATGATTGTGCTTCGGTTTGTGTTTTTGAATTTTCCTTATGCAAATTCTACTATGCCACTTTTCTTCTTCATATTCTTGACCTATTTTCATTAGTATGATTTTGCTTGGATTATGATAGGTTAGGTAATCAATTGATCACCTATATCAACCAATTAAGTGATTGAGTCCATACTACATAGGGACTGCAATTGTGATCACAATTTGTATGGATAAATGTTAGATGATTCTTTAATAAATCTTGGGTTGATATGAATTTACACTCTTATTAGAAATGTGATAACAAAACTACATGATTGAATCCTTGGATTGGTGTTCTACAATTTAGTTACATTATATTTTTTTCTGCATTTTGGAACCTTATAATTCTAGTTTTTATGTTTCTATCATATGCATACAAACTGGCATACCCAAATCTTTGATTCTCTACTTAACTCGCAAGTTCTCCAAGAACTCACTAGGAAACTACACGAAACAAGACTCTCTACTTAGCTCACATTGCTCATTTGTAAGAGTTTCCTCTCAACTCTTGTCTTGAACAAGAAACCCATTGTTATCAAGCTTGCATGATTCTTGTGCCGAATCTCACTTCTCTTATCTAATTCTCAATGAATTAGTGGCAAGCTTCATCCTCTTCCTTCTCCCTATTTTTGTTTTCTTCTTCTTCCAAGTTTTGGTTTCCATTTCCATGGCTAACTTGGTTCCTACTTAAAGTTAGGTTTTGATTGTGGATCCAAGGGTGCATCATTTGGTATAAGATCTTCAAATTATCATCTAGTAGTTGGATTAAAGAAGAAAATGCAGAAAATCAAAGGATTTGAAGTAGTTTGGGGCAAACTAGAAAAGGTAACTTTTAGCTTTGACTTCTAGGTCAAATCCTTGTTGTTTACCTTTCTTCTTGTTAGGTTTTGTTCACCTAACTTCCTTCTTCTTATCTACACTTTAGATTTCCTTTATTCCTTGTCTGGCTTGTGTTTTCAAAATTTAGGATTCTTACACAAAGAATTTGTGGATTTTATATTATACAAGTCATATGATGCATTCTAGTTGAATTTGTGCTTTGTTTGGGCTTATATGCTTTTCACCCTTGATTGTAACCTTGAATTTGATTTATTTTGAATTATTTACTAAGTATTAACATGCTGTTTTGTATTTATGGAAAATGAACCATGTGTTTGATGTTTTTTCTTGAAAAATTGTGTAAAAGTTGCCAAAAAAAATTATAAACCAAAAGTTTGTGAAAAAAAGGAGCTTAAGAAAAAAAAAAAGAAAAAGAGTATTCAAGTGGATGAAATATTGCAATACAAACAAAGCATAGCTACATAAATACAAATGTAAAGAAGCAAAAGAAAAAGTTATTTGAATGTGTAAAGGCAACACAGGTTACATTGAAATTCTAGGAAGCTAGTTCTAGATTTTGTGCATTAATTGTGGTACATTGTTAAACGCCATGAATGTTCATATTTGCAATTATTTCCCATGCATTTAATGTTTGTTTTTAGTCTTCTTGAGTCTTCTTACATGTGTTTATTAATTTCCTTTTAACTTTAGCTTCCTTTTTCTTGAGCTTTTCTTTCTTGTCAATTTCTTTCGAAGAGTTGAAAGACATAGGAGGGAAGAGACGAGGGAAAGGCATGGTAAAAGAGGAAAGGAGCCAAGGAAGGAAGAGATAGACATGGCCAAGTGCAAAATCCCTCAATTCTTAAGAAATTGAAAACATTTAGAGCAAATTTTAGGATGCTTTAACCTCCATGGCTGAGTTGTGGTGAGGCTTGTCACCCTTGAATTTGGTGAGTATGCCTTGGTATGGTGGACTCAAACGTTAGAGGATATAAGGAGGGAAGTTAGAGGTCCTTTTGAGGATTGGGTTGTCTTAAAAAGGTTAGTGAGAGAAAGAGTTGTCCTACCCTCTTACACTAGGGACTCGCACAATAAATTACAAAGGCTATACTAAGGATCTAGGAGTATGGAAGAGTACCATAATGAAATAGAAATGGACGTAATGATTGCTCAAACTAAGGAGAGTGATGAGGCCACAATGGCTTGGTTTCTCCATAGGATTAATAAGAAGATTCAAGATGTTATGGAGTTGCAACACTATGGCACCCTAGATAATACTATCGAAACACTATCAAAATCACTAGACTTCTCTTAATTTTGTAGTGTGGGGACTAACCTAGATTTAGTATCTCAAGGATACACTCATGCAATGCTTACTCAAGTTGAACGGAAATCAAATTAAATGCTAAAGGGGGGTTATGTGTAAACAAAATCTTGCAGAAAAATGATCTATGCATAACAAAATCAAACAAAGCAAAATTAAACTAAACAAAAATATGTAACACCAATCAAAGAATTCAATCATGCAGTTATGTTATCATGGTCCTAATAAGGGTGCAAATTCATATCAACCCAGCATTCATTAGATAATCATCTAACGTTCATTAGATAATCATCTAACGTTCATTCATAAAGATTGAGATCACAATTGCAAACCCTAATTAGCATGCATTCAAGCACATAATTGGTTGATTTTAGGTGATCAATCGACTACCTAACATAGCACAATCCAAAAACTTCAAGCAAAATTATAATCATGAAAATAGGTTAAGAATTGAAAAGGAAAGAACATAATAGAATTTACATAAGGAAATATTCAAGAACTCAAACCAAACTACAAACCTGAACCTTGAATTGATAAGATAGCTTAGCCTTCATGGCAATTGTCATAGAAAATACAACACCATACAAAGCAGGAACGAATAATTGAGAAGATAGGAAACTTGCAATACAAGAAATCTCTTAAACTCCAATTGTGCAAAGGTTCTAAAAAACATCTAACTATCTTCTAATTCCTACTAACTAACTATTGAAAGTAAAAGAAACTTTATTGATTAAGTTGAACAATACAATTTCTAATCTCCCTTTTATAGAGTAAAAGACTACTTAAAGATAATATGAATAACAAAACAATAAAGATAATCATTATAGATAAACTACAATGTTCATGATCTCCTAATGAGATATTACATATTTGTAACCTGTTAATCTAATCAGATATTTAGATATTTGTAATCTCTTAATGAGTTACATATCATATCTTACTAGATATCTATAATATCTCCAACACTCTCCCTCAAGTTGAAACTTATTGAGCTTTCAACTTGTTACAAGAAGAAAATTTTATTTCCCTATAAATAATGATTTAGTTTTCAAATAATAATTTGAAAGGAAACTCAGAGATGTTGGAGAAGTATGAGAAGTTAGAGAAATTTGGTAGAAATATAGCTTAGCTAAAGTAGCTAGAATGTCCATTAGCCAGAGAAATTTCTTGGCAAGCAAAGTCCATCTTTCTAAAAAATCGCATTTGGAAGCTTCAAAAGAGTAACCACCAGAATAAACGTCGATGAGAGAGAAGCCAAACCTAATATAATTCATATGTGAGAAAAGAGTCTTCATCGGAATGAACATCAATAGGAAGAAGTCATCACTAATATGATTCATATGTAAGAAAAGATCCAAAGCCAATGAGAAAATGCTTAACCATTAAGCAAAAGTCATAACTCAAGGCTTAACCACTTAATATAAGAAAACATGCTTAACCACCTAAACAGGAAAAAACAAACCAAAGCTTAACCATTAAGCAAAAGCCACAACTTAAGGCTTAACAACTTAACAAAAGCAAACATGCTTAACCACCTAAATATGCAGAAGCAAACCAAGAACAAATGCTTAACCACCATAAAAGAAAAGGAACAAAGCTTAACCATTAAGAGAAGAAGCCATGCTTGACCACCTAAATAGGTAAAAGCAAACCAAGAACAAATGCTTAACCACTATAAAGCATAAGCAACAAAACTTAACCATCAAGAGTAGAATACAAACATAATACTTAAACACTCAAGAAAGAAGCCAAATGTATCAATGTGTAATCATCTTTGGCAGAAGCTTAACCAATGCTTAACCACCATATAGAGAAGTTTTCATCAAAGAAAATTACAAGAAACCACTGCAATACAAATTTGTCTTAAAAAAATTCATAAGCACCATGTGAGCAATGTAGAAACCACAACCGCAACTTAGCAAACTTATGGTTCAAAAGCCAAAATGAATTGATAACATTTCATCAAATCGTTGGTGTGTGTAATAAATCTTGTTCTGATTCCCTCTATATTCTCCCATTCATAACAATAATTTTGACGGCTTGAGTTATTTTCTTGTCATATCAATTATGCTTTAACATTGTTGTGAGAGTGAAAGAAGAGATCAAAATTGAAGAATCTTGCAGCAAAAAATCATGATGGATACTAACACTCAGTCCATACATCCTATGGAGATGCACTAAAAGGAATATGCTAAGAACCGTAAAGTACAATTCTTCATAAATCCAAGTTGTCGTACAACCTATAACTGGATAATGCTCTATTCTGAGCTTTCCAAAAACTCTAGACTGCCAAAAAGTGGCAAAAAGAAGTTTTTTCTTTTTACCTATTGAAAGAATAAAGTTGAAGAAATAAATACACAGAATAATTAAAAGGAAAATATAGTTAATAGATGAATGGTCCCAAAGGTTAATGAATGAGATAAGTGAGGAATAGAGCCAACAACATTAGCACATAACACATAAGCAACTCCTTGGTCCAATGGATGGAAGGTGCCCCATAAGCTAAAACAAGAGCTATAATGGACATCACAAAAAACCTAAACTCTCAACACCTTCATTTTCAAGTTGGGACTTCGCTGAAGCTAAGGTTGGTTGGTTGGTTGATTTATAAGGAGCGAATGGGTGAGAGAATTTAGAAGAATAAGAAAAAAAGTGAAGATTACTTTGATTGAGAAAATCTTTGCAATTTTGTAACCACTCTGGCCAGCAATATAAGTGAAGAGAATAGGGCCTCACTAGCCATTGATATGTGCCACATTCATTTTTTTCTCTTACTGTATTGAACCTAGGTTGTTCTTTTACAATAACAACAATTGCAGGTGCTAACTATGGAAGCAATGTTGTGACACCAAAAATAAACCCTACTCCATATGTATCCATCAAAGATCCACTAAAGTAGGAGCTCAAAATTCCTCCAAAGGCCGAAGAACCCCAACATAAAGATTGAAGAGATCTTGAGGTGCTTTGTGACTCACCATGTGCCCTCTCCACAACTATTGAATCTACAACATCTAAGAAGGAAAAAGAGAGGAAAAAAACAACATTATATTTGTTGTCAACAAAAGTAGCCATCAAACTCTCTGAGCATATCAAATCAGCCTTTGGTAAAACATTAGATATGACTTTTTTTAATAACCAAAGAGGGGGACAGAATCACTAACAAATCTATACAAAGGTTTGAAAAGCCATGCAATGTAGAAAAACAAGAAATCACAACTGTCTCAACAAGGTCCAATTGCAATGGTTCTTTTGGAAGGGATAATGGTTGGTAATGCGACCAAGGTTGCTTTCATTGTCATGGTCACTTTAGCCATTGTCATTCCATGCCTCGAGACTGGCATTGGAAGGGTAAAGGCTAACATTGGTGAGTTCGATAATTTTCTAAAAGCCTAAACTGAGGAAGCCTTCAAAATTGAGCTTGACGCCTATTTCCGGACCCTTGAAGATATCACTAATGAATTCAATCTCTATGTTCATTCGGCATGGGAAAATAGCACAACTATAAGGAGGAAGGGATGGAAAGACTCACTGTTGTGTCCAATTCTGGTGACATGGTAGCGGTGGCATATGGATTCAACTGTAATGGCATGTTCATGGGTTCTGCCACCAAGGATGGATTCATAGAGGTCAGAATCTCGAACTAGTAAATGGATTCTACCTTTCCTTTTTCCCTATTTTCACTACTCGCTTATCGCAATCCTTTTCTTTTTGTCCAAGCTCAAATTTGGATGTTCCTTAGATCTCAAGATAACGACTTTATCTTCTACTGTTATCATTAATAGATGGGAATGACAAAGAAGACTTTGATTAGTCTCATGCCAATGTGTGAGTCTCGTTAAAGGAAAGCAATTCACTGAAGTGAGGTAGTGGAAATAGAGCTCCCAAGATCTGAAGCTCTGATACCATATTGAAAGTAAAAGAAACTTTGTATTAATTAAATTGAATAATACAATTTCTAATTCCCTTTTATAGGGTATAGACTACCTAAAGATAATATGAATAAAAGAACAATAAAGATAATCATTACAGATAAACTACAATGTTCATGATCTCCTAACGAGATATTTAAATATTTGTAACCTCTTAATCTAATAAGATATTTAGATATTTGTAACCTCTTAATAAGTTACCTATCATATCTTATTAGATATCTATAATATCTCTAACACTAACTAACTACTAATTATTACATGCTTTGAATGCCAAGAAAGGTTGTATGGGCTATAGGAATTCATAGCCTAAAGGCACATCAATCAAGGTCTCAAAATTGGACCAGAATATACACAGAAAGGCCCAACATAGTGGGTGCAGAAGCTGCAACTTCATGTAAAATTTTGATACTAAAGACGGTCAAACTGGGTTGATCTTAAAAGATAGGACTTGTAGATCTTTATCTTAGCTTTCCAGGGTTACCAAGATTGTACAATTTGGAGCTATGTATCTCTAGATATGGTCTACACAAGATAGCAACATCATAATGAGAATTAAGTCTAGAAGTAAGCAAAGATTAGCAATTATACCCAATTAAGTCCCATAAACCAAGACTAAAAAAATGTGTCAATATTAACCATAAAATAATGTCAAATATGTCCAACATAAGTTACTGTTAAGTGCCTCAAAAATGATCTACCAACACCCTAGGTGAGTAGGTCCATCAAGCTACCAAGGTAGAGATTCAAATTAGGAGGAGGAGTGCATGTAGAAAGACCTATGTTGGTACTAGTGGTTGGAAGGGAAAATACATGGAAGGAGAAGGCTAGAAGGGAGAAAAGCCCTAAGAAGTGGAGTGATTCCTTTTTAGGACAAAAGGAAACAACCTCCACTTGTGCACCTATGGCTCTTGGGACTAGTAACATTAAGTGGTTCAAGTGCCTAGGCAAGGGACACATACCTTTTCAATGCCCCAATAGGAGATTTATGATTGTAAAGGATGATGGGGAGATAGAGAGTTTGAGAGTTGAGTTCTTCTAGTGAGGCTGAGAGCCTTAGTGATGGTTTTCACTATGAGGGAGACTTGCTTGTAGTGAGAAGTTTGTTGAATAGCCATGTGGGAGAAGAGGTCGAGACATAAAGATTCCATTCTAGGTGTCTTATCTTAGGTAACTTATACTCTATGATCATAGATTAAAGGAGTTGTGTGAATGTAGCTAGTGAAAAGCTTGTGAAGAAACTAGATCTACCCACCTTTGTGCACCCAAGGCCATGTAAGCTTCAATGGCTAAGTGAGAGATGAGAGTTACTTGTAGACAAGCAAGCCAAGGTGACCTTTACCCTAGGTGGATATGAGCATAATGTGGTTTATGACGAAGTCACCAATAGGTTCACATTTGTACATTTGGTGCAAAGGATGATGCTTAAACCTTTATCTCCAATGGAGGTGCATAAGGATCAAAAGAAAGGAGTCCTTGCAAGTTGACCCTAGGGAGGTTAGGAGGGTCCACTTGGCCAAGAGAGAACCCTTAATTGTTTTTCCTACTAACATGCTTTTGAATGCTTCTCCTTATTTGAATGCTTTGCCTATAGGTATGCAAGATTTGCTAGAGGAGTTTTAAGATGTGCTCCGAAAGGATGTATATCATGGGTTGCCACCCTTGAGAGGTATAGAACATCACACAGACATTATACTTGAAGCTACTTTGCCAAATAGGGCTGCATATAGGATAAATCCCAAGGAGGCCGAAGAGATTCAAAAACAATTTGGTAAAATGATAGAAAAAGGTTGGGTAAGAGAGAGCATTAGTCCATACACCATGCTTGTGATTTTGGTGCCAAAGAAAGATGGCACTTGGAGAATGTGCACTTATTATAGGCTAATAAATAATATCATTGTTAGATACAGGTACCCCATTGCCCATTTAAATTACTTGCTTAATGAATTTCATGGTTCCAATATTTTTTCTAAAATAGATTTGAGAAGTGGATAACATCAAATTAGAAAAAATGGAGGGGGATCAATGGAAAACGACTTTTAAGGCTAAGTTTGGGCTTTATGAGTGGCTTGTCATGCCTTTTGGTTTGACTAATGCCCCTAGTACTTTTATGAGATTGATGAACCATGTCTTGAGAAGCCTAATAGACAAGTGTGTGGTTGTTTATTTTGATGATATTTTGATTTATTCTACTTGATTGGATGACCATCTCTTGCATGTGAAAAGTGTGCTTGAAATTTTGAGAAAAGAGACTTTGTTTGCTAATTTAGAAAAATGTGTGTTTTGTTCCCTTGAGGTAAACATCCTCGATTTAATTGTTGGGTCCTATGGAGTCAAGGTTGATGAAGAAAAGGTAAAGGCCATCCAAGATTGGCCAACATCTAAAATTGTGGGGGAAGTAAGAAGCTTCCATGTGCTTGCAAGTTTTTATAGGAGATTTGTAAAAAAATTTAGTACACTTGTAGCCCCTTTGAATGAAATTATGAGAAAAAATGTTGGATTTAAATGGGAGGAGATCAAAGAGAGAGGCTTCCAAGCTTTGAAGGGAAGGCTTACTCAAGATCCAATTCTCCCTTTGCCTAATTTTTTGGAGTGTGATGCCTCTAGTGTTGGTATAGGGTCGTGATCATCCAAGAAGAGCACCTAATTTCTTATTTTAGTGAAAAACTAAAGGGTGCCTTACTAAATTATTCCACCTATGACTAAAAGCTATATGCTCTTGTGAGGGTCTTGTAAACTTGGCAGCATTATCTATTACCCAAGGAGTTTGTGATCCGTAGTGATCATGAAGCTCTTAAGAATTTGAGAGGGAAAGGTAAGTTAAATAAGAGGAAATGAATATGGTGATGAATGCTCTCTCAAGGAGACATGCCTTAATTGCCATGCTTGAAACAAAGATGTCTTGGAGTTGATTAAATAAAGGAATTGTATGAAGAAGATCTTAATTTTAGTAAGCCTTTTTCCATGTGTGACCATTTAGCATTCCATGATTTCCTTAGACATGATGGCTTTTTATTTAAGGGAAAGAGACTATATGTGCCAATGAGTTCCATTTGGAAATTGCTTATGTGGGAAGCACATGAAGGTGGCCTTATGGGTCACTTTGGAGAACTTAAGACTTTTAAAATCTTGAATGAGAATTTATGTTGGCCTCACATGAGAAAGGATGTCCATAACATTTGTGAGAGATGTTTAACTTGTAAATTAGCTAAGTCTAAGGTTTTTCCTCCTGGTTTGTATACCCTATTCCCTATTCCCACTATTCCTTGGATTGATATCTCTATGGAGGTCCCTTAGATAGGGACACAAAATTCCTTGTACATTTTTGGAGGACCCTTTGGAGTAGGCTTGGCTCAAAGATACTCTTCTCTACCACTTATCATTCGGAAACGGATGAACAAACCGAAATAGTAAATAGAACTCTAGGCTAACTTCTAAGATTAGATACCCCATGTTGAATTTTCTTATAATAGGGTGTTTGTTTCTATTACTTCTTATTCTCCTTTTAATTTGGTTTTTAGTTTTAATCTCCTTTCCCCACTTGATTTGTTACCTTTACCTATCCTACCTAATTGTGTTAATGATGAAGGGCTTTCCAAGCCTAATTTGTTAAAAGGTTGCATGATAAGGCATTGCTGTACATGGAGAAGAAAGGAGAAAAGTATTAATTAAAAGTAAAAGAAATTATGTATTGATTGAATTGAATAATACAATTCCTAATCTCCCTTTTTATAAGGTAAAGGTTAAATACTTAAAGATAATATAGCTAACAAAAAATAAAAGAAAACCATTGTAGATAAAATGAGATACTCACGATCTATTAATGAGATATTTAGATATTTGTAATCTCTTAATCTAATGAGATATTTACAATATCTCCAACACCCCCTTAAACTTGGTAAATGAATATTAATCATTCTTAACTTGCCTTTGAGTTCTTGAAATCTAGTTGTAGGGAGCCCTTTGGTGAAAACATCTACTACTTGGAGCCCTATAGGAACATGTATTATAACTACATGTCCACTGCTCAACTTCTCTTTAATGAAGTGTTTGTCAATCTCTATGTGTTTTGTCCTATCGTGTTGGACTAGATTATGGGTAATACTAATAGCTAAGTTGTTGTCACAAAACAACTATATAGGTCCCTCATAGTTTACTTTGAGGTCATCAAGAATAATTTTCATCCATAATCCTTCACATATACCATGTGTCATGGCCCCAAATTCTACTTTTGCTCCAGATCGAGCAACCATATTTTGCTTCTTGCTCGTCCAAGTTACTAGATTTCCTCCCAAAAACATACAATATTTGAAAGTGGATCTTCTATCCACAACTAATCCTGCATAGTTTGCATCTGTATATATTTTCATGGACAATGTACCTTCTTTTCTGAACAACAGTCCTTTTCTTGGACTTGCCTTCAAATACTAAAGGATTCTTTCAACTGCCTGAAGGTGCCTTTCCCTAAGATTGTGCATAAATTGGCTAACCACACTAATAGCATAGGTAATATCTAGCCTAGTGTGGGATAAGTAGATCAATTTCCTCACCAATCTCTGATATTGGAACTTCTCTATGGTTGGACTTTCTTCACACCCAATCCTATGGTTTTGCTCAATAGGTACCCCTGAGGTCTTGCATCCCAATTTTTCTATTCTTTGAGGAGAACGAGTACATACTTCCGTTGGGAGATAAAGATACCTTGTTTCAAATATGCAACCTCTATCCCAAGGAAGTATTTCAACTTTCATAACTCCTTCATTTCAAATTGTGTTGCCAACTTTTCTTTCAGAGTTAGTTTTTCAATCTCATCATCACTTGTAAC
Organism: Mucuna pruriens; assembly: GCA_025330945.1. Classification (NCBI taxonomy): domain Eukaryota; kingdom Viridiplantae; phylum Streptophyta; class Magnoliopsida; order Fabales; family Fabaceae; genus Mucuna; species Mucuna pruriens. The sequence goes on from JAENHJ010000106.1 coordinate 497,173, forward strand.
AATCATATCATTTACATAGACTACGAGTAGATTGAGTTTACCATCAAGAGAATGTTTTATAAAGAGAGTATGATCACCTTGACTTTGTCTGTATCCTAGGGATATCATGACTTGTGCAAATCTTCCAAACCATGCTTGGGGAGACTGTTTAAGTCTACACAATGGCTTTTTGAGTCTACATACATTGTTTTTTTTCATTATAAGAATAGAATCCTGGGGGAATTTCCATGTAGACTTCTTCTTCTAGGTCTCCATGAAGGAAGGCATTTTTAACATCAAACTGTTGCAAGTTCCAGCCAAAGTGGGTGGCTAAAGAAAGAATAACTCTTACCATGTTCATCTTTGCTACAAGGACAAATGTTTCCTCATAATCTATTCCATAAGTTTGTGTATACCCTTTAGCAACCAATCTTGCTTTATATCACTTGAGGGTCCCATCAGATTTACACTTCATAGTGTATATCCATCTACAACTTACAACTCTTTTATCCTTGTGCCTATCAACAATTCCCCAAGTTGAGTTTTTTCTCTAATGCATTCATCTCTTCTTTCATTACTTGAACCCAATTCTCATCTTTCAAAGCTTCATGTACTGATGTAGGTGTTTTGATTGCATCATATGCAACAATAAACTCTGATGTTATACAAAGAGATGATCAGTACACACAAATTGAGAAGGAAAAGGTAATGACTTGATGACATCCTGAGTAGGAAAAGGTAATGACTCAATGACAGGCTCAACTTCTAGATAACTCTCCCCATGAAGTGGAAGGTTAACAAAGAATGACTATGTTTCATTAAAAGTAACATCTATTGAGACAAGGACTCGACGACTCGGAGGATGATAACACTTAAACCACTTTTTATTTGAAAGATAACCAATTAAAACACATTTGATAGCTCTAAGGTCTAACTTCCCAAGATGTAGGTTATGAGAATGGACAAAGGTAACACACCTAAAAACATGACTTGGTAAGCTTAACATTAGGGGAGAAAAAGGAAAGAAGGATAACATATGTTTAATTAGACTAATACCGTTTAAAACATGAGCAGGTAACTTGTTGATGAGATAAGTGGTAGTTAGGACAGGTTCTCCCCAGTAAACATTAGGAATAGACATTTAGAAGAGGAGGGTTCTAGCAACCTAAAGGAGATGGCAATTTTTCCTTTCTGCAACCCCATTTTGTTGGAGAGTATTCACACACGTCAGTTCATGAACCACACCATTATCTTTAAGAAACTTAGAGAACTCATGATTTACAAATTTGGTACCATTGTCTAATCATAGTCTTTTTATAGATTTATCGAATTGGTTTTTGACAAGACGGAAAAAATCGACAAATATTTGACAAACCTCGACTTTATGTTTCATAAGAAATATCCATGTCACACGAGTACAATCATTAATAAATGATACAAACCACTTAGCCCCCGATATAGAGTTACTAGCTGGCCCCGACACATCAGAATGAATAAGGTCAAAAGGTTCAAGACTTTTATTATTACTAGGAGAAAATGTTGCACAATGGTGCTTTCAAAATTGACAAACATCACACTTAAAAGACTTAATAGACTCTTTTGTAAATAAATATGGAAACATTGTCTTAAGTAACCCAAATGGTCTATGTCTAAGACATTTATGGTAAAGCCAAATTGGAGAAGCTGCCCAAGTTTTTGAGGTTGCCTATTGATTGGAAGGTAAATCTTTCTTATTGGTGTTGTTACCTATCTTTTTATGTTGTAAGTAATATAACCCACCCTGCTCTTTAGCAACTCCAATCATCCTCCCCATTCTAAGTTCCTGAATAACACAATGAAAACGAAAAAAATGTCACTGAGCAATTTCAATCTTGTATAAGCCTATGTATAGAGACAAGGTTGTTAGCCAGTTTTGGAACATGAATAACATTGTGTATGGATAAAGAGGACTGAAGTTGGACGTTGCCAGATCTGACAATAGGAACATGATCTCCATTAGCAATGATAAGGAGTTGCTTTTTTGATACTTTAAGGTATGATGTAAAATATGAAGGAAACGGGGCCATACGATCTGTTGCCCCAGAATTAAGGATCCAAATGCTTTATGGAACTGAACTAGAAATATTGAAGGAACTCTTACCTTTCATGGTCAAGCCATACGAGCCAAGAGGCTTACTTGTTAAGTTTATGAGGGCTCAAAGGTGATCCATCTCTTCCTTACTAAAGGCTTGAATATCTTAGTCAAGTTGCAAGGTAGAAGGATGTTCAACTACACTCCCTTTATCAAAGGTTGTTTGATTCATCCACATCTAAGTTGGGCCTTTATTTCCACCCATTCGTTCAAGAATTTTCTCCTTTCCATGAAGCTTGTAATAGGTATCCTTAGTATGTCTTGGTCACTTGCAATACGTGCAGTATTCTCCACGACTACTACTTGTAAAGGGTTTTCCTTCAAAGGTTGATCTGTTTGTGAAACATTTTTTTTTCACCATGGAAAATCCTATGTTGGAGCTTCCTTTATCAAGCATGTCTGATTGTTGGGTCTCTTCACTCCACACAATAAAAAATACCTCAGATAGAGAGGGAAGCTTCTTATTGCCTAGAATTTGAACCCGAATAGGATCATATTTAGAATTCAAGCCATGGAGGAACTTAAAGATTCTCCCCCCTTTCAACGACCTAGTATATGCAATAGAATTAACTTTGTACATCTTCAATCCTTGGTATTGTTCCAACTCAATCCACAACCCATTTAGAGTACCACAGTACTTTATTACTTGAGAGGTTCCTTGTCTAGAGTTGAAGATCTTGCTTTTAATATCATAGCAAGTTGTAGAGTCCTTTTTCATTGAATATGTCTCAATGAGATTCTCTCATATCTCACAAATGGAGGAATAAAACATATAATTTTGTCTTATTTCTAGAGTCATAGAATTCCATAGCATTGTCATAGTGAGAGAATCCCCATCATCCCACACTTCAAACTTTGGATCATCTCTAGGTGGGTCATTTCCTTCAATATGACTCAACTTCTTGTGCCATTTGAGTGTAGTACAAATATACTGTGCCCATTGTAGATAACTGTGATCGTCAAGTCGAGAAGGACCCACCAATTTTGGAATTTCATTAGGTCCTAAGATAATGGATTTATCTTCTGCCATTATCACTAATAGTTGGGAATGACAAAGAAGACTTTAACTAATCTTGCACCGATATGTGGGTCTCGTCAAAGGGTAGTAGTTCACTAAAGTGAGGCAACGAAAATAGAGCTCCCAAGATCTGGAACTCTGATACCAAATTGAAAGTAAAAGAAATTGTGTATTGATTGAATTGTATAATATAATTTCTAATCTCCCTTTTTATAAGGTAAAGGTGAACTACTTAAAGATAATATAGATAACAAAAAAGAAAAGATATCCATTGTAGATAAAATACGATATTCACGACCTCCTAATGATATATTTAGATATTTGTAACCTCTTAACCTAATGAGGTATTTACAATATCTCCAACAGTATGCAAAATATGCAAAATTGAATGTACATTGCACTTTTGTGAGAGCTTCCTATCTACTCTTGTCTTGAACAAGGAACCTATTCTTATCAAGCTTCCAAGATGCTTGTGGCTAATCTCACTTTTCTTATCTAATTCTCCATGAATTAGTAGCGAGCTTCATCATCTCCCTTCTCTATATTTTTGTTTTCTTCTTCTTCTATGTTCTAGTTTTCATTTCCATGGCTAACTTGGTTTCTACTTGAAGCTAAGTTTTGATTGTGGATCCAAGGGTGCATCAACCATATTCATTAATTCAATCTACCATGAGAATAACTAATTAATTGTTATTGCTAAATTTGTTAAATATATTACCAACGACTAATTTAGTTGTATTTTAATTTTGTTTTATTTTTTCACATTGGATGTCTTATATATATTGCAAATATTAATTATAAATTATTCTAAACTATATTATAATACATAAAATTGTGCTGAATATGTTTTTTGGTTCCTAAACATTTGACGAGTTTCACTTTTAATTTCTACATAAAATATTGATTGATTTTAGTCCTTATTCTTTTACTTTGTTAATTAACATTTTTGGTCCTGTCTCGTAAGTACCACTATTAAGTGATAACGTAACAATTACATTAGCATCCACATGAGGTGTCATGTAACCAATAAATTAGCTTGACAATCATATATAATTTTTTTTTGTAAACTATGTGTTTAGTCCTCATCTTTTGATGAAACTCATTTTTAGTCCTTCAATAATTTTTTGATTGGCCTTAGTCCCTTATCTTTTTATGAAATTTGCTTTTTAGTCTCTCAACAATTTTTCAATTGGTCTTAATCCCTTAACTATTGTTCGTCACTATTTTTAATACTTTTTATCAAGTATTAATTATCGTTAAATGATTATATATAGACTACGAGTATGATGTAGCATTTATGTGGACTAAAGTAAAATTTAGAGACCAAAAATATATTTAATTTATAAAATTTTAATATAATTTTTTTTAGTTATGCGGAACTCACATTGATGGTGGAAATCTTAATGCAACGATGACTGTAAATTAAAACTTTGCATATTTCTTTTAAGTGTAAAATTAGAGGGGAGAACCAAAATGAGTAATTTGACGATGAAAATTTTCTCTTATTCCTTGTGAAGAATCAAAATGAACCTAAATTAAATCATGGAAATCTAAATGTTGCCATGTTATAATACATGGGATCCAGGTGGTACCAATGAATTCAACTAAAGATTTAGATCATGAGAGTTTCAACATTCAAGGGCATTTGGGTCCTCCCCTTTTGGTCTTCCAGTTGTTGTAGCATGGGCATACCTCCTTGTTGCCGTAAGTTCCGGGTGGCACACACAAGCACTTGGCACAACACTTTTTGCAAAAGAACAAACAGGGCTTCTTATGTTGTGTGTTCGAGCATCTATCCGCGCAACGAGGACCACATTCTGCAATTTCATGCATCGATCAACATGCGCCATTCTAATCTTAACATCAAATTTGTCCAAGAAAAAAAGAAAAAAATTAACAATGATTTGTGTGATCCACTAGCCTATACCATGTCATGGTTCGATCCTAGAAATATTTTTATTTTCAAAATTATCATTTTTGTAGCTTCTTTATAAAGATACTTAGACAACATGTCCTTGATTTATTCATACCTTCTGGTTGAAGACTACCTTCAGTGGTGCCATGCTGAAACTCATGAAAACAAAAGACGAAATTAACACAAGAAATGCAAATACACTATTTAATTAGCTTTATCCAAAATTGTCCAAATTAAAAAAAAGAACATGTGAAAAAAAGCCTTACCTCGCTTGTCTGAGAAGCTGGAGCTGGAGCTGGAGCTGGAGTTGGAGCAAGAGCTAGAGTCGGACTCTCAATGGTAGTAACAAAAATCTCAGCCTAAAGTTGTCAATGTTAGTATATGCTACATAAATATAATCATTTATCTAACAATATATATATATATATATACACACAATTAAGTTAGACAAATTAGATTATTTTAGTAATCAATTATGGCTATATTTGGTAAACATAGTTGAAAAAGCTAGTTTGAAAACTGAAAAATTAGATGGTAACCGAAGACTGTTAAACTACCTTATTGAAGTAGTTGATAAATGTAAATGAGAAAAAATGACATTTTATATAATTTTAATATTTGTTTGTAAAAATTAATTTATTTAATTGATAATAATATATTTTAGGTATTTATAATTTTAGATTTTAATTTAATTTCAAACTCTTATACTTTATAATTTATAGATAAATTATTTTAAGTCCATTTTTTAGTTTGACTATTTTCATATTGTGTGTTCTATTATTAATCTTATACTATATTTAAAAATATTTTTAATTAAATTTATAATAAAGTAAAAATAACATAAACTCAAGTACATGTCATATTTTTATTATGTTAATTAGTATGATGGTTAAAACATCATGAAGTATAATATAAAAAATAATAGAATAAATAATATAAATAGCGTAATGGTTAAAATAGATAGTGTAATATAAAAAATAGTTAAAAAATAAAATAAAAAATTATTTAAAAATAAAATATTATCTTATTTAGAAAGGGCAAAAAAAAAAGAAATTTAATAAACATTTTAAGAATAAAAGAGTTATAAATATGAAAATCTAGAAATTAGAGTTTTTGAAAATATTGCTTGAAGTGATGTCTAAAACAACGTTACTAGTTACTAAAAAAACTTGTTTATTAAACACTACTAATAAATTCATACAAGCTTATCAATCAATAAAAAAACTAGAAATTAACTTGAATCAATTGTCAAACAAAACTTATATATATATATATAATTGATTATTGTTATGATCGATTAAATTAATTTTTGATTAAATTATTTTGATTAAAATATTTTTAAAATAATTAATTACAAACAATAATTTGAAATGAAACCTTTTAAAAAATTTGGAAATAAAGAATAAAATTTTTTAAGTGAAAAAAAAAATTGTTGAAAAATAATAATAAGCTTCAAAGTCTTAGATACATAAAATAACATTATTTATTAAAAAAATCTTTTTAGCAAATTTTTGCCCAAAACTTTTCAAATAGTTATTTTCTATGTTATCCCGTACATGCTTCCACACAGAAAGAAATCACGCTATAATTTATTCAAATGCGGCCAATATCGAGGATAATGAAAAGATTTGTTAATTCTTGTGATTCATATATTTGTAGGAAGAAGGTTCACACCAACCAAAAATAAAATAAAGAAATAAAAGCATGTCATGGGAATGTAGTCGTAACAGAACAAGAAATGTTAATCAGTATTTATTTTTCTATAGCTTATGCCATGCATCAATTCTATTCAAAATAATACTTTTTACTTCATGTTTGTAAAAAAAATGAAGATTATTAAGCTAAATCAAACATCGCATCAAATCATTTGTATTTGTTGACATTAATTTGAAACCATGTAATGATCTCCAAAGGCAAAAGAAAGTAAAGGAAATCAGACCAATGTAGAGGAAACAAAGTGAAGATACCACAATAAAGGTTAAATAGTAGAGTGTGTGTGCATGAGAGGGAGTTATCGGTGTCATGTTATCTTACATGGCTCTCCACAAGAAGAAGAAGCATTTCAACTAGGCAGAACATTAAGATGCTTAAGTAATTGGCCATTGCTTAAGGTTGTACTCGTTCACTGGCACAGAGATAAACTATGTGAAGTCACACAAGTGTGGTTTCCAAGTACAATTGAGTTTCCTACTTATAGGCAGTTAGGTAAGACTTTGTCTATATTTTACTTGAAATGTGGCACTATGTTGGCAATTGGTTGACATAACCAAGATTCTACATAATCATATATTCTCTTGCCTATTAAATTGGCCATTTTGACCCGCATTTTATTATAACTGGACATTATTGTTAGTGATATGTCCATGCTTCTTGGAGAAAGAGACATGTGTTACGGAAAATTGGAACGTGTGTTTGTAAGCCCAAACGTTCCATAACACTTTCAATAGAAGAAAATATCACTCTTAAGTGATTGCCCACAGAGTTAGTTCGTGATTTACTTAAGAACTTCGATTTTGAATATTTTATTTTGTTATCTCCATTATTTTGTTCCAAAATGAAGGTTTATACCATTAAAATATAAGGTACAATTTAAAGGGTTAAATATATAAAATTTTAGAAAGTTCATAATTTAGTTTATATGTCGAGACATTTTATTTCAATTTCAACTGTAACTTTTTTAATTAACTGTTATTATTTTATTTTAAAAGAGTTAGATCCAAAAATGAATATGTACATGTGTTATGTTATTCGTATAAAGATATCTTTTATAGCATAAATAATTAATCTTTTATACAAAATTATATCTTTTAAATGTAGTGTCATTTTAAACTGAAAGGATGGTCTAGTGATAAAAATTTTATGTAGTTTACATTAAATATTAAGTTTAAATTTTATTGTGTTCATTGTATAATATATATATATATATATATATATATATATATATATATATATATATATATATAGTGTTAATTCTCTGTTCTAGAATTAACACTATATTGATGTATGCTAAATATATTATGCATAAATATACTTTTGGGTGATAAAACAAATTATATATGTAATAGAGATGTGGTAACTTATTTATCATTTAGAACTTGTTAACTGAGTAGGATAGAATAAGACTACTACGTGATATATAATAAGATAAAATAAGTGGACGCAAATAACATAATAAGTTGAAATTTTATTTAATATTTAGTTCATACCAAACAATAATAAGATAGATATAAATTATATTCAAAATACTAAATTATTTCTTCCATAAAATTATATATAATTATCTAAAAGATAATTTTTAATTTAATTGTTCCATTTTCTGAATTCTAAAAAAATATAATTATTTAGAATTATAATAATTATTAAAAAATAATTGATAAATATTTATATGATAGTCATTTAATTTTTAACATCTTAAGAAATAATACATTTTAAATTTACATCTCAAAATTATTATTTTTATAAATATATATAGGATAATATTCTAAATACAAAAATATTATATATATATATATATATATATATATATATATATATATATATATATATATATATATATATATATATATATATATATATATATATATATTGTTCTATAAATTTTATTATTTTGTATATATTTATATATACATTATTATATTATATAATACATATTTTATTGTTATTATTATATCTTATATAAATGAATTTACACATACATAAATATATATATATATATATATACAAATTTATATTTTATAGTTACTTCTATATATATAGAAGTAAAATAATATTCTTAAGCAAATATTCTCCCTAAAATTGGGGCAAAAAAGTAATACAAATTAACCTAATTTTATTACAATACTCTATCAAAATTTTAATTTTACAGTATCTATTGATTTGATGCAATTAAATATAGTTATTTGTTGCCTTTAATTGCAACATAATTGGATATGATTAAATTTAGCCATTAGTTAGATTTAATTCCTCACATTAATGTTACTTATTATACAATTTGAAAAAATTGAGTTAATAATATATTTTTTTCTAATCAAGTGATGTCTAGTTAATTTTAATTATTAACCAAATATTCCAATAAGATACAGAAAGAAAAATACAAAAAATTTAAAATTTTTGAATGAATGTGGAAATAAATTTAATTTTAAAATTATATATATATATATATATATATATATATATATATATATATATATATATATATATATATATAATAGAACAGTTTGCATAAGAAAGATACAAGAACTTAAACCGAACCACAATCATAGAACTTTGCATTGACAAGAGAGTTTCGTTTTCAATGACAATCAATACAGAAAACATAGCACAAATACAAACAGAATCCAAAATAGAATAAAGAATCAAGAAATGAGAATAGAGAGGAAACTTGTGATCCATGAAACCTCTAAAAAATAACTATGAAATGTATTTTAAAACTAACAAACTAAATTCTAACTAACCAAAACTAACTATAACTAATAAAAACTAACTAATATATGCTTTGAATGCTAAGTAAGGTGCTCTGGACACGACGATTTCAAAGCTTCAAGGTCTACCAACAAAAGTTCCACAACTAGAGTGGGTTGTAGAGGCTAAAACTTCACGCGAACTTTTGGCAATAAAGAAGATCGAACTAGGTTGAGCTTAAAAGATAAAAGTTGTAGAGCATTGTCTTAGCACTCCAGAATCACCAAGATTGTGCAATTTGGAGGTTTGTACATTAAGATATGGAATTTACAAGATAGCAACGTCATAATGAGATGTAAATTTGAAAATAAGCAAAGATTAGCAACTAAGGCAAATTAATTCCAATAACCTAAGATTCAAGAAACGTGTCAATATTAAACATAAAAAGATGTGAAAAATATCGAACATAAGTCACTATTAAGTACCTCAAAAGTGCTTGAATTCTAAGTCACTATTACATAAATTTGAATTCTAAGTTCCATGATTTTGTTGGGAAACAATACCTATTTCCTCCTCTATGAACGCAAAATGAGCACTATGCGGAAGCGTAAAAAATAACTGAAAAAGTAGAGGGAAGATGACACCAGAATTTTTACGTGGAAAACCCTCTCGGGGAAAACCACAGGACCTAGTCCAGTAAAAGATCTCCACTATAAAAGTAGTATTACAAAGTGTTTCTCTCAATTTCTGAGGATCTCTCAATGAATCTCACCCTCTCGGATGGTATACAAACCTCTTCATATATCTCTCTCTTTCTCTCAAAGAGAAATACAGAGAGGACACTCTAAATCTCTTAGGGTTTTTTTACTTGGATGTGTGTCTCTCAATCTAACCCCTTATCCTCTTATAAAGAGAAACCTAGTGGACTTGAGAGTATTGGGCTTTTATCCACATAGTTGGGAGCCCAAAAATAACCCATGTTCATCCCCCAAGCATTGTGACTTGTGAACCACAATTAAGGAGGGAATTCTAACAAATCTCCCCCTTCCTGACTTAATTGGGAGGCACACAACACCAGCACCTTGGCAACAATCTTCAACCTTCTTGGTTGGCATTGACTTAGTCATCATGTCAGACCAATTCAAATCTGTATGAATTTTCTCTATCTTCAATTCCTTCCTATCTAACACTTCTCGTATCCAATGATAATGGATGTCAATATGCTTTGAGCGTGAATGGAACATGAGATTCTTGGTCAGATGAATTGTACTTTGATTATCACAGTTCACCACATAATCATCTTGATCATGTCCCAATTCTCTTAGAAAGTTCTTCATCCATAGCATCTCTTTTGAGGCTTTAGTGATCAAGCTACATACTCTACTCGGGTTGTAAACAATGTCACACATTTTTGAAGTTTTAATCGCCAAGAAACAACTCCCCGCAAAAGTAATTAGATAACCCAATGTTGACTTCCTTGAATCCACATCTCTTGCCATATCCGAATCGAATATCCAATGAAATTTTTAGATTTTCATTGCCAAAACACAAGCTTCTTTTGGCGGTTCCTCTTAGATATCTTAATATCCATTTAACGACTTCCCAATACTCATTTCCTAGGTCCGATAGAATCTGTTCACAACTCCTACAAAGCATAGCCAATATCCGGTCTTGTAGAAACCATTGCATACATAAGGCTACCCACGAAGAAGAATAGGGCACCTTGTTCATTTCTTCTCTTTCTTCTTCATTCTTTGGACATTGAGATTTGCTAAGTTTGAAATGTCCAACAATTGGAATACAGACAGGTTTGGCATTGTGCATGTTGAACCTTTTGAGAATCTTCTCAATGTAATCTTTTTGAGATACCCACAACATTCCTTTTGAACGATCTCTAGAAATTTGCATTCCAAGAATCCTCTTTACTGCACCGAGGTCTTTCATGGAAAAAGACTTACTCAATGCCTTCTTGAGAGCAGCTATTTTTATTTTGTCGTTCCCCACAATCAACATATCATCAACATATAAGAGAATTATGATGGACTCACCATTTTCATATTTCTTCACAAACACACAATGGTCTGTAGAGGTCTTCTTAAAATTATGTTGGATCATAAAAGAATCGAATTTCTTATACCATTGTCTTGGGGCTTGCTTTAGACCATAAAGGCTTTTCTTCAGACGACACACCAAGTGTTCTTTGCCTGGTTCGTCAAATCCTACTGGTTGCTCCATGTAAATTTCCTCCTCTAGATCTCCATGTAAGAATGTTGTTTTGACATCCAATTTATTGTTCACAGATAAGCTTCTTGCCCTCTTTATTGTTCACCACATAAGCTTCCTATCATTATCATGTAGTTGGAATTAGAAACAATACATCAACATATTTAATTAAAACATGTCTACTAAATTACAATCTAAATGCAACAGATATATAATACCAAAGCAGTAACACAATTTTCTTTAGCTTAATTGTATTGAAAAGTTTTCCTCAATAGTGGTCATATTAGCAGCCACCAAAGATATGTGCATGATGAGAAATCCTAATACGCTCAACGCAAAGGCCAGGTTTAAAACTGCAGGTAAGGCCAGGTTTAAAACTGCAGGTAATCTAACACTGTTATAGAAATTTGAAGATGGAACCAACAGCTAGAACCATGTTTTGAGACCCTACCAAAAGCAAGAAAAGTTGTAGCAAGAGATCCAGGTGTTCCAGGGATTTCTCCATCACTGAAGAATGCTATGAAATGTGGCAGTAAGGATGCAGTCACTAGAGTCGTCTCAAGAAAAGTGTAGAACTGCACTAAGATTTAATCAAATTGTATTAAAAAAGGTAAGTATTTCGTATGGGCAGCAATAAATAAAACAAAAAAATTACACTTATCAATGTTATTGTAACAGGAAAAAATATGTAGACTTACTATACATCAAATCATATACTTCATACTAATGACATTTTTCCTTTGCCACTTTAGACAGAAGAACTCATTTTTCCTTCACCTCCTTAAACTTACAAAAAGTAATGTCATCATCCACTATGGCATTGAAGGTGACAAATCAAAAAGCAACAAAACAAATATCAAAATTAGGATTACATAGATCTGCAAAGAAAGTTTCTGACTAGCTGTATGGACTATAACAGGGAGATCATAAAACTGAAACTCCTGGTGACTCAGTTATTCTAACAGCATAGCTTAGTCTAAGCCATAAAACAGACAATAGTACAGCTCTACAGCAAGTCAGAGACATCAAATATAATCATTGCAAGTCAGAAATTATACACTTCAAAAAAGTAATAACTAGACAACAAAATAATAACACAAGCTAAGGTGTCCATTGAGCACCAACACAGTTGACTACCCACACACAATGGTGATCCATCTTCAAGTGTATTTTGAGCACCAACACAGTTGTCCTGGAAAGACTTGAGAAGAAGCTATACTAGCTGCATTCATCCACAGTACTTAAACCTTTAAGCTAGACCAATATCAATGGTTCTCAACATTCAAACTCTGCTACTCCTTCGACCCAAAAAGTAGATAAAACAATACCTTGAGACAGGTATCAACATCTTCTAGATCATTCAAGTTCTCAGATTCAATATATTCTACTTCTGCAATTACAACCTCCACATCAGAATTAGCAGTCAGCCTGATTTCCATTAACAGCTAGAGAAGCCAAGGAGGAACCATTCTTTTTCTTTTGCCATTCTTCAATATTTTCATCAGCATTGTCAACAGAAGGCTTGGTTAAACATTCCTTACTGGAGCCCTCATTCTTCCTTTTAGTTCCAAGAATTGTATTGAGATCCTAAGAGCTTTCTCTGACATCCCTGTCAGTTTAGTCTGAGATCAAAAAGAAGACATCCAAATAAACTCAACAAAGAATTTCCAAAGAAACTCATTCTTGCAACAGCCAATTCCAATCTTAGGATTGAACTTCCACTGCATACATGATAGGCAGATACACTGCAAATCACCACACACAACTCTCTAGACACAAATAAGAAAGCACAATTGGAAGCATTACACATGATTCACAAGACTCAAGACAAATAAACACTGCATACTAAAGAGAACAAAACAGAACCGAAATCACAATACAATGCCAATAAAAGCTATAAACCAACAGATTCAATGCAAAATTGAAGCAGCGCAACCAAATCCCCTAAAAAATTCAAAGAAAAAAGGAAATATAAAACTAAACAGCAAGATCTCGTTATATGCTGCACTACACTCCCCGAATCTATATTAACAAACACTCGCATTGTGAATCTATATTAAAAAAGGAATCCAAGGGTTTGAATGTGAAAGTAACCGGCTAAAATTAGTCCAAGATGGCGACGGAGTCCTTGTGCGTCCGCGGGAGGAGCCTTTCGTAGGATTGAATGTATGGTTGGAGGATGACTCTAGAAGCTTCTGCTTCAATAGAATTAGGGTTTGCGCCGCGTCGGAGAAAATGAGGCATGGGATTAGCAAGAGGCCGTGCTCAAATGGCTCGTGCCTCAGGTGAATCACGGTGGTTGGTTCCTTCCCCAATGAAGATGACATGGATGACTCTGTTGGTTCCATCGTGGCAACGCAGAGAGAAAAATCATGCGAAAATGACAGAGAGAAGGAGTTGCAGATCCTTGAATCGAGAGCAAGTAGAGGGAGAAGAGAGAGGGAGAAGAGAGAGGTGCGGGTGCCTTCTGGTGGGTGTTCACCGGATGGGTGTGTCATTGTGTGGCGTATTCTTATTGGTTTTAGAACAATTATTATTTACTCTTTTGACATCAGATTAATGATTTGGACTTCCAGTAATCTTTCTTCTTCAACGGAAAAAAGAATTTAACTTGCTCAAAATTATTTTTCTAAACAACTTCATTGTATGTAATTTATACTTATTTTTATAATTAAAAATAAACAAATATTTTTTATATAAGTTTTAAGTTGGTTTTATAAATTATGTAAAATTTATTGAAATAAAGTGGTAAAAATTTATTTGTTATTTTGATAAATCACATAAACACTTATATAAATTATAAAAAAAAACAAGTAATATAAATACTTATCTCATGAAATAAGATAAAAATTATTCAAAAGTCATATTAACGATTTTTTTATTAATATTGACTATTAATAAAAGTTACGTATAAATATGAATTTTATAAAAAAAATATAATTCTTAAAATTAATAAAAAAATAAAAAAAATATATTAAGAATTATATAAATTAAAATAACAATCAAAACTAAATAAGAAATAGATAATAACATATATAAATTTAATATAATGTATAACTAAAAAAATAAGCTAAAAAAATATCAATTTGTGGCGGTGATATCATATGTCAGAAATTACATATTTTTCTGGGAGTTTATGAACACCACCACAAATTGTGTCACTAAAATCTATTTTGTTCCGTAGTTTGTGGAGGTTAAAGAAATTGTCAGAAATCATACAATTTTGTGGCAGTTTATAATAATCTCCACAAATAAACCTCCACTAAAAATACATTTTTTTTGTAGTGAGAGGAGTTTTTATTTCACCCCCTTTCCTTTGTAGTTATTGCTTGTGTTCCTATATGCTTATATTGAGGACAATGCTCATTTGAAGTATGTGTGTGTATGGGGGGGTATTTTAGTACTATTTTACTGTTTTTCTATTTCTACATTAATTCAATTGATGTTGTGTTTTGTTGTTCTACTACTGTTGTTGTTCTTGTAAATAATTTGGTTGTTTTTTGTTTCTATTTTCTATAGTTTTTGTAACAATTCTATTTTTTTTATTGTTTTCTATTGATAATTCTGTTTTCTGTTTTTACTATTTTCTTGTTTTAGATTTTATTGTTGTTTTGGCTAGTTTTGCTGGAAAAAATATTTTGCAGTTTTTAGTACTTTTTAGTGCATTTCTAGGTTATGTACATTGTGAATAGTTGCATCCTTCTTGATTGACTGGTTTCACAAATTGATATGAAGCCATTTTTCTTCTTTAGTGTAATGAGTGGTTGGGAAATTAAAGCTTGAATTTGTTGATAGAGCATTTTTATCCTTATGAGATTTTGAGCCTTGTATGTTGATGACTTGCATCTTGTCATTCTGTTCTTTCTTGTATGATTTGAACATGTGTTTTTTTGTTACTATAGGTTTTTATTAGACCATCTTTCTTTATAGCACTAACCAAACGAACATACCTTGCATTAAATCCCTTGCTTATCCCTTTGAGCCTATGTAATACTTTCATTGGTACTATAGCTCATTACAAGCCTTGAAGTAGAAAACCATGATCACCTTAACCTTAAGGATTAAAGGAGCTTTGGAATTGTTTTGGGAATGAGATGTAAATAAGTGTAGTGGGTGATGCCCCGAGACTTTGCAAGTGACACCTTGATAGTTTGGCTTGTGCAAGTGGTAATTGTTGTGTTGTATTGATTTGTTTTTAAAAAAAAATGTCGAGAAAAAATGCATTAAAGAAAGAAAAATGAAACAAAAAGATTGAAAAAATGCAACAAAAGGTTCTAGTGATACAAAAAAAAAGAGAACTGAAATTGAAATAGAAAGAAAGAAAATGAAACAAAGTGGACCTGTATTTGTCTTGCAATGTTTTGCATTGTTTTTGATGTCTTGTATTGTTTTGAGGATAGTCTTCATGCTACTTTACTTATTCCCTATTGCTCATCTTCCCTCTTTGGTTATGTAAGCTTAAATCACTTCTCATATCCTACCTTGTTTTTGGATACATTATAACCTTAATAAAAGAATTTTTTATTATGTTTTGCATGTGTTTCAAGTTGTAGAAATTGGAGGCTAGTCAAAGAATTGTTGTTCTAGTTAGCATAGGGTACTTGAGTGTAAATACAAACCTAAACACATGCATTCTTTAATTGCTATTGCTTATTGTTTCCAATAGATGTGAGAAGTAAATTCATAGACTGTTGTGTACGCTTGATACTAGGATGCTTGTATTCTTATTCTTTTTATTCACTTAAGGATTCATTGAAAAGTGTTGCACTTTATTTGTACTTGCTTTAGTCTATTTGTACTTGCTTTAGTGCATTTCCTTTTGCTTTAGATTTTTTTAGTTGATTTTGCTCGGAGTGCAAAAGTTCAAGACTGGGGAAATTGATAGAGCACCTTTGAAATACTTAATAGTGTTAAACAATTTTATATCTTTTTATGGTTAATATTGGCACATTTATTGAGTCTTGGGTTATTGGACTTAATTGAGCTTAGTCGCTAATCTTTGCTTATTTTCGGATTTAATTCTCATTATGATGTTACTTTCTTGTGCAGATCGTATATGAAGCTACATGCTTCCAAATTAGATACTCTTGGTGGCTATGAAAAGATAAGACAAAGATATACAACTTTTATCTTTTTCGACTTAACCTAGTTTGACCCTTTTAGTCTCAAAAGTTTGTGTGAAGTTGCAACTTCTATACCCACTCTATTGGGCCTTTCTTTGTATATTTTGGCCTAATTTTAGAATTTTTGTTAGTGGACTGTTGGACTGCGAAAAACTTTGGTCCAAAGCACCTTACTTAGAACTCAAAGCATGTATTAATTAGTTTTTGTTAGTTAGAGTTAGCTTTAGTTGGTTAGAATTTAGTTAATATGTTTTAAAGACTTTTCAAACTTGGCTTTAGTGGTTTCTTGGATTACAAGTTTTCTCTTTATTCTCTTTTCTCTTTTGGTTTCTCTTTGTACTTGTGCTGCATTTTTTGTGACGATTACCATGGAAGGATAAGCTCTCTTATCAATTCAAGGTTCCACGATTGTGCTTTGGTTTGTGTTTTTAAATTATCCTTATGCAAATTCTACTATGCCACTTTTTTCTTCCAATTCTTGACTCGTTTTCACGATTATGATTTCGCTTGGATTGTGCTAGGTTAGGTAATTGATTACCTATATCAACCAATTAAGTGATTGAATCCACGCCAATTAGGGACTGCGATTGTGATCACAGTTTGTATGGATGAATGTTAGATGTTTCTTTAATAAATCTTAGGTTGATATAAATTTACACTCTTATTGGAAATATGATAACAAAACTGCATGATTGAATCCTTGGATTAGTGTTCTATAATTCAGTTACATTCTATTTTTTCTACATCTTGCAACCATATAATTCTAGTTTTTATGTTTCTATCATATGCATACAAACTGACACACCCAAATCTTTGATTCTCTACTTAGCTCCCAAGTTCTCCAAGAATTCACCAAGAAACCACGCGAAACAAGACTACCAAGAAAGGAATAAAATGAAAATATGGTGGAGCAAAGGAATGGATTTGCCACTAGCTCAAGGAGCTAGATAAGAGTAGTGAGATTCGCTACGAGTATCATGGATACTTGATGAGAATGGGGATTTCTTGGACAATCCAAAAGGGGAGAGAACGCTTTCACTAGTTCAAAGGCATGTATATTTCACTAATGGAAAAATGAACAAAAGTTTCTAGAACATAAGTACAAAGGGTGTTTTTCAGCATGATTAGTAGATCACTAATCATTCTTAAGGCCCCTTATGAAAAGGCCCAAGCAGCAAGGCCCCAAAAAAAAAGTTAACCTTGCTTTTGCTTTAGCAACCGAATTTAGTAATTAGCAATCGAAATTGACAATGTGTCCAATTTAACAACCAAAATTGGAGATGACTTAGCTAAGTAGGAATTGGCTTTTCGAAAGCGACCTCGGCCTAGGGCTATCCTATCCTACATGATTGTATGGAAAAATACATAGAAAGTACATGAAGGGTGGCCTTCTTGGCCTTCCTCTTGGTCTGTAAGGGTGGTCAACTTGTGTTTCACTTCCTCTTGGATCCTCCTTAACCTACCCCTAGTGATAGGCCTTTCAAGTGTAGGAGTTTCCCTTTTCATATATGCATCACAAACCCCCTTTTTTTGCATTTCAATTTGATTTCAATTCATTAAGATTAGCCATTACAAGATTATTCTTGAGAGATTCGACCTAGGTTAATCCTTACACTACAAATATAAGGCAAATCTAGTGGTTTTGATAGTGCTTTGACACTAATATCACTTACCCATGGGCCAAAGCCCATTTAGGTCATGTTTTCCTAGCTATTTTCATCCCAAAACGTGTAGTTATTTCAGCTTCTATGCTGAGAAGCTTTTTTTGCTTGCTTTAGGCTTCAGTTAAGTGATCTTAATTAGGATTAGGGGACTTTAATTAGGATTTAGGAAAGGCTATATAGGCCTCTTTTGTAATTAGCTTAATCACTTTTGAATGAATTCGAATTGTTTTTTACACTTTGAGAGCATTTTCTCCATTCTCGATTTGAACGACAAACCTAATTCTCATCAACCTTCCATGATGCTTGTGAAAAATCATGATAATCTCTTATCTAATTCTAAGAATTAGTGGTGAGTCATTCCTTCTTCTTCATCCATTTTCTGCTTTTCTTATTCTTCATTTTCGGTTCTTAATTTCCTTTCTAATATTTTGTGATACTTGAAGTTAGATCTTAGTTGTGGATCCTAGGGTGCATCAAGCAGGACCCACATCAATTGCACCATATAGGATGGCACTCGTTGAGTTAATTAAATGGAAGAACTGTTGGAGAAGTGGATGATAAAACCAAGTGCTTCCCTCTTGAGCAGCACCAATGTTTTTAGTGAAGAAGAAGGATGGTGGATCGTGGCTATTTATGGACTATCACTAGTTAAATATGCTAGCAATTAAGAATAAGTACTCGTTGCCAAGGTTAGACAATTTAATGGACTATTTGAGAGGAGCTAAAGCTTTCTCTAGGATTGACCTTCGATCTTGGTATCACCAATTATGGGTAAAGGATAGTGACATCTAGAAGACCATTTTTTGGACCTAATACAAGCATTGTGAGTATTAACATGCTTTTTGTATTTGTGGAAAATGCACCATGTGTTTGATGATTTTTCTTGAAAAATTATGCTAGAAATTGTGTAGAAGTTGCCAAAAATATTGTAGACCAAAAGTTTGTGAAAAAAAAAGCTTAAGAGAAAAAAAGAAAAGAGTATTCAAGTGGCTGAAATATTGCAATACAAGCAAAGCATAGCTACATAAATACAAAAGTAAAGAAGAAAAAGAAAATTTTATTTTGAAGGTCCAAAGGCAACACAAGTTACACCTAAATTCTAGGAAACTAATGTACTATTTTTTATGCATTAATTATGGTTCATTGTTAAACTCTGTGAATATTTATATTTACAATTATTTCCCATACATTTAATGTTTGTTTTTAGTCTTCTTACATGTCTTTATTAAATTCCTTTTACTTTTAACTTCCTTTTTCTTGAGCTTTTCTTGAGCTTTTAGTCTTCTTACATGTCAATGCTAAAGTTGAGGTTCTAAGTAGAGAAAGAGAAGAGGGGCCTAAGGTGGTCTCTTTGCATGAGAGTGGGGGAAGTTTTAAGGAAAGAAATTATAGTGAAGGAGAAATGAGTTCTCGATCTTCCATATGGGGAGGCATGGTAAAAGAGGAGAGGAGCAAAGGAGGGAAAGAGATAGACATGACCAAGTGCAAAATCGCTCAATTCTTAGGAAATTGCAAACCTTTGTATGTAGATTGGGAGCACAAGGTGGAGCAAATTTTGGGATGCTTTAATCTCCATGGCCGATTTTTGGTGAGGCTTGTCACCCTTGAATTTGGTGAGTATGCCTTGGTATGGTGAACTCAAATGTTAGAGGATATAAGGAGGGGAGGTAAAGATCCTTGTGAGGATTGGGTCATCTTAAAGAGGTTTGTGAGAGAAACATTTGTCTTACCTTCTTGCACTAACGACTTGCACAATAAATTACAAAGGTTATACCAACGATTTAGGAGTGTAGAAGAGTACCACAAAGAAATGAAAATGAACGTAATGATGGCTCAAATTATGAAGTTGCAACACTATGGAACCCTAGATAATGTTGTTGAAACACTATCAAAATCACTAGATTTCTCTTAATTTTGCAATAAAGTGACTAACCTAGATCGAATATCTCCAGGACACAATCATGTAATGCTTACTCAAGTTGAACAGAAATCAAATTAAATGCTAAAGGGTGGGTTTATGTGTAAACAGAATCATGCAGAAAAATGATTTATGCATAAAAAAATTAAAAAAAATTGAACAAAACCGAATTATGTAACACAAATCCAAGGATTCAATCATGCAGTTATGTTTTTATGGTTCTAATAAGGGTGCAAATTCATATCAACCCAAGATTCATTAAATAATCATCTAACATTCATCCATACTAATTGAGATCATAATTGAAATCCCTAATTAGCATGTATTCAAGCACATAATTGGTTGATTTTAGGTGATCAATCGATTACCTAACATAGCACAATCCAAAACTTCAAGTGAAATCATAATCATGAAAACATGTCAAGAATTGGAAAGGAAAGAACATAATAGAATTTGCATAAGGAAAGATTCAAGAACTCAAACTGACCTACAATCCTGAAACCTTGAATTGGTGAGATAGCTTAGCCTCCATGGCAATCTTCATAGAGAATACAATACTGTACAAAGCAAGAACGAATATTTGTGAAGAGAGGAAACTTGCAATCGAAGAAACCTCCTAAACTCCAATTGTGAAAGGTCCCAAAAAGCGTCTAACTAACTTCTAACTCCTACTAACTAACTAACTACTAATTATTACATACTTTGAATTCCAAAGAAGGTGGTCTCGGCCAGAGGAATTCACAGTCCAAAGGCCCACCAATCAAGATCCAAAAATTGGGCTAGAATATACAAAGAAAGGCCCAACATAGTGGGTATAGAGGTCACAACTTCATGCAGACTTTTGACAATAAAGATAGTCAAACTAGGTTGATCCTAAAAGATAGAACTTGTAGATCTTTGTCTTAGATTTCCAGGGTTACCAAGATTATCAAATTTGGATGTATGTATCTCCAGATATGGCCTGGACAAGATAGCAACATAAGAAGAATTAAGTCCGAAAATAAGCAAAGATTAGCAACTAAATCCAATTAATTCCCATAACCCAAGACTAAAAATATGTATCAATATTAACCATAAAATAATATCAAATATATCCAACATAAGTTACTATTAAATGCCTCAAAAATGCTCTATCAGCACCCTAGGTGAGTTGGTCCATCAAGCCACCAAGGTAGAGAGATTCAAATTAGCAGAAGGAGTACATCTAGAAAGACCTGTGTTGGTACTAGTGGTTGGAAGGGAAAAGAGAGAGAAATAGAAGGCTAGAAGGGAGAAAATCCCTAAGAAGGGGAATGATTCCTCTTTAGGCCAAAAGGAAACAACCTCCACCCATACACCTATGGCTCTTGGGACTAATAACATTAAGTGGTTCAAGTACCTAGGCAAGGGATACACACCTTTTCAATGCCCTCAATAGGAGAGTTATGATTGTAAATGATGATGGGGAGAGAGAGAGTTAGACTTCAATTTGAGAGTTGAGTTCTTCTAGTAAGGCCGAAAGCCTTAGTGATGGTTCTCGCTATGAGAGGGTCTTTCTTGTACTAGGAAGGTTGTTGAATAGCTATGTTGGAGAAGAGGTCGAGACAGACAAAGAGAATATTTTTCATTCTATGTGTCTTATCTTGGATCACTTTTGCTCTATGATCATAGATTGGGGAAGTTGTATGAATGTAACTAGTGAGAAGCCTGTGAAGAAATTAGCTCTATGATAATGCTGTCGACACACAATCAAAGTACTAGATTTCCCTTGATTTTTATAGTGTAGGGGCTAACCTAGGTCGATTCCCACAAGGACACATTCTTATCATGTCTAATTGTGTATAGCCAAAACCAAATGTTATGTAGAGAGTTTATGCACAAATTTGGAAACTAGAACTGTAAAGGAAAAGAGGGGTTTTGTTTAGCATAGAAATTGCAATGTAAATTGACAAAACAAAAGGGAGTTTAAATGAAGTAAGAAACATCAATTCAGGAATTCAATCATGCAATCATTATCATGACTCTCATAAAGAATTATGCAATTTCATATCAACCAAACTAAGAAATCAGGTAATCACCTAACATATGTCTATGCATATTGAGTTCGCAATCACAGTCCCTAATTAACATAGATTCAAGAGCGTATTGGTTGAATGCAGGTTATCAATCGATTACCTACTTGGAATGTAATCCAAAACACAACCAGATCATAATCATGAAAATAGAATGAGAATTGGAATACATAATAACAAAAATCGCATAGAGAAAGTGAGGATTTGTGAGCTTAAACCAATTACAGTCATGAATCCAGAATTGAAAATAAAGTTAGCCTTCCATGTTTATCACCATGGGAGACTTTGCAACGTTCAAAGCAAGACAAAAAACAAGGAAGATTCAAAAAGAAAGTGCACCATAGAAAAACGCAGTAGAGACATATATGTCTCCAACTGAACAACCGTCTAACTTTCCTAACTTCTCTCCATATATATGCATTTTACTAACTACTAACTAACTAACAAACTAACAACTAACTAACAAACTAACAACTAACCAACAAACTAACAACTAACCAACTAACAAACAAACTAACAGAAATACCTAACTACTTCCTAAATGATCTCGTGGTCGAATTTGTTGGAGTACGGGCTGTTCAGCCTCAGTTGCTGGGATGGGTTCAGTTAGCCGAGAAGAACTCAACTGGCCAAGACAAACTTAGCTAGCTGGGACAGACTCGGTTGGTAGGGACAGACTCGGCTGACGGATTGGATTTTATTGGTGGAGAGTGGACTCGGCTGTGTAAGACGAACTCAACTGGCTGGGACAAACTTGGTTGGTAGGGATGGACTTGGCTGGCAGAGTGGACTCTGTCTCAGCTGCGCAAGAGGGACTCTGAAGACCAACCGGTACAATCCCATTTGGAGCTCTGTCTCTCTAGATAAGGTTTGCACAAGATAGTAACCTCTTAGTGAGCATTTAAATTCGAAAATAAGCAAGGATTTACAATTATCCTCAATTTAGCTCAATAACCCAAAACTCAACCAATTTATGATTATTAGCCATAACAGAATGTCAATTATGTCCAATCTAAGTGCCTATTAGGTACCTTAAATAAGCACTATCAGACCCCATACTTGGAACTTTTGCACTCTGGGAAAAATCAAATAAAAGATTATAAAGGAAAAGGAAATGAAGCAAATGTACTAAGACATGAGTACGAACAAAAATGCATTTCTAATTGACCCTTAAGTCAATAAAAGGAACAAGAGTACAAGCATCCTAGAATCAAGATACCCAACAATCTATGAATTGACTTTTAACATCTAAAGCAAACAAGAGAATAATAAAAATTAAAGAATAACCACAAATGATAGAACTCTCTCTAGATATGTACTCCCACTCTCTCAAGTGTTTAGGTTTGTGTTTACACTCAAGCACCCTATGCTAACTAGCATTACCAAGCTTTGACTAGCCTCTAAATTCTACAACTTGAAGAACATGCAGAAAATGATCAAAAGGGCTTTTATTAAGGTTGTAATGTGGCCAAAGGCAAGGTAGGATATGAGAAGTGAATTAAGCGTGTACAACCATAGGGGAAGAGGAGCAATGGAGAGTAAGTCAATAAGCATGAAAATCACCCTTAAAATAATACAAGTCATTCAAAACTAATGAAAAAATATTTCAAGACAAGTAAAGTCCATTTTGCTTCCTTTCCTCTTATACCTTTTCCTTTTTCCCTTTCTTACTTTCACCTCTCTTTTGCACCCTTGCACCCTTTTGTTGCATTTTTTCTTACAACCTTTTGTTGCCTTTTTCTTTCTTTGATTCATCATCAATTTTTTTCATACCTTTTTTTTATTTTTCAATAACCCTTGGACAACATAATAAGTAGTATCACTTGTACAAGCCAAACTATCAATGCACCACTTGCAACGCCTTGGGGTATCACCCTCACACTTATTTAGAACCTATTCCCAAAATAATTTCAAAGCTCATTTAGCCCCTAAGATTAAGGTGATCATGGTTTTCCACTTTAGGCTTGTAATGAGCTATAATATCAAAGAAATGGTTAGATAGGCTCAAAGGGGTAAGTAAGAGATTTAATGCAAGGTAAGTCCATTTGGCTAGTGACTATTAAGAAAGAAGGCCTAAATCATATCACCAATGAATGTGAGACAAGAAGTATAAAAGATAATCAAGGAAAAACATGTGCAAATCACACAAAAAGAAGAGAATGACATGATGCAAGTCATTAACATACAAGGCTCAAAATCTCACAAGGATAAATGCTCTATCACCAATGATTCAAACTTTAATTTTCAAGTCACTCATTACACTAAAGATGCAAAAAAATGGTTCCATATCAAGTTGTGAAACCTCTTTATTAAGGATGATGCAACTACTCACAATTTATACAACCTAAAAATCCATTGGAAAGTGCTAAAACTAAAACTTTTAGCAAATGAAAAAAAACAACATCAAATAGAAAGCAATAAAACGAAAAAACAGAAAACAGCAAAGCAGCAAAAACTACAAACAAAAAAAATAGAAAAAAAAGAAAAAAAGAAAATCATAAAACACCCCCCACACTTAAAAGAAGCATTGTCCTTAATGTAAGCATATATGTACATAAAGGAAAGGGGGAAAAGAAAAACAACTTCTCTCTCAAGGTTGAAAGAATGTACAAAATATTGTATCTAATATTTTTGCTCCATTCCTATTAGTAGTTGCTTGAGGAAGCCTCCTCCTCATCCATCTTAACACTTCCAATGTCACATCTTCTAGTGGCTTCTTCAACAAAAATCTTAAAGTTGAATGTTTGACAAGGTGCTCATAAAAGTCTCCCAGCTTTTTCAAGTCTTGTAACAACTTCTCCTTTTGCTCAACTTGGAGCTTGTTGGCTGTGATTACTGGGACATGTAATGCCTGCACCATGGATGGCAATGGTGGTTGCACTACTACAACTTTTGAAATATCTGAGATATCTATGACTCTTGCAGTCATATTAATAGCATTCCTAATTTCTAAACAATTAGGACACTTAGTTAATTCAGTACAGGTACAATCACAATTAGTATAATTCTCAAAATCAAAATATTCAATGTAAGAAATTGTGCCGAACGGGCAAGTGAAGGTGGTCTTATGTTCATCTACCAATGCAATATGAATCTGCATGTAACCTGAAAAGCCATCTAGAAAACAATAATGGGATTTACCTGTCAGCCTCTCCAAAACTTGATTAATAAATGGCAAAGGGAAGTGGTCCTTGCAAGTTGCTTGATTTAGCTTCCTATAATCTATGCATACTCGCCAACTATTCTGAATTCTAGTTGGAACCAATTCATCATTCTGGTTCTTTACCATGATCATCCTAGATTTCTTAGGAACAATCTGCAAAGGACTAACCCATTGACTATTTGATATGGGGTAAGTGATCCCTATTGTAGGTAGCTTTATGACTTCCTTTTTGATGACATCCAGAATGATGGGGTTTAACTGTCTCTATGGCTACCTCACTGGTCAGGTTTCCTCTTCCAATGGTTTCTTGTGCATGCATATGGAAGGATTAATCCCTAGAAGGTCAGCTAGACTCAAACCAATGGCTTTCCTATGCTTCCTTAATACATGCAACAATCTCTCCTCTTGCTCAGACTAGAGGTTGTTGGCTATGATAATTGGAAGTTTTTGGTCGTCCTCTTGGTAAGCATACTTCAAGTGCTCAAGCAATGGTTTCAACCCTGTGGTTGGTGAGGGAGGTGGGGGAGGTTTACTTGCTGAGTGCAGACTCGGCTGCTAGGAGTGGAATCAGCTTTTTGAGTGTACACTCCGCTGTCGAAGTGTGGTCTAAGCTATCCGAGTGTGGAGTCGACTGTCGAGTGTGGAGTCGACTGTCGAGTGTGGTCTCGGCTGTTCGAGCGTGGACTTGACTGTCAAGAGTGGACTCGACTTTTGTCACTTCTTCCACTTCTGGTCCTTCAACAATAACAACATGAATTTTTGTACAAATGGAACACTCCTTACCTCTATTACACATGCATTCATAGTTAGTCAAATCAGCAAAATTAGAAACAATAACCATATTGGCAAAGTCAAAAAACATCAACCACAGAATCTGAAACATCAACCATATCAACAAACTCAGAAACATTAACCATAGAATCAAAAAAGTCTGACTCAGTAGCCATATTAACAAAGTCAGAACCATCAACCATAGAATTAGAAAAGTCCGGCACAACAGCTATATTAACAAAGTTAGAAATTTCAGAAAATCCAGAATGCAAATTTATTGGTTGTTGTTATGGTAGCTCCTTGCCACTCATCGAGATTATCACTCATATTTTATTGTGGATTGGGAATGGTCTGAAGAGGAATCTGTCCAAAACCCTTGGACTGTAGCTGATTCACCGTGGTGGCTAATTGTCCAATTTGTGTTTGCAAATCCTGCATTGTGGCACCCATATTCTCTTGGAATTGCATGTTATTCATGGCCATCTGCTTGACCAAATCCTCTAAGGAACTCTCCTATATAGACTGCATGGTTTGTTGTAGTCTAAATGGAGGTGGTGGTTGGTATCTGTTTTGGTTTTGAGATGTATTTTGTGTAAAATCCAATCTCTGGTTTGAGTACTGCCCTTAGGTTTGCCCGTACTACTGATTACCATATTGCTGCCCTTCATATTGCTGCCCACCAATTAGTCCAACTTCAAACACTATTTGGTTCAACTTCTTGCAATGTGGGGCATGCATTAGTGGCACACACATTCTCTTGGAATTGAATGTTATTTTGTTGAAACTGCATGTTGCTTGTTGCCAACTACTTCAGCAAATCTTCTAGAGATGGTGGACGGTTATGTTGCTGAACTGGTTGTTGTGGTTGTTGTCTAAAGGGTGGTGCTTGATATTTGGGAACTGGTGGTTGGTATCTCTAAGGTTCAATTTCTTGCAGAATGGGACAGACATTAGTTGGGTGTTCTATAGAAGCACACATGCCACATTTTCTCACTGGTGGACTATTGCGGTGGCCCATGGCTAGTTGTCTAACAAGAGAGGTAAGTTCAGTTATCTTATTTTCCAATCTCTGATTGTTAGCAGCAAGTGCCTTATTCATTACTTTGGATGCAATAGATCCCCTAATGCCAAATTGTTGAGTGTTACCTGTAAGACCATGAAACTCAGGCAACAAATGGGTTAGTCCAAATTTATGCTCATATGATTGGGCTTGTTTCCATTCAAGATATCGAGTACATCAAGGTCGGTACATTATATCAGGTGTAGCCTACTCCTTGAAGGTCCTGTCATTGTTAGCCATATTATCCAAACTAAATTGGATATACTAATACCAAAATTAGAATCAAAATCAGTACCAGAACTACCAAGACCAGAATTAGAATCGGCATTGTGAGTAGGATTGGATGCAGAAGTACTACTAACAGAATCAGATGCAGAAACGCTACAATTGAGACTACTATTATTAACTATTGCATTACTCCTAGAATTTGTTAACCTATAAGGTGTTCTATCTATCTTAGGATCATAAGCATGCAAGTCGCCAAAACCACTCCTAGTCATACACAACATAAACAAATTAACATAAACTATATAAACAATAGAAAAAAACAAGAGATAGTGAAATGACTAAAATAACTCTACATTTTAAAAATCACACGAATGAAAAATAATTTGAAAAAAGTGGCTAAACCGACCAAACTGACCGAATTTGGTGAAAATAGGTTCTGACCAGCTGAGTTCGTCTTGGCCAGCCGCATTTGAGTTAGTCCAATTTTCAGCCGACTTTGTGCTATAGTACCAACACAATGCAACAAAACAAAACAAAAATTCAAACTTACCACACAACACTCTATACACTAAAAGACTCAAACTATTACAAGATTACGAGATATGATTTGCCAAGATTGAGGAATCTGTAATGCAGATATGACTTGCTAAGATTAAGGAATCTATAATGCAGATATAATTTGCTAAGAATCTGTAATGCAGATATGATTTTCTAAGATCAAGGAATCTATAATGCAGATATGATTTGCTAAGATTAAGGAATCTGTAATGCAAATATGATTTGCTAAGATCAAAGAATATGTAATTCGGGTAACTAGGAATGCATATATGATTCTGCTAGAAATTAGGAAACTGGGAAACTCCTAAGATTGCGGAGACTGTAATCTGTAATTCGAATTGGAATCTTTTGGATTTGAATTTTTGTTATTAGGATTAGATTTAGATTTATCTAGCTTGTGTATAAATAAGCATACCAGGTCACATCTTCAGGTGGAATTTTAGCAGAATCTAGAGCTAGCGCCGTCAACAATCGCAGACACTCCAAGCTAGTATAGGGATACACGAAGCTTTAATACGGTGTCTTTCTCGGTCGAGGAGGTACAGGACGAGGATTTAGGAAGCTGGAAGCCTTCAGAGGTGATCGCTCGGTATAGTCGACGCACTCTGTTGGACGGAAACCTCAACGTCTGACCACCATTGGTGTATCATTACTGTTCTTCCATTGGCGGTCATCGTGGAAGGCGGACTATTTGGAGGCTCTGATTTCTCACCTTGTATTCGGTTTGGTATATCAATAAATATAGTTTGTTTGCAATTCTGAATTTCTTTATAATTCCTTCACTTTAATTCTACTCTTAATTTTTCTGTGACACACTATTAGGGGTAGATCACGTTAGATTAGGACCGGTTGGAACTAGTTTAACAATCTGATTAGGTAGAGAACCTAAAATCAACCAAGTGCATACTCTTTGCCAACTGATGAGGTAACAGTTGTGTAAATCCTAGGTATTGCAGTGGACAAATGTTCGACGGTCGTCGTAAGAATGTAAAGTTGATTCGGAATATAACTCCCAGTAAGAATCGTAAGCTGTGATGTGTTTTTGATTCCCCAATCAATACAATAGATTAGTTAGTTTAGTTTACTTTCAGTACTTTGTTTATTTTCTTGCACTAAAACACAACCCCCCTATTTACTGCTTCCTAGAGTCTGAGATCGAGTCAGTCCAACTCCGTCGCGTCTAAATCACTTTTGGCTGAAACCATATCGGTTCCCTATTAGCCGAGATCGGGTTGCCGAGAGCAAGTTGGCCTTAGCGTTACCAAGGCCAAGTCGGTATTTCACAACACTTAGCAATTTGCAAAAATCTGATTTTTACACTTAGTATAATCTGAACACACTGTGTCCTTCAGAGAATCGACCTAGGTTAGCTATACTATAGTTAGTTTTAGTTTTATTTGATGCGTGTAAAGACGACTAAAACCCGCTTATCAAATTGGCACCGTTGTCGTGGACACAAGTTCTTTTGTGTTTGTGTGCCAAAACTAAGTCTAAGCCGAATCCCGAGTTTATGGAATGCTGCATTTGTTTTTGAATTATAAGGTCTGTCTTTTGTCTAAGTCGTCTAGGTATATCGAGTCTGTCCTTTTACTACACCATATCTTTGCTAATTTTATTTTTCTACATTCTATTCTGCATTTTGTTTTGTACTTTACTTCTCTTGCATAAACTAATGATGTATGACTAGAAGTAGTTCTGAACCATTGCATGCTTTTGATCCTGAGATAGAAAGAACTTTGCATCGTTTAAGGAAAGCTATGAGTACTATAACACTTGATAGCAGTAGTTCTAATTCTATTTGGAATTCTGAGAATAGTAATTTTACTACCGACGAATCTATTTCTTTTGAGCACCAAGAGGCAAGATCAATGGAGAACAATGATAGAACTCTAAAGGAGTTGGCCACACCAAACATGGTGTATCAACCATGGTGCATTCAATGCCCACCACTAGAGCCAGCTCAAAGTTACAAATTAAAGTCCAGTCTAATTCATTTGTTACCCGAGTTTCATGGTCTTGCAGGTGAAGATCCTCACAAGCACTTAAAGGAGTTCCACGTGGTTTGTTCCACGATGAGGCTGTAGGGGATACTAGAAGACCATGTTAAAATGAAAGCGTTCCCATTCTCCCTGGATGGAGCTGCAAAAGATTGGCTGTATCTACAGCCGATTCTCTTCAATACCTAGGGGGATATAAAGCGCATGTTCCTAGAGAAATTCTTCCCAGCGTCCAGAACATCGACCATAAGGAAGGAGATTTTGGGATCAGGCAATACTCCGGCGAGACGCTGCATGAATATTGGGAGAGGTTCAACAAGCTTTGTGTCACATGTCCACATCACCAAATCAATGAGCAGTTATTGATTCAATATTTCTATGAAGGTTTGATGATGATGGATCGAAGTATGATTGACGCTGCAAATGGAGGAGCACTAATGGATAAGATGCCGGCTGCAGCACGACATCTGATCTCAAACATGGCCAACAACATGCAACAGTTCGAGACCAGAGGAACCATAGCACCCAGAATGGTGAATGAAATCAGTACGATTGATAATCCAAGATTGGAAAATCAATTAACCGAGCAGACATCACTAGTGAGACAGCTTGCCATCGACCAACACCAACCCATCATAGCAGTAAAAGCATGTGGTATATGTACTTCAGTGGAGCACCGTACTAACATGTGTCCTACATTGCAAGAAACTGAGCCGGACCATCCCGAAAGTGTTGGAACAATAGGTGGCTACCAGTACGGGAAGCAGCCGTATGCAACCCAGCTATTTGAAGGCCAACAATACGGACAACCACCATACCAAGGGTCGTATGCAGCTCAAGGATTTAGTTCAAATAGAAGCATGCCATAGAGTCAAGGTAGCTACCAACAGTCGAATCCGAGACACCAGATGCCCCCGTTCCAACAGTAACAGCAAAAAACACCACCAGGTAACTCATCATCTTTGGAGGATTTGTTGAAGCAGATAGCAACAAGCAACTTGGAGTTTTAACAGACCATAAGCTCTAGTAACTTGCAATTCCAGAAAAATATGAACGCCACTATCCAAGATCTCAAGACGCAAGTGGGCCAGCTAGCCAACTCTATAAGTCAGTTACAGTCTGCCGGATCCGGGAATCTCCACTCACAAATAATTCCAAATTCAAGAGGGAATGCGAGCATAGTATCATTGAGAAGTGGTAAGGAATTACAAGCAGCATCGCAGTAAAAACCAAGATCCACCAGCAACAAGTCGAAATCAGATGCCAACTCACAACCATCATGGCAGGCTAGTTTCGCCCCAGTCCCTTTTCCAAGTAGGACACTCTCAGCAAGGAAGCCTGAATCTGATGAAGAGCTATTGAAGATGTTCCGAAAGGTAGAGATCAATATTCCCCTCCTAGATTCCATAAAGCAGATACCTAAGTATGCAAAATTCCTTAAGGAGTTGTGTGTGCACAAGAGGAAGAAGATGAAAGGAGGAGTGGAACTAGGAGGGATAGTGTCGGCACTAACCAGAAATGACGACCTTACTGCCGGCACGAGACAAGCCTTGCCAAAGAAATGCCGAGACCCCAAAATCTTTTTGGTCCCATGCACCATTGGTGACTGTACCTTTGCCGATGCCATGCTGGACTTAGAGCTTCAATAAACGTCATGCCGACGTCAATTTACAAGTCCTTGAATTGCGGAGACCTGGAACCCACCGAAATGACCATACAGTTGGCAAACAGAAGCGTCGTCTAGCCCCTAAGTGTTCTTGAAGATGACCTGGTCCAAGTTGATGAACTAATTTTCCTAGCCGACTTCTACGTGTTGGATATGGAGGATGAGACACTAGGGAAAGGGTCTACCTTGATCCTAGGACGACCATTCCTAATGACCGCCAAGACCAAGATTGATGTGCATGCCAAGACACTCTCAATGGAGTTTGGTGACACTTTGGTGCAGTTCAACATCTTCAAAGCCATGAAGCACCCTGTGGAGGACACCTCACTCTTTGGCATTGACTTGATCGATGAACTCGTCAAAGAATACATGCAAGCGAACACTGACAGTACCAAATCCTTCTAGGTTATTGGAAACACCGATGTACTCGATTGCCTCAGATCTGTAT
This sequence comes from Mucuna pruriens, assembly GCA_025330945.1. NCBI lineage: Eukaryota > Viridiplantae > Streptophyta > Magnoliopsida > Fabales > Fabaceae > Mucuna > Mucuna pruriens. The sequence continues at coordinate 529,487 of JAENHJ010000106.1, forward strand.
TTGAGGAACCCGACTATGATGAATCTTGGGGAGTACATGATGCAAAAGCTACCACCGCCCTTGTGCACTTGGAGCACGACTCTAAAAGCATCGATTCATTTGACCAAGATCACAAGAATGAGAAACTAGAGTGTTTGAAACATGCAGAAGTCCTAGTCGCCTGGACCACGAAACAACAACCAGCATAAATAGCAAGCACTTTTGTTGAGAACGAGTTGGCCAACATAAGCTGAGATTGGACGAAGACCGAAAGCACGTCGGTCACGAAGGCCGACACCAATGTGGCCAAAGAGGACTCGAAGCAAGCCAAAATCAAAGCCAAAACAGAGTCGACCAATCAGCATAAGGAGCAATCAGAGGCCAGAATCATGCCGGCAACCCAGTTACCGAACTCCAACCAAGTCGGCCACATAGTTTCGAGACCAATAGGTGAGGTCTCGCCACCAAAATAACCCACTGAGTTGAAGTCATTGTCGAACCATCTAAAGTACGCTTACCTAGGTGATGAACAACAATTCCCGGTCATAATCGTCAGCAACCTTCACCAGGAACATGATGAGAAATTGTTACAAGTCCTCAAGCAACACAAGAATGCCATAGGGTAGAAATTATCTAACCTCCCACAAATAAATCCCTCCTTCTGCATGCATAGAATCTTGATGGAGGAAGAAGCACGCCCCGTAAGGCAACAACAAAGGAGACTGAACCTAACTATCCTGGATGTGGTAAAGAAAGAAGTGACTAAGCTACTTGCTGCTGGAATCATTTATCCAATTTTAGATAGTAGTTGGGTCAGTCCAGTGCAGGTAGTACCCAAGAAATCTGGGATGACCGTGATGAAGAATCAAAATGATGAACTAGTACCAACAAGGGTTCAGAACAGTTGGTGAGTGTGCATTGACTATAGGAAGCTGAACCAAACAACCCGCAAAGACCATCTCCTTCTTCCATTCTTAGACCAAGTCTTGGAGAAACTGGCCAGGATGTCCCATTACTGCTTCCTAGACGGATATTTCAGATACATGTAGATACATATCGCACCTAAAGATCAACACAAAACAACCTTCACCTGTCCTTTCGGCATATTTGCTTACACTAGGATGTCGTTTGGACTATGCAATGCCCCAAGCACGTTCCAGAGATACATGCTGAGCATCTTCTCAGATTTACTAGAGGATTGCATGGAGGTGTTCATGGACGATTTCATAGTATACGCAGACACTTTCGATGCATGTCTGGGAAATCTGGCTAGAGTGCTGAAGCGATGCATAGAAACCGACTTGGTGTTGAACATTGAAAAATGCCACTTCATGGTAGCAGAGGGGATTGTGCTCGGGCACCTAGTATCAAGTCGAGGGATCGAGGTCAACAAAGCTAAGATTGACATCATTACATCCCTCCCTAACCCTGCTTATGTGCGAGAGGTTCGTTCATTTTTAGGACATGCAGGGTTTTATAGGCATTTCATCAAGAACTTTAGCAAGACCGCCTTACCACTATCCAAACTACTGCAAAAGGATGTGGAGTTTGTCTTCAACAAAGAATGCATACAAGCCTTTGAGGAGTTAAAGACCAGATTGACATCCACACCAATCCTCCAAGCACCTAACTAGGAGCTCCCGTTCGAGCTGATGTGCGATGCATCCACCTCGACCCTTGGAGCCGTTCTTGGCCAGCGAGACGGAGTCAGGGAGCTGGCACACGTAATCTCCTATGCATCTCGAACCATCGACTAGACCTAGATAAACTATAAAACTATAGAGAAAGAGCTATTGGCAATAGTATTCGCCTTGGATAAATTTTGCTCATATCTGCTTGGCTATAAAGTCATCGTATTCTCTGATCATGCAACCTTGAAATACGTACTGAAGAAGCCAGATGCCAAGCCATGACTCATTCGGTGGATGCTTCTCTTGCAGGAATTTGACCTAGAAATCAGAGACAAGAAGGGTGCCGACAATGCAGTAGCCCACCACCTAAGTCGGATTGAACATGAACCTGACCCAATTTTCCGGATGAACAACTACTGCACACGGACACATCTACACCATGGTTCACTAACATATGCAATTTCATCGTTGCATCCTAGTTTCCACCAGAGGCATCCCAGTTGTATAAAGAGAAAATTAAAAGTGATGCCAAGTACTATATATGGGATGATCGGTATCTTTGGAAGCGCGGCAGCGACCATGTCATTCGCAGGTGCATTCTGGACTCCGAGATCAGCTCAGTCCTCCACTTTTGTCATGAAGCAGCTGGAGGCGGCCATCATGGATCAACTCGGACAGCCCAAAAGGAACTAGACTATGGGTTTTACTAGCCCACCATTTTCCGAGACGCCCACCACTTCATCTCGACTTGTGAACATTGCCAACAAGCAAGAACAGCCATGAGTCGTTGACATGAGATGCCCTAACAACCAATCCTATTTTGTGAAGCTTTTGATGTTTGGGGAATTGACTTTATGGGATCGTTCTCTGTCTCCAATGGATACTCATACATTTTGCTGGTCGTGGACAACATGTCAAGATGGGTGGAAGCAGTGGCCACCAAGACCAATGATGCCAAGGTAGTTGTGAATTTTCTTAAGTCTAACATTTTCTGCAGGTTTGGTGTGCCAAAAGCTCTTATTAGTGACCAAGGAAGTCACTTCTGTAACCGAGCTATGTCCTCCCTCTTAGAAAAGTATGGGGTGGTGCATCAGATTGCCACAGCATACCACCCCCAAACAAATGGCCAAGCTGAAATATTCAATAGAGAAATCAAGAAGATTTTGCAGAAGCTGACCAACCCAAACCGAAAGGATTGGAGCCACCACCTTGATGACGCGCTTTGGGCACATCAGACAACATATCGAACTCCGTTGGGAATGTCTCCCTACTGGATTGTTTTCGGCAAAGCCTGTCACCTACCTATTGAACTAGAACACCGAGCTTATTGGGCAGTCAAGAAGTGTAACATGGCCTACGACCAAGTTGGGGAAGAAAGGAAACTCTAACTACAAGAATTGGAGGAACTTCGCTTGGAAGCCTACGAGAATTCCCGCATTTACAAGCAGCGAGTCAAACAATTCCATGACCGCCAAATTTTAAGAAAAGAGTTTCATGTCGACCAGAAAGTGCTCCTGTTCAAATCATGATTAAGGCTCATCGTCGGTAAGCTCCGTTCCAAGTGGGATGGTGCATTCATTATCACTAAAGTTTTTCCCTATGGTGCAGTAGAATTACAGGACGAATTGACAAGAAGCACCTTCCAAGTCAACGAGAAGCAACTCAAAATCTTCCATGAAAGCCCCACAACAATAGTAGGCGAAGTGGAAAGCATCTCCCTAGCAGAACCGGCGATGGTGGTGGCATGCCCTAAGCAACACGACAATAAAAACCTCCTCCATAGTCCTATTATGCATTGAGGACAATGCATCATTTAAGTGTGGGAGAGTGTTCCGTAAGAGGGTGATAGTTTGTTTGGCTTTGTTTTGGTTTTAGTTTTGTTGTTTCATTTTTATTTCGTTATTATTCTATTTCACTTTGTTTCTTTTCTTTTTATTCCGATTCTGCTATTTTTTGTTCAATTTTGGCTTTTATTTTGTTTTTCTTAGCTGACTTCTGATTTCAGATTGCTAATTACTGAAAAAACTATTTTGAAAAAGAATTTGAATGGACTTCTTTATGTTGAATGAAACAGTATGAAGCAATGCATAACCCTGGATGAGAGGTTTTTAAACCTGATAGGGAGTGAAATTTTCGTGTCCTTAGGTAGTGAGTAAGTGAAAAACTGAAAAGATGAACCATTAGTGGCAAAGCAATTAACTGTGTGAGAACTTTTGCGCCTTACATGAATGGATTTGTATCTCTCCATTCTTTCATTTCTTGTATGATTATTGCATCCATGTTGCCGGTTACTCTAGGTTTTGCCTTGATTCTTTAGATATAACTCATTTCACATGTAGGAATGATATGATCTAGGCCATCTTTCTTTACAGCTACTTAGCCAAATAAAGCCTACCTTGTGAATAATTCCCTTGGTTACCCCTTTGAGCCTATAACTGTTTCTTGATATGACAACTCATTACAAGCCTAAAGCCGGAAAAACCATAATCAACCCAAACCTCAAGGAACAAAGGAGCTTTGGAATTATTTTGGGAATAGATCTTGAATAAGGGTGGGGGTAACAACTAGAGGCATTACGAGAGTGGTATATTTGAAAAAAAAAAGTAAGTGTGTCCAAAAAAGGGTTGATGACAAGAAAAGAAAAAGGATACGAAAAGAAAGAATAAGTAGCGGAAACAAAAAGAAAAGATTGCAAGTGAGATTGCAACACAAAAGCTGCAAGACAAGAAAAGTGAGAAAAAGAAAGAGAAAAATACAAATGGAAAAGTAGGACAGTGAACAAAGACGCTTCCAAGAAACTGGTAATGTTCAAAGGAGATAATCTTTGTGCTTACAAATTCATTCCCCATTGCTCCTGTTGTCCCTCTGGTTATTAAAGTTTACTTTACTATCCTGAAACCTACCTTACCCTGGCCACGTCACAAGCCCAAAAAGTCCTATTGATCATTTGTGCATGTGTTGTTGAAGGTGTGAAAGGAGAGGATAGTCAAAGCTTGGCAGTGCTAGTTGACATAGGATGTTTGAGTGTATATACAAACCTAAACACTTGAGAGATTGAGAGAATATGTCTTGAGAGAGCTTAGTCACTTCTCAGTTACTCTTAATGTTTGTAGGTTGCTTATTTGTTTTTGGATGTGGAGAAAGTAACTTTCATAGATTGTTTGAATATCTGGATTCTGAGATGAATGCATGCTTAAGCTGTTTTGTCAAACTTGAGGAGTTTATTTGAAATCCTAGTCCCTCTTTCAATTCCTTGAATGCTCGAATCTGATTTTGCCCAAGAGTGCAAAAGTGTAAGTGTGGGTGTCTGATCAGTCATATTTTATACACTTTGTGTGGGCTTAAGATGGGTGTTTTTAAGAATAATCAATATTTAAAAGTTTTATCTTAATAAAGATTTGAATTATGGGCCTAAAAATAGGAGAAATACAAATCTGTGCTAAAATGAGGTTTTTAACTAACAAAAAGGTTAAGACTTGTTTTGCAGGCTTGAATGTCCAAGTCATCTCGGCCCAAGTCATCTCAGCCCAACCTGGGAACATCTCAACTAGTCCAGTGCCTTTGGTCAAGCTGACATTAGTGACGGAAATCTCGCCTAAAATCACTCCGACAAGAATGCAGATATGATTTGCCAAGATTAAAGAATCTGTACTGCAGATATGATTTGCTAAGATTAGGGAATATGTAATGCATATATGATTTGCTAAGAATCTGTAATGCAGATATGATTTGCTAAGATCAAGGAATCTATAATGTAGATATGATTTGCTAAGATTAAGGAATCTGTAATGCAGATATGATTTGCTAAGATCAAGGAATCTGTAATTCGGGTAACTAGGAATTCATATATGATTCTGCTAAAAATTAGGAAACTGGGAAACTCCTAAGATTGAGGAGAGTGTAATATGTAATTCAAATTGGAATCTTTAGGATTTGAATTTCTATTATTAGGATTAGATTTAGATTTATCTAGCTTGTGTATAAATAAGCATACCAGGCCACGTCTTTAGGTGGAATTTTCAGCAGAATCTAGAGCTAGCGCCGTCAGCAATCGCAGACACTCCAAGCTAGTACAGGATACATGAAACTTCAATACGATGTCTCTCTCGGTCGAGGAGGTACAGGACCAGGATTTGGGAAGCTGAAAGCCTTCAGAGGTGATCGCTTGGTATAGCCAACGCACTGTGTTAGACGGAAACCTCAACGTCTGGCCACTATTGGTGCATCACTACCGTTCTTTCATTGGTTGTCGTCGTGGAAGGCAGATTCTCTGGGAGACTTTGATTTTCACTTCTGTATTAGGTTTGGTATATCAATAAATACAATTAGTTTGTAATTCTGAATTTCTTTATAATTCCTGCGCTTTAATTCTACTCTTAATTTTGCCGTGACACACTATTAGGGGTAGATCACGTTAGATTAGGACCGGTTGGAACTAGTTTAACAATTTGATTAGGTAGAGAACCTAAAATCAACCAAGTGCATACTCTTTGCCAACTAATGAGGTAGCGGTTGTGTAAATCCTCGGTATGGTAGTGGACAAATGTTCGATGGTCGTCGTAAGAATCTAAGGTTGATTCGGAATATAACTCCCAATAGGAATGGTAAGCATTGATGTGTTTCTGATTCCCAAATCAGTACAGTAGATTAGTTAGTTTAGTTTACTTTTAGTACTTAGTTTATTTTCTTGGACTAAAACACAATCCCCCTATTTACTGCTTCCCAGAGTTCGAGACTGAGTCAGTCCGACTCCGTCGCGTCTAAATCACTTTTGGCTAAAACCATATCGGTTCCCTATTAGCCGAGACCGAGTTGTCGAGAGCGAGCCGGCCTTACTGTTGCCGAGGCCACATCGGCATTTCACAACACTTAGCGTTCTGCAAAACTCTAATTTTTACACTCAGTACAATTTGAACACACTGTGTCCTTGAGAGAATCGACCTAGGTTAGCTATACTACAATTAGTTTTAGTTTTATTTGATGCGCGTAAGACGACTAATAACTCACCTATCACACAACAGCAGATTAAAGTGTAGGAATCGTAAACAAGAGACTGGAATTAGGAACTACTTATATTATTAAGAACGAAGTACAAACACAGGGTGTGAATTCAATGGATCTGTCTTCCATGATGATCGCCATGGTCGAACACTGATGGTTCACCTTTGTTAGCCAAGGCGTTTCCACCATGGTGCGATGGCAAGCCAAGCGGTACCCTTTAATAACCTTCAGTCTCTCAGTTTTGGACCTGAACCTCCTCGATCGAGAGAGACACTAATTAAGTATCGTGTACCACCATGAAGATGGAGGCGTAAGCAAGAAGGTGGAGTGTTTGATGTATGGAAATTAGGTTTGAATTCCACCCCCTTAAATGTGCCTATCTCTTCTTATGTATACACAGGTTGGCCTATTGAACATTAGATAACAAACTCCTAACTACGCTGCAAGCTTCTCCATGAGTGACATGGCAATTGAGCTGGATGGCACTAACCTGGATGCCCAGATTGGATTGTTGATTGGCATGCTCCACGTAGCTGTTGAACCTATAGAGCTGGTTGGTCGAGGAAGGAGTTGGTTTGGCCAAGATGACTCACCTGGGTCGGGACTCTTAATGGGGTGAGCTTAGTTCGACCTGCAAAAGGGAATAAATTCTTTTATTAGCTAAAATCCTCAAGTTAGCACAAATTTACACTTTGCCTATTTCTAGGTCCATAATATAAATTTTAGCTAATACTTAATTCTTAAGCACCAAATGATCCGAAAAACATTCATCTTAGGTCATTGTAAGGTGTATAAAATATGACTCATCAGACCCTCACACTTACACTTTTGCACTCTTGGGCAAAATAAGAGTTCGAACATAAGGGAGATTTTAAAAGAGAAAAAGAATTTTCAATAAGTTTCTGAAGCCTTAGATAAGTAGATTCAACATTCCTTCACCCAAAGAGTTAAGATGTTCTAGAAATCTGTGAAAATTACTTTCTCCACACTCAAGGCAATTAAGTGACCTACAAATATCAAAGGACGATTGAGAGTGATAGAATTCTCTCTTAGGAAAATATTCTCTTCAACCTCTCAAGTGTTTGGGCTTGTATATACACTCAACATTCTATGCAATTGGTATTACCAAACTTTGACTGGCCTTTCCTTCTACACCTTCAAAAACACATGCAGAAATGATCAAAAGGACTTCATTCTTAGCTTGTATCGCGGCAAGGGTTAAAAGGTGGGACACAGAATGGAAAAGTGAGCTTTCTAACCACAAGGAAGAGAGGAGCGACAGGGAGTAAGTTCGCCAGTATGGAGAATATCCCTAAGGTATTGCAAGTTTATTTGGGACAATTCTAACTCCCTTCCTTTCTTTCCCTTTTTCCACTTTTCTTTTCTTCTTTTTCTCACTTCTTATTTTGCAGCTTTGTGCTGTGTTTACAACTTATTCTTTTTGGCTGCTTCATCATTTTTCTTTGCTTTTCTGCACTTGTTTCTATCTTTCTTTTGTTTTGTTTTTCAACCCTTTTTTTGAATACACTACTCTTGCTTCGTCCCCTGATGTCTCCCCAACACTTGATCATGACTTACTCCCAAAACAGTTCCAAAGCTCCTCTGTCCCCTAAGATTGAGGTTTAATCATGGTTTTGCCGGCTTTGGCTTGTAATGAGCTATCACAAAAGAATAGTCATTCAGGCTTAAAGAGGGTAAACAAGGAATAAAATTTGCAAGGTAGGTCCATTTGGCTCGAGGCTTATTAGAAACATGGCCTAGATCATCCCATTCTTGCATGTGAAACCAGATATATCTAGAGAGTTAAGGCAAAATCCAGAATACACACCTAACATGGATGCAAAAATCACACAAAAAAGGGAGAGAATGGCAAGATGCAAAGGCATTTATATGTACATAGGCCCAAAAATTCTCACACGGTTAATTGCTTGCCACCAATAGTCTATCTTTTGTGTTTTTCAATCGTCTACTACCTAAGGTGCAAAAATTTCATTCCTTGTCAAGCTTGAAATATCTATCTTCCAGGGGTTTGAATTGCTTCCTACTACCTCATCCAATACTTAAAGAAATTGTTTCAAATTCTTTTTCAAGGCACTTTTCTCAACAATCAAAATTTTGAATTCAGTTAGGAAAACAAAGGCAAAATTTTAATGAAAATTGAATTTGGCTAGGCTGAGCCGAAGTTGGTCTGAATCCAACCAAGATGGAGTTGGAGTCGGCATTAACTCGGCTTGGGCAGCTTTTTATTTGAAACAAAGGAAATGACCTTAAAAGAGAAATTGGACTGAAATGAAAATGAAAAAGTGAATTAAGATGTAAAAGAAAAATCAAGATAGAAACAAAACAGAAACAGGCGGTCAGAATAGAGTCGACATAGAGTTTTTAAAGGTAGAACAAAAGTTTCAAGCACAGAATTTAGCAAGCCTTGGATGGCCACACCATCCACCCCACACTTAAATGTTGCATTGTCCTCAATCCATGGCATGAATGCAGAGGAGGGTTCATGAGATTGGCTCAGTATGTGTCATCCGGCAGAGATGGTTCCATTAATGAGATGGTCTCCATGTCGCCAGCTATTGGTGCTGGACCTTCATGGAATAGCTTAATCTAATGCCCATTGACCTGGAAGGTGCTGTTGGTGTGTTCATCTCTTAGTTGCACTACACCATAGGGAAAAATGTTAGTGATAACAAAAGGTCCATCCCATCTAGAATGGAGCTTACCTACAATGGCTTTAAACGTGAATTGAACAGGAGTACTTTCTGGCTGACTTGGAACTCTTTCCTTAGAATCTGTTGATCATGAAATCACTTGACTTTCTGCTTATAGATCCGAGATTTCTCATAGGCTTCCAAGCGGAGTTTGTCCAATTCTTGGGGCTAGAATTTTCTTTGTTGCACTACTTGATAGCCCAATAAGCTCTGTGTTCTATTTCCACCAGGAGATGATATGCTTTACTGAAGACAATCCTATAGGGAGACATCCCTAATGGAGTTCGGTATGCGGTTCTATGTGCCTAAAGAGCTTCCTCAAGGAGCCGGCTCCAGTCTTTCCGTTTGGGATTAGTCATCTTTTGTAGCGTCTTCTTTATTTCCCTATTGAAAACTTTAGCTTGGTCGTTGGTCTGGGGTGATAGGCTGTGGCAATTCTATGCACCACCCCATACTTGTGGAGTAAAGAGGACATGACTCTGTTGTAGAAGTGACTACCTTGGTCACTTATGAGCACTTTCGACATACCAAACTGACAAAAGATATTGAACTTTAGAAAATCTATTACAACCTTGGCATCATTGGTTTTGTTGGCTATAGCCTCTACCCATCTTGACATGTAGTCTACGACCAATAGAATGTATGAATATCCATTGGAGACTGGGAATGGCCCCATGAAGTCGATACCCCAAACATCCAAGACTTCATAGAATAGTATGGGTTGTTGGGGCATCTCATGCCTTCTACTAATGGCCACCCTAGCTTTCTGGCATTTTTTGCAGGTGGAGACAAATTGATAGGCGTCCCTAAAAATGGTAGGCCAATAGAACCCGCAATCAAGTACTTTCCTAGCTGTCCAAGTTGATCCATGATGGCCACGTCTAGGTGCTGCATGACAAAATTGGAGGAGCAAATTGATTTTAGCGTCAGGAATGCACCTAAGAATAACTTGATCATTACAAAGTCTCCATAGGTAGTGTCATCCCATATGTAGTATTTGGCATCATTTTGTAGTCTTTCCTTTTATAACCGAGATGCCTTTGGTGGAAACTGAGATGCTACCACGAAGTTGCACATGTTTGCGAACCATGGTGTATGCGTGGTGATGTGCAATAATTGCTCATCTAGAATTCGTCTTCTGATAGGCATTAAATCATCCTCCCTCTCAATCCTACTCAAATGGTCTGCTACTGAATTCTCAGCACCCTTCTTATCCCTGATCTCTATGTTGAACTCTTAAAGGAGAAGCATCCATCGAATCAATCTCGATTTTGCATCAGGCTTCTTCAACAAGAATCGCAATGCAGCATGGTCAGAGAACACAACTATTTTTGAGCCTAGTAGGTATGCACGAAATTTGTCCAAGACAAATATAATTACCAGTAGCTCCTTCTTAGTTGTTGTGTAGTTTAACTGGATCGGGTCCAATTTTCGAGATGCATAGGCAATCACATGTGTTGGTGTGCGGACTCCAGCTCGTTGGCCTAATACGGCTCCCAATGCAGAATTGGATGCATCACACATAAGTTCAAATGACACGTCCTTGTTAGGCGCTTGAAGGGTGGGGGCGGATGTGAGTCTATTCTTCAGCTTCTGAAAGGCTTCAATACAAGGCTGGTCAAATTTAAATTCCATATCCTTTTGTAGTAGTTTAGATAGTGGCAGGGCGATTTTGCTAAAATTCTTGATGAATCTTCTATAGAATCCTGCATGTCCCAAGAATGAGCGGACTTCCAGCACAGAAGTGGGGTTTGGAAGAGATGCGATGATGTCAATCTTTTCTTTATCGACCTCAATGCCTCTGTTGGACACCAGATGTCCCAACACAAGTCCCTCAGTCACCATGAAGTGGCATTTTTAAAAGTTGAGAATCATGTTTGTGTCAATGCATCTCGTTAACACCTTTGATAGGTTTTCTAGACATGCATCAAATGAATCAGCATACACCGTGAAGTCATCCATGAACACCTCCATGTACTCTTATAGCAGGTATGAGAAAATGCTTGTCATGCAATGTTGAAATGTACTCAGCGCGTTGCACAGGCCAAATGACATGAGAGTATATGCAAAGGTACCAAATGGGCAGGTGAAGGTGGTCTTGTATTGATCTTCAGGTTCAATGTGGATTTGCATGTATCCAAAGAAACCATCCAAAAAATAGTAATGGGATTTCCCTACTAATTTCTCTAGGACTTGATCAATGAAAGGCAAAGGAAAGTGATCATTGCGAGTTGCTTGATTTAATCTTCTATAGTCGATGCAGACTCGCCAGCTATTTTGAATCCGCATAGGTACCAACTTGTTATGCTGGTTTTTTGTGATGGTCATCCCAGACTTTTTAGGCACTACTTTCACTGGGCTGACCCATTGACTATCTAAAATGGGATAGATGATCCCTACAACAAGTAGTTTTGTCACCTCTTTCTTGACCACATCTAGGATGGTCAGATTCATTCTTCTTTATTGTTGCCTTATGGGCTTACTTTCCTCCTCCATTAATATTCTATGCATGCAGATGGAGGGGTTTATCCTTGGAAGGTGAGATAATTTCCACCCAATTGCCTTCTTATGTTGCCTTAGGACACCTAGCAATTATCTTCCTACTCCTGGTAGAGATTACTAGCAATGATGATTGGAAGTTGCTGTTCAGCATCTAAATAGGCATATTTTAGATGACTTGGAAATGGCTTCAATTCCATGGGTGGTGGTGGAGATGAAGAATTATCCTTAGATTCCTTTGGATCCGGCTGGCCGATTTGAATTGGATTCGGCACCAAGTGTGCTAACATGATCTCGACCTTTGGCTATTATGGTCGACTCCTTTTGGCCTTGGTAGAGTCGACCCTTGTCGGTTTGGAGTCAGACTCGGCTCCTTGTGTCGCACTAAAGTTGAATTTGGATGGAGCATGGTTTTTTCCTTGATTGGCCAAGATAGACTCGACTCTTGCTTGCTTCTAGTCTTCTTTGGCCGAGATTGTCTCGACTTGTACCTACACTTGTGGGTCGACCTTGACACCTATCGTTTTGGTTGAGATGACTTTAGTCCCTTCTCGGCCTCGACTTCTTTTGGCCGACTTATACTTGGCTGTGAACATTGTTGTCACTTGTGCTGTGATTGGCTTTTTGGTCTCGACAACCTGAACTTTTGCCTTGTTTGCACACTCCTGGTTTTCATACTTGCACACTTGGTCTAGTAATTTGATCAACTTAGCTTTCTGACTCAAGTCGGCAAGATTAATATTATCATCCTCGGAGTCGGAAAGATTGTGTACTTCCCACACTTCATCATAGTCGGCTTCTTTTGTGAGGGACCTTAGGCAGTCAATTAACTCAATATCTTCAGCAAAATTTAAAATATCTTCACTACTACTGTCTAGTTGAAAATACTGTTCAACTAGTTCATCAATCAGATCTATGCCAAAGAGTGAATGGTCTTCGGTGGGGTGCTTCATGGCTTCGAAAATATTAAATTGCACCAAAGTGTCACCAAATTCCATCAAGAATGTCCCCGACATGCAGATCAATCTTTGTTTTGGCAGTCATGAAGAATGGTCGCCCCAGGATTAAGGTGGATCCCTTCCCTAATGTCTTGTCCTCTATATCTAGCACATAGAAGTCCGTTGGGAAAATTAACTCATTAAATTGGACGAGAACATCTTCGAAAACGCCCAAGGGTTGAACAACACTTCTATTTGCTAGCTATATTGTCATCCTAGTAGGTTCCAGGTCACCAAAATTCAAGGATTTGTAGATTGAAGTTGGCATGACATTAATTAAAGCTCCTAGGTCCAACATGGCATTGGCAAAGGTAATGTCGTCGATGGTGCATGGGATAGAGAAAATTCCAAGATCTTGGCATTTTTTTGGCAGTATTTGTGCTCCAGTAGTGAAGTCTTTGTTTCTAGTCAATGTCAATACTATACCTCCTACTTCTACACTTCCTTTCATCTTTTTCCTCTTGTGTATACACAATTCCTTGAGGAACTTTGCATACTTGGGAACTTGCTTTATCGGATCAAGGAGTGGAATGTTGATTTCCACTTTCATCCTCAGTAGCTCTTCATCAGATTCAGGATTCTTTGCTAAGATGGTTCAGTTTGGAAACGACAATGGGATAGTTTTCCTTTGCTGAAGTGCTTGTGAATCGGCATCCAGCTCAGAGTCGGCATCAGCTGATCTTAGCAATTGCTGCGATGCTGGGTGTGGCAATGCTTTTCCACTTCTTAAAGTGACTACACTCGCATTCCCTCTTAGATTTCAAATGGTTTGTGAGGGTAGGTTGCTAGATCCGGCCGACTATAACTGGCTCACAGTATTGACTAACTATCCTAACTGCGTCTTGAGGTCTTGGATAGTGGCATTCATACTTTGTTGAAACTGCATGTTGCTGGAGCTCATGGTTTGCTGAAACTCTAGGTTGCTAGTTGCTAATTGCTTCAACAGGTCCTCCAGAGATGGTGAATAACTAAAGCTAACTATAGCATAGTCAACCTTAGGTCGATTTTCTCAAGGACACAATGCACTCAATTGTGATTCGGTGTGAAGTGAAATGATGTAGAATCTGAGGTGTAGAGTATTGACTCGTCTCGGCAACTGATCGAGTTGCTCTTGGCAGAAATTGAGCCGATATGGTCTCGGTAGAGACTTATCAGACTTGGTTTCAGCTAAGTGCAGAATTGACACTACAGAGATGGACTATCTCTATCTCGGACTCGTAAAGCAGTAACATGGGGTTTTAATTGCGGGAATGAGAAAAAGTAAATGAATGCAGAGAATAAATGCAGAGACAAGGATGCTACTGATACAATATAACTACTATTGCTATTACGCTGTAACTGTGTTCGTGTTCAATTCCATTAATTCAAGTCCAGTCCAGATTCCTTACTCTAGTTCTTAGTCCATGTCAGCCTTGGGAATGCTTATGGCAATCGCCACAGGTTCGTCCATTACCATAGTAAGGAATTATGCAATCGCTACCTCAGTAGTTGGTAGGGATTAAGTTTGGAGCTGATTTTAGGTTCTCTATTAACGATCGTTAAATGATTACCTACTAAATTAGCTAAACCAGTTCCAATCGGCTTAGTTTAACTTTGTTCATGGTTTAATTGCAATCGTGGATTGAATCATTAATTAAAGAAGAGAAGAGGAATAAAGACAAGAAATGCAGAATGAAATTGATTAACAAAAAATAGAAACATAGTGGTCCGTATTCAGATGGATCCATCTTCCACGACGATCGCCATGGTTTATGGTGGTGGTTCACCTCCAGTAGCTTGAGCATTCAGGATCAGATCCACTAGAGTGCGTTGGAATCCCAAGCAGTCACCTCTAAGAGACTTCGGCTTCTCAATCTCATACCTGTACTTCCTCGATCGAGAGAAACACCAATGCAGCACCGTGCACCACCTCAAATGGGGAAAGAGAGAGCGAGATAATGGATTCAATGGAATGTGTAGAGAACGAATTCAAAGACCCCTAAAATGTACACGATTGTTCCTATATATACATGAGCGTGCAAACCACGTTGCTTAACAGAATTACAAAAGTGGATTTCCTAATCTACCCTTGTGATACATGCTACTAGTTACTCCAGGAGTGATGTGGCATCTGAGCTGGAGCTAAGGTATGATGAGCTCTATTTTAGTTGTCTTAACGGGCATCAAATAACTAAAGCTAACTATAGTATAGTCAACCATAGGTCGATTTTTCTCAAGGACACAATGTGTTCAATTATGACTCAATGTGAAGTGAAATGACGTAGAATCTTAGGTGTAGAATGCTAACCTGTCTCAGCCACTGGCCAAGTCGCTCTCGGTAGAGACTAAGCCGGTATGATCTCTACAGAGACCTATTTGACTTGGTTTCGGTTGAGTGCAGACAGATGCTACAAAGATGGATTACCTCTGTCTTGGACTGAAAAGCAATAAACAAGGGGGATTGGAATGCAGATAAGGCAGGAAATAAACTAAACTATGAATGCAATAAACATACACTAACACTACTAGTTTTACTATTATTATTATTACGACATAACTGTGTTCATGTTCAGTTCTATTAGTCCAAGTCCAGTCCAAATTCCACACTCCAGTTCTTAGTCCATATCAGCCTTGGGAAGTCTTATGGCAATCACCAAAGGTTCGTCCATTGCCATACCGAGGAATTACACAATCGCTACCTCATCAGTTGGCAAGGATTAAGTTCAGAGTTGATTTTAGGTTGTCGATTAATAATCATCAAATGATTACCTACTGAATTAGTTAAACCAGTTCCGATTGGTTTAGCTTAACATTGTTCACAATTCAATTGCAATCACGAATTAAATCATGAATTAAAGGAGAGCAAGGGAACAGAAATAAGAAATGCAGACTGAAATTGATTAACATAAAATAGAGTACAAACACAGTGGTCTGAATTCAAGTGGATCCATCTTCCACAACGATCGCCATGGTTGATGGTGATGGTTTACCTCCAATAAACTGAGCACTGAGGATCAGATTCACCATAGTGTGTTGGAAACCCCAATCAGTCCCCTATGACAAACTTCGGCTTCCCAATCTTGGAAGTACTTTTCCTCGATCGAGAGAAACACCAACGTAGCATTGTGCACCACCATAAATGGAGAGAACGAGGGCGAAGAAATGAATATAATGGGAGTGGTTTTGAGAGTGAATTCAAAGACACCTAAAAAGTGCACAGTTCCTCCTATATATACATGAGATGTGACTTGCTACTCCTAGCGATTCCTAACAGAATTACAACATGAATTGCCAATCCTATCCTTGCATATCTTGCGTTGTAAGCTACTCTAGAAGTGACGTGGCAATTGAGCTGGATTTGAGGTGGTCTTGAGCTAGACAGTTGACGTGGATAGTGTCTTTGGGCTACTCCTTATTGGACTGCACCTACTTGGGCTACTGGGCCGTGAAGACTGGCCTGATCTGGTTTGGCCGAAATGGAGTCGGTCTTAGCTGAGATGACTTCATCTTGGCCGAGTCTTCTTATGATGGACCCGAGAACATCTCGGCTAATCTTGCAAGAAATGAAGAGTTAACTAAGATCCTCGAATTAGCACATATTTGTACTTTCTCTATTTTTAGGTCAATAATATGAATCTCAGCTAACACTCCATTCTTAAGCACAAGATAGTCTTATGACATCCTTCTTAGGTCCCATAAAAGATGTATAACTTGTGACTCATCAGATCCCCACACTTAACCTTTTGCACTCTTGGGAAAAATAAAATGAAAATACACAAGGGAGATTTTTAAAGATAGAAAAGATTTTTTCAATTGGCTTTCTTAAGTTTAATTGAGGCAGAGTCGACACTCATTCACCCTGGGATCAAGATACTCAAACCATTTGAAAATTACTTCTTCCGTGCTCAAGGAAAATTCATGACCTGCAAACAGGAGAAGGTAACCAAGAGTGATAGAGCTCTCATTTAGGCAAATAACTCCTTCACTTCTCACGTGTTTGGGTTTGTATTTACACTCAACATTCATGGAACTGATATTACCATACTTTGACAAAGCTCTCTTCTTACACCTGCAAAAACACACATAGTTATGATCACTAGGACTTCTTTTTCGGCTTGTAGCGAGGCTGGGATCATGGGTAGGATAAAATATAGAAACTGACTTCAGGACCCATGGAAGAGAGGAGCAATGGGGATTAAGCTTCATCAGCATGATGGACAACCCAGGATGTTGTCATTTCCTCCTTTGTTGTTGCCAGCTCACTTCCTTTCTTTTTCTTATTATATATATATATATATTATTTTTTTATTTTTTGATATTCATACAGCTTGCTGTTTTCTTTCTTTGTTTGATTTAGCTTAGATTTTTCAATTGCTGCTTCCACTTTTTCTTTTTCTTTCCTTCACTCACTTCTTTTCTTCCTTCGCATTTTTCGAGCCTTTAGAGGATGCTGAATAGATTCTGCTTCTTGGAGACTTCCCCACACTTGATAATGACTTACTCCCAAAATGATTCCAAAACTCCTCTACTTTCTGAGGGTGAGGTTGATTCATGGTTTTCTGGCTTTGGCTGTTAATGAGCTATAAGAAAGAACGATTATGCGGCTCAATGGGGGTAAACAAGGGAGAGAACCTCCTTCAGGTAGGCTTTAATTGGCTCGGGGATCCTAAGAAATATGGCCTAGATCATGTCATTCCTACATGTGAGAACAGCTGTATCCAGAGAGTTAATGGCAAAATGTCCAATACACAGTTATTCATGAATGCAAAAATCATACAAGAACAAGGAGAATGGCAAGATGTAGGCCATGAATATTTACGAAGGCTCAAAATCTCACACGGGTTATTTTGCTTTGTCATAACAGGTTTTCCTTTTCAGTTTCTCAGTCAATCACTGTCTAGAGCATAAAAGTTTCATTCCCTTCAAGCTAGATAAATCTCTTGCCAGAGTTGTAGAATTACTTTCTCCTGTCTTTTTCAAACTTCCAGAAGTCAATTCGAATTTCTTTTCAAAACATATTTTTTCGACACTCTATTTTGGAAGTCTGCTTAGGAGGAAAATTATCATAAACAAAATGATAGAATTGAAATCCTGCTAGGCCGAAGTCACTCCGGACCCGCCCAAGATGGCACAAAGCCAGAATGAATTCAGCTTGGACAACTTTTATTGAAAACATATGAAAAATTCGAGAAAAGGTCAAAACCGGGTCAAAAGAAAACAAAACAAAAGAGTTCGAGAATAAAAACATGATGTTCAAATGACTGAAACAGTATCCTCCCCACACTTAAAATCTGCATTATCCTCAATGCGAGGCAAGGTCGGCTAAGGTAGTGCCATCTGGTGGAGCTGGTTCCATCAATGAGATGATCTCCATGTCATGAGTAATTGGTGCTGGACCTTCGTGGAATGGCTTGACCTGATGCCCATTGACCTGGAAGGTGCTGCTACTATGTTCATCTTGCAATTATACTACACTATTGGGAAATATGTTAGTGATGACAAAAGGTCTGTCCCATCTGGAACGAAGCTTACCTATTATGAGCTTGAGTCGTGATTTAAACAGTAGGACTTTTTGGCCAACATGAAAATCTTTCCTCAAGATCTTCTGGTCATGAAATTTCTTGACTTTTTGCTTGTATATCCTGGAATTTTCGTATGCTTCCAAGCGGAGTTTGTCAAGTTCTTGTAGTTGGAATTTCCGTTGCTCTCCCGCTTGGTCGTAGGCCAAATTGCACTACTTGGCAGCCCAGTAAGCTTTGTACTCAAGTTCCACAGTAAGATGACAGGTCTTACTAAAGACGATCCGATAGGGAGACATCCCTAGCGGCATTCGATATGCGGTTCTGTGTGTCCAAAGAGCGTCCTCAAGGAGATGACTCCAGTCCTTCCTATTGGGATTGGTCATCTTTTGTAGCGTTTTTCTTGATTTCCTATTAAAGACTTCTGCTTGGCCATTTGTCTGGGGGTGGTAACCTGTAGCAATTTTGTGTGCTACCCCATATTTCTGAAGAAGAGAGGCCATGGCTCTGTTACAGAAGTGACTGCCTTGGTCACTTATGAGCGCTTTTGGCACACCAAATCTATAGAAAATATTGGACTTCAGGAAGTCCACAACCACCCTTGCATCATTGGTTCTGGTGGCAATGGCCTCTACCCATCTTGATACATAATCTACGGCTAGTAGAATGTATGAGTAACCAATGGAGACTAGGAATGGCCCTATGAAATCTATTCCCCAGACATTGAAATTTCACAGAACTGGATGGGTTGCTGGGGCATTTCATGCCTTCGGTTCAGAGCCAATCGTGCTTTTTGGCAGTTTTCGTAGGTGGAGATGAATTTATGCTTGTCTCTAAAGATAGTTGGCCAGTAAAGGCCACAGTCTAACACCTTTCTAGTAGTCCGAGTTGATCCATAATTGCCGCCTCCAAGTGTTGAGTGGTAGAACTGGAGGATCGAATTGATCTCGACATCAAGAATGTACCTGCAGATGACCTTGTCATTGAACAATCTCCAAAGGTAGGGATCATCCCAAATGTAGTACTTGGCATCGCTTCGAATTTTATCCTTATGGGCCCGAGATGCCTCTAGTGGAAAATGAGATGTTGCCACGTAGTTGCAGATGTCAGCAAACCATGGTGTGGATGCTTTAAGGTGTAGTAGCTGTTCGTCAAGGAATTCGTCTCGAATGGGCATTGGTCTGCTTTCTCTTTCAATCCTGCTCAAGTGATCTACCATAGAATTCTCAGCACCCTTCTTATCTCTGATGTCCAAGTTGAATTCTTGCAGAAGAAGCATCCACCTGATCAGTCTTAGCTTAGCATCAGGTTTCTTTAGCAAATATCTCAAGGCAGCATGGTTAGAGAACACAATTATCTTGGAACCGAGAAGGTAAGAGCAGAATTTGTCTAAGGCAAACACAATTGCTAAAAGTTCCTTTTCAGTTGTTATGTAGTTTTGCTGGGCCGGATCCATAGTTTTGGATGCATAGGCAATCACATGCACCGGTTGGCCGAATCTAGCTCTCTGGCTGAGAACAGCTCCTAATGCCGAGTTGGATGCATCACACATCAATTCAAATGGCAGGTCCTAGTTTGGTGCTTGCAAAATAGGGGCGGATGTGAGTTTGTTCTTCAGTTTCTGAAATGCTTCAATACAAGGCTGATCAAAGTTGAATTCCACATCCTTCTGTAGTAGTTTGGACATATGCAAGGCTAGTATGTTGAAGTTCTTGATAAATCTTCTGTAGAAGCCTGCGTGTCTTAAAAATGAGCGAACTTCCTGCACAGAAGTGGGATTTGGAAAGGAGGTGATAACATATATCTTTGCTTTGTCCACCTCAATGCCTCTGTTGGAGACCAGATGTCCCAATAGTATTCCTTCAGTCACCATGAAATGACATTTTTCAAAATTGAGCACAAGATTCGTGTCCATACATCTCTTTAACACCTTAGATAGATTACTCAGGCATGCTTCAAATGAGTTAGCGTACACCGTGAAGTCATCCATAAATACCTCCATGCACTCTTGTAGTAAGTCTAAGAAAATACTTTTCATGCAGCGTTGGAATGTACTCGGTGCATTGCATAGGCCAAATGGCATGCAGGTGTATGCAAAGGTACCAAATGGGCAAGTGAAGGTCGTTTTATGCTGGTCTTCAGGTGCAATATGAATTTGCATGTAGCTTGAGAATCCGTCCAGAAAGCAACAATGGGATTTCCCTACTGGTTTTTCGAGCATTTGGTCAATGAAAGGCAGAGGAAAGTGATCCTTGCGAGTTGCCTGGTTTAAACGTCTGTAGTCAATGCAAACTCGCTAGCTATTTTGAATCCTTGTTGGTACCAGCTCATCTTGCTGGTTTTTCATAACAGTCATCCCAGACTTCTTTTGCACCACTTGCATAGGGCTCACCCATTGGCTATCCAAAATGGGGTAGATGATCCTTGTAGCAAGGAGTTTGGTGACTTCCTTTTTAACCACTTCCAGGAGTGTTGGATTCAGTCTTCTTTGTTGTTGCCTTATGGGCTTGACTTCCTCCTCCATCAAGATTCTGTGCATACAGATGGAGGGGTTTATGCTAGGAAGGTCTGCTAGCTTTCACCCTATTGCCTTCTTATGTTGCTTGAGGACCTCCAACAACTTATCTTCTTGCTCCTGGTGGAGATTGTTGGCAATGATAACTGGGAGTTGCTGTTCCTTGTCCAAGTAGGCATACTTCAGGTAGCTCGGCAATGGTTTCAATTCCCTAGGTGGTGGAAGTAATGGAGATTTTTCACTTACTAGGCTTGGATCTGACTGGCCGACTTGATTTTGACTTGGCACCAGGTGTGACGAGATGATTTCGGCCGGCTCGACTTGGTGACTTTGGTTCTTGTTGGATTGGAGTCAGCATTGGCTTCTTGTGCTGCTTCAGAGTCGGGTCTGGATGGAACATTGATCTCTACTCCAACTTGAGTTTGGTTTTCACTAGCCGAGATGGTCTCGGGAAGCGTGTCGGCCTTGCTAATTGACTTTTCGGCTGAGTTGACTTTAATCTCATCCTCGAATCGGCCTTCTATGGCCAACTTGATCTTGGTGGTGAAAATGGTCGCCAATTGTGCAAGGAGGGTGATAAGCGGATTTTTTAGTCGTCTTACGCGCATCAAATAAAACTAAAGCTAACTATAGTATAGCTAACCTAGGTCGATTCTCTCAAGGACACAGTGTGTTAAATTGTGACTAAGTGTAGAAATAAGAGTGTCGCAGAAACGCTAAGTGTTGTGAAATGTTGACTTACTGCCAGTCGGCTTAGACAGACGCAACGGAGTCAGATTGACTCAGTCTCAAACTCTAGAAAGCAGTAAATAAGGGAGGTTTTGTGTTTAAGTGCGGAAAGTAAACTAAGTACTGGAAGTAAACTAAACTATGCTAAACTAATCTATGCTAACTATTGTACCGATTTGGAAATCAACACACAAAAGGTTGTCATTCTTACTTAGAATTATACTCCGAATCAACCTTAGATTCTTACGACGACCGCCGAACGTTTGTCCGTTGCCATACCGAGGATTTACACAACCGCTACCTCATCAGTTGGCAGGGAGTATGTGCTTGGTTGATTTTAGGTTCTCTACCTAATCAGATTATTACACTAGTTCCGACCGGCCCTAGTCTAACGTGATCTACCCCTAACAATGTGTCACGGCAAAGCTAAAAGCATATTAAAGTGCAGGAATTATAATCAAGAAATAGAATTGCAAACCAGTTATATTATTGAAACCAAATCAAATACAAAGGTGAGAATTTAGAGTTTCCAGAGAATCCGCCTTCCACGACGACCGCCAATGGAAGAACGGCAGTGATGCACCGATGATGGCAGGCGTTGAGGTTTTAAATCCAACGAGTGCGTCGGCTATACCGGCGATCACCTCTGAAGGCTTCCAGCTTCCCAACTCCTGATCCTGTACCTCCTCGACCGAGAGAGACACCGTATTGAAGCTTCGTGCACCACTGTACTAGCTTGGAGTGTCTGCGATTGCTGCCGGTGCTAGCTCTAGATTCTGCTGAAAATTCCACACTTGAAGACGTGGCCTGATGTGCTTATTTATACAAAAGCTGGATAAATCTAAATCTAATCTTAATAACAGAAATTCAAATCCTAAAGATTCTAATTCGAATTACAGATTGCAATCTTAGCAAATCATATCTTATCAAATCATATCTGATCTTATCAAATCATATCTGATCTTATCAAATCATATCTGCATCTTATCAAATCATATATGATCTTATCAAATCACATATGCATTTCTGATTCCTTGATCTTGGCAAATCATATCTGCATCTTAACAGATTATATCTGCATATTGCAAGATTTTCATCACTGATGTTGGCTTGACTGAGAATGCTGGACTGGCCGAGATGTTCTCGGCATCCGAGATGACTTGGGCTGAGATGTTCTCGGCATGGCCGAGATGACTTGGGCCGAGATGTTCTTGGCATGGCCGAGATGACTTGAACCTGCAAAATAAGTCTTAATCTTTTTGTTAGTTAAAAATCTTATTTTAGCACGTATTTGTATTTCTCCTATTTTCAAGCCCATAATTCAAATCTCGGTTAACACAAGACTCTTAATCATTAAATATTCTCAACAACACCCATCTTAAGTCCACATAAAGTGTATAAAATATGACTCATCAGAGGGACTCTTTAGTTTCAGCGACTATGACTACTACATCCTTTGTACATTCTGGGTGTTCTTGGTTGTAGACTTGGTCTAGCAATTCAGACAATTCAACTTCAAAGTCCAAGTCAGCAATATTGCTATGGTCGTCTATAGTCGTTTCAACGCACTTATCAAATACTAAAGCTAACTATAGTATAGTCAACCCTAGGTCATTTTTCTCAAGGACACATTGTGCTCAATTGTGATTTAGTGTCAAGTTAAACACTACAGAATCTGAGATGTGAAGTGTTGACTCTCCTCGGTTGTAGCCGAGTCGTGCTTGGCAGAGACTGAGCAGAGACGGTCTCGGCAGAGATGGTCTCGGCTAAGACTATCCGGCCTGGTCTCGGCTGAGTACAGACAGACGCTACAGAGGCGGATTACCTCTGTCTTAACCAGAAAACAGTAAAGAAAGCAGTAAACGGGGGAGTTGGGATGCGAGTAATGCAGAAAATAAACTAAGACTATGAATGCAGTAAATGTATACTACTGTTACTAATTATCTATTAGTATTATATAACTGTATTCAGATTCAGTTCCATTAATCAAGTCTAGTCCAGGTTCCAATCTCCAGTTCATAGTCCATATCAGCCTTTGGTAGTCATATGGCAATCGCCAAATGTTCTTG
The DNA here is from genome assembly GCA_025330945.1 of Mucuna pruriens. Classification (NCBI taxonomy): domain Eukaryota; kingdom Viridiplantae; phylum Streptophyta; class Magnoliopsida; order Fabales; family Fabaceae; genus Mucuna; species Mucuna pruriens. Next base: position 553,117 of record JAENHJ010000106.1, read on the forward strand.
GAAGCATCTTTGTTCACTGTCCTTCTTTTCTATTTATATTTTTCTTACTTTTTCTCACTTTTCCGGTCTTGCAGCTTTTGTTGTTGCAATCTTACTTGCACTCTTTTCTTTTTGTTTCTACTACTTATTCTTCTTTTGTATCCTTTTTCTTTTCTTTTCCTTAACTTTTTACTATTCTTCCAGCTATACCGCTCTCGTAATGCCTCTAGGTATCACCCCCACACTTATTCAAGATCTATTCCCAAAACAATTCAAAAGCTCCTCCGTTCCCTAAGGTTCGGGTTGATTATGGTTTTTCTGGCTTTAGGCTTGTAATGAGCTGTTATATCAAGAAACGAGTATAGGCTCAAAGGGGTAACCAAAGGAATTATTCACAAGGTAGGCTTTATTTGGCTAAGTAGCTGTAAAGAAAGATGGCCTAGATCATATCATTCCTGCATATGAAATGAGTTATATCTAGAGAATCAAGGCAAAACCTAAAGTAACCAGCAACATGGATGCAATAATCACACAAGAAATGAAAGAATGACGAGATACAAAGCCATTCATGCAAGGCTCAAAAGTTCTCACACGGTTAATTGCTTTGCCACTAATGGTTCACCTTTTCAGTTTTTCACTTACTCACTGCCTAAGGATGCAAAAATTTCACTCCCTGTCAGGTTTAAAAACCTCTCATCCAAGGTTATGCATTGCTTCATGCTGTTTCATCTTACTCAAAGAAATCCATTCAAATTTTTTCAAAATAGTTTTCTCAATAATTGGCAATCCGAAATTAGAAATCAGCTAGGAAAACAAAATAAAACGAAAATGAAAACCAAAATTGAACAAGAAATAGCAGAATCAGAATAAAAAGAAAAGAAACAAAATGAAGTAGAACAGTAATGAAATAAAAACGAAATAACAAAACTAAAAACAAAACCAAACAAACTGGCACCCTCCTAAGGAACACCCCCCCCCCCCCACTTAAATGATGCATTGTCCTCAATGCAAAGCATATGTGCGCAAGGGAAGGGGTGAAATAGAAAGACTTATTTTTTTTTTCAGGGTGGAAAGAATGTGCAAAATCTGATATCCAGTATTTTTGCTCCGCTCCTGTTGTCTACAGCTTGGGGGAGTTTTCTCCTCATCCATTTTGATAGTTTCAACATGATATCCTCCAGTAGCTTCTTTGCACTTTTGGCTGTAACTCCTGCACTGGGATTAGCGTCATTGCTACTTTTCACACATAAAGAAGATTTAGTTAATCCAGTATAGGTACACTCATAATTAATAGAATTTTTAAAATCCATATTTCCAAAAAAATCAGAGTGTTTAGTCAATTCAAAATGCAAATTTACTAAGGCATGGAATGGTTGCACTATGGATGACACTGGTATTGATCCTGCTGCTAGTGAATGAAGTAAAGAAGGTTCATTCGTGGATTCCTGACATGGCTGCCGGGAGTCGATGCGGCTTTTTGAATGTAGAGTCGGATGGTCGCGTGTCATCTCGGTTATCCACCTGTAGATGCAGTTACCGGATATAATCTCGGCATCCTTCAAGTTTCGGCATCGGCTACTAAGGACACATTCAGACTTTTCTTGATATCGGTTTCGACCTTGATTACTGAGAATGGACTCGGTTTCCATGTTTGGGTCAGACACAGATGGTACTTGCTTGTGGATTCTATTGTCCGAGATGGATTCAGACGTGGCATGTGTCTCTTCACACGAGTTGGTTTCGTCTCGTCTCGGCTTCAGTTGGCCGACTCGGTCAGGATTTGGTACTTGGGTTGTCGAGTCGGTCTCGGCCTTTAGCTGCTTCTTACTTTGTTTGTCTGAATCAGACTTGGTATCTGTCTTATTGCTCGTGTCGCTCTCAGCTCTTGTCGGGTCTCGACAATTCGGAAGCAGCTCCTGCTCGACCTGTTTACGGTTGTGGCTCCCAAAATTGGGCTCAGTGGCCTCTTGATTGTTCGACTCAGAATCAGCTCCTTCTAAGTTGTTGGACTCAGCTATGGCTTCCTCCTGGATGTTAGAGTTGATCATCACTTCCGTCCCATTTTCTAGAGTCGGCAAGATTCAAAATGGAGTCGGCAATTTCAATCATATTAACTTTGTTCGACTCATCAACCATAGAATCAACATCCTCAGTCCCTTTAGCAAAATTAGTGTCAGCATATCTGGGATTAGCAATCTTGGCATCAGCACGCATCGGATTAGTAATGTCAACATCAGCACATGCGGGATCAGCTATCTCGACCCTAGTAACTTGGTCTAAAATCTCATCCAATATCATATCAGTAAGATCAGTCTTAGAATTTGCAATCTTAACCATATTAGCTAGATCAGAAACAGTTGGCACATAGTCGTCAATCTCAGCCGTCTTAGTAGAGTCAGCAGCAGCAAGCATAGAGTGGGCAACAATATTGGAGTCGGCAAAGCCCAGCACAATGGTTGAATTCTTTGAATCCGGATTTCCAGAAAACCCATATTGCACTTTTAGTGATTGTTGCTGCGGCATCTCCAAGTCACTCTTCATGGTTATGTCACTTATATTCTCCTGTGGACTAAGAATGGCTTGGGAAGGAACTTGTCCAAAATCTTCGAACTGCAGCTGATTTATTGTGGTGGCCAGTTGACCAATCTGTGCTGTCAACTCTTGCATTGTGGCAATTATATTTTGTTGAAATTGCATGTTGTTTTGTATGGTATTTTGTTGAAATTCCATGTTGTTTTGTTGAGATTGTTGCACCAGATCTTCCAAAGAAGGTGAACTGTTAAGTTGCTGCATTGGTTGTTGTGTGGCAAACACATTCTTTTGGAATTGACTGTTATTCATGGCCAATTGCTTCATTAAATCCTCTAATGAACTTTCTTGTACCGATTGTGGTCTGAATGGAGGTGGTGGTTCTTGCAAAATGGGACAATCGTTGAATGAATGTCCTACAGAACCACACATGCCACATCTATCTATGTATCCTTCAAATCTCTGATTGTCAGCAGCAATCTCATTCCTTCCTCTGGATGCCGTGGATCCCCTATTGTCAAAATGATGACTGTTACCTGCAAAATCATACAACTCAGGCAACACAGATGTTAGCTTAGATGAATAATTCTCGTATGACCAGGCTTCATCCCATTCGGGATATTGAGGACACCATGTTTGATACATCATGGCATCAATGTGCAACTGAGTCCTTTCTTCACTGTAGCTTCTAAAGGATGGCTAGTCCAAGATGCTGAACAAAGTTTGATTTTGGAAAAAACATCATCATTATGGGAATGTACATGCAATAGAAAAATTATGCCAATCCATTGAGATATGGTATGCTACAAGTGAATATTTACGACAAGAAATGAATCCTAATTTTAGGATGACCGACTCCTTTAATCCAATCCATATAATGTCTTTTTCGGGAGATAGAGGAAATGTATCTCAAGTACACCAATTAGTAGGTATGAGAGGATTAATGTCAGATCCACAAGAACAAATGATTGATTTACCTATTCAAAGCAATTTACGTGAAGGACTATCTTTAACAGAATATATAATTTCTTGCTATGGAGCCAGTAAACAGAAAGATAACTGAATTAAAATAGAAAAACATCAGAGAAGAATAGAATCAAAAACGGAAAAATAGAAAAATAAAAGATAGAGAGACAGAAAAAATAAAAAGAAAATAAAAATATACGGCAAAAGAAATAAAGGCACAGAAAGGCAATAAAATATTGAAAAATAACTGAACAATCATAAACTGGTCAGAATGTTAAAAAAAATTAATGCATAAAAAGAAAAAAAAAATCATACAAAGAAATTGCAAAATCAAATATGCAGAAAAATCGAAATCAGTTATGCAAAAGAAGTTAGAGTTAGTTATGCAAAAGAGGTTAGAGTTAGTTATGCAAAAGAAGTTAGAGTTCGTTATGCAAAAGAAGTTAGAGTTAGTTATGCAAATTAGAAAACAAAAAAAACAAGTAGCTATCAGAAAACAAAATCAATTATGTAGATGTAGTTAAATGCAATGATGCAGGGATGGTTGTTTTTTTATTTATTTATTTTTAGTAATGTAAAGACTCACGCAAACAAAAATTCAACACACATACGCAATAAAAATTTAACAAATATTCAGCATGCTATATTATTTTTAGACTTGACCGAAAAGAAAACAAATACAGACTCAATAAACTCGACAGACTCTATGACTCTATGACAAACACAGCATTCCACAGACTCGGGATTCGGCTTAACTCAGTTTTGACACACAAAGACACAAAAGAACTTGTGTCCCCGGCAACGGCGCTAATTTGATAAGCGGATTTTTTAGTCGTCTTACGCGCATCAAATAAAACTAAAGCTAACTATAGTATAGCTAACCTAGGTCGATTCTCTCAAGGACACAGTGTGTTAAATTGTGACTAAGTGTAGAAATAAGAGTGTCGCAGAAACGCTAAGTGTTGTGAAATGTTGACTTCTGCCGGTCGGCTTAGACAGACGCACGGAGTCGATTGATTTTCGATCTCAAACTCTAGAAAGCAGTAAATAAGGGAGGTTTTGTGTTTTGCGGGAAAGTAAACTAAGTACTGGAAGTAAACTAAACTATGCTAAACTAATCTATGCTAACTATTGTACCGATTTGAAATCAACACACAAAAGGTTGTCATTCTTACTTAGAATTATACTCGAATCAACCTTAGATTCTTACGACGACCAGCCCGAACGTTTGTCCGTTGCCATACTGAGGATTTACACAACCGCTACCTCATCGGTTATGGGGAGTATGTACTTGGTTGATTTTAGGTTCTCTACCTAATCAGATTATTACACTAGTTCCGAGGCCCTAGTCTAACGTGATCTACCCCTAACAATGTGTCACGGCAAAGCTAAAAGCAGATTAAAGTGCAGGAATTATAATCAAGAAATAGAATTGCAAACCAGTTATATTATTGAAACCAAATCAAATACAAAGGTGAGAATTTAGAGTTTCAGAGAATCCGCCTTTCGACGACCGCCAATGCAAGAACGGCAGTGATGCACCGATGATGGCCAGGCGTTGAGTTTCGGCCCAACGAGTCGTCGGCTATACCGGCGATCACCTCTGAAGGCTTCCAGCTTCCCAACTCCTGATCCTGTACCTCCTCGACCGAGAGAGACACCGTATTGAAGCTTCGTGCACCACTGTACTAGCTTGGAGTGTCTGCGATTGCTGCCGGTGCTAGCTCTAGATTCTGCTGAAAATTCCACACTTGAAGACGTGGCCTGATGTGCTTATTTATACAAAAGCTGGATAAATCTAAATCTAATCTTAATAACAGAAATTCAAATCCTAAAGATTCTAATTCGAATTACAGATTGCAATCTTAGCAAATCATATCTTATCAAATCATATCTGATCTTATCAAATCATATCTGATCTTATCAAATCATATCTGCATCTTATCAAATCATATCTGATCTTATCAAATCACATATGCATTTACAGATTCCTTGATCTTGGCAAATCATATCTGCATCTTAACAGATTATATCTACATATTGCAAGATTTTCATCACTGATGTTGGCTTGACTGAGAATGCTGGACTGGCCGAGATGTTCTCGGCATCCGAGATGACTTGGGCTGAGATGTTCTCGGCATGGCCGAGATGACTTGGGCCGAGATGTTCTTGGCATGGCCGAGATGACTTGAACCTGCAAAATAAGTCTTAATCTTTTTGTTAGTTAAAAATCTTATTTTAGCACGTATTTGTATTTTCTCTATTTTCAAGCCCATAATTCAAATCTCGGTTAACACAAGACTCTTAATCATTAAATATTCTCAACAACACCCATCTTAAGTCCACATAAAGTGTATAAAATATGACTCATCAGAGGACTCTTTAGTTTCAGCGACTATGACTACTACATCCTTTGTACATTCTGGGTGTTCTTGGTTGTAGACTTGGTCTAGCAATTCAGACAATTAAACTTCAAAGTCCAAGTCAGCAATATTGCTATGGTCGTCTATAGTCGTTTCAACGCACTTATCAAATACTAAAGCTAACTATAGTATAGTCAACCCTAGGTCATTTTTCTCAAGGACACATTGTGCTCAATTGTGATTTAGTGTCAAGTTAAACACTACAGAATCTGAGATGTGAAGTGTTGACTCTCCTCCGTTGTAGCCGAGTCGTGCTTGGCAGAGACTGAGCAGAGACGGTCTCGGCAGAGATGGTCTCGGCTAAGACTATCCGGCCTGGTCTCGGCTGAGTACAGACAGAGGCCTTCAGAGGCGGATTACCTCTGTCTTAACCAGAAAACAGTAAAGAAAGCAGTAAACGGGGGAGTTGGGATGCGAGTAATGCAGAAAATAAACTAAGACTATGAATGCAGTAAATGTATACTACTGTTACTAATTATCTATTAGTATTATATAACTGTATTCAGATTCAGTTCCATTAATCAAGTCTAGTCCAGGTTCCAATCTCTAGTTCATAGTCCATATCAGCCTTTGGTAGTCATATGGCAATCGCCAAAGGTTCGTCCATTGTCATACCGAGGATTTATGCAATCGCTACCTCATCAGTTGACAGGGATTGAGTGCAGAGCTGATTTTAGGTTCTCATTCAACAATCGTTAAGTGATTACCTACTGAATTAGTTAAACCAGTTCCAATCGGTTTAGCTTAACATTGTTCACAGTTCAATTGCAATCGTAGATTCAAGCGTGAATTAAAGTAGAGGAAGAGAACAGAGATATGAAATGCAGAACGAAATCAATTAATAAAAACAGAGTGCAAATACAGTGGTCCGAATTCGGATGGTTCCATCTTCCTCAACGACGCCAAGGTTGATGGTGGTGGTTCACCTCCGATTCGCCTAAGTGCTGAGGATCAGTTCCACGAGTGCGTCGAGTCTGATCGGTCCCCTCTGGTGAACGCCCAGCTTCAGTCTTAGACCTGCACTTCCTCAATCGAGAGAAGTACCCTTTGCGATACCGGTGCGCCACCAGCAATGGAAGAACGAGAGCGAAGAAGATGAAGTAAATGATGTGCGAAAAGAGTGAATTCAAAGAGCGTTTTAACGATTGCACAGCTCCTCATATATATATACACGAGCTATGATTAGCTAATCCTAACGAATCTAACAGAATTACAATGTGAATGTCCTATTCTACCCCCTATGCAGATCTTCTCACGTGACATGGCAGATTTCAAGGAGTGACATGGCGGATGTAGCCGGCCGAGGTGGCCTCAAGCTGGATAGCTGATGTGGACAATATACTTGGGCCACTCTTTTGGGGCTTTGGGCTACAAGTCAAGGATTGCCGAGACGATTCTGACTCGTAGGGATGGAGCCGGGTCTGGCGGGACGACTTCATCTCGGTCGGGACTCCTTGTTGACTTTGGTCAACTCGGCTTGACCTCAAAAAGAAGAAGAGTTACTTTCATTAGCTAAGAAATCTAAATTAGCACAAATTTGTATTTTCTATATATTTGAGCTCATAAAATGAATCTTAGCTAACAGTTCATTCTTAAGCATAGAATAGTCTTGCAAACCTCCTTCTTAGGTGTCTAAAAGATGTATAAATTGTGACTCATCACACCCCACACTTACCCTTTTTGCACTCTGGGCAAAATAAAATGAAAATCTTAAGGGGAGTTTTTAAAGATAGAAGAGAATTTTTCACTTGGCTTCCTTCAGTTTGGCCAAGAGACAGAGTCGGCTCTCATTCACTCTCGAGCTTGAGATGCTCTTTTCAATCTGAAATTACTCCTTCTGTGCTCTAGGCAATTTAATGACCTGCGAATCTAGAGAAGACAACCAAGAGTGACAGAGCTTTTATTTGGACAGAGCACTCCCTTACTTCTCTCGTGCTTGGGCTTGTATTTACACTCAACATTCATGGAACTGAATTTACCACACTTTGACAAAGCTCTCTTTTTACACCTGTAAAAACACAGTTATGATCACTAGGACTTCTTTTTGGCTTGTAGCGAGGCTGGTTCATGGGGTGGATAATATATGGGAAAAACTGGTTTCAGGACCCATGAGGAAGAGAGAAGCAATGGGGAGTAAGTTTAAATCAGCCTGAGGGTTACTCAGGATGCTGCCAATTTCTCCTTCTTGCTGCCACCAGCTCATTTTCTTTTCTTTTTCTTATACAATACATTTATGCAGCTGCTTTCTTTCTTTATTTGCTTCAGCTCAGATTTTCAGCTGCTTTGCTTTTCCACTTTTCTTTTTCTTTCTTTTCTTTCGCTTTTATTCCTTTATTGCTCTTTGAGCTTGGGAGAGTGTTGAACAATGTTTTGCTTCCTGGAGTTCCCCACACTTGATCATGACTTACTCCCAAAACAATTCCAAAGCTCCTCTGCTCCCATAGGGTGAGGTTAATTCATGGTTTTTTCTGGCCTTGGCTTGTAGTGAGCTGTCAAAAAAAAAGAATGGTTAGTTAGGCTCAAATGGGGAAACAACAGATACATTTGTTCAGGTAGGCTTTATTTGGCTCGGGGCTCATAAGAAACATGGCCTAGATCATGTCATTCCTGTATGTGAAAACAGTTGTATCCAGAGAGTTGAGGCAAAATGCAGAATATACAGTTATCATGAATGCAAAAATTACACTAAAGAACAAGAAGAGAATGGCAAGATGCGAGCCATCCATATTTATAAGGCTCAAAATCTCACACAGGTTGTATCAGCTCTGACTCAAGGTTTTTCTTTTCAATTTTTCAGTCGATTACTGCCTAGAACACAAAAGTTTCATTCTCTTGAGCTAGAGAATTCTCTTGTCAAAGTTGCAGATATGCTTTCACTGACTTTATTCAAACTTTCAGAAACCAATTCAAAACTCTTTTCATGACATTCTTGTTATTGACAATCCACTTGGAATTCTTGTTCAGGAGGAAAAACAAAATTGAGATTTTAAATTCTGAAAAACGAGAGATTGAAAAAAAACCAGAAAAAATGAAATGAAATACGCAATGAAAAGAAATAACAAGTAATTTAAACTAGCAGACTTAAAACTAACAGAGAATTAGAACTGGCAGAGTTCAGGATGAAGGGAATGAAAAGAGAAAAAATTGGAATTCTTGGATCATCCCCCACCCCCACACTTAAAATTTGCATTGTCCTCAATGCGAGGGAGGGTCATCTGGAGCTGTTAGTTCCATCAATGATATGTCCTCCATTTCCGGAATGATTGACATTGGGCCTTCATGGAATGGCTTAATTTGGTGCCCATTGACCTGGAAGGTGCTGTTGTTGTGTTCGTCTTTTAGCTGTACTGCACCATGGGAAACACATTAGTGATAACAAAAGGCCCATCCCATCTAGAGCGTAGTTTACCTGCAATGAGTTTAAGGCGTGAGTTAAACGGGAGGACTTTTCTGGCCAACTCGAATTCTTTTCTCAGGATTTGCTGGTCATGGAATCGCTTGATTTTCTGCTTGTAGATCCTGGAGTTTTCATATGCTTCCAAGCGGAGTTCATCTAGCTCTTGTAGCTGAAATTTTCTCTGCTCCCCTGCTTGGTCATAGGCCAGATTGCACTGCTTAACAGCCCAGTATGCTCTGTGTTCTAGTTCCACAGGAAGGTGACAGGCTTTGCCGAAAACAATCCTGTAGGGAGACATCCCTAAAAAAGGTGTCAGGTATGCGGTTCTATGTGCCCAGAGAGAGCATCCTCGAGGAGGCGGCTCAGTCCTTCCTGCTGGGATTGGTCATCTTTTGCAATGTTTTCTTGATCTCCTGTTGAACACTTCTGCTTGGCCATTGGTTTTGCGGGTGGTAGGCAGTAGCAATTCTGTGTGCTACTCCATATTTTTGAAGAAGGAAGCCATAGCTCATTACAGAAGTGACTGCCTTGGTCACTTATGATTGCTTTTGGCACACCAAACCGGCAAAAGATATTTGACTTCAAAGAAGTCCACTACTACTCGTGCATCATTGGTTCTGGTGGAATGGCTTCTACCCACCTTGATACATAATCTACGCCAGCAGAATATGCGAATAGCCATTGGAGACTGGGAATGGTCCCATGAAATCTATTCCCCATACATCAAAGATTTCACAAAATTGGATGGGTTGTTGGGGCATTTCATGCCTTACATTCATGGCCATTCCTGCTTTTTGGCAATTCTTGCAGGTGGAGACAATTCATGCGCGTCTCGAAGATGGTTGGCCAGTAGAGACCCACAGTCTAGCACTTTCCTGGCAGTCTGAGTGGATCCATAATGGCCGCCTCCAGGTGCCGAGTGGCGAACTGGAGGACCGAATTGAACTTCGGCCGAGGAATGCACCTGCGGATGACTTTGTCTTTGCAGATCTCCAAAGGTACGGATCATCCCAAATGTAGTACTTGGCATCACCGGATTTTATCTTTGTAAAGCCGAGATGCCTGGGTGGAACTGAGATGTTGCCACTAAATTACAAATGTCAGCAAACTATGGTGAAGACGTTTTTATGTGCGAAGGTGCTCATCTGGAAATTCATCTCGGATAGGCATCGGTTCACTTTCTTTTGGATTCTGCTTAGGTGGTCTGCTACTGAGTTCTCTCGCACCTCTTTTTTATCTCTGATTTCAATGTTGAATTCTTGAAGGAGAAGCATCCACCGAATCAGTCTCGGCTTGGCATCCGGCTTCTTCAACAAGTATCTCAAGGCCGCATGATCAGAGAACACAATTATTCTAGTGCCGAGAAGGTATGGGCGGAACTTGTCGAGGCAAACACGATTGCCAATAGTTCCTTCTCGGTTGTTGTGTAATTCCACTGGGCCGAGTCCATAGTTCGTGATGCATAAGCAATTACCCGCTGGGAGGCCGACTCGGCTCTTTGGCCGAGAACAGGTCCTAATGCCGAGTTGGATGCATCACACATTAATTTGAATGGCAGGTTCGGTTTGGTGCTTGCAGAATGGGAGCGGGACGTGAGTCTGGTCTTCAACTCCTGAAATGCTTCGATACAGTGTTGATCAAAGTTGAATTCCACGTCCTTACATGTAGCAGCTTGGACAGAGGCAAGGCAAGTTTGCTGAAGTTTTTATGAATCTTCTGTAGAAGCCTACGTGTCCTAAAAATGAGCGAACCTCCCTCGCGAGAAGAGGGGTTTGGAAGGGAAGATATGATGTCTATCTTGGCTTTATCTACTTGATGCCTCTATTGGATACCAGATGACCCAATACTATTCCTTCAGTCACCATGAAGTGACATTTTTCAAAATTGAGCACGAGTTTTGTGTCAATGCATCTTTTCAACACCCTTGACAGATTATTCAGGCATGCATCAAATGAGTCAGCATATACGGTAAAATCATCCATGAAGACCTCCATGCAGTCCTGTAGCAAGTCCGAGAAGATACTCATCATGCAACGTTGGAATGTACTCGGCGCATTGCACAGGCCGAATGGCATGCGTGTATACGCAAAAGGTACCAAATGGGCGGGTAAAGGTCGTCTTATGCTAATCTTCGGGTGCAATATGTATCTGCATGTAGCCTGAGAATCCATCAAGAAAACAGTAATGGGATCTCCCTGCCAATTTTTCAAGCATTTGATCAATGAAAGGCAGAGGGAAGTGATCCTTGCGAGTTGCTTGGTTTAATCTTCTATAATCAATGCACACTCGCCAGTTGTTGAATCCTTGTTGGTACCAGCTCATTCTGCTGGTTTTTCGTGATGATCAGCCCGGACTTCTTTGGCACCACTTGCCTGGGGCTCACCCATTGGCTATCCGAGATGGGGTAGATGATCCCTGCTGCAAGGAGCTTTGTGACTTCTTTCTTAACCACGTCGGGGAGTGTCGGATTCAGTCTTCTTTGCTGCTGCCTTATGGGCTTGATCTCCTCCTCCATTAATATTTTATGCATGCAGATGGAGGGGTTTATGCCAGGAAGGTCAGAAAGTTTCCACCCTATTGCCTTCTTATGCTGCCTTAGGACCTCCAACAACTTTTCTTCTTGCTCTTGGTTGAGATTGCTAGCAATAATAGCAAGGGAGTTGCTGTTCTTTGTCCAAGTAGGCGTATTTTAAGTGACTCGGCAATGGTTTTAGTTCTATGGGTGGTGGTGGCAATGGAGATTTGTCAATATCTGAATTTGGATCCGACTGGCCGACTTGGTCTTGATTCGGCACCAGGTGTGCCGACATGATTCGGCCTTTGATTGCTTTGACGGCTTGACTTCATGGGCTCAATCAACGTGGGAGTGGAGTCGGCCTTGGTTTCGAGTTGGCCTTCCGAGTCGGATCTGGATGGAACATCGGTGTTTTCCACAGTGTGAGTTGAGTCTTCTTTGGTAAAAATGATCTCGGTGGGTTTTGTCGGCCTTGGTTTCTTTGGTAGGAGTTGACTATGGCTCCTTCATTGATTTCGGCCTTCTCTGGCCGACTTCGGTTGCGGCTGAAAAGATTGTTGCCATTTGTGCAAATAAGTATTAGTTAGTTTCGGCAACTTCAGCCTCTTCACTTTACGAGCACTCCGGGTTTGTCGATTGCATGCTTGGTTCATTGTTTTTGAATAATTCGACTTTGAATTCCAAGTCAGCGATGTCATCATATTCGTCCTCGGAGCTGGAGAGGTATGTACTTCTTTCTTGTCGGCTTCTTCATAGATTCTAAGCAACTGATAATATCAGTAACTTCAGCAAAATCTTCCATGCTTCACTGCAGCTGTCTAGTTGAAGATATTCTTCAACCAGTTCTTCAATAAGGTCAATGCCAAGAGGGAATGGTCTTGATTGGGGTGCTTCATAGCTTGAAAATATTGAATTGCACCAGAGTGTCACCGAATTCCATTGAGAGAGTCCCAGTATACATCAATCTTTGTTCGTGCCGTCATCAAGAATGGTCTTCCCAAATTAAAGTTGATTCTTTTCCGCTGTCTCATCCTCCATGTCAAGAACATAAAAGTCAGCTGGAAAAATTAGCTCATTAACTTGGGCGAGAACATCCTCAAGAACACCCGGGGCTGGACAATACTCCTGTTAGCAAGTTGAATGGTCATCCTGTTCGTTCTAAATCTCCGAAATTCAGGACTTTTGTAGATTGATCCGGCATGACATTGATTGAGGCTCCCAAATCCGGCATGGCATCGGCAAAGTGCATTCACCAATGGTGCATGGAACAGAAAAGATTCCAGGATCTCTGCATTTCTTTGGCAGTGTTGCTGTCCCTGTGGTGGAAGTTTCGTTCTTAGTTAAGGCCGACACCACACCTCCAACCTCCACACTTCCTTTTATCTTCTTCCGCTTGTGCACACAGAGTTCCTTGAGGAACTTTGCGTATTTAGGAACTTGTTTGATGGCATCAAGAGGTGGAATGTTGATTTCCACCTTACGGAACATCTTCACAACTTCGTCATCCGACTCTAGCTTTCTTCTTTGAAGTGGGCGAGATGGAAATGGTAATGGAACAGCTTTTTCTGGCCGAGGACTGTAGGTCGGCATTATGCTACAGTCGGCTTCTAGTGATCTCGGCATCTGCTGCAGTGTAGGTTGAGGTAGTTCTTTTCCCCGCCGGAGAGTGACTACACTGGCGTTACCTCTCGGTTTGGAATGCTTTGAGAGGAGATTGCTAGATCCTGTAGGCGAAGTTGGCTCCTTTGTGTTAGCTAGGCTGACCAATTTGCGTTTTGAGGTCTTGGATGGTGGCGGTCATATTTTCCTGAAACTGCATGTTCTTTGGAGCTCTGATTCTTTGGAACTCCAGTTATTGGTTGCAAGTTGCTTCATTAGGTCCTCAGGAGATGGAGAGTTGCCTTGAGTAGGCACTCTCTGCATTGTTGTTGTTCTTTGAAAAGGTGGTCTTTGGGTATTCTTTGAGTCGGCTGTTGATAACCTGCTTGCCGCTGATAAGTGTTCGGTGCGGATCCGAATTGTTGGGTTGCATATGGCCCTTGATTCGGTCTGGCGAAAATAGTTGTCTCCCATGCTGCTGGTTATCAAGCGCCCGATTCTGATCGGCTGCTTCGTCTTGAAATCCACCTATGGCTCCAACATTTTCTGGCTGGTATTCCGACTCGGTTTCTTGGAGAGTGGGGCACATATCGGTGGGGTGCTCCACGGAAGTACATATGCCACATAATTTTGCTGCCATGGCGGGTTGGTGTTGTCCAATAGCAAGCTGTCTCACCAATGATGTCAACTCGGTCAGCTGATTCTCCACCTCGATTGGAAGCTGCACGATTTCATTCACCATCAGGGATTGACTCGGCCCTACGATTCGAACTCTTTGTGTATTACCAGCCATGTTGGAAATCAGGTGCCTTCTTCTGCTGGTGTCTTGTCCATCAAAGCTCCACCACTAGCTGCATCTATCATACTCCTGTCCATTAGAGATAGTCCTTCATAGAAATATTGGATCGGCAGCGGTGATTCGATGATCTCGATGATGTGGGCAGGTGGCGCAGAGTTTATTAAACCTCTCCCAGTATTCATGTAATATTTCACCTGTATGCTGCCTTATCCACATATCTCTTTTCTGATGGTCGCAGTTCGGATGCGGAAAAAGAACTTCTCAGGAATGCACGCTTCATGTCTCCCTAGGTGTTGAAAAGGGCCGGTGAAGGTACAGCCAATCCTTTGCTGCCCCATCCAGGGAGAAAGGGAATGCCTTCATCTTGATATAGTCCTCCGATATCCCTGCGGCCTCATGGTAGAGCAGACCACATGGAACTCTTTTCAGGTGCTTGTGGGGGGTCTTCTCCTGCAAGACCATGAAATTTGGGCAACAGGTGTATAAGACCAGATTTCAACTCATATGTTTGAGCTGGCTCGGTGTGGGTATTGGATGCACCGGGGTTGATACTGACGTGCTGGGGTAGCTAACTCCTTCAACGTCCTATCGTTATTCTCCATTCGTCCTGATTCTGCAAAAGCGTTAGAACTAGACACAAGATTATCAGTACAAAGCTGGTTAGAATTAGCTACAGATTCTATATCAGCACTACTATTTACTATAGTGTTCCTAATTTTTAAGTAATCTACGTAAGGTTAATTCTATTTCTGGGTCAAAAACAGTCAATGGATCAGTACTACTCTAGTCATGCATCATGCAGATTATGCAGAAAAAGAAAGATGCAGTAATGTATGCAAACAAAATGCTACCTCTAAGTACTACAAAATGGTTTTACACAGAAAAATTATTGATATAGGGCATGCTTTTTATTCAGGATCCAGAAACAACATAAAAAAAAATAGACAAATTCAAAATACTCAAGACTGACTTACACTTCACAGACTCGGGATTCGACCTTACTTAGCTTGGCACACGAAAACACAAAAGAACTTGTGTCCCCGGCAACGGCGCCAATTTGATGATGGGCGTTTTTACGAGTCGTTTTGGCGCTAATCAAATAACTAAAGCTAACTATAGTATAGTCAACCCTAGGTCATTTTTCTCAAGGACACAGTGTGCTCAATTGTGATTTAGTGTCAAGTTAAACATTGCAGAATCTGAGATGTGAAGTGTTGACTCTCCTCAGTTGTGCCAAGTGTCGTGCTTAGCGGAGGCTGAGCAGAGACGGTCTCGGCAGAGATGGTCTCGGCTAAGACTATCCGGCCTGGTCTCGGCTGAGTACAGACAGAGGCGCTTCTGAGGCGGATTACCTCTGTCTTAACCAGAAAACAGTAATAAATAAAAGCGATGGGGGGAGTTGGGATGCGGTAATGTAGAAAATAAACTAAGACTATGAATGCAGTAAATGTATACTACTGTTACTAATTATCTATTAGTATTATATAACTGTATTCAGATTCAGTTCCATTAATCAAGTCTAGTCCAGGTTCCAATCTCTAGTTCATAGTCCATATCAGCCTTTGGTAGTCATATGGCAATCGCCAAAGGTTCGTCCATTGTCATACCGAGGATTTATGCAATCGCTACCTCATCAGTTGACAGGGATTGAGTGTAGAGCTGATTTTAGGTTCTCATTCAACAATCGTTAAGTGATTACCTACTGAATTAGTTAAACCAGTTCCAATCGGCTTAGCTTAACATTGTTCACAGTTCAATTGCAATCGCAGATTCAACGTGAATTAAAGTAGAGGAAGAGAACAGAGATATGAAATGCAGAATGATGAGTCACAATTTATACATCTTTAAGACACCTAAGAAGGGTATTTGCAAGACTATTCTGTGCTTAAGAATTGATTGTTAGCTAAGATTCATTTTATGGGCTTAAATATAGAGAAAATACAAATCTGTGTTAATTCGAAAGTCTTAGCTAATAAAAGTATCAGCCCTTCTTCTGCAGGTCAAGCCGAGTCAACCAAGAGTCAACAGAAGAGCCTCAGCCGAGTTGAAGTCGTCCCGGCCAAGACCGACTCCGTCTCGGCCAACCAGACTCGTCTCGGCAACCCACACCTTGCAGTCCATCAGCCCTGATAAAAAGCGGCCCAATTTGTGTTTCCATCGGCTATCAGCTCGAGAGGCCAGCTCAGTTTGCCATGTCACTCTTAGAGAATCTGCCATGTCACGTTGGAAGATCTGCACGGGGTAGAATAGAACATTCACATTGTAATTCTGTTAGGATATTTTGTAGCGTCACCAACCCAACTTCGTGTATATATAGGAGGAGCTGCGCACTTTTTCTGGGTCTTTGAATTCACTCTTTTCACACAACATTTTATATCCATTTTCTCGCTCCCTCTCTCCATTTTCACGGTGGTGCGGTGCTGCATTGGTGCTTCTCTCGATTGAGGAAGGCGCAGGTCTAAGGCGGGAAGCTGGATGTTTACGGAGGGACCGATCGGACTCTTGGCGCTTACTTTCTGGTGGGGCCGATCCTCGGCGCTTAGGCTAGGAGGTGAACCACCACCATCAACCTTGGCGATCGTTGAGGAAGATGGAGCCATCTGAATTCGGACCCTTTGTATTTGTATTTTGTTTCTGTTAATTGATTTCGTTCTGCATTTCATATCTCTGTTCTCCTTCCTCTACTTTAATTCACGTTGAATCCGATTGCAATTTAAGCGTGAACAATGTTAAGCTAAGCCGATTGGAACTGGTTTAACTAATTCAGTAGGTAATCACTTAACGATTGTTGAATGAGAACCTAAAATCAGCTCTGAACTTAATCCTGTCAACTGATGAGGTAGCGATTGCATAAATCCTCGGTATGACAATGGGCGAACCTTTGGCGATTGCCATATGACTACCCAAGGCTGATATGGACTGAGGCGGAGATTGGAACCTGGATTTGGACTTAATTAATGGAACTGAATCTGAATACAGTTATATAATAATAATAGATAAGTAGTAATAGTAGTATACATTCACTGCATTCATAGTCTTAGTTTATTTTACTTACTTGCATTCAAAACCCCAGTTTACTGCTTTCTTTCTGTTTTTCTGGTTGAGACAAAGGTAGTCCACCTCTGTAGCGTCACATGCACTTTTCAGCCGAGACCAAGCCGAATAGTCTGCGAGACCATCTCTGCTCAGTCTCTGCCGAGTATGACTCGGCCACAACCGAGAAGAGTCAACACTTCACATCTCAGATTTTGCATTGTTTAACTTGACACTAAATCACAATTGAGCACACTGTGTCCTTGAGAAAAATGACCTAGGGTTGACTATACTATAGTTAGCTTTAGTTATTTGATTAGCGCGTAAAACGACTGTAAAAACGCCCATCATCACAGAACGAAATCAATTAATAAAAACAGAGTGCAAATACAGTGGTCCGAATTCGGATGGTTCCATCTTCCTCAACGATCGCCAAGGTTGATGGTGGTGGTTCACCTCCAGATTCGCCTAAGTCTTGAGGATCAGTTCCACGAGTGCGTCATGTAGTCGATCGGTCCCCTCCGGTGAGCGTCCGACTTCCAGCTCTTAGACCTGCACTTCCTCAATCGAGAGAAGTACCACTGCAGTACCGTGCGCCACCAGCAATGGAAGAACGAGAACGAAGAAGATGAAGTAAATGATGTGCGAAAAGAGTGAATTCAAAGACGTTTTAACAGTGCACAGCTCCTCATATATATATACACGAGCTATGATTAGCTAATCCTAACGAATCCTAACAGAATTACAATGTGAATGTCCTATTCTACCCCTATGCAGATCTTCTCACGTGACATGGCAGATTTCCAAGGAGTGACATGGTAGATGAGCTGACGCTGAGGTGGCCTCCAAGCTGGATAGCTGATGTGGACAATATACTTGGGCCACTCTTATTTGGCTCTTTGGGCTACAAGTCAAGGATTGCCGAGGCGATTCTGACTCGGTAGGGATGGGCTTGGCGGCGGGGACGACTTCATCTCGGTCGGGACTCCCTTGTTGACTTTGGTCAACTCGGCTTGACCTGCAAAAGAAGAAGAGTTACTTTCATTAGCTAAGAAATCTAAATTAGCACAAATTTGTATTTTCTATATATTTGAGCTCATAAAATGAATCTTAGCTAACAGTTCATTCTTAAGCATAGAATAGTCTTGCAAACCTCCTTCTTAGGTGTCTAAAAGATGTATAAATTGTGACTCATCAGTTGTAGACTTGGTCTAGCAATTCAGACAATTCAACTTCAAAGTCCAAGTCAGCAATATTGCTATGGTCGTCCTCAAAGTTGGGAAGGTCTTGTACTTCCTCATGGTCGGCCTCTTCATTTGCGACCCCTAGGCAGCTGATCTCATTAGTGCCTCCAGCGAACTTCTCAATGTCTTCACTACTGCTGTTTAGCTGAAGGTATTCTTCAACTATATCATCAAGTAAATCGATGCCAAAGAGGGATTGGTCTTTAGTGGGGTGCTTCACTGCTTAAAAAATGTTGAATTGCACCAGAGTGTCATCGAATTCCATCGAGAGCATCCCGGCATGCACATCAATCTTTGTTCTGCTGTCATCAAGAAAGGTCTTCCCAGAATTAGGGTGGATTCCTTCCTAGACGTCTCATCCTCCATGTCTAGCACATAAAAATCGGTTGGAAATATTAGTTCGTTGACTTGGATGAGAACATCCTCGAGAACTCCCAGAGGTTGGACAATGCTCCTATTTGCGAGTTGAATGGTCATCCTTGTGGGTTCTAAGTCACCAAAATTCAAGGACTTGTAGATTGATGCGGGCATGACATTGATCGAGGCTCCCAGGTCCAACATGGCATCGATAAAGGTGCATTCGCCGATGGTGCATCGGACAGAAAAGATTCCAGGGTCTCTGCATTTCTTTGGCAAGGTTGGAGAACCTGCAATGATTTCTTCATTTCTTGTCAGGGCCGACACCACACCTCCAATTTCCTTGCTCCCCTTTATCTTTCTCCTTTTGTGTACGCACAATTCCTTGAGAAATTTTGCGTACTTAGGGACTTATTTAATAGTGTCGAGGAGTGGAATATTGATTTCCACCTTTCAGAACATCTTCAACAATTCTTCATCTGACTTTGGCTTTCTTGCCGAGGTGGTTCGAGATGGAAATGACAATGGGACAGTTGTCTCTGGCCAAGACTGCAAGTCGGCATTTGGCTCAGAGTCAGATTCAGATGATCTTGGAAACTGTTGCAATGTAGGTTGAGGTAATTCTTTTCCACTTTGAAGAGTGACTACACTGGCGTTTCCTCTCGGATTTGGAATGGTTTAAGAGGGGAGGTTGCTGGATCCTACCGACTGTAATTGACTCATAGTATTAGCTAATTGCCCAATCTTCATTTTAAGGTCTTGGATGGTGGCGGTCATGTTCTGCTGGAACTGCATATTGCTGGAGCTCACAGATTGCTGGAACTCTAGGTTGCTGGTTGCAAGCTGCTTCATTAGGTCTTCCGGAGATGGAGAGTTGCCTTGGGTAGGCACTCTCTGCTGCTGTTGCTGTTGTTGTTGGAAAGGAGGTGCTTGATATTACAAAGTCGGCTGTTGATAACCTGCTTGCCTCTGATAGGTATTCGGTGTGGCCCTTGATTCGGTCCTGGCCGAAATGGTTGTCTGCCATGTTGCTGGCTATCAAATAGCCGATTCTAATACGACTATTTCCCGTACTGAAATCCTCCTATGGCTCCAACGTTCTTTGGATGGTCCAACTCAGTTTCTTGAAGAGTGGGGCACATATCAGTGGGGTGCTCCACGGAAGTACATATGCTACATACCTTTGCTGCCAGGGCTAGTTGGTGTCGTTTGACAGCAAGCTGTGTCACCAATGATGTTAATTCGGCCAACTGATTCTCCAGTCTCTGGTTGGAAGCTCCACCGATTTCATTCACCATCCGAGTTTGACTTGGCCCTTTGATCCCAAACTGTTGTGTGTTGCTTGCCATATTAGAGATAAGATGCCTTGCTGTTGCTGGCGTTTTATCCATCACGACTCATCCACTGGCTGCGTCTATCATGCTTCTATCCATCATTGATAGTCCTTCATAGAAATATTGGATAAGTAACTGTTTGCTTATCTGATGGTGTGGACAGGTGGCATAGAGTTTGTTGAACCTTTCCCAGTACTCGTGCAAAGTCTCTCCTATATGCTGCCTTATCCCACAAATCTCCTTTCTGATGGATGCGGTTCAGGATGGCGGAAAGAATTTTTCCAAGAATGTGCGTTTCATGTCTCCCCAAGTGTTGAAAAGTACTGGTTGAAAGTACAGCCAATCCTTCGCTGCTCCATCCAGGGAGAATGGGAATGCCTTCATTTTGATGTAGTCTTCCGATATCCCTTGCGGCCTCATTTTGGAGCAAACCACATGGATCTTCTTTAGATGCTTGTGGGGGTCTTCTCCTGCAAGACCATGAAATTTAGGCAATAGGTGTATAAGACCAGACTTCAATTCATATGTTTTAGCTAGCTCCAGTTATGGGTATTGGATACACCAAGGTTGATACACCACGTCTGGAGTGGCCAATTCTTTTAATGTTCTGTCATTATTCTCCATCTGTTCTGGCTCTATGATGAGTCACAAATTATGCAGCTTTTATGAACCTAAGAAGGATGCTCACAAGACTATCTTGTGCTTAAGAACTGAGTGTTAGCTGAGATTCATATTATGGACCTAAAAATAGAGAAAATGCAAATTTGTGCTAATTCGAGGATCTTAGCTAACTCTTCTTTTCTTGCAGGATCAGTTGAGATGTTCTCGGGTCCATTATAAGAAGACTCGTCCGAGATGAAGTCGTCTCGGCCAAGGTCGACTCGATCTCGGCCAAACCAAATCAGGCCAGGCTTCACGGCCCAGCAGCCCAAGTAGGTGCAGTCCAATAAGGTGCGGCCTAAAGATGCTATCCACCTTAGCTCTAGCTCAGTTGCCACGTCACTTCTGGAGTAGCTTACAATGCAAGTTACGCAATGGTAGAATAGGCAATTCATGTTGTAATTCTGTTAGAAATTGTTAGGCGTAGCAAGTCACAACTCGTGTATATATAAGGGGAGTTGTGCACTTTTTAGGGGTCTTGGAATTCATTCTTAATACACTCTCTTATATCCATTTCCTCGCTCTCGTTTCTCTCCGTTTACGATGGTGCACGGTGCTGCTTTGGTGTTTCTCTCGATCGAGGAAATGCAGGACTGAGACTGGGAAGTCGAAGTTTGTCAAAGGGGACTAATTGGGATTCCCAACACACTTTGGTGAATGTGTGTTGGGAATCCGATCCTCAACGCTCAGGCTATTGGAGGTGAACCACCACCATCAACAATGGTGATCATCGTGGAAGATGGGTCCACCTGAATTCAGACCACTATGTTTGTACTCTATTTTCTATTAATCAATTTCATTATGCATTTCTCATCTTCGTTTCCTTCCTCTCCTTTAATTCATGATTTAATCTACGATTGCAATTGAATTGTGAACAATGTTAAGCTAAGCCGATCGGAACTAGTTTAACTAATTCAGTAAGTAATCATTTAACGATTGTTAATCGAAAACCTAAAATCAGCTCTGAACTTAATCCCTGCCAACTGATGAGGTAGCGATTGTGTAATTCCTCGGTATGGTAATGGACGAACCTTTGGCAATTTCCATAAGACTTCCCTAGGCTGATATGGACTGAGAACTGGAGTGTGGACATTGGACTGGACTTGGACTAATAGAAATGAACACGAACATAGTTATATAATAATAATAATAGTGAAACCGATAGTGTTAGTACACATTTACTGCATTCATAGTTTTAGTTATTTTCTGCTTCACTTGCATCTCAATCCCCCCTTGTTTTTTGCTTTTCAGTCCGAGACAGAGATAGTCCATCTTTGTAGTGTCTGCCTACACTCAACCGAGACCAAGTCGAATAGATCTCTGCCGAGATCATCTTGGCTCAGTTTCTGCCAAGTGCCGAGGCGAGTCAATACTCTACATCTCAGATTCTGCATCATTTCGCTTCACATCGAATCGCATTTGAGCACACTGTGTCCTTGGGAAGAATCGACCTAGTGTTGACTATACTATAGTTAGCTTTAGTTATTTGATGCCTGTTAAGACGACTAAAAACGAACTTATCAACAACCACCATCAACCATGGCGATTGTCGTGGAAGATGGGTCCACCTGAATTCAGACCACTGTGTTTGTACTCTATTTTCTATGAATCAATTTCATTCTGCATTTCTCATCTCTATTTCCTTCCACTCCTTTAATTCATGATTTAATCTACGATTGCAATTGAATTGTTAACAATGTTACCTAAGCCGATTGGAACTGGTTTAACTAATTCAGTAGGTAATCATTTAACAATTGTTAACAGAAAACCTAAAATCATCTCTAAATTGAATCCTTGCCAACTGAAGAGGTAGCGACTGCGTAATTCCTCGGTATGGTAATTGAAGAACCTTTGGCGATTGCCATAAGACTTCCCTAGGCTGATATGGACTGAGAACTGGAGTGTGGACATTGGACTGGACTTGGACTAATAGAAATGAACACGAACACAGTTATATAATAATAATAATAATAGTGAAACCGACAATGTTAATATACATTTACTGCATTCATAGTTTTAGATATTTTCTGCTTTACTTGCATCTCAATCCCCCCTGTTTACTACTTCTCAGTTCGAGACAAAGATAGTCTATCTCTGTAGCGTCTATCTACACTCAGTTGAGACCAAGTCGGGTAGATCTCTACCGAGGTCATCTCAGCTCAGTCTCGGCCGACGAGTTCCAAGACGAGTCAGCCCTTTGCACTTAAATTTTGTTTTCGTTTACTCTACATTGAAACACACTTCGAACACTCTATCACTCTATAAAAAGAATGACTCTACATTGAAGCTGAGTCCTAAGAAGAATGACCTAGGGTTGATTATACTACAGTTAGCTTTAGTTGTTTGATGAGTATTTGAGACGACTAAAAATGGACTTTATCACTCTATAAAAATGTTAGTACTAGCAACAAGTGTGGTAGAAGAAGTAGGTTAGAATTAATGACAGAATCTGAACTACTACTAGTATTTACTACAATGTTTCTTATTTTTCGTAATCTACGTAAAGTTAATTCTATCTCTAGGTCAAAAGCATACAATGTGTCAGTACTACTCCTAGTCATGCATTGTACACATTATGCAGAAAAATCAGATTTGAAACAGTACTTACAAACAGTAAACTACAACTACCAGTCAACTACCTAATGGAACTATAAGAATGTAATATAAAAAGAATACAAGTTAACACAAAATGCTAACAATATGCACTACAGAAACAAATGTTTTATTGTGTTTTTTTTTGCGGTGAATTCACGCAGAAAAATTAACGACAATCAACATGTTGTTTATTTAGGACCAAAAACCTAAAAGACAGACATAGACAAATTCAAAAGACTCAATAAACTGACTTGACAGACACTCTACAGATAGGAATTCGACCTCTCTTAACTTGGCACACGAAAACACAAAAGAACTTGTGTCCCCGGCAACGACGCCAATTTGATGAGCTCTATTTTAGTCGTCTTAACAGGCATCAAATAACTAAAGCTAACTATAGTATAGTCAACCCTAGGTCGATTTTTCTCAATGACACAGTATGTTCAATTATGACTAAGTGTGAAGTGAAATGACATAAAATCTTAGGTGTAGAATGCTAACCTGTCTCGGCCACTGGCTGAGTCGCTCTTGGCAGAGACTAAGCCGGTATGATATTTGTAGAGACCTATTCGACTTGGTTTCGGTTGAGTGCAGACAGACGCTACAGAGATGGACTATCTCTGTCTCGGATTGAAAAATAGTAAACAAGGGGGATTGGAATGCAGGTAAGACAGGAAATAAACTAAACTATGAATGCAGTAAACATACACTAACGCTACTTGTTTTACTATTATTATTATTATGACATAACTATGTTCATGTTCAGTCCTATTAGTCCAAGTCCAGTCCAAATTCCGCACTCCAATTCTCAGTCCATATCAGCCTTGGGAAGTCTTATGGCAATCGCCAAAGGTTCGTCCCTTTCCATACCGAGGAATTATACAATTGCTACCTCATCAGTTGGCAAGGATTAAGTTCAGAGTTGATTTTAGGTTCTCGATTGACAATCGTCAAATGATTACCTATTGAATTAGTTAAACCAGTTCCTATCGGCTTAGCTTAACATTGTTCATAATTCAATTGCAATAGTGGATTAAATCATGAATTAAAGGAGAGGAAGGGAACAGAAATAAGAAATGCAAAATGAAATTGATTAACAAAAAATAGAGTACAAACATAGTGATCTAAATTCAAGTGGATCCATCTTCCACGATGATCGCCATAGTTGATGGTGATGGTTCACCTCTAAAAGACTGAGCATTGAGGATCAGATTCACTAGAGTGTGTTGGAAACCCCAATCAGTCCCCTCTGACAAACTTCGGCTTCCCAATCTCAGACCTGCATTTCCTCGATCGAGAGAATCACCAACGTAGCATCGTGCACCACCATAAACGGAGAGAATGAGAGCGAAGAAATGGATATAATGCGAGTGTTTTTGAGAGTGAATTCAAAGACACCTAAAAGTGCTCAACTCCTCCTATATATACACGAGCTTGACTTGCTACTTCTAGCGATTCCTAACCAAATTACAACATGAATTGCCAATCATATCCTTTCGTATCTTCCGTTGTAAGCTACTCTAGAAGTGATGTGGCAGTTGAGCTGGAGTTGAGGTGGTCCTAAGCTGGACAGCTGACGTGGATAGAGTCTTTGGGCTACTCCTTATTGGACTGCACCTACTTGGACTGCTGCACCATGAAGACTGGCTTGATCTGGTTTGGCCAAAATGGAGCCAGTCTTGGCCGAGATTACTTCATCTTGGCCGAGTCTTCTTATGATGGACCCGAGAACATCTTGGCTGATCTTGCAAGAAAAGAAGAGTTAGCTAAGATCCTCGAATTAGCACATATTTGTATTTTCTCTATTTTTAGGTGAATAATATGAATCTCAGCTGACACTCCATTCTTAAGCATAAGATAGTCTTGTGACATCCTTCTTAGGTTCATAAAAGATGTATAACTTGTGACTCATCAAGGTGGCCTTTGTGTTGGATGGCTAACGTGGAAAGTACTATAGGGCCACTTCTTATTGGGCCGCTCCCTTATTGAGACACTGGGCCGTGTGGCTTGGCCTGGCCGAGATGGAGACGTCTCGGTTGGGTCCTCCTGTGTTGGGCCTGAGAGCCTTGGCTGGACCTGCACAAAAAGGGGAATTAGCTAAGATCCTTGAATAAGCATAGTTTTGGACTTTCCTCTATTTTTAGGATCCTAATATGAATCTCAGCTAACATTCATTCTTTTAGTACAAAATATGCTTGCAAATATCCTTCTTAGGTCCGAGATAGGTGTATAGTTTGTGACTCATCAAACCCCCACATTTAACCTTTTGCATTGGCCTTCTTAAGTTTGATTGGGATAGAGTTGGCACTCGTTCACCCTAGGATCAAGATACTCAAGAATTCTAAAAATTACTTCTTTCAGTGCTCAAGGCGAACTCATGACCTGCAAACAAAGGAAGGTAACCAAGAGTGATAGAGCTCTCACTTGGGTAAATAACTCTCTCACCCTTTAGTGTTTGGGTTTGTATTTACACTCAACATTACATGGAACTGGTATTGTGATACTTTGACAAAGCTCTCCTCCTACACTTGTAAAAACACAAGCAGTTATGATCACTAGGACTTCTTTTCGACTTGTAGCGAGGCTAGGGACACGGGAAGGATAAAATGTGGAGATTGGTTTCAGGACCCGTGGGGAAAAGAGGAGCAATGAGGAGTAAGTTTCATCAGCATGAGGGATGACCGAGAATGCTGTGGTCTCTTTCTATGTTCAATTTCTCGCTTCTTTCCTTTCTTTGTATCTTTTCCATTTTCTTAATTTTCTGATCAATTGTGCAGCTTGTTGTTTTCTTTTTGTCTGATTTAAATTAGACTTTCCAACTACAATTTTCTCTTTTTCTTTTTCTTTCTTTTGCTTGCTTCCCTTTTCTTTCTTTGTATTTTCGAGCCTTTCAGAGAGTTCCCCCCCACTTGATTATGACTTACTCCCACAACAATTCTAAGGCTTCTCTGCTCCCTGAGGGTGAATGTCGGATCATGGTTTTCTAGCCTTGGCTTGTAGTGAGCTGTCAGAACAAATGGTTAATCAAGCTCAATGGGGTGAACAAGGGATAGAATTTTTTTCAGGTAGGCTTTATTTGACTCGGGGCTCATCAGAAACATGGCCTAGATCATGTCATTCCTGTACGTGAAAACACTTGTATCTAGAGAGTTAAGGCAAAATGCAGAATACGGAATTATCATGAATGCAAAAATCACACTAGAAGAAGGTGACTGCCAAGATATAAGCCATCACTATTTACAAGGGCTCAAATTCTCACATAGGTTATTATTTTGCTCTATCACGGATGGTTTTCCTTTCCAGCTTCAGTCAATCACTACCTAGAACACCAAAGTTCATTCCCCTCAAGCCAGAGTCATCTCTTTCCAGAGTTGAAAAATTACTTCCTACTGTCTTCTCAACTTCCAGAAGTCAATTCAAAAACTTTCCTAACGCACATTTTCTTCGACCATCCAATTCTGGCATTCCGCTAGGATGAAACAGGACAAAAGACTAAGACAAGTAAAAATCATGTTTGGCCGAAGTCACTCCGGATTCGGCACAGAACCGGAATGAACTCGACTTCAACAAATTTTTATTGGAACAAAATGGAATGGAAAGGTAGAGACAATGACTCCATGGAAAATTGAAACATAAACAGAAAATTCAAACTGACTAAGGAGACAAACAGAAATTCAAGAAAAATTATGAGCCAGAATGAATGAACAATATCACAGCTACATAGTTTGGTCTTGCGGCTTCAAATGGCCACAACAATGTCCCCCCCCCCCCACAACAATGCAAGCTATGATCGAGACGGGTTGGCAGAGAAGGCTTAGGTTGTGCCATCTGGTGGAGCTGGTTCCCTCAATGAGATGATCTCCATGTCACCTACAATTGGTGCTGGACCTTCATAGAATGGCTTGATCTGATGCCTATTGACCTGGAAGGTGCGATTGCTCTGTTCATCCTTTAATTGTACTGCACCATGGGGAAATATGTTAGTGATAACAAAAGGTCCATCCCATCTAGAGCGAAGCTTACCAACTATGAGCTTAAGTCTTGAATTGAACACTAGCACTTTTTGGCTGACATGAAAGTCTTTCCTCAGGATCTTCTGGTCAAGAAATTTCTTGACTTTTTTCTTGTAGATCCTGGAGTTCTCATGTGCTTCCAAGCGGAGTTCATCAAGTTCTTGTAGTTGGAACTTTCTTTGTTCTCTTGCTTGGTCATAGGCCGGGTTGCATTGCTTGACGACCCAGTAAGCTTTATGCTCTAGTTCCACAAAAGATGGCAGGTCTTACCAAAGACAATCTGGTAGGGAGACATCCCTAACAACATTTGGTATGCGGTTCTGTATGCCCAAAGAGCATCCTCAAGGAGTAAGCTCCAATCCTTCCTACTAGGGTTGGTCATCTTTTGTAGCGTTTTCTTGATTTCCTTATTGAAAACTTCTGCTTGGCCATTTGTCTTGGGGTGGCATGGCTTTGTTGTAGAAGTGACTACCTTGGTCACTTATGAGCACTTTTGGCACACCAAACCTGCAGAAAATGTTAGATTTCAAAAAGTCTACAACTACCTTTGCATCATTGGTCCTGGTGGCAATGGCCTCTACCCATTTTGACACATAATCTACGGCCAGCAAAATATATGAGTAACCATTGGAGATCGGGAACGGCCCCATGAAATCTATTCCCCAAACATCAAAAATTTCACAAAACAGGATAGGTTGTTGGGGCATTTCATGCCTTCGATTCATGGCCATCCCTGCTTTTTGGCATCGCTCGTAGGTGGAGACGAAGTGATGGGCGTCTCTAAAAATGGTAGGCCAATAGAGGCCACAATCCAGCACTAGAGGATAATGGCCGCCTCCAGGTGCTGAATGGCAGAACTAGAGGATCGAATTGATCTCGGCATCAGGAATGCACTTGCAAATTACTTTGTCTCTACATAGTCTCCAAAGGTAGGGATCATCCCATATGTAATATTTGGCATCACTCTAGAGTTTTTCCTTGTATGGTCGAGATGCCTCTAGTGGGAATTGAGATGTTGCCACATAGTTGTAGATGTCGACAAACCATGGTGTAGACGCTTTGATGTGCAGAAGCTGCTCGTTTGGGAATTCATCTCAAATGGGCATTGGTTCGCTTTCTCTTTCAATCCTGCTCAAGTGATCCGCTATAGAGTTCTCAACACCCTTTTTGTCTTTGATTTCTATGTCGAATTGTTGGAGAAGAAGCATCCACCAGATTAGTCTTGGCTTGGCATTTGGCTTCTTCAACAAGTATTTCAGTGCAGCATGGTCAGAGAACATGATTATTCTTGAACTGAGGAGGTATAAGCAGAATTTGTCCAGGGCAAATACAATTGCCAAGAGTTCCTTCTCAGTTGTTGTATAATTCTGTTGGGCTGAGTCCATGGTTCTGGATGCATAGGCAATCACATGCACTTGTTGGCCGACTCCAACTCTTTGGCCGAGGACAGCTCCTAATGTCGAATTGGATGCATCGCACATTAGTTCAAATGACAGGTCCTAGTTTGGTGCTTGTAGGATAGGGGCGGATATGAGTCGGTTCTTTAGCTCCTAAAATGCTTCAATACAGGGCTGGTCAAAGTTGAATTCCACATCCTTGTACAACAATTTGAATAGTGGCAAAGCAAGTTTGCTAAAATTCATAATGAATCTTCTGTAGAAGCCTGCATGTCCTAGGAATGAGAAAACTTCGCTCACAAAAGTGGGGTTTGGAAGGGAGGATATGATATCTATCTTTGATTTATCCACCTTAATGCCTCTATTGGAGACCAGGTGTCCCAACACAATTCCCTTTGTCACCAAGAAATGACATTTTTCAAAATTGAGCACAAGGTTTGTGTCAATACATCTCTTCAACACCTTGGACAGATTTCCTAGGCATTCATCGAATGAGTTAGCATACACTGTGAAGTCATCCATGAACACCTCCATGCAGTCTTCGAGTAAATCCGAGAAGATGCTCATCATACAATAATGAAACGTGCTCGGAGCATTACACAGGCCAAATGGCATGCGACTATACGCAAATGTGCCAAATGGGCAGGTGAAGGTTGTCTTATGCTGATCTTCAAGTGCAATATGAATTTGCATGTATCTTGAGAAACCATCTAGAAAACAATAATCGGATTTCCTTGCTAGTTTTTCAAGGACTTGGTCAATGAAAGGAAAATGAAAGTGATCATTGTGAGTTGCCTAGTGTAACATTTTGTAATCAATGTAGACTCGCCATATATTTTGAATCAGCATAGGTACCAACTCATCGTGTTGGTTTTTCATGACAGTCATTGATGAGTCACAATTTATACATCTTTTAGACACCTAAGAAGGAGGTTTGCAAGACTATTCTGTGCTTAAGAATGAACTGTTAGCTAAGATTCATTTTATGAGCTCAAACATATAGAAAATACAAATTTGTGCTAATTCAGATTTCTTAGCTAATGAAAGTAACTCTTCTTCTTGCAGGTCAAGCCGAGTTGACCAAGGTCAACAGAAGAGTCTCAGCCGAGATGAAGCCGTCTCGGCCGGCCCGTTGACTTGCAGCCCAGCAGCCCAGAAGAGAGTGGCCCAAATGTATTGACCACATCAGCTATCCAGCTTGGAGGCCACCTCAATGCCAATTCATCTGCCATGTCACTCCTAGGAAATCTGCCATGTCACGTGAAAAGATCTGCATAGGGGTAGAATAGGACACTCACTGTAATTCTGTTAGGATTCGTTAGGAGTAGCTAATCATAGCTCGTGTATATATAGGAGGAGCTGTGCACTGTTTAGTGGTCTTTTGAATTCACTTTAATTCCACACTCACTGTATCCATTTTCTCGCTCCCGCTCTCTCCATTTTCACGGTGGTGCACACGGTGCTGCATTGGTGCTTCTCTCGATTGAGGAAGTGTAGGTCTAAGACTGGGAAGCTGGACGTTTACCAGAGGGGACCGATCAGACTACTGACGCACTCTGGTGGAACTGATCCTCAGCGCTTAGGCTAACGGAGGTGAACCACCACCATCAACCTTGGCGATCGTTGAGGAAGATGGAGCCATCCGAATTCGGACCACTGTATTTGTATTTTGTTTCTGTTAATTGATTTCGTTCTGCATTTCATATCTCTGTTCTCCTTCCTCTACTTTAATTCACGATTGAATCTGCGATTGCAATTGAACTGTGAACAATGTTAAGCTAAGCCGATTGGAACTGGTTTAACTAATTCAGTAGGTAATCACTTAACGATTGTTGAATGAGAACCTAAAATCAGCTCTGAACTTAATCCCTGTCAACTGATGAGGTAGCGATTGCATAAATCCTCGGTATGCCAATGGACGAATATTTGGCGATCGTCATAAGACTACCCAAGGCTGATATGGACTGTGAACTGGAGATTGGAACCTGGACTGGACTTAATTAATGGAACTGAATCTGAATACAGTTATATAATAATAATAGATAAGTAGTAATAGTAGTATACATTCACTGCATTCATAGTCTTAGTTTATTTTCTGCTTACTTGCATTCAAAACCCAGTTCTTGCTTTCTTTCTTTGTTTTTCTGGTTGGGACAGAGGTAGTCCCCCTCTGTAGCGTCTGTCTGCACTCAGCCGAGACCAAGCCGGATAGTCTCTGCCGAGACCGTCTCTGCTTAGTCTCTGTTGAGAGCAACTCGACCATTGCCGAGACGAGTCAACACTTCACATCTCAGATTCTGCATTGTTTAACTTGACACTAAATCACAATTGAGCACACTGTGTCCTTGAGAAAAATGACCTAGGGTTGACTATACTATAGTTAGCTTTAGTATTTAATAGGCGCAGAAACGATCGTAAAAACGCCCATCATCAAATTGGCGCCGTGGTTCTTGGGGACACAAGTTCTTTTGTGTAAATGTGTGCCAAGCTAAATAAGGTCGAATTCCGAGTCTGTGAAGTGTAAGTCAGTCTTGAGTATTTTGAATTTGTCTATGTTTTTTTTTTTTTTTCTGTTGTTTCTGGATCCTGAATAAAAAGCATGCCCTATATCAATAATTTTTCTGTGTAAAACCATTTGGTAGTACTTAGAGGTAGCATTTTGTTTGCATACATTACTGCATCTTTCTTTTCTGCATAATCTGCATGATGCATGACTAGGAGTAGTACTGATCCATTGACTGTTTTTGACCCAGAAATAGAATTAACCTTACGTGAGATTACGAAAAATTAGGAACTTGTAGTAAATAGTAGTGCTGATATAGAATCTGTAGCTAATTCTAACCAGCTTTTTGTCTTGATAATCTTGTGTCTAGTTCTAACGCTTTTTTTGCAGAATCGGGGACGAATGGAGAATAACGATAGGGACGTTGAAGGAGTTAGCTACTCCAGACGTGGTGTATCAACCCTGGTGCATCCAATACCCACATTGGAGCCAGCTCAAACATATGAGTTGAAATCTGGTCTTATACACTGTTGCCCAATTTTCATGGTCTTGCGGGGAGAAGACCCTCACAAGCACCTGAAAGAGTTCCATGTGGTCTGCTCTACCATGAGGCCGCAGGGGATATCGGAGGACTATATCAAGATGAAGGCATTCCCATTCTCCCTGGATGGGGCAGCAAAGGATTGGTCTGTATCTTCAGCCTCGGCTCTTTTCAACACCTCGGGAGACATGAAGCGTGCATTCTGGAGAAGTTCTTTCCGGCATCAGAACTGCGACCATTAGAAAAGAGATATGTGGGATAAGGCAGCATACAGGTGAAATATTACATGAATACTGGGAGAGGTTTAATAAACTCTGCGCCACCTGTCCACATCATCGGATCAGCCGAACATTTGCTGATCCAATATTTCTATGAAGGACTATCTCTAATGGACGGGGAGTATGATAGATGCAGCTAGTGGTGGAGCTTTGATGGACAAGACACCAGCAGCAGCAAGGCACCTGATTTCCAACATGGCTGGTAATACACAGCAGTTCGAAATCGAGGGCCGAAGTCAATCCCGGATGGTGAATGAAATCGGTGCGACTTCAATCGAGGCTTGAAAATCACTGGCCGAGTTGACATCATTGGTGAGACAGCTTGCTATTGGACAACACCAACCCGCCATGGCAGCAAAATTATGTGGCATATGTACTTCCGTGGAGCACCCCACGATATGTGCCCCACTCTCCAAGAAACCGAAGTCGGAATACCAGCCGAGAAAATGTTGGAGCCATAGGTGGATTTCAAGCTGGGGGAAGCGGCCAGTATCAGAATCGGGCGTTTGATAACCAGCAGCATGGGAGACAACCATTTCGGCCAGGACCGAATCAAGGGCCATATGCAACCCAACAATTGGATCCGCACGAACACTTATCAGCGGCAAGCAGGTTATCAACAACCGACTCAAAGAATACCCAAAGACCACCTTTTCAGCAACAACAACAACAGCAGAGAGTGCCTACTCAAGGCAACTCTCCATCTCTGGAGAACCTAATGAAGCAACTTGCAACCAATAATCTGGAGTTCCAGCAACCGTGAGCTCCAGCAACATGCAGTTTCAGGAAAATATGACCGCCACCATCCAAGACCTCAAAACGCATAAATTGGTCAGCCTAGCTAACACAGTGAGCCAACTTCGGTCGGCAGGATCTAGTAACCTCCTCTCAAACCATTCCAACTCCGAGAGGTAACCCAGTGTAGTCACTCTCCAAGTGGAAAAGAACTACCTCAACCTACACCGGCAGCCAGGCCGAGATCACTAGAAGCCGGCTCAGAGCATAATGCCGACTTACAGTCTCGGCCAAAAAAAAGCTGTTCCATTGCCATTTCCATCTCGGCCCACTTCAGCAAGAAAGCTAGAGTCGGATGACGAGTTGCTGAAGATGTTCCGTAAGGTGGAAATCAACATTCCACTCCTTGATGCCATCAAGCAAGTTCCCAATGCACGCAAAGTTCCTCAAGGAACTCTGTGTGCCTAAGCGGAAGAAGATAAAAGGAAGTGTGGAGGTTGGAGGTGTGGTGTCGGCCTTAACTAAGAACGAAACTTCCACCACAGGGACAGCAACACTGCCAAAGAAATGCAGGGATCCTGGAATCTTTTCTGTTCCATGCACCATTGGTGAATGCACTTTTGCCGATGCCATGCTGGATTTGGGAGCCTCAATCAATGTCATGCCGACATCAATCTACAGGTCCCTGAATTGCGGAGATTTAGAACCAACAGGGATGACCATTCAACTTGCTAACAGGAGTATTGTCCAGCCCCTGGGTGTTCTTGAGGATGTTCTCGTCCAAGTTAATGAGCTAATTTTTCCAGCTGACTTTTATGTTCTTGACATGGAGGATGAGACAGCCGGAAAAGAATCAACTTTAATTCTGGGAAGACCATTCTTGATGACGGCACGAACAAAGATTGATGTATACTCTGGGACTCTCTTAATGGAATTCGGTGACACTCTGGTGCAATTCAACATTTTTGAAGCTATGAAGCACCCCACCGAAGACCATTCCCTCTTTGGCGTTGACCTTATTGAAGAACTGGTTGAAGAATATCTTCAACTAGACAGCTGCAGTGGAAGCATGGAAGATTTTGCTGAAGTTACTGATATTATCAGTTGCTTAGGAATCTATGAAGAAGCCGACAGTAAAGAAGTACATACCCTCTCCAGCTCCGAGGATGAATATGATGATATTGCTGACTTGGATTTCAAAGCCGAATTATTCAAAATGATGAACCAAGCATGCAATCAGGAAAACCCGGATTGCTCAAAAAGTGAAGAAGCTGAAGTTGCCAACACTAAACAACCCTTAATAGAACAACTGGCAACAATCTTTTCAGCCGCAACCAAGCCGGCCAAAAAAGGCCGACTCAACGAAGAGGCAATGGTCAACTCGGCCAAAGAAACCAAGGCCGACAAGCCCACCGATATCATCTCGGCCAAAGAAGACCCGACTCATAGTGTAGCACAATTGAAGGTTCCATCAGGATCCGACTCGGAAGAACAACACGGAGCCAAGGCCGACTCCACTCCTATATTGACCGAGTCCATGAAGTCGAGCCTGAAGCAGCCCAAAGGCCGAAATCATGTCAAGACACCTGGTGCCGAGTCAAGATCAAGTCGGCCAATCGGATCCGAACTCAGAAATTGAAAAATCTCCATTACCACCACCCTTAGAATTAAAACAATTACCGAGTCACCTAAAATACGCCTACTTGGACAGGGGAACAGCAGCTCAGGTTATTATTGCTAGCCATCTCAATCACGAGCAAGAGGAAAAGTTGTTGAAGGTCCTAAGGCAACATAAGAAGGCAATTGGGTGGAAACTTTCTGACCTTCCTGGCATAAACCCCTCCATCTGCATGCATAAAATATTAATGGAGGAGGAGATCAAGCCCATAAGGCAGCAGCAAAGAAGACTGAATCCGACACTCCTGGACGTGGTTAAGAAAGAAGTCATAAAGCTCCTTGCAGCAGGGATCATCTACCCCATCTCGGATAGCCAATGGGTGAGCCCCTGTGCAAGTGGTGCCAAAGAAGTCCGGGCTAATCTGTCACGAAAAACCAGCAGAATGATTTGGTACCAACAAGGATTCAGAACAACGGCGGTGTGCATTGATTATAGAAGATTAAACCAAGCAACTGGCAAGGATCACTTCCCTCTGCCTTTCATTGACCAAATGCTTGAAAAATTGGCGGGGGAGATCCCATTACTGTTTTCTTGATGGATTCTCAGGCTACATGCAGATACATATTGCACCCGAAGATCAGCATAAGACGACCTTTACCTGCCCATTTGGTACCTTTGCGTGTATACGCATGCCATTCGGCCTGTGCAATGCGCCGAGTACATTCCAACGTTGCATGATGAGTATCTTCTCGGACTTGCTACAGGACTGCATGGAGGTCTTCATGGATGATTTTACCGTATATGCTTTGACTCATTTGATGCATGCCTGAATAATCTGTCAAGGGTGTTGAAAAGATGCATTGACACAAACCTCGTGCTCAATTTTGAAAAAAAATGTCACTTCATGGTGACTGAAGGAATAGTATTGGGTCATCGGTATCCAATAGAGGCATCAAGTAGATAAAGCCAAGATAGACATCATATCTTCCCTTCCAAACCCCTCTTACGTGAGGGAGGTTCGCTCATTTTTAGGACACGCAGCTTCTACGTAAGATTCATAAAAACTTCAGCAAACTTGCCTTGCCTCTGTCCAAGCTGCTACAGAAGGACGTGGAATTCAACTTTGATCAACACTGTATCGAAGCATTTCAGGAGTTGAAGACCGGACTCACGCCCACTCCCATTCGCAAGCACCAAACTGGGACCTGCCATTCGAATTAATGTGTGATGCATCCAACTCGGCATTAGGAGCTGTTCTTGGCCAAAGAGCCGAGTCGGCCTCCCAGTGCGGGTAATTGCTTATGCATCACGAACTATGGACTCGGCCCAGCGGAATTTCACAACAACAGAAGGAACTATTGGCAATTGTGTTTGCCTGGACAAGTTCCGCCCATACCTTCTCGGCACTAGAATAATTGTGTTCTCGATCATGCGGCCTTGAGATACTTGTTGAAGAAGCCGGATGCCAAGCCGAGACTGATTCGGTGGATGCTTCTCCTTCAAGAATTCAACATTGAAATCAAAGATAAAAGAGGTGCGGAGAACTCAGAGCAGACCACCTAAGCAGAATCCAAAAAGAAAGTGAACCGATGCCTATCCGAGATGAATTTCAGATGAGCACCTTATGCACATAAAAACGTCTTCACCATGGTTTGCTGACATTTGTAATTTTGTGGCAACATCTCAGTTCCCACCAGAGGCATCTCTACTGCATAAGGATAAAATCGAAGCGATGCCAAGTACTACATTTGGGATGATCCCTACCTTTGGAGACTGTGCAAAGTGACAAAGTCATCCGCAGGTGCATTCTGAAGCCGGGTTCAATTCGGTCCTCCAGTTACGCCACTCGGCACTGAGGCGGCCATTATGGATCCACTCGGACTGCTAGGAAAGTGCTAGACTGTGGTCTCTACTGGCCAACCATCTTCAGAGACGCGCATGAATCGTCTCCACACTGCAAGAACTGCCAAAAAAGCAGGAATGGCCATGAGCATGAAGGCATGAAATGCCCCAACAACCCATCCAATTCTGTGAAATCTTTGATGTTTGGGGAATAGACTTCATGGGACCATTCCCAGTCTCTAATGGCTATTCATACATTCTGCTGGCCGTAGATTATGTATCAAGGTGGGTAGAAGCCATTGCCACCAGAACCAATGATGCACGAGTAGTAGTGGACTTCTTGAAGTCAAATATCTTTTGTCGGTTTGGTGTACCAAAAGCGCTCATAAGTGACCAAGGCAGTCACTTCTGTAACAGGGCCATGGCTTCCCTTCTTCAGAAATATGGGGTAGCACACAGAATTGCTACAGCCTACCATCCCCAGACAAATGGTCAAGCAGAAGTGTTCAACAGGGAAATCAAGAAAACACTGCAAAAGATGACCAATCCCAGGAGGAAAGACTGGAGCCGCCTCCTTGAGGATGCTCTCTGCAGGCACACAGAACTGCCTCTAGAACACCTCTGGGATGTCTCCCTATAGGATTGTTTTCGGTAAAGCCTATCACCTTCACGTGGAGCTAGAACACAGAGCATACTGGGCTGTTAAGCAGTGCAATTTGGCCTATGACCAAGCTGGAGAACAGAGAAAGTTTCAGCTGCAAGAATTAGATGAACTCCGCTTGGAAGCATATGAAAATTCTAGGATCTACAAGCAGAAAATCAAACGATTCCATGACCAGCAGATCCTAAGAAAAGAATTCCGAGTTGGCCAGAAAGTCCTCCTGTTTAACTCACGCCTTAAACTCATTGCAGGTAAACTACGTTCTAGATGGGATGGGCCTTTTGTTATCACTAATGTGTTTCCCCATGGTGCAGTACAGCTAAAAGACGAACACAACAACAGCACCTTCCAGGTCAATGGGCACCAAATTAAGCCATTCCATGAAGGCCCAATGTCAATCATTCCGGAAATGGAAGACATATCATTGATGGAACCAACAGCTCCAGATGACCCTCCCTTGCATTGAGGACAATGCAGATTTTAAGTGTGGGGGGATGATCACAGTCTCTATCCCCATCATCCTGAACTCTGCTAGTTTAAATTACTTTGTTATTTCTTTCAATTGTGTGTTTTATTTCAAGTTACGTGTCATTTCAAACTTTATGTTTTCAATAAAAAACTGCCAAGCCAAGTCCATTCTGGTCCTGTTCCATCTCGGCCGGATCCGGAACACACTCGACCTGGCAGAACTTAAAATTTTCTGTTTCTTCATCTGAACAGAATTCCAAGTGGAGTGTCAATAATAAAAATGTCATGAAAAGAATTTTGAATTGGTTTCTGAAAGTTTGAATAAAGTCGGTGAAAGCATATCTGCAACTTTGACAAGAGAATTCTCTAGCTCAAGAGAATGAAACTTTTTTGTATTCTAGGCAGAATCGACTGAAAAATTGAAAAGAAAAACCTTGAGTCAGAGCTGATACAACCTGTGTGAGATTTTGAGCCTTGTAAATACGGATGGCTTGCATCTTGCCATTCTCGTCTTGTTCTTTATTGTAATTTTTGCATTCATGATAACTGTATATTCTGCATTTTGCCTCAACTCTCTAGATACAACTGTTTTCACATGCAGGAATGACATGATCTAGGCCATGTTTCTCATGAGCCCTGAGCCAAATAAAGCCTACCTGAATAAATGTATCTGTTGTTTCCCCATTTGAGCCTAACTAACCATTCTTCTTTTGACAGCTCACTACAAGCCAAGGCCAGAAAAACCATGAATTAACCTTACCCTATGGGAGCAGAGGAGCTTTGGAATTGTTTTGGGAGTAAGTCATGATCAAGTGTGGGGGAAACTCCAGGAAGCAAAACATTGTTCAAACACTCTCCCAAGCTCAAAGAGCAATAAAGGAATAAAAGCGAGCAAAAGGAAGAAAAAGAAAAGTGGAAAGCAGCAGCTAAAATCTGAGCTGAAGCAAATAAAGAAAGAAAGCAGCTGCATAAATGTATTGTATAAGAAAAAGAAAAGAAAATGAGCTGGTGGCAGCAAAAAGGAGAAATTGGCAGCATAAACTTACTCCCCATTGCTCCTCTCTTCCTCATGGGTCCTGAAACCAGTTTTTCCCATATATTATCCACCCCATGAACCAGCCTCGCTACAAGCCAAAAAGAAGTCCTAGTGATCATAACTGTGTTTTTACAGGTGTAAAAAGGGAGCTTTGTCAAAGTATGGTGAATTCAGTTCCATGAATGTTGAGTGTAGATACAAGCCCAGGCACGAGAGAAGTAAGGGAGTACTCTGTCCAAATAAAAGCTCTGTCACTCTTGGTTGTCTTCTCTAGATTCGCAGGTCATTAAATTGCCTAGAGCATAGAAGGAGTAATTTCAGAGTGAAAGAGCATCTCAAGCTCAGAGTGAATGAGAGCCGACTCTGTCTCGGTCAAACTAAAGAAAGCCAAGTGAAAAATTCTCTTCTATCTTTAAAAACTCTTCTCTTAAGATTTTCATCTTATTTTGCCCAGGAGTGCAAAAGGGTAAGTGTGGGGGTGTGATGAGTCACAATTTATACATCTTTTAGACACCTAAGAAGGAGGTTTGCAAGACTATTCTGTGCTTAAGAATGAACTGTTAGCTAAGATTCATTTTATGAGCTCAAACATATAGAAAATACAAATTTATGCTAATTCAGATTTCTTAGCGAATGAAAGTAACTCTTCTTCTTGCAGGTCAAGCCGAGTTGACCAAGGTCAATAGAAGAGTCTCAGCCGAGATGAAGCCGTCTCGGCCGGCCCGTTGACTTGCAGCCCAGCAGCCCAGAAGAGAGTGGCCCAAATGTATTGACCACATCAGCTATCCAGCTTGGAGGCCACCTCAATGCCAATTCATCTGCCATGTCACTCCTAGGAAATCTGCCATGTCACGTGAAAAGATCTGCATAGGGGTAGAATAGGACACTCACTGTAATTCTGTTAGGATTCGTTAGGAGTAGCTAATCATAGCTCGTGTATATATAGGAGGAGCTGTGCACTGTTTAGTGATCTTTTGAATTCACTTTAATTCCACACTCACTGTATCCATTTTCTCGCTCCCGCTCTCTCCATTTTCACGGTGGTGCACGGTGCTGCATTGGTGCTTCTCTCGATTGAGGAAGTGCAGGTCTAAGACTGGGAAGCTGGGCGTTTACAGAGGGACCGATCAGACTACTTGACGCACTCTCTGGTGGAACTGATCTCTCGCTTAGGCTAATCGGAGGTGAACCACCACCATCAACCTTAGCGTCGTTGAGGAAGATGGAGCCATCCGAATTCGGACCACTGTATTTGTATTTTGTTTCTGTTAATTGATTTCGTTCTGCATTTCATATCTCTGTTCTCCTTCCTCTACTTTAATTCACGATTGAATCTGCGATTGCAATTGAACCGTGAACAATGTTAAGCTAAGCCGATTGGAACTGGTTTAACTAATTCAGAGAGGTAATCACTTAACGATTGTTGAATGAGAACCTAAAATCAGCTCTCGAACTTAATCCCTGTCAACCGATGAGGTAGCGATTGCATAAATCCTCGG
Organism: Mucuna pruriens; assembly: GCA_025330945.1. Classification (NCBI taxonomy): domain Eukaryota; kingdom Viridiplantae; phylum Streptophyta; class Magnoliopsida; order Fabales; family Fabaceae; genus Mucuna; species Mucuna pruriens. The sequence goes on from JAENHJ010000106.1 coordinate 593,138, forward strand.
TATGGCAATGGGCGAATATTTGGCGATCGTCATAAGACTACCCAAGGCTGATATGGACTGTGAACTGAGATTGGAACCTGGACTGGACTTAATTAATGGAACTGAATCTGAATACAGTTATATAATAATAATAGATAAGTAGTAATAGTAGTATACATTCACTTTGCATTCATAGTCTTAGTTTATTTTCTGCTTACTTGCATTCAAAACCCCCGTTTCTTGCTTTCTTTATTGTTTTTCTGGTTTGGGACAGAGTAGTCCCCCTCTGTAGCGTCTGTCTGCACTCAGCCGAGACCAAGCCGGATAGTCTCTGCCGAGACCGTCTCTGCTTAGTCTCTGTTGAGAGCAACTCGACCATTGCCGAGACGAGTCAACACTTCATATCTCAGATTCTGCATTGTTTAACTTGACACTAAATCACAATTGAGCACACTGTGTCCTTGAGAAAAATGACCTAGGGTTGACTATACTATAGTTAGCTTTAGTATTTGATAGGCGCGTAAAACGACTGTAAAAACGCCCATCATCAGTCATCCTAGAATTTTTTGGTACAACTTGCATAGGGCTCACCCATTGGCTATCCGAGATGGGATAGATGATGCCTACAGCACAAGTAGCCGTGACTTCCTTCTTGACCACTGATGAGTCACAATTTATACATCTTTTAGACACCTAAGAAGGAGGTTTGCAAGACCATTATGTTCTTAAGAATGGATTGTTAGCTAAGATTCATTTTATGGGCCTAAATATAGAGGAAATACGAATCTGTGTTAATTCAGATTTCTTAGCTAATAAAAAGTATCATTCCTTCTTCTGCAAGACAAACCGAGTTGACCAGAGTCAACAGAGGAGTCTCAACCGAGATGAAGTCGTCCCGGCTAGACCGATTTCGTCTCTACCAAGCCAGAGTTGTCCCGCAATCCATGCCTTGCAGCCCAGCAGCCTAGTAGAGAGGCCCAATTGTATTGACCACATCAGCTATCCAGCTCGGAGGCCACCTCAGCGTTAGCTCAGCTGCCACGTCACTCCTAGGAAATCTGCCATGTCACGTTAGGAGATCTACATAGGGGTAGAATAGGATCTTCATAGTGTAATTCTGTTAGGATTCGTTAGGATTAGCATATCACAGCTCGTGTATATATAGGAGGAGCTGTGCACTTTTTACATGTTCTGTCTTGGAATTCACTCTTAATACACTTCATTTACTCCATTTCCTCGCTTTCATCCTTCCATTCCTGGTGGTGCACGGTGCTGCATTGGCGTTTCTCTCGATTGAGGAAGTGCAGGTCTGAGACTGGGAAGCCGAAGTCTGCTAGAGGGGACCGATCAGACTACTGACGCACTCTGGTGGAGCTGATCCTCAACGCTCAGGCTAATAGAGGTGAACCACCACCATCAACCATGGCGATCGTCGTGGAAGATGGATTCACCCGAATTCAGGACCACTGTATTTGTATTCCATTTCTGTTAATCAATTTCATTTTGCAACTCTTATCTCCATTCTCGTCCTCTACTTTAATTCATGATTTGATCCGCGATTGCAAATAAGTTGTGAACAATGTTAAGCTAAGCCGATTGGAACTGGTTTAACTAATTTAGTAGGTAATCAATTGGCGATTGTTAACTGAGAACCTAAAATCAGCTCTGAACTTAATCCCTGCCAACTGATGAGGTAGCGATTGAATAAATCCTCGGTATGGCAATGGACGAACCTTTGGCGATTTCCATAAGACTTCCCAAGGCTGATATGGATTGAGAACTGGAGTGAGTAGCGTGGACCGAACTTGGATTAATGGGACCGAATATGAGCACAGTTAAATAATAATAATAATAGATAACTAGTAACAGTAGTATATGTTTATTGCATTCATAGTCTTAGTCTATTTCTTGCATTACTTGCATTCCCAACCCCCCTATTTACTGCTTTTTAGTCTGAGACAGAGATAGTCCATCTCTGTAGCTACGTAGAATTGGCATTCTGTTTTGTATTCACTACTGCATCTTTCTTTCTGCATTGCATTCTTGCATTCAGCTAGTTTTTCTGTTTGCACTCTTGCTAGTTTAATTGTATTCTTTCTGCATGTCATTTTGTAGTTCCATTAGTTAGTTAACTGATAGCTGTAGTTTCCAATTCTGCATTCTGATTTTTCTGCATAACATGTACAATGCATGACTAGGAGTAGTACTGACCCATTGTATGTTTATGACCCAGAAATAGAATTAACTTTACGTAGATTACGCAGAATTAGGAACACTGCAGTAAATACTAGTATCAATATAGATTCTGTAGCTGACTCTAACCAGTTTTACACTAACAATTCTGTTTCTAGTTCTGACGTTTTTGCAGAATCAGGACGAATGGAGAATAACGATAGGACGCTGAAGGAATTAGCCACTCCAGACGTGGTGTATCAACCTTGGTGCATCCAATACCCATAGTTGGAGCCAGCTCAAACATTTGAGTTAAAATCTGGTCTTATACACCTGTTGCCTAAGTTCCATGGTCTTGTAGGAGAAGACCCCCACAAGCATTTAAAAGAATTCCATGTGGTTTGCTCCATAATGAGGCCGCAAGGGATATCGGAAGATTACATCAAAATGAAGTCATTTCCATTCCCCTTGGATGGAGCAGCGAAGGATTGGCTGTATCTTCAGCCAATACTTTTCAATACCTGGGGAGACATGAAGTGCACCTTCCTGGAGAAGTTCTTTTCGGCATCCCGCACTGCGTCCATTAGGAAGGAAATATGTGGGATCAGGCAGCATGCAGCAGAAACACTACACGAGTATTGGGAGAGGTTTAACAAACTCTGTGCCACCTGTCCACATCATCAGATCAGCGAACAGTTGCTGATCCAGTATTTCTCTGAAGGATTATCGTTGATGGACAAAAGTATGATAGACACAGCCAGTGGCGGAGCTCTGATGGACAAAACACCAGCAGCAGCACGACATCTGATTTCCAATATGGCAAGTAATACACAGCAGTTTGGGATCAGAGGGCCAAATCAACCACGGATGGTGAATGAAATCGGTGCAGCTTCCAATCAAAGGTTGGAGAATCAACTGACCGAATTGACATCGTTGGTGAGGCAGCTTGTTGTTGGGTAACACCAACCAGCCATGGCAGCAAAAGTATGTGGCATATGTACTTCCATGGAGCACCCCACTGATATGTGCCCCACTCTCCAAGAAACCGAGTCGGACCAGCCAGAAAATGTTGGAGCCATAGGTGGATTTCAGTACAGGAAGCAGCCGTATCAGAATCGGCCATTTGATAACCAGCAGCAGGGAAGACAGCCATTTCGGCCAGGACCGAATCAAGGACCATATGCAACCCAAAAATTAGGATCCACGCCGAACACTTATCAGAGGCAGGCAGGTTATCAACATTCGACTCCGCAATACCAAGTACCACCTTTCCAGCAGCAACAACAACAGCAGAGAATGGCTACTCCAGGAAACTCTCCATCTCCGGAGGACCTAATGAAGAAACTAGAAACTAACAATCTGGAGTTCCAACAATCTGTGAGCTCCAGCAACATGCAGTTTTAACATAACATGACTGCCACCATTCAAGACCTCAAAACGCAGATTGGACAGCTAGCTAACACTGTAAACCAATTACAGTCGGCAGGATCTAGCAACCTTCCCTCTCAAACCATTCCAAATCCGAGAGGTAACGCCAGTGTAGTCACTCTTCGAAGTGGAAAAGAACTACCTCAACCTACATTGGAGCAGGTGCCGAGATCAGCAGAAGCCGACTCCGAGCAAAATGTCGACTTACAGTTTCGGCCAGAGACAACTGTCCCCCTGCCATTTCCTCCTCGGACCATTTCGGTAAGGAAATCAAAGTCAGACGAAGAGCTATTGAAGATGTTCCATAAGGTGAAAATCAACATTCCACTCCTCGATGCCATCAAGCAAATTGATGATGTGCATTTTTAGTCGTTTCAACGCGCTTATCAAATAACTAAAGCTAACTATAGCATAGCTAACCCTAGGTCATTCTTCTCAAGGACACAGTGTGTTCAATTGTGATTTAGTGTGCAGCAAACGGGAGTAGAATCTCAGTGTAAAATACTGACTCGCCTCGGCAATGGCCGAGTTGCTATCGGTAGAGATTAAGCCGAGATGATCCCAGTAAAGAGAATCCGGCTTGGTCTCAGCTGAGTGTAGACAGACGCTACAGAGGTGGACTATCTCTGTCTCAGACTGAAAAGCAATTCCCAGGGGGGTTGGGAATGCAAGTGATGCAGGAGATAAACGAAGACTATGAATGCAGTAAACATATACTACTGTTACTAATTATCTATTGTTGTTATTATATAACTGTGTTCATGTTCAGTTCCATTAGTTCAAGTCTAGTCCAGGTTCCACACTCCAGTTCTCAGTCCATATCAGCCTTAGGTAGTCTTATGACGATCGCCAAACATTCGTCCGTTACCATACCGAGGAATTACGCAATCGCTACCTCATCAGTTGGCAGGGATTAAGCGCAGAGCTGATTTTAGGTTCTCGATTAACTATCGTTAACTGATTACCTATTGAATTAGTTAAACCAGTTCCAATCGGCTTAGCTTAACATTGTTCATATTCAAATGCAAATCGCGATTCAAACATGAATTAAAGAAGAGGGAAGAGAAAGGAGATATGAAATGCAGAATGAAATCGATTAACAGAAATAGAATACAAATACAGTGGTTCTAAACTCAGATGAAGCCATCTTCCATGACGATTGCCATGGTTGATGGTGGTGGTTCACCTCCGTTAGCCTGAATGCTGAGGATCAGCTCCACTAGAGTGCGTCAGTAATCTGATCGGTCCCTTCTGGCAGACTTCGACTTCCCAGTCTCAAACCTGCACTTCCTCAATCGAGAGAAACGCCAATGAGCACCGTGCACCACCGTGAAAATGGAGAGAGCGAGAGCGAGAAAAATGGGTATAGTGAGTATGGAATTTTTGTGAATTCAAAGACAGAACGTGTAAAAAGCGCACAGCTCTTCCTATATATATGATGAGCCACAATTTATACACCTTTTAGACACCTAAGAAGGAGGTTTGCAAAACTATTTTGTGCTCAAGGATGGACTGTTAGCTGAGATTCATTTTAGGAGATTAAATATAGGAAAAATACAAATCCGTGCTAATTCAGATTTCTTAGCTAAACAAACAGTATCACTCCTTCTTTTGCAGGTCAGGCCCGACCAGCCGGTTCCATCCCGGCCGAGATGAAGTCGTCTCGGCCGGCCAGATTGACTGCAACCCGAAGCCCAGAAGAGAGAGTGGCCCAAATGTGTTGACCACATCAGCTATCCAGCTTGGAGGCCATCTCAATGCCAACTCATCTGCCATGTCACTCCGAGGAAATCTGCCATGTCACGTGAGAAGATCTGCATAGGGGTAGAATAGGGCATTCACATTGTAATTCTGTTAGGATTCGTTAGGATTAGCTAATCACAGCTCGTGTATATATAGGAGGAGCTGTGCATTGTTTAGACGTCTTTGAATTCACTCTTTTCGCACATCAATTACTTCATCTTCTTCGTTCTCGTTCTTCCATTGCTGGTGGCGCACGGTACTGCAGTGGTACTTCTCTCGATTGAGGAAGTGCAGGTCTAAGACTGGGAAGCTGGACGTTCACCAGAGGGGACCGATCAGACTCTTCGACGCACTCTGGTGGAACTGATCCTCAAGCACTTAGGCGAACGGAGGTGAACCACCACCATCAACCTTGGCGATCGTTGAGGAAGATGGAACCATCCAATTCGGACCACTGTATTTGTACTTTGTTTTTATTAATTGATTCCGTTCTGCATTTCATATCTCTGTTCTCTTCCTCTACTTTAATTCACGTTGAATCCGCGATTGCAATTGAACTGTGAACAATGTTAATCTAAGCCGATTGGAACTGGTTTAACTAATTCAGTAGGTAATCACTTAACGATTGTTGAATGAGAACCTAACATCAGCTCTGCACTCAATCTCTGTCAACTGATGAGGTAGCGATTGCATAAATCCTCGGTATGACAATGGACGAACCTTTGGCGATTGCCATATGACTACCAAAGGCTGATATGGACTATGAACTGGAGATTGGAACCTGGACTGGACTTGATTAATGGAACTGAATCTGAATACAGTTATATAATACTAACAGATAATTAGTAACAGTAGTATACATTTACTGCATTCATAGTCTTAGTTTATTTTCTGCATCACTCGTATTCCAACCCCCCGTTTACTGTTTTCTTTACTGTTTTCTAGTTGAGACAGAGGTAGTCCGCCTCTGTAGCGTCTATCTGTACTCAGCCGAGACCAAGCCAGATAGTCTCTGCCGAGACCATCTCTGCTCAGTCTGTACTCCACATCTTCAATTCTACATTGTTTAGCTTGACACTAAACCACAATTGAGCACACTGTGTCCTTGAGAAAAATGACCTAGGGTTGACTATACTATAGTTAGCTTTAGTATTTGATAAGTGCGTTGAAACGACTATAAGCGAACGATCATCAATATACACGAGCTGTGATATGATAATCCTAACGAAACCTCACAAAATTACATTGTGAAAGGTCCTATTCTACCCCTATGCAGATCTTCTAACGTGACATGGCAGATTTCCTAGGAGTGACATGGCATTTGAGCTGACGCTGAGATGGCCTCCGAGTTGGATAGCTGATGTGGTCAATACAACTGGGCCTCTCTACTGGGCTGCTGAGCTGCAAGGCATGGGTTGCCGAGACAACTCTATTCCTGCCGAGATGGAGTCGGACTGGCCAGGATGACTTCATCTCGGCTGAGACTCCTTTTGTTGACCCTGGTCAACTCGGCTTGACCTGTAGAAGAAGGAGTGACACTTTTATTAGCTAAGAAATCTAAATTAACACAGATTTGTATTTCCTCTGTAATCGAACCCATAGAATGAATCTTAGCTAACAATCCACTCTTAAGCACAGAATAGTCTTGCAAACCTCCTTCTTAGGTGTCTAAAAGATGTATAAATTGTGACTCATCACAAATTCCCAAGTACGCAAAGTTCCTCAATGAACACTGTGTGCACAAGCGGAAGAAGATAAAAGGGAGTATGGAGGTTGGAGGTGTGGTGTCAGCACTAACCAGAAACGAAATTTCCACCACAGGAGCAAACACACTGCCAAAGAAATGCAAAGATCCCAAAATCTTTTCTGTCCCATGTACCATTGGTGAATGTACTTTTACCGATGCTATGTTGGATTTGGGAGCTTCAATCAATGTCATGCTAGCATCAATCTACAGGTCCCTGAATTTTGGTGATTTAGAACCCACAGGGATGACCATTCAACTTACAAACAGGAGTATTGTCCAACCATTGGGAGTTCTTGAGGATGTTCTCGTCCAAGTCAATGAGTTAATTTTTCCAGCTGACTTTTATGTGCTTGACATGGAGGATGAGACACCCAGAAAAGAATCAACCATAATTATGGGAAGACCATTCCTGATGACAGCACGAACAAAGATTGATGTGCATGCCGGGACTCTCTCAATGGAATTCGGTGACACTCTGGTACAATTCAACATCTTTGAAGCCATGAGGCACCCAACTGAAGACCACTCCCTCTTTGGCGTTGACCTTATTGAAGAGCTGGTTGAAGAATACCTTCAACTAGACAGCTGCGGTGGGAGCATGAAAGACTTTGCTGAAGTTACTGATATTATCAGTTGCTTAGGGACCATAACAGAAGAAGCCGACAATGAAGAAGTACATACTCTCTCCAGCTCCGAGGATGAATACGATGATATTGCTGACTTGGATTTCAAAGCCGAATTATTCAAAACGATGAACCAAGCATGCAATCAAGGAGACCTGGAGTGCTCGAAAATTGAAAGAGCTGAAGTTGCCGAAACTAAGCAACCCTCATCTGCACAATTGGGAACAATCTTTTCAGCCGAACCCGAGTCGGCCAAAGAAGGCCAAGTCAATGAAGAAGTCAAAGTCAACTCGGCCAAAGAAATCAAAGCCGACAAGCTTGCCGAGACCATCTCGGCCACAGAAGACCTAACTCATACTATAGCAAAAATAAAGAGTCCATCCGGATCCGACTTAGAAGGAACACTTAAAGCCAATGCGGACTCCATTTCGACAATAGCCAAAACCATGAAGTCGAGTCGGCCGAAGCAGACAAAGGTCGAAATCATGTCGGCACACCAGGTGCCTAATCAAGATTAAGTCGGCCAGTTGGATCCAACTTCAAAAACTAAAAATCTCCATTACCGCTACCACCCATAGAATTAAAAATATTGCCGAGTCACCTGAAATATGCCTACCTGGACAAGGAACAGCAACTCCTGGTTATCATTGCTAGTAATCTCCGTCAAGAGCACGAAGACAAGTTGCTGGAGGTCCTAAGGCAACATAAGAAGGCAATAGGGTGGAAGTTGGCGGACCTTCCTGGCATAAACCCCTCCATTTGCATGCACAGAATATTAATGGAGGAGGAAATCAAGCCCATAAGGCAGCCACAAAGAAGACTGAATCTGACACTCCTGGATGTGGTAAAAAAAGAAGTCACAAAGCTCCTTACTACAGGGATCATCTACCCCATATCGGATAGCCAATGGGTGAGCCTTGTGCAAGTGGTGCCAAAGAAGTCCGGGATGACTGTCATGAAAAATCAGCAGGATGAGCTGGTACCAACAAGGATTCAGAACAGCTGGCGAGTGTGCATCGACTATAGAAGATTAAACCAAGCAACTCGCAAGGATCACTTTCCTCTGCCTTTCATTAACCAAATGCTTGAAAAATTAGCAGGGAGATCCCATTACTGCTTTCTTGATGGATTCTCAGGCTACATGCAAATTCATATAGCCCTTGAAGATCAACATAAGACAACCTTCACCTGCCCATTTGGTACCTTTGCGTACACACGCATGCCATTTGGCCTATGCAACGTACCGAGCACGTTTCAACGCTGCATGATGAGTATCTTCTCGGACTTGCTACAAGACTGCATGGAGGTATTCATGGACAACTTCACGGTGTATGCTAACTCATTTGAAGCATGCCTGAATAATCTATCAAGGGTGTTGAAGAGATGCATTGACACAAACCTCGTGCTCAATTTTGAAAAATGCCACTTCATGGTGACTGAAGGCATAGTGTTGGGCCATCTGGTATCCAATAGAGGTATTGAAGTGGATAAGGCTAAGATAGATACTATAGCATCCCTTCCAAACCCCTCTTCTGTGAGGGAGGTTCGCTCATTTCTAGGACACGCAGGCTTTTACAGAAGATTCATCAAGAATTTTAGCAAACTTGCTCTGCCTTTGTCCAAGCTGCTACAGAAGGATGTGGAATTCAACTTTGACCAGCCCTGTATTAAAGCATTTCAGGAGCTGAAAAACAGACTCACATCCGCCCCCATTCTGCAAGCACCAAACTGGGACCTGCCATTTGAACTAATGTGCGATGCATCCAATTCGGCATTAGGAGCTATTCTCGGCCAGAGAGTTAGAACCGGCCTCCCAGTGCAGGTAATTGCCTATGCATCTCGAACTATGGATCCGGCCCAGCAGAATTACACAACAATTGAGAAGGAACTATTAGCAATTGTATTTGCCCTGGACAAATTCTGCCCATACCTTCTCGGCTCAAGGATCATTGTGTTCTCTGATCATGCGGCTTTGAGATACTTGTTGAAAAAGCCTGATGCCAAGCCAAGACTGATTCGGTGGATGCTTCTCCTTCAAGAATTCAACATAGAAATCAGAGATAAAAGAGGTGCTGAGAATTCTGTAGCTGATCACCTGAGCAAAATTGAAAAAGAAAGCGAACTGATGCCTATCCGAGACGAGTTTCCAGATGAGCACCTGTTGCACATTAATTCATCTCCACCATGGTTTGCTGACATTTGTAATTTTGTGGTAGCGTCTCGGTTTCCACCAGAGGCATCTCGGGCATACCAAGATAAACTCCGAAGCGATGCCAAATACTACATTTGGGATGATCCCTACCTTTGGAGACTAGGCAGTGACAAGGTCATCCGCAGGTGCATTCCTGAAGCCGAGTTCAATTCGGTTCTCCAGTTCTGCCACTCGGCACCTGGAGGAGGTCATTATGGATCAACTCGGACTGCCAGGAAAGTACTAGACTGTGGCCTTTACTGGCCAACTATCTTCAGGAACGCACATGAATTCGTCTCCACCTGCGAGAATTGCTAAAAAGTAGGAGTGGCCATGAACAGAAGGCATGAAATGCCCTAGCAACCTATCCAATTTTGTGAAATCTTTGATGTCTGGGGAATAGACATCATGAGGCCATTCCTTGTCTCCAATGGCTACTCATACATTCTGCTGGCCATGGATTATGTATCAAGATGGGTATAAGCCATTGCCACTAGAACAAATGATGCAAGAGTGGTTGCGGACTTTCTGAAGTCCAATATTTTCTACAGGTTCGGTGTGCCAAAAGCACTCATAAGTGACAAGGGTAGTCACTTCTGTAACAGAGCCATGGCCTCCCTTCTTCAAAAATATGGGGTGGCACACAGGATAGCTACAGTATACCACCCCTAGACAAATGGCCAAGCAGAAGTGTTCAACAGGGAAATCAAGAAAACATTGCAAAAGATGACCAATCCCAGCAGGAAGGATTGGAGTCGCCTCCTTGAGGATGCTCTCTGGGCACATAGAACTGCATACCGGACACCTTTAGGGATGTCTCCCTATAGGATTGTTTTCGGTAAAGCCTGTCACCTTCTTGTGGGAGCTAGAACACAGAGCATACTGGGTTGTTAAGCAGTGCAATCTGGCCTATGACCAAGCAGGAGAGCAGAGAAAATTTAAGCTGCAAGAGTTAGATGAACTCCGCTTGGAAGCATATGAAAACTCTAAGATCTACAAGAAGAAAATCAAGCGATTCCATGACCAGCAGATCCTGAGAAAAGAATTTCGAGTTGGCCAGAAAGTCCTCTTGTTTAACTCACGCCTCAAGCTCATTGCAGGTAAACTACGTTCTAGATGGGATGGGCCTTTTGTTATCACTAATGTGTTTCCCCATGGTGCAGTACAACTAAAAGATGAACCCAGTAACAACACCTTCCAGGTCAATGGGCATCAGATTAAGCCATTCCATGAAGGTCCAGCGCCTATCACTCATGACATGGAGATAATATCATTGATGGAACCAGCATCACTAGATGACCCTACCTCGCATTGAGGACAATACAGATTTTAAGTGTGGGGGGGGATAAATATACAGTCATTTCAATTGCTGTGTCTTAACTCTATTCCCATCCTCCTAAACTCTGCTAATTTTAATTTTTATTTTGTTAGTTTTAATCACTTTGTTGTTTTCTTTCAATTGCGTTGTTTCATCTTATTTTTAAAATCTGTCATGTTTTTCAATAAAAGCTGCCCAAGCCGAGTCCATGCCAGTTCTGTGCCATCTCGGCCTGATCTGGAACATCTTCGGCCTGGCAGAGTTTCAACTCTGTCATTCACTTTCAAGCTTTCCTCCTAAACAGAATTTCAAAGTGGATTGTCAAAAATAAAATTGTTTTGAAAAGAATCTTGAATTGACTTCTTTAGGTTTGAAAAAGACAGTAGGAGTAACTCTGCAACTTTGACAAGAGATTTCTCTAGGGAATGAAACTTTTGTGCTCTAGTCAGTGATTGACTAAAAACAATGAAAAGGAAAACCTTTTGTGACAAGCAAAACAACCTGTGTGAGATTTTGAGCTCGTGTAAATATTGATGGCTTACATCTTGCCATTTCTCTTCTTCTTCTAGTGTGATTTTTGCATTCATGATAACTGTACATTCTACATTTTGCCTCAACTCTTTGGATACAACTGTCTCTCATGCAGGAATGGCATGATCTAGGCCATGTTTCTTATAAGCCCTGAGCCAAATAAAGCCTACCCGAACAAATGTGTCTGTTGTTTACCCTTTTTGAGCCTAAGGTAACCATTCTTCCTAACAGCTCACTATAAGCCAAGGCCAGAAAAACCATGAATCAACCTCACCCTCGGGGAGCAGAGGAGCTTTGGAATTGTTTTGGGATTAAGTCATGATCAAGTGTGGGGGAACTCAGGAAGCAAAAGGTTGTCAGCACCCTCTAAGGCTTGAAAATGCAAGAAAAAGAATAAAAGCGAGTGAAAAGAAGAAAAGAGAAAAAGAGGAAGCAGCAGCTGAAAATCTGAGCTGAAACGGACAAAAAGAGAAATAGCTGCATAAAAGTGTATAATAAGAAAAAACTGAGTTGATAACAGCAAGAAGGAGGAATTGACGACATCTTGGGCTTTCCCTCATGCTGATAAGGCTTACTCCCCATTGCTCCTCTCTTCCTCGTGGGTCCTGAAACCAGTCTTCCCATATTTTATCCTACCTATAACCCAGCCTCGCTACAAGCCAAAAAGAAGTCCTAGTGATCAGAACTATGTGAGTTTTGCAGGTGTAAAAAGGAGAGCTTTGTCAAGGTGTGGTAATTTCAGCTCCATGAATGCTGAGTGTAAATACAAGCCCAAGAACGAGATAAGTAAGGAGGTGATTTGTCTAAGTAAAAGCTCTGTCACTCTTGGTTACCTTCTCTAGTTTGTAGGGCATGAATCCGTCTAGGCGCAGAAGGAGTAATTTTCAGATTGTTGGAGTATCTTGATCCCAAGGTGAAGGAGTGTCAACTCTGTCTCGGTTGAACTAAAAGAAGCCAAGTGAAAAATTCTTTTCTGTCTTTAAAAACTTCCCTTGTTGATTTTCATTTTATTTTGCCTAGGAGTGCGAAAGGGTAAGTGTGGGGGTGTGATGAGTCACAATTTATACATCTTTTAGACACCTAAGAAGGAGGTTTGCAAGACCATTCTGTGCTTAAGAATGGATTGTTAGCTAAGATTCATTTTATGGGCATACATATAGAGGAAATACGAATCTGTGTTAATTCAAATTTCTTAGCTAATAAAAACTATCATTCCTTCTTCTGTAGGACAAACTGAGTTGACCAGGGTCAACAGAGGAGTCTCAGCCGAGATGAAGTCGTCCCGGCTAGACCGATTCCGTCTCTGCCAAGCCAGAGTCGTCCCGCAGTCCATGCCTTGCAGCCCAGTAGCCCAGTAGAGAGGCCCAATTGTATTGACCACATCAGCTATCCAGCTCGGAGGCCATCTCAGCGTTAGCTCAGCTGCCATGTCACTCCTAGGAAATCTGCCATGTCACGTTAGGAGATCTGCATAGGGGTAAAATAGGATCTTCACAGTGTAATTCTATTAGGATTTGTTAGGATTAGCATATCACAGCTCGTGTATATATAAGAGGAGCTGTGCACTTTTTACATATTCTGTCTTGGAATTCACTCTTAATACACTTCATTTACTCCATTTCCTCGCTCTCATCCTTCCATTCCTGGTGGTGCACGATGCTGCATTGGCGTTTCTCTCGATTGAGGAAGTGCAAGTCTGAGACTCGGAAACCCAAGTTTGCCAGAGGGGACCGATCAGACTACTGACGCACTCTGGTGGAGCTGATGCTCAACGCTCAAGCTAACAGAGGTGAACCACCACCATCAACCATGGCGATCGTCGTGGAAGATGGATTCACCCGAATTCAAGACCACTGTATTTGTATTCCATTTCTGTTAATCAATTTCATTTTGCAACTCTTATCTCCATTCTCGTCCTCTACTTTAATTCATGATTTGATCCACGATTGCAATTAAGTTGTGAACAATGTTAAGCTAAGCCGATTGGAACTGGTTTAACTAATTCAATAGGTAATCAGTTAACGATAGTTAATCGAGAACCTAAAATCAGCTCTGCGCTTAATCCCTGCCAATTGATGAGGTAGCGATTGCGTAATTCCTCGGTATGGTAACGGACGAATGTGTGGCGATCGTCATAAGACTACCTAAGGCTGATATGGACTGAGAACTGGAGTGTGGAACCTGGACTGGACTTGAACTAATGGAACTGAACATGAACACAGTTATATAATAATAACAATAGATAATTAGTAACAGTAGTATATGTTTACTGCATTCATAGTCTTCGTTTATCTCCTGCATCACTTGCATTCCCAACCCCCCTGTGAATTGCTTTTCAGTCTGAGACAGAGATAGTCCATCTCTGTAGCGTATGTCTGCACTCAGCCGAGACCAAGCCGGATTATCTCTATTGGGATCATCTCGGCTCAGTCTCTGCCGAGAGCCGCTCGGCCAGTGCCGAGGGGAGTCAGTACTTTACATCTCAGATTCTTCGTCACTTCACTTAACACCAATTCACAACTGAACACACTGTGTCCTTGAGAAGAATGACCTAGGGTTAGCTATACTATAGTTAGCTTTAGTTATTTGGTAAGCGTGTAAAACGACTGTAAAAACACGCATCATCAACCACGTCTAGGATGGTCAGATTCATTCTTCTCTACTGTTGCCTTATGGGCTTGATTTCCTCCTCCATAAATATTTTGTGCATGCAGATGGAGGGGTTTATGCCAGGAAGGTCTGATAGCTTCCACCTTATTGTCTTCTTATGTTGCCTTAGGACCTCCAGCAACTTGTCTTCATGCTCTCGGTGGAGATTGTTGGAAATGATAATCGGGAGTTGTTGTTCCTTGTCCAAGTAAGCATACTTTAGGTGGCTCGGCAATGGTTTTAGTTCCATGGGCGGTGGTGGGGATGGAGATTCTTCAGTTAATGGATTTGGATCCGTCTGGCCGACTTGATTTTGACTCGGCACCAGGTGTGCCGACATGGTTTTGGCCTTTGGCTGCTTTGGTCGACTCAACTCGGTAGCTTCGATTATTGTCGGTTTAGAGTCGGCATTGGTTTCTTGCGTAGCCTCGAAGTCGGATGTGGATGGAACAGTGATTTGCACTCCAGCTTGTGGCTGGTCTTCATTGGCCGAGATGGTCTCAGCGAGCATGTTGGCCTTGCTACCTGACATTTCGGCTGAGTTGACTTTTATCTCTTCCTAGACTCGGCCTTCTCTGGCCGACTTGATCTCGATCGTAAAAATGGTCGCCAATTGCGCAGTGGGAGACTCTTCTATTTCAGCGACTTTGACTTCTGTAGTGGTTGTACTCTCTGGGTTTTCAAGGTTGCGGACCTGGTTTAACAATTCAGACAGTTCAACTACAAAGTCCAAGTCAACAATATCGCTATGGTTGTCCTCAAAGTTGGGAAGGTCTTGTACTTCCTCACAATCGGCCTCTTCATCTACAGACCCTAAGCAGTTGATCTCAGTAGTGCTTCCAGCAAACTTCTCAATGTCTTCACTACTGCTATTTAGTTGAAAGTATTCAACTATTTCATCAAGTAAATCAATACCAAAGAGAGAGTGGTCTTCGGTTGGGTGCTACATCGCTTCGAAAATGTTAAATTGCACCAAGGTGTCACTGAATTCCATCTAGAGCATCCCGACATAGACATTGATCTTTGTTCTAGCCGTCATCAGTAATGGTTTTCCCAGAATTAAGGTGGATTCCTTCCCTGATGTCTCATCCTCCATGTCTAGCACATGAAAATCAGTTGGACATATGAGCTCATTCACTTAGACAAGAACATCTTCGAGAACCCCCAAGGGTTGGACAATGCTCCTGTTAGCAAGCTGAATGGTCATCCTTGTGGGTTCAAGATCACCAAAATTCAGGGACATGTAGATTGATGCAAGCACGACATTAATTGAAGCTCCCAAGTCCAACATGGCGTCAGCAAAGGTGCATGGGACAGAAAAGATTCCAGGATCTCTACATTTCCTTGGCAGTGCTCGTGTGGCACCTGTAGTAAGTTCATTTTTTGTCAAGGCCGACGCTACGCCTCCAATTTCCCTAGTCCTCTTTAGCTTTCTCCTTTTATGTACGCACAATTCCTTGAGGAATTTTGCATACTTAGGAACCTTCTTAATAGCGTCAAGGAGTGGAATATTGATTTCCACCTTCTGGAACATCTTCAACAATTCTTCATCTGACTCTAGCTTCCTTGCTGAGATGGTCCGAGATGGAAATGGCAATGGGACAACTGTCTTCGGTCGAGACTGTGAGTCGACATTTGGTTCAGAGTCAGCTTTGGCTGACCTCGGTGGTTGCTACAATGCAGGTTGAAGTAGTTCTTTTCCACTTTTGAGAGTGACCACACTGGCATTACCTCTAAGATTTGGAATGGTTTGAGAGGGTAGGTTCCTCGATCTAGCTGACTGTAATTGGCTCACTGTATTGGCTAGCTGTCCAATCTGCATATTGAGGTCTTAAATGGTGGCGGTCATGTTCTGCTGGAATTGCATATTGCTAGAGCTCACGGATTGTTGGAACTCTAGGTTGCTAGTTGCAAGTTGCTTCATTAGATCTTCCAGAGATGGAGAGTTGCCTTGAGTAGGCATTCTCTATTGTTGTCGTTGTTGTTGGAAAGGTGGTGCCTGATATTGTAGGCTCGGTTGTTAGTAACCTGATGATCCTTGAGGCACATTCGGCATAGACCCTGCTCTTTGAGTTGCATACGATCCTTGTTGCAGACCTGGCCGAAATGGTTGTCTTCCATATTGCTGGTTATCAATTGGCCGAGGCTGATATGGTTGCCTCCCATACTGGAATCCACCTACGGCTCCACGGAAGTACATATGCCACATACTTTTCCTGTCATGGCTGGTTGGTGTTGACTAACAGCTAGCTGTCTCACTAATGATGACCACTCGTTCAGCTGATTTTCCAGTCTTTGGTTGGAAGCTGCACCGATCTCATTTAACATCCGAGACTGATTCAGCCCTCTGATCCCAAACTGTTGTGTATTGCTTGCCATATTGAAGATCAAATGACTTGTGCTGCTAGTGTTTTATCCATCAAAGCTCCTCCACTAACGGCATCGATCAAGCTTCTGTCCATCATGGATATTCCTTCATAGAAATATTGAATCAGCAACTGTTCGCTGATCTGATGGTGTGGACAGGTGGCACAAAGTTTGTTGAACCTCTCCCAGTACTCGTGTAGAGTCTCTCTTGTATGTTGCCTTATCCCACAGATTTGCTTCCTAATGGACGCAGTTCTGGATGCTGGAAAGAACTTCTCCAGAAATGTATGCTTCATGTCTCCCCAAGTTTGAAAAGCGCTGGCTAAAGATACAGCCAGTCCTTCCCTGCTCCATCCAAGGAGAATGGAAACGCCTTCGTTTTGATGTAGTCCTTCGGTATCCCCTACAGTCACAGTTTGGAACAGACCACGTGGAATTCCTTAAAATGTTTGTGGGGGTTCTCTCCTACAAGACCGTGAAATTTAGGCAATAGATGTATAAGACTAGACTTCAATTCATATGTTTGAGCCGGCTCCAGTTGTGGATATTGGATGCCACTTCTTATTGGGCTGCTCCCTTATTGAGACGTTGGGCCACGTGGCTTTGCCTGGCCGAGATGGAGACATCTCGGCTGGGTCCTCCTTTGTTGGGCTTGAGAGACTTGGCTGGACCTACACGAAAAAGGGAATTAGCTAAGATCCTTGAATTAGCACAGTTTTGGACTTTCCTCTAGTTTTAGGCTCCTAATATGAAATTTAGCTAACATTCATTCTTTTAGTACAAAAGATGCTTGCAAATATCCTTCTTAGGTCCGAGATAGGTGTATAGTTTGTAACTCATCACACATATTAGTTAGGTGCTCCACGGAAGTACATATGTCACAAACTTTGGCTGCTATGCTTGGTTGGTGTTGTCCAACAGTAAGTTGCCTCACCAATGACGTCAACTCGGTCAGTTGGTTCTCTAGTCTTAGGTTATCCACTGCACCTTGATAATGCATGTTTTTCAGTCGTTTTGAACGCTTATCAAGTAACTAAAGCTAACTATAGTATAGATAACTCTAGATCATTCTTCTCAAGGACATAGTGTGTTCTAAGTGTATTTTGGTGTGGAGTAAACGAAGACAAAGTTGAGGTGCAGAGTACTGACTCACTTCGGCATATGCCGAGTTGTTCTCCATAGAGACTGAACCGAGATGGTCTCGATCGAGTAGACAAACGTTACAGAGACAGACTATCTCTGTCTCAGACTTAAAGGCAGTAGGCAAGGGGGGTTGGAATGTAATTGGAATCAAAACAGAGGTTAACTACAATGCATATGCAATTACACTACTCCTAATGCTATTGTTATTACTGTGTTCATGTTTAGCTCCAATAATCGAGTTCTTCCTAGTTCAATCACTCCAATTACAGTCCTCATCAGCCTCCAGTATTCTTATGGCAATCGCCTAAGGTCCGTCCCTTATCATACTGAGGATTTACATAATCGCCACCTCATCAATTGGCAGAGATTAAGTTCAAGCTGATTTTAGATTCTCAATTAACAGTCGTTAAGTGATTACCTACTAAATTAGCTAAACCAGTTCCAATCGGCTTAGTTTAACATTGTTCCATCACCATGTGCAATCGCAACGCAGTAAGAGAACTTAGATTTCAGAAATGCAACAGAGATCAGAATTCAGAAAGCACTTACAACATTGAAAGAAAAATACAAACACAAGGCCTGGATTCGATGATTCCATCCTCTAGAGTGCGTTGGTGCTCCAATCGGTCTCCTCTGATAACCTTCGACTTCTCAGTTCCTAGCCTACATTTCCTCAATCGAGAGAAACGCCATTAACAGCGCTGTGTACCACCGTGAACGGAGGAGAAGAAAACGGGAGAGAATTTGGAAATTATGGACGCGGGAAGGTTTGAATGCCAAAAGCCCTTATTCTTTTAGAGTTCTATCTATTTATACAAGAGTGGACACAGCTAACGATGCTAACAGAATTACATGTATAATTCCTATTCTGCCCTTGTTGTGACTTGCGTTGCAAGCTACTCCACGTAGTGACATGGAGCTGAGCTGAACCCAAGGTGGCTCTAATTGCTGGTGTGGAGTTCCACCTAGATCTACCTGACTAGGCTCCCTACATAGGCCTTGTCTCGGCCTGGGCTTCTGATGGCGGGCTGAGCTTGGTTGAACCTGCAATGAAGAGATAGTTAGCTAAAAACCTTGATTAAGCACAGGTTGTGTTTTACTCAAGTTTAGGCCATTAATCCGGATCTGAGCTAACAGTCATCTTTTAAGCTCGTGAGTTGCTCTATGGTACCCTTCTTAGGTCCACTTAAGATGTACATTTTATGACTCATTAAACCCCCACACTTAGCCTTTTGCACTCTTCGGCAAAACATATGACTTAAATAAGGGTGATTTCAGTGAGAGATTCTTCTGTTTGATTTCCTTAAGCTGACTCTACAGAGTCGGCCTCTCTTCATCCCGGTTCAAAGTGCTCATGCAATCAGGGAGCTACTTCCTTTGGTTCTCAAGGGCCTTCAATGTTTCCAACTGGGAAGGGGTGCCCCTAGAGTGATAGAACTTTTACTCATGTGCTCAATTTTCTCGCTTCTCTCGATTTTCTGGGCTGTGTTTACACTCAGCATTGCATGGAATTGGTGTTACCATATCCTGACAGAGCTCTCCTCTTACACCTGCAAAACACAACAGTTATGATCACTAGGACTTTTCTAGCTTATAGCGAGGTTGAGGGTATGGGTCGAATAGACGTAAGAAAACTAGCTTCAGGACCCACGGGGAGGAGAGGAGCAATGGGGAGTGAGTGTAACCAGTATGAGGGCAGTCCCGGTTTCTATGGTGTCCTTTGATCTTTATTTACTCGTCGTTTTACATTCTTTCTTCTTCTACTCATGCAGCTTGCTGATTTTGTTTATTTCAGCTTATTTATTTCAGCTGCTTGTTTTCTGTTTTTATGTACTTTCTCTTCTTTTCATTCATTCCATTTTTTCTCCTTCTTCTCTTCTTCTGAACCTTCAACTGCTTTTTGACCGAATTCTGCTCCCTAGACTTCCCCCACACTTGATTCTAACTCACTCCTAAGACGATTCCACGGCTCCTCGGCTTCTCAAGGGTGAGGTAAGAATGGTTTTTCTGGCCTCGGCTTGTAGTGAGCTGCAAGAAAAGTGGTCAATTTAGGCTCAAAAAGGGGGGTGACAAGGGTCAGCTTGTTTTTGGACAACTTATTTGGCTCTGGGCTCATAAGAAATATGGCCTAGATCATTTCATTCCTGCATGTGTAAAACAGTTGTATCCAGAGAGTTAAGGCAAAATTCAGCACACACAATGAACATGCTTGCAAAAATCACTCAAAAAGAAGGGAGATGGCAGAGTGTAAGCCATCGGATTCAACAAGGAATTTCCTCTCTTCTTTTTGGACACGTAATTCTACTAAGATGAGGCCATTCCGACTGTGGTAGACTCGGCAATGGAGACTCTTTTATTAAACACAAACTTAAGCAGCAAAAATACTAATGAGACTTAAAATAGTATATCAGATATGTAAGAAACGAAATGAAAAAGTTAGAGGAAATGAAAAAGTTAGAGAAGAGAAGGGCAGATATGATATGAATGATCAGTCCCAGATGGATAGAACCCCCCCCCACACTTAGTTTTGGCATTGTCCTCAATGTGAAGAGGTTGGCCGAGCTGGCTTAGGCTGTTCCATCTGGTGGAGTCGGTTCCACCAAGGAGATGCTGTCCGTATTTTCTCCAGTTGGTGTTGGACCTTCGAGGAAAGGTTTGACTTGGTGCCCGTTGACCTGAAAGGTGTGATTGGTATGTTCTTCGTTGAGCTGTACTGCACCATGGGGAAATATGTTAGTGATAACAAAAGGTCCATCCCATCTGGAGCGAAGCTTACCTGCTATGAGCATTAATCTGGAGTTGAAGAGCAGCACTTTTTGGCCAATATGGAGGTCCTTTCTCAGGATCTTTTGGTCATGGAATTTTTTACCTTTTGCTTGTAGATCCTGGCATTCTCATAGGCTTCCCTACGAAGTTTGTCTAATTCTTAAAGTTGGAATTTCCTATGCTCTCCCGCTTGGTCATAGGCCATGTTACATTGCTTGACTACCCAGTAAGCTTTGTGCTCTAGCTCTACAGGGAGGTGGCAGGCTTTCCCGAAAACAATTCGGTAGGGAGACATCCCTAGCGGTGTTCGGTATGCAGTCTTGTGAGCCCATAGCGCATCTTCAAGGAGTTTTCTCCAGTCCTTCATGCTGGGATTTGTCATCTTTTGCAGTGTATGCTTAATTTCCCTATTAAACACCTCAACTTGCTGATGGATGGCATTTTTAGTCGTTTCAACGCGCTTATCAAATAACTAAAGCTAACTATAGCATAGCTAACCCTAGGTCATTCTTCTCAAGGACACAGTGTGCTCAGTTGTGATTTAGTGTGCAGCAAACAGAAGTAGAATCTCAGAGTAAAATACCGACTCGTCTCGGCAATGGCCGAGCTGCTCTTAACAGAGACTGAACCGAGTCGATCTCGATAGAGACGATCCGGCTTGGTCTCGGTCAAGTGCCAACAGACGCGACAGAGGGGGACTATCTCTATCTCAGACTTAAAGGCAATAAACAAGGGGGGTTGGAATGCAATTGGAATCAAAACAGAGGTTAACTATAATCAAATGCAATTATGCTACTCCTAATGCTATTGCTATTACTGTGTTCGTGTTTAGTTCCAATAATCAAGTTCTTTCTGGTTCAATCACTCCAATTACAGTCCTTATCAGCCTCCAGTGTTCTTATGGCAATCGCCAAAGGTCCGTCCCTTACCATACCGAGGATTTACACAATCGCCACCTCATCAGTTGGCAGAGATTAAGTTCAAGCTGATTTTAGATTCTCAATCAACAATCGTTAAGTGATTACCTACTGAATTAGGTAAACCAGTTCCAATCGGCTTAGTTTAACATTGTTCCGTTACCAGGTGCAATCGCAACACAGTAATTGAACTTAAATTTCAGGAATGCAATGGAGTTCAAAATTCAGAAAACACTCATAATATTGAAGGCAAAATACAAACACAAGGCCTGGATTCGATGATTCCATCTTCCATGACGATCGCCATGGACGACGACGATGATTCACCTCAGCTAGCTAAGACGCTGAGGTTCAGGTCCACCAGAGTGCGTTGGTGCTCTAATCGGTCTCCTCTGATATCCTTCGACCTCTCAGTTCTTAACTTGCATTTCCTCAATCGAGAGAAATGCCATTATCAGCATTGTGTACCACCGTGAGCGGAGGAGAAGAGAACGAGAGAGTTCGGAAAGTTTGAATGCGGGAAAGTTTGAATGCCAAAAGCCGCTATTCGTTCAGAGTTCTATCTATTTATACAAGAGTGGACACAGCTAACGATGCTAACAGAATTACATGTACAATTCCTATTCTACCCTTGCTGTGACTTGCGTTGCAAGCTACTCCAAGTAGTGACGTGGAGCTGAGCTGGACCCAAGGTGGCTCTGATTGCTGACGAGGCGTTCCCCCTGGATCTACCTGATTGGGCTCCCTGCATGGTTCGAGCCTCGCCCTGGCCGAGAGGCTCTTGGCCTGGGCTTCTGATGGCTGGCTGAGTTTAGCTAAACCTGCAATGAAGAGATAGTTAGCTAAAAACCTTGATTAAGCACAGATTGTGTTTTATTCAAGTTTAAGCCATTAATTCTGGATCTTAGCTAACGGTCATCTTTTAAGCTCGTGAGTTGTTTAATGGTACCCTTCTTAGGTCCACTTAAGATGTGCATTTTATGACCCATCAAACCCCCACACTTAGCCTTTTGCACTTCTGGGCAAAACATATGACTTAATTAAGGGTGACTTTAGTGAAAGATTCTTCTGTTTGATTTCCTTAAGCTGACTCTACAGAGTCGGCCTCTCTTCATCCCAGTTCAAGGCGCTCATACAATCAGGGAGCTACTTCCTTTGGTTCTCAAGGGCCTTCATGGCTTCCAATTGGGAAGGGGTGCCCCAAGAGTGATAGAACTTTTACTCATGTGCTCAATTTTCTCTCTTCTCTCAAGTGTTTGGGTTGTGTTTACACTCAGCATTGCATGGGATTGGTGTTACGATATCTTGACAGAGCTCTCCTCTTACACCTACGAAACACAACAGTTATGATCACTATGACTTTTCTGGCTTGTAGCGAGGTTGAGGTTATGGGTCGAATAGATGTAAGAAAGCTAGCTTCAGGACCCACGGGGAGGAGAGGAGCAATGGGGAGTGAGTGTAACCAGTATGAGGGCAGTCCCGGTTGTTGTGGTCTCCTTTGGTCTTTATTTATTCGCCGTTTACATTCTTTCTTTCTTTTACTCATGCAGCTTGCTGATTTTGTTTATTTCAGCTTATTTATTTCAGCTGCCTGTTTTCTGTTTTTATGTACTTTCTTTTCTTTTCTTTCATTCCATTTTCTCTGCTTTTTCTCTTCTTCTAAATCTTCAACTGCTTTTGACCGAATTCTGCTCCCTAGACTTCTCCCACACTTGATTCTAGCTCACTCCCAAGACGATTCCACTGCTCCTCGGCTTCTCGAGGGTGAGGTAAGAATGGTTTTTCTGGCCTCGGCTTGTAGTGAGCTGCAAGAAAAAGTGGTCAATTTAGGCTCAAAAAGGGGTTGACAAGGGTCAGCTTGTTTTTGGACAGCTTATTTGGCTCTGGGTTCATAAGAAATATGGCCTAGATCATTTCATTCCTGCATGTGTAAAACAGTTGTATCCAGAGAGTTAAGGCAAAATTCAGCACACACAATCAACATGCTTGCAAAATCACTCAGAAAGAAGGGAGGTGGCAGAGTGTAAGCCATCTCTGATGCAAGGCTCAAATTCTCACACTGGCTGATTCTGTCTCTTCACTCTAAAGGTTCCCTTTTCCCATTTCCGCCACTTACCACTTGGGACCTAGAGGTTTGGCTCTCTTCAAGCAGAGGTAGCTTTTGCTCGGGAATGAAGAGATTCCTTCCGCTGGCTCGTCAGACTCTCGGATTCAATAAGGAATTTCCTTTCTTCTTTTTGGACACGTAATTCTGCTAAGGTGACGCCATTCTGGCTGTGGCGGACTCGGCAGTGGAGACTCTTTTATTAAACACAAACTTAAGCAGCAAAAATACTAGTGAGACTTAAAATAGTAAATGAAGCGAAATGAAAAAGTTAGAGGAAATGAAAAAGTTAGAGAAGAGAAGGGCAGATATGACGTGAATGATCAATTCCCAAATGGACAGAACCCCCCCCACACTTAGTTTCGACATTGTCCTCAATGTGAAAAGGTTGGACGAGTCGGCTTAGGCTGTTCCATCAGGAGGAGTCGGTTCCGTCAAGGAGATGCTCTTTGTATTTTCTCCTGTTGGTGCTGGACCTTCGAGGAAAGGTTTGACTTGGTGCCCGTTGACCTGAAAGGTGCGGTTGGTCTGTTCTTCCCTTAGCTGCACTGCACCATGGGGAAATATGTTCGTAATAACAAAAGGTCCATCCCATCTGGAGCGAAGCTTACCTGCTATGAGCTTTAATCTGGAATTGAATAGCAACACTTTTTGGCCAATATGGAGATATTTCCTCAGGATATTTTGGTCGTGGAACTTTTTTACTTTCTGCTTGTAGCTCCTGGCGTTTTCATAGGCTTCCATGCGAAGTTCATCTAATTGTTGAAGTTGGAACTTCCTATGCTCTCCTGCTTGGTCATAAGCCATGTTGCATTGCTTAACTGCCCAATAAGCTTTGTGCTCTAGCTCCACAGGGAGGTGACAGGCTTTCCTGAAAACAATTCGATAGGGAGACATCCCTAGCGGTGTTCGATATGCAGTACTGTGAGCCCATAGAGCATCCTCAAGGAGTCTACTCCAGTCCTTCCTGCTGGGATTTGTCATCTTTTGTAGTGTATGCTTGATTTCCCCTATTAAACACTTCAGCTTGCCCATTTGTCTGGGGGTGGTATGCTGTTGCTATCTTGTGTGCCACCCCATATTTGTGGAGAAGGGAGGCCATGGCTCTGTTGCAGAAGTGACTCCCCTGGTCACTGATGAGCGCTTTTGGGACACGGAACCTGCAGAAAATATTGGACTTAAGAAAGTCCACTACTACCTTGGCATCATTGGTTCTGGTGGGAATGGCTTCTACCCATCTTGATACATAATCGACGGCAAGCAGGATGTATGAATAGCCATTGGAGATTGGGAATGGCCCCATAAAATCGATACCTCAGACGTCAAAGACTTCACAAAACAAGATGGGTTGCTGGGGAATTTCATGTCTTTGGTTCAAGGCCATCCCTGCTTTTTGACATTTGTCGTAGGTGGAGACGAATTGATGAGCGTCTCGGAAAATAGAAGGCCAATAGAGGCCACAATCAAGCACCTTCCTGGTAGTTCGAGATGAGCCGTAGTGGCCTCCTCCAGGGGCTGAATGGCAGAAGTGGAGGACCGACTTGATCTCGGCATTAGGAATGCACCTGCGGATGATCTTATCACTGCATAATCTCCATAGATAGGGGTCATCCCATACGTAGTACTTAGCATCAATTCTGATCTTTTCTTTGTACGTTCGAGATGCCTCAGGTGGAAATTGAGATGTTGCCACGAAATTACAAATATCTGCAAACCATGGTGTGGCCGTCTTGAGGTGTAGGAGTTGCTCATCAGGGAACTCGTCTCGGATAGGCAATTGTTCGCTTTCTCTTTCAATACTGCTGAGGTGGTCCGCTACAGAATTCTCAGCACCTTTCTTGTCTTTGATTTCTAAGTCGAATTCTTGGAGAAGAAGCATCCACTGGATTAGTCTTGGCTTGGCATCCAGCTTCTTCAGCAAGTACTTTAGAGCCGAGTGATCGGAGAACACGACTATCTTAGAACCGAGAAGGTAGGAGCGAAACTTATCCAAGGCAAACACAATTTCCAGAAGTTCCTTCTCAATCTTCGTGTAATTTTGCTGGGCCGAGTCCATGGTTCTGGACGCATACGCAATAACATGGACTGGTTGGCCGACTCGCGCTCTCTGGCCGAGAACAACTCCTAGTGCCGAATTAGATGCGTCGCACATGAGCTCAAATGGCAGGGCCTAGTCTGGTGCTTGCAGGATAGGTGCAGATGTGAGTTTATTCTTCAGATCCTGAAATGCCTCAATGCAGGTCTGGTCAAAGTTGAAATCCGCATCCTTCTGTAGAAGTTGGGATAGGGGCAGAGCTATTTTGCTGAAGTCCTTGATGAACCTTCTATAAAAACCTGCATGTCCCAAGAATGAGTGAACTTCCCACATAGAAGCGGGGTTTGGAAGGGAAGTGACTATGTCTATTTTCGCCTTGTCCACTTCGATGCCTCTGTTGGAGACTAGGTGTCCCAACACCATTCCCTCGGTCACCATGAAATGGCATTTTTCGAAGTTGAGAACCAGGTTCGTATCAATGCATCTCTTCAACACCTTGGACAGGTTGTTCAGGCATGCGTCGAATGATTCTGCATACACCGTGAAGTCATCCATAAACACCTCCATGCAATCCTGTAGCAAATCCGAGAAGATGCTCATCATGCAACGCTGAAATGTACTCGGCGCGTTGCACAGGCCGAATGGCATGCGGTTGTACGCAAAAGTGCCAAACGGGCATGTGAAGGTAGTCTTATGTTGATCCTCCGGTGCTATGTGTATTTGCATGTATCCTGAGAATCCATCCAGAAAATAGTAATGGGATTTCCCTACTATTTTCTCTAACATCTGGTCAATAAAAGGCAAAGGAAAGTGATCCTTGCGGGTTGCCTGATTGAGTCTTCTGTAATCGATACACACCCGCCAGCTGTTCTGAATCCGTGTAGGTACCAACTCATCTTGTTGGTTTTTCATGACGGTCATTCCAGATTTCTTTGGCACTACTTGCACAGGACTCACCCATTGGCTGTCTGAGATAGGGTAGATGATACCTGCAGCGAGCAGCTTCGTGACTTCTTTCTTGACTACATCTAGAATGGTGGGATACAGCCTTCGTTGCTATTTCCTTATGGGTTTAATTTCCTCCTCCATTAATATTCTCTGCATGCATATGGAGGGGTTAATACTTGGAAGGTCAGAAAGTTTCCACCCAATTGCCTATTTGTGTTGCCTAAGGACTTCCAACAGCTTGTCTTCTTGCTCCGAGAGGAGGTTGCTTGCAATGATGACCGGGAGCTACTGTTCATTGTCCAAAAAGGCATATTTCAGGTGGCTAGGCAATGGTTTCAGCTCTGTGGGTGGTGGAGATGGAACTGGAGAATCCTGAGTTCCAGCTCTCGGATCCGTCTGGCCGGCTCGTTCCCGACTCGGCATTAGGACTGCCATCATGGCCTCGGCCTTGTACTGCTTTAGCCGACTCGGATTGAGGTCGGCTTCGGTTTCCTTTGTAGCTTTGATCTCGGATCCGGGTGGAGTAATGAGCTTTTTGGATCGAGTCTGGTCCTTACTGGCCAAGATGGTTTCGGCAAGTGTGTCGACTTGCGTGGTTAACTTTTCGGCCGAGTTGACTTTTGACCTTGCGTTGACTCGGTCTTCTTTAGCCGACTTCATTTCGGCCGTGAATATGGTTGCCAATTATGTAGGTAGAAGCTTTGTAGTCTCGGCAACATTTACCTCTGCACTATTCTCACTCTCTGAGGGGTTAGGGTAGCAGACTTGGTTTATTAACCTGGTTAGTTCTTTTTAAAATGCCAAGTTGCTATGTCACTATGGAAATCCTCAGAGTCTGGGGACTCTAGTGCTTCATCATGATCAGCCTTTGAGCAGCTACTGGCTTCGGCAGTTCTAGCAAGATCTTCCATTCCCTCAGTGCAACTGTCTAGTTGGAAGTATTCCTCCACCAACTGTTCCATTATGTCTATGCCAAAGAGAGAGTGGTCTTCGGTGGGGTGCTTCATGGCTTCAAAAATATTGAACTGCACCAGTGTGTCACCGAATTCCATCGAGAGCGTTCCAGCATGTACGTCAATCTTTGTCCTTGCTGTCATTAAAAATGGTCTCCCCAGTATCAAGGTTGATTTCTTTTCCGATGTCTCGTCCTCCATGTCAAGCACGTAGAAATCAGTTGGAAATATTAACTCATTTACTTGGACGAGGACATCTTCGAGAACTCCCAAGGGTTGCACAATGCTTCTATTAGCAAGTTGTATGGTCATCCCTGTAGGTTCCAGATCTCCGAAATTGAGGGACCTATAAGTTGATGCAAGCATGACGTTGATTGACGCTCCCAGGTCCAACATAGCTTCAGTGAATATGCAATCACCAATAGTGCATGGGACCGAGAATATACCGGGGTCTCAGCACTTCTTTGGTAAGACTTGTGAAATCCCTACAGTGGGATTATTCCTAGTTAAGCTTGAGACCACACCTCCAAGTTCTTGATTCCCCTTCATCTTTCTTCTTTTGTGTACGCACAATTCCTTGAGGAATTTTGCGTACTTCGGAATTTGCTTGATCGCATCGAGAAGTGGAATGTTGATTTCCACCTTCTTGGAACATCTTCAGCAGCTCGTCATCAGAATCTGGTTTCCGTGCCGAGACGGTTTGGGATAGAAATGGCAATGGGACAATTGTCTGTGGGTGAGACGGTGAGTCGGCCATTGCTTCAGAGTCGGCTTCAGCTGGTTGCAGTACCTGATGCTGTGCAGGCTGAGGTAATTCTTTGCCGCTTTTGAGTATTACTACATTGGCATTCCCTCTCGGATTCGGAATGGGTTGGGAGGGAAGGCTGCTTGAGCCGGCTGACTGTAACTCGCTCACAGTATTTGCTAGCTGTCCTATTTGCATCTTGAGATCCTGGATGGTGGTGGTCATATTCTGTTGGAATTGTAGGTTGCTAGAACTTACTGACTGTTGGAATTCTAGGTTGCTTGTTGCCAGCTGCTTCATTAAATCTTCTAGTGATGGAGAGTTGTTTTGGGTAGGAGTTCTCTGTTGCTGTGGTGGGACGGATGGTGCTGGGTATTGCGGACTCGGCAGCTGGTAACCAGATACTCCATAGGGTGCATTTGGCATGGATCCGGCTCTTTGAGCTGCATATGGTCCTTGTTATGGGCTGGGCCGAAATGGTTGTCTCCCATATGGTTGATTATCGAACTGTCGGTTCTGGTATAGCTGCTTCTCGTACTGGAATCCTCCTACGGCTTCAACACTTTCTGTTTGGCCAGACTCGGTCTCTTGAAGAGTGGGGCACAAATCAATTGGATGCTCCATTGAAGTACATATGCCACAGACCTTTGCTGCCATGGCTGGGTGATGTTGACTAACAGCCAGTTGTCTCACCAGAGATGTCAACTCGGTTAGTTGGTTCTCCATCCTTTGGTTGGAGGCTGCACCAATTTCGTTCACTGGCCGAGATGGATTCGGCCCTCTGCTCCCAAATTGTTGAGTGTTACTCGCCATGTTCAAGATTAGATGCCTTGCTACTACTGGTGTTTTGTCCATTAATGCTCCTCCACTGGCGGCATCAATCATGCTCCTGTCCATCATTGATAGTCCTTCGTAAAAGTACTGGATCAGCAACTGTTCGCTGATCTGATGATGGGGACAGGTGGCACAAAGCTTGTTGAAGCGCTCCCAATATTCGTGTAGAGTCTATCCTGTATGCTGCCTTATCCCACATATTTCCTTCCTCATAGTCGCAGTCCTAGAGGCTGGAAAGAATTTTTCTAGGAAGGTCCGTTTCATATCTCCCCAGGTGTTGAAGAGTGCTGGCTGCAGATATAACCAGTCCTTTGCAGCTCCATCCAGGGAGAATGGAAATGCCTTCATCTTGATGTAATCTTCTGGGATTCCTTGCGGCCTCATCGTGGAACAAACCACGTGAAATTCTTTGAGATGCTCTTGGGGGTCTTCTCCTGCAAGACCATGAAATTTAGGCAACAAGTGTATCGAACCAGACTTCAATTCATATGTTTGAGCCGGCTCCAGTTGTGGATACTGGATACACCATGGTTGGTACACCACATCTGGAGTGGCTAGCTCTTTTAAAGTCCTATCTTGGTGTTCCATCTGCCCTGGCTCTGTGAAATTGTTAGTACTAGCAATAAAATGGTCAGTACAAAACTGGTCAGAGTTAATGGCAGAATTCACACTACTACTACTATTTACTATGGTGTTTCTAATTTTTCGCAGTCTTCGTAAAGTTAGTTTTATTTCTCGATCAAAAGTATAAAGTGGGTCAGTGCTACTCCTAGTCATGCATCATGCGGAATTTAAAGTAACTAAAACAACAATTAATTCTACTGAAACAGAATGTGGTCACTATGTAATGCTGAATTAAGTGCAATGTAGAGTTAGAAAATTTAATGTATGCAATGCAGAATTAAGAATTTATTCTATATCTATATGTATATATTTGTTTTTATTTTATCAGTGAATTCACGTAGAGATTTATTGGCAGATTCAAACTCAACAACTCTAAACAAAACTTCTTACAACTTGGATTCGACTCAGTTTACATGGCATAGCGAAACACAAAAGAACTTGCGTCCCCGGCAATGGCGCCAATTTGATGGATGGCGTTTTTAGTCGTTTCAACGCGCTTATCAAATAACTAAAGCTAACTATAGCATAGCTAACCCTAGGTCATTCTTCTCAAGGACACAGTGTGCTCAGTTGTGATTTAGTGTGCAGCAAACGGAAGTAGAATCTTAGAGTAAAATACCGACTCGTCTCGGCAATGGCCGAGCTGCTCTCAACAGAGACTGAACCGAGTCGATCTCAATAGAGACGATTCGGCTTGGTCTCGGTCAAGTATCGACAGACGCGACAGAGGGGGACTATCTCTGTCTCAGACTTAAAGGCAGTAAACAAGGGGGGTTGGAATGCAATTGGAATCAAAACAGAGGTTAACTATAATCAAATGCAATTACCCTACTCCTAATGCTATTGCTATTATTGTGTTTGTGTTTAGTTCCAATAATCAAGTTCTTTCTGGTTCAATCACTCCAATTACAGTCCTTATCAGCCTCCAGTGTTCTTATGGCAATCGCCAAAGGTCCGTCCCTTACCATACCGAGGATTTACACAATCGCCACCTCAGCAGTTGGCAGAGATTAAGTTCAAGCTGATTTTAGATTCTCAATCAACAATCGTTAAGTGATTACCTACTGAATTAGCTAAACCAGTTCCAATCGACTTAGTTTAACATTGTTCCGTTACCAGGTACAATCGCAACACAGTAATTGAACTTAAATTTCAGGAATGCAATGGAGTTCAGAATTCAGAACACACTCATAATATTGAAGGCAAAATACAAACACAGGGCCTGGATTCGATGATTCCATCTTCCACAACGATCGCCATGGACGACGGCGATGATTCACCTCGACTAGCTAAGACGTTGAGGTTCAGGTCCACCAGAGTGCGTTGGTGCTCCAATCGGTCTCCTCTGATAACCTTCGGCCTCTCAGTTCTTAACCTGCATTTCCTCAATCGAGAGAAACGCCATTATCAGCACTGTGTACCACCGTGAGCGGAGGAGAAGAGAACGAGAAAGTTCGGAATTATGAATGCGGGAAAGTTTGAATGCCAAAAGCCCCTATTCGTTCAGAGTTCTATCTATTTATACAAGAGTGGACACAAGCTACTCCAAGTAGTGACGTGGAGCTGAGTTGGACCCAAGGTGGCTCTGATTGCTGACGAGGCGTTCCCCCTGGATCTATCTGATTGGGCTCCCTGCATGGTTCGAGTCTCGGCTTTGGCGGAAGGCTCTTGCTTTGGGCTTCGATGGCGGGGCTGAGTAGAGCTGAACCTGCAATCAAGAGATAGTTAGCTAAAAACCTTGATTAAGCACAGATTGTGTTTTATTGAAGTTTAAGCCATTAATTCTGGATCTTAGCTAACAGTCATCTTTTAAGCTCGTGAGTTGTTCAATGATATCCTTCTTAGGTCCACTTAAGATGTGCATTTTATGACCCATCACTTGCCCATTAGTCTAGGGGTGGTATGCTGTAGCTATTCTGTGTGCCACCCCATATTTTTGGAGAAGGGAGGCTATGGCTCTGTTGTAGAAGTGACTCCCCTGGTCACTGATGAGCGCTTTTGGGACAGTGAACCTGTAGAAAATATTGGACTTAAGAAAGTCCACTACTACCTTGGCATCATTGGTTCTGGTGGGAATGGCTTCTACCCATCTTGATACATAATCGACGGCAAGCAGGATGTATGAATAGCCATTGGAGATTGGGAATGGCTCCATAAAATCTATGCCCCAAACGTCAAAGACTTCATAGAATAGGATGGG
Organism: Mucuna pruriens; assembly: GCA_025330945.1. Lineage (NCBI taxonomy): Eukaryota > Viridiplantae > Streptophyta > Magnoliopsida > Fabales > Fabaceae > Mucuna > Mucuna pruriens. Next base: position 625,155 of record JAENHJ010000106.1, read on the forward strand.
CTGCTGGGGCATTTCATGTCTTTGGTTCAAGGCCATCCCTACTTTTTGACATCTGTCGTAGGTGGAGACGAATTGATGAGCATCTCGGAAAATAGAGGGCCAATAGAGGCCACAATCAAGCACCTTCCTGGCAGTCCGAAATGAGCCGTAGTGGCCCCCTCCAGGGGCCGAATGGCAGAAGTGAAGGACCGACTTGATCTCGGTATCAGGAATGCACCTACGGATGATCTTATCATTGCATAGTCTCCATAGATAGGGGTCATCCCATACGTAGTGCTTAGCATCACTTCTGATCTTATCTTTGTAAGTTCGAGATGCCTCAGGTGGAAATTGAGATGTTGCCACGAAATTAAAAATATCTACAAACCATGGTGTGGTCGTCTTGAGGTGCAGGAGTTGCTCATCAGGGAACTCGTCTCGGATAGGCAATTGTTCGCTTTCTCTCTCAATCCTACTGAGGTGGTCCGCTACAGAATTCTCAGCACCTTTCTTATCTCTGATTTCTAAATCGAATTCTTGGAGAAGAAGCATCCACCGGATCAGTCTTGGCTTGGCATCCGACTTCTTCAGCAAGTACTTTAGAGCCGCCTGATCGGAGAACACGACTATCTTAGAATCGAGAAGGTAGGGACGAAACTTATCCAAGGCAAACACAATTGCCAGAAGTTCCTTCTGAGTTGTCGTGTAATTTTGCTGGGCTGGGTCCATGGTTTTAGACGCATACGCAATAACATGGACCGGTTGGCCGACTCCCACTCTTTGGCCGAGAACAGCTCCTAGTGCCGAATTGGATGCGTCACACATGAGCTCAAATGGCAGGTCCCAGCTTGGTGCTTGCAAGATGGGTGCGGACGTAAGTTTGTTCTTCAATTCCTGAAATTCCTCAATGCAGGGCTGGTCAAAGTTGAAATCTACATCCTTCTGTAGTAGCTTGGACAATGGCAGGGCCAGTTTGCTGAAGTCCTTGATGAACCTTCTGTAAAAACCTACATGTCCTAGAAAAGAGTGAACTTCTCATACCGAAGAGGGGTTAAGAAGAGAGGTGATAACATCTATTTTCGCTTTGTCCAGTTCAACGCCTCTGTTGGAGACCAGGTGTCCCAACACTATTCCCTCGGTCACCATGAAATGACATTTTTCGAAATTTAGAACCAAGTTCGTGTCAGTGCATCTCTTCAGCACCTTGGACCGATTGTTCAAGCATGCGTCGAATGATTCTGCGTACACCATGAAGTCATCCATAAATACCTCCATGTAGTCTTGTAGCAAGTCCGAGAAGATACTCATCATGCAGCGTTGAAACATGCTCGGTGCGTTGCATAGGCGAAATAGCATGCGTGTGTACGCAAAGGTACCAAATGGGCAAGTGAAGGTCGTTTTGTGCTGGTCTTCCGGTGCAATGTGAATTTGCATGTATCCTGAGAATCCATCCAAAGAAGAGTAGTAGGACTTCCCTGCTATCTTTTCCAACATCTGGTCAATAAAAGGCAAAGTAAAGTGATCCTTGCGGGTTGCCTGGTTTAATCTTCTGTGATCGATGCACACCCGCCAACTGTTTTGAATCCTCATAGGTACCAACTCATCTTGTTGGTTTTTCGTGACAGTCATCCCAGACTTCTTTGGCACTACTTGTATAGGACTCACCCATTGGCTATCTGATATAGGGTAGATAATGCCTGCAGCAAGCAGCTTTGTAACTTCTTTTTTGACTACGTCTAGGATGGTAGGATTCAGCCTTCGTTGCTGTTGCCTTATGGGCTTGATGTCCTCCTCCATCAGAATTCTATGCATGCAGATGGAGGGATTTACGCCTGGAAGGTCAGAGAGTTTCCACCCAATTGCTTTTTTGTTCTGCCTTAGGACTTTTAGCAACTCCTCTTCTTGCTCGGGAGGAGGTTGCGGGCTACAATGATTGGGAGCTGCTGTTCGTTGTCCAAGTAGGCATATTTTAGGTGGCTAGGCAATGGTTTCAGGTCCATGGGTGGTGGAGATGGAGATTCCTGAGTTACATTTCTCGGATCCGTCTGGCCGGCTTGTTCTAGACTCGGCATTAGGACTGTCGTCATAATCTCGTCCTTATGCTGCATCGGCCGACATGAAAGGATGGTTTCGGTTTTTGGCGGATTGAGGTCGGCTTTAACTGCTTGTGCAGTTTCGATCTCGGATCCGGGCAGAACGATGAGCTTCTTGAGTTGAGTCTGGTCTTTACTGGCCGAAATGGTTTCGGCTAGTGTGTCGGCTTGTGTGTTTGACTCGTTGTCCAAGTTGACTTTTGATCTTGCATTGACTCGGCCTTCTTTGGCCGACTTCATTCCTACCGTGAATATGGTTGCCAGGTTTGCAAATATAAGCTTTTTAGTCTCGGCAACTTTTACCTTTACACTATTCTCACTCTTTAAAGGCTTGGGGTAGCAAACTTGGTTTATTGCTTTCGGTTAATTCTTTTCAAACGCCAAGTTGCTGATGTCACTATGATCATCCGCATAAAGTCCAGGGTCTTGATGTACTTTTCGTGTGGTCAGCCTTTGAGCAGCTACTCACTTTAGTAGTTTCAGCAAGGTCTTCCATTCCCTCAGTGCAATTGTCTAGTTGGAAGTATTCCTCCACTAGCTCTTCCATTATGTCTATACCAAAGAGGGAGTGGTCTTCGATGGGGTGCTTCATGGCTTCAAAAATATTGAACTGCACCAATGTGTCACCGAATTCCATAGAGAGCGTTCCAGCATGTACATCAATCTTTGTCCTTGCTGTCACTAAAAATGGCCTTCCCAGTATTAATGTTGATCCTTTCCCTGATGTCTCGTCCTCCATGTCAAGCACATAGAAATCAGCTAGAAATATTAATTCGTTCACTTGGACTAGGACATCTTCGAGAACTCCCAAGGGTTGCACGATGCTTCTATTAGCAAGCTGAATAGTCATCGCTGTGGGTTCTAGATCTTCGAAATTGAGGGACCTATAAGTTGATGCAGGCATGACGTTGATTGACGCTCCCAAATCCAACATAGCATCAGCAAATGTGCAATCACCAATAGTGCATGGGACCGAGAAGATATCGGGGTCTCGACACTTCTTTGGTAAGACCTATGAAATTCCTACAATGGCATTATTCCTAGTTAAGCTTGAGACCACACCTCCAAGTTCTCGATTCCCCTTCATCTTTCTTCTTTTGTGTACGCATAATTCCTTGAGGAATTTTGCGTACTTCTGAATTTGCTTGATCGCATCGAGAAATGGAATGTTGATTTCCACCTTTCGGAACATCTTCAGCAGCTCGTCATCAGAATCTGGTTTCTTTGCCGAGACAGTCCGGGATGGAAACGGTAACGGGTTAGCTATCTCTGGACGAGATTGTGAGTTGGCTGATGCTTCAGAGTTGGCTTCAGCTGGTTGCGGCTCCTAATGCTGTTCAGGCTGAGGTAATTCCTTACCGCTTCTCAGTGTCACTACATGAGCATTCCCTCTCGGATTCGGAATGGATTGAGAGGGGAGGATGCTTGAGCCGGCTGACTGTAACTCGCTCACAGTATTTGCTAGCTCTCCTATTTGCATCTTGAGATCCTGGATGGTGGCAGTCATATTTTGCTGGAATTGTAAATTGCTGGAACTTATTGATTGTTGAAATTCGACGTTACTAGTTGCCAGCTACTTCATTAAATCTTCCAATGACGGTGGATTGCCTTGAGTAGGAGTTCTCTGTTACTGTGGTGGAAGGATGGTGCTGTGTATTGCGGACTCGGCTGCTGATAACCAGTTGTTCCATAGGATGCATTGATGAGCCACAATTTATACATCTTTTAGACACCTAAGAAGGAGGTTTGCAAGACTATTCTGTGCTTAAGAATGAACTGTTAGCTAAGATTCATTTTATGAGCTCAAACATATAGAAAATACAAATTTGTGCTAATTCAGATTTCTTAGCTAATGAAAGTAACTCTTCTTCTTGCAGGTCAAGCCGAGTTGACCAAGGTCAACAGAAGAGTCTCAGCCGAGATGAAGCCGTCTCGGCCGGCCCGTTGACTTGCAGCCCAGCAGCCCAGAAGAGAGTGGCCCAAATGTATTGACCACATCAGCTATCCAGCTTAGAGGCCAGCTCAGCTGCCATGTCACTCTTAGAGAATCTGCCATGTCACGTTGGAAGATCTGCACAGGGGTAGAATAGAACATTCACATTGTAATTCTGTTAGGATATTTTGTAGCGTCACCCAACGCGCAACTCGTGTATATATAGGAGGAGCTGCGCACTTTTTCTGGGTCTTGGAATTCACTTTAAATCCACACTCACTGTATCCATTTTCTCGCTCTCGCTCTCTCCATTTTCACGGTGGTGCAATTGGTGCTTTGCATTGGTGCTTCTCTCGATTGAGGAAGTGCAGGTCTAAGACTGGGAAGCTGGACGTTTACCAGAGGGGACCGATCAGACTACTGACGCACTCTGGTGGAACTGATCCTCAGCGCTTAGGCTAACGGAGGTGAACCACCACCATCAACCTTGGCGATCGTTGAGGAAGATGGAGCCATCCAATTCGGACCCTTTGTATTTGTATTTTGTTTCTGTTAATTGATTTCGTTCTGCATTTCATATCTCTGTTCTCCTTCCTCTACTTTAATTCACGTTGAATCATGATTGCAATTTAACTGTGAACAATGTTAAGCTAAGCCGATTGAAACTGGTTTAACTAATATAGTAGGTAACCATTTAACGATTGTTAATAGGGAACCTAAAATCAGCTCTGAACTTAATCCCTGTCAACTGATGAGGTAGCGATTGCATAAATCCTCGGTATGGCAATGGACGAATATTTGGCGATCGTCATAAGACTACCCAAGGCTGATATGGACTGTGAACTGGAGATTGGAACCTGGACTGGACTTAATTAATGGAACTAAATCTGAATACAGTTATATAATAATAATAGATAAGTAGTAACAGTAGTATACATTCACTGCATTCATAGTCTTAGTTTATTTTCTGCTTACTTGCATTCAAAACCCCCCGTTTACTACTTTCTTTACTGTTTTCTGGTTGAGACAGAGGTAGTCCACCTCTGTAGCGTCTGTCTGCACTCAGCCGAGACCAAGCCGAATAGTCTCTGCCGAGACCATCTCTGCTCAGTCTCTGCCGAGTATGACTCGGCCACAACCGAGAAGAGTCAACACTTCACATCTCGGATTTTGCATTGTTTAACTTGACACTAAATCACAATTGAGCACACTGTGTCCTTGAGAAAAATGACCTAGGGTTGACTATACTATAGTTAGCTTTAGTTATTTGATTAGCGCGTAAAACGACTGTAAAAACGCCCATCATCAAATTGGCGCCGTTGCCGGGGACACAAGTTCTTTTGTGTAATTGTGTGCCAAGTTAAGTAAAGTCGAATCCCGAGTCTGTGAAGTGTAAGTCAGTCTTGAGTATTTTGAATTTGTCTATTTTTTTTTATGTTGTTTCTGGATCTGAAATAAAAAGCATGCCCTATATCAATAATTTTTCTGTGTAAAACCATTTGGTAGTACTTAGAGGTAGCATTTTGTTTGCATACATTACTGCATCTTTCTTTTCTGCATAATCTGCATGATGCATGACTAGGAGTAATCTTGATCCATTGACTGTTTTGACCCAGAAATAGAATTAACCTTACGTAGATTACGAAAAATTAGGAACACTGTAGTAAATAGTAGTGCTGATATAGAATCTGTAGCTAATTCTAACCAGCTTTGTACTGATAATCTTGTGTCTAGTTCTAACGCTTTTTGCAGAATCGGGACGAATGGAGAATAACGATAGGGCGTTGAAGGAGTTAGCTACTCCGGGCGTGGTGTATCAACCCTGGTGCATCCAATACCCACAGCTGGAGCCAGCTCAAACATATGAGTTGAAATCTGGTCTTATACACCTGTTGCCCCAAATTTCATGGTCTTGCAGGAGAAGACCCCCACAAGCACCTGAAAAGAGTTCCATGTGGTCTGCTCTACCATGAGGCCGCAGGGGGATATCGGGAAGACTATATCAAGATGAAGGCATTCCCATTCTCCCTGGATGGGGCAGCAAAGGATTGGCTGTACCTTCACCGGCCCTTTTCAACACACAGGGGAGACATGAAGCGTGCATTCTTGGAGAAGTTCTTTCAGGCATCCAGAAACTGCGACCATTAGAAAAAGAGATATGTGGGATAAGGCAGCATACAGGTGAAATATTACATGAATACTGGGAGAGGTTTAATAAACTCTGCGCCACCTGTCCACAGCATCAGATCAGCGAACAACTGCTGATCCAATATTTCTATGAAGGACTATCTCTAATGGACAGGAGTATGATAGATGCAGCTAGTGGTGGAGCTTTGATGGACAAGCACCAGCAGCAGCAAGGCACCTGATTTCCAACATGGCTGGTAATACACAGCAGTTCGGAATCGGAGGGCGAGTCAAATCGGATGGTGAATGAAATCGGTGCAGCTTCCAATCAGAGGCTTGAAAATCAGCTGACCGAGTTGACATCATTGGTGAGACAGCTTGCTATTGAACAACACCAACCCGCCATGGCAGCAAAATTATGTGGCATATGTACTTCCGTGGAGCACCCCACTGATATGTGCCCCACTCTCCAAGAAACCGAGTCGGAATACCAGCCAGAAAATGTTGGAGCCATAGGTGGATTTCAGATCTGGGGAAGCGGCCCGTATCAGAATCGGGCGTTTGATAACCAGCAGCATGGGAGACAACCATTTCGGCCAGGACCGAATCAAGGGCCATATGCAACCCAACAATTCGGATCCGCACGGAACACTTATCAGCGGCAAGCAGGTTATCAACAGCCGACTCAGCAATACCCAGCACCACCTTTTTCAGCAACAACAACAACAGCGAGAGAGTGCCTACTCAAGGCAACTCTCCATCTCAGAGAACCTAATGAAGCAACTTGCAACCAATAATCTGGAGTTCCAGCAATCTGTGAGCTCCAGCAACATGCAGTTTCAGGAAAATATGACCGCCACCATCCAAGACCTCAAAACGCAAATTGGTCAGCTAGCTAACACAGTGAGCCAACTTCAGTCGGCAGGATCTAGCAATCTCCCTCTCAAAGCATTCCAAACCGAGAGGTAACGCCAGTGTAGTCACTCTCCGAAGTGGAAAAGAACTACCTCAACCTACACTGCAGCAGAAGCCGAGATCACTAGAAGCCGACTCAGAGCATAATGCCGACTTACAGTCTCGGCCAGAAAAAGCTGTTCCATTGCCATTTCCATCTCGGCCCACTTCAGCAAGAAAGCTAGAGTCGGATGACGAGTTGCTGAAGATGTTCCGTAAGGTGAAATCAACATTCCACTCCTTGATGCCATCAAGCAAGTTCCCAATACGCAAAGTTCCTCAAGGAACTCTGTGTGCACAAAGCGGAAGAAGATAAAAGGAAGTGTGGAGGTTGGAGGTGTGGTGTCGGCCCTAACTAAGAACGAAACTTCCACCACAGGGACAGCAACACTGCAAAAAGAAATGCAGAGATCCTGGAATCTTTTCTGTTCCATGCACCATTGGTGAATGCACTTTTTTGCCGATGCCATGCTGGATTTGGGAGCCTCAATCAATGTCATGCTAGGCATCAATCTATAGGTCCCTGAATTTTGGAGATTTAGAACCCACGGGGATGACCATTCAACTTGCTAACAGGGTATTGTCCAGCCCACAGGAGTTCTTGAGGATGTTCTCGTCCAAGTTAATGAGCTAATTTTTCCAACTGACTTTTATGTTCTTGACATGGAGGACGAGACATCCGGAAAAGAATCAACCTTAATTCTGGGAAGACCATTCCTAATGACGGCACGAACAAAGATTGAAGTATACTCCGGGACTCTCTAAATGGAATTCGGTGACACTCTGGTGCAATTCAACATTTTTGAAGCTATGAAGCACCCCACCGAAGACCATTCCCTCTTTGGCGTTGACCTTATTGAAGAACTGGTTGAGGAATATCTTCAACTAGACAGCCGCAGTGGAAGCACCAAAGATCTTGCTGAAAACACTGATATTATCAGTTGCTTAGGAGCCAATGAAGAAGCCGACAGTGAAGAAGTACATACCTCTCAGCTCAGGGATGAATATGATGATATTGCTGACTTGGATTTCAAAGCAGAATTATTCAAAGCGATGAACCAAGCATGCAATCAGGAAAACCGGATTGCTCAAAAAGTGAAGAAGCTGAAGTTGCCAACACTAAACAACCCTTAATAGAACAACTGGCAACAATCTTTTCAGCCATGAACCAAGCCGGCCAGAAAAGGCCGACTCAACGAAAGAGGCAATGGTCAACTCGGCCAAAGAAACCAAGGCCGACAAGCCCACCGAGATCATCTCGGCCAAAGAAGACCAACTCATAGTGTAGCACAATTGAAGGTTCCATCAGGATCCGACTCGGGAAGAACAACTCGGAGCCAAGGCCGACTCCACTCCCATATTGACCGAGTCCATGAAGTCAAGCCGGCTGAAGCAGCCAAAGGCCGAAATCATGTCGGCACACCTGGTGCCGAAGTCAAGACCAAGTCGGCCAGGTCGGATCGAACTCAAAATTGAAAAATCTCCATTACCACCACCACCCTTAGAATTAAAAACAATTCCGAGTCACCTAAAATACGCCTACTTGGACGGGGAACAACAGCTCCGGTTATTATTGCTAGTAATCTCAACCAAGAGCAAGAAGAAAATTTGTTGGAGGTCCTAAGGCAGCATAAGAAGGCAATAGGGTGGAAACTTTCTGACCTTCCCGGCATAAACCCCTCCATCTGCATGCATAAAATATTAATGGAGGAGGAGATCAAACCCATAAGGCAGCAGCAAAGAAGACTGAATCCGACACTCCTGGGCGTGGTTAAGAAAGAAGTCACAAGGCTCCTTGCAGCGGGGATCATCTACCCCATCTCGGATAGCCAATGGGTGAGCCCCTGTGCAAGTGGTGCCAAAGAAGTCGAGGGCTAACTATCATGAAAAACCAGCAGAATGAGCTGGTACCAACAAGGATTCAAAACAACTGGCGAGTGTGCATTGATTATAGAAGATTAAACCAAGCAACTCGCAAGGATCACTTTCCTCTGCCTTTCATTGACCAAATGCTTGAAAAAATTGGCAGGGAGATCCCATTATTGTTTTCTTGATGGATTTTCGGGCTACATGCAGATACATATTGCACCGAAGGACCAGCATAAGACACCTTTACCTGCCCATTTGGTACCTTTGCGTATACACGCATGCCATTCGGCTTTGTGCAATGCGCCGAGTACATTCCAACGTTGCATGATAAGTATCTTCTCGGACTTTGCTACAGGACTGCATGGAGGTCTTCATGGATGATTTTACCGTTTATGCCGACTCATTTGATGCATGCCTGAATAATCTATCCAGGAGTGTTGACGGATGTATTGACAAAAACCTCGTACTCAATTTTGAAAAATGTCACTTCATGGTGATCAAGGAATAGTATTGGGCCATCGGTATCCAACGGAGGCATCGAAGTGGATAAAGCCAAGATAGACATCATATCATCCCTTCCAAACCCCTCTTCTGTGAGGAGGTTCGCTCATTTCTAGGACACGCAGGCTTTTACAGAAGGTTCATCAAGAACTTTAGCAAACTTGCCCTTGCCCCCTGTCCAAGCTGCTTCTGAAGGATGTGGAATTCAATTTTAACCAACCCTGTATTGAAGCATTTCGGGAGTTGAAAACAGACTCACATCCACTCCCATTCTGCAAGCACCAAACTGGGACCTGCCATTCGAACTAATGTGTGATGCATCCAACTCGGCATTAGGAGCTGTTCTCGGCCAAGAGATGAGAGTCGACCTCCCAGTGCATGTGATTGCTTTATGCATCTCGAACTATGGACTCGGCCAGCGGAATTACACAACAACCGAGAAGGAACTATTGGCAATTGTATTCGCCCCTAGACAAATTCCGCCATACCTTCTCGGCAGTAAGATCATTGTGTTCTCGATCATGCGGCTTTAAGGTACTTGTTGAAGAAGCCTGATGCCAAGCCAAGGCCCGATTAGGTAGATGCTTCTCCTTCAAGAATTCAACATTGAAATCGGAGATAAAAGAGGTGCGAGAATTTCTGTGACCACCCTAAGCAGAATCCAAAAAGAAAGTGAACCGATGCCTGTCCGAGATGAATTTCCAGATGAGCACCTTCTGCACATAAAACGTCTTCACCATGGTTTGCTGACATTTGTAATTTTGTGGCAACATCAAGTTTCCACGTGAGGCATCTCGGCCTTACAAAGACAAAATCGGTGATGCCAAGTACTACATTTGGGATGACCCCTACCTTTGGCGACTATGCAGTGACAAAGTCATCCGCAGTGCATTCCTGGCCAGGAGTTCAATTCGGTCCTCCAGTTCGCCACTTTCTTTTTGGGAGGCCATTATGGGTCCTTTCGGACTGCCAGGAAAGTGCTAGGACTGTGGTCTCTCTTGGCCAACCATCTTCAGAGGCAGCGCATGAATTCGTCTCCACTGCGAGAGCGCCAAAAAAGGAATGGCCATGAGCAGAAGGCATGAAATGCCCCAACAACCCATCCAGTTCTGTGAAATCTTTGATGTTTGGGGAATATATTTCATGGGACCATTCCCAGTCTCAATGGCTATTCATACATTCTGCTGGCCGTAGATTATGTATCAAGGTGGGTAGAAGCCATTGCCACGAGAACCAACGATGCTCGAGTAGTAGTGGACTTCACGAAGTCCAATATCTTGCGGTTTGGTGTCTTTCATAAGTGACCAAGGCGATCCAACACGCAATTGAGCCATGGCTTCCCTTCTCGAGAAATATGGGGTAGCACACAGAATTGCTCTGACCTATCACCCCCAAACTAATGGCCAAGCAGAAGTATTCAACAGGAAATCAAGAAAACACTACAAAAGATGACGAATCCCAACAGGAAAAGGCTGGAGCCGCCTCTGGAGGGCGCTCTGCAGGCACACCGAACGCATACAGAACACCTCTCGGGATGTCTCCTATAGAGATTGTTTTCGGCAAAGTCTGTCACCTTCCTGTGGAACTAGAACACTGTGAGCATACTTGGGCTGTTAAGCAAAGTGCAATTTGGCCTATGACCAAGCAGGGGAGTAGAGAAAATTTCAGCTACAAGAGCTAGATGAACTCCGCTTGGAAGCATATGAAAACTCCAGGATCTACAAGCAGAAAATCAAGCGATTCCATGACCAGCAGATCCTGAGAAAGAATTCGAGTTGGCCAGAAAGTCCTCTTGTTTAACTCACGCCTCAAGCTCATTTCAGGTAAATTACGTTCTAGATGGGATGGGCCTTTTGTTATCACTAATGTGTTTCCCCATGGTGCAGTACAACTAAAAGATGAACACAACAACAGCACCTTCCAGGTCAATGGGCACCAGATTAAGTCGTACCATGAAGGTCCAACGTCAAACATCCATGAAATGGAAAGCATGTCACTGATGGAACCAACATCACCAGAGAACCCTACCCTACATTGCGGACAATGCAGATTTTAAGTGTGGGGGGGGGATGATCACAGTTTCTATCCCCATCATCCTGAACTCTGCTAGTTTAAATTACTTTGTCATTTCTTTCAATTGTGCGTTTTATTTCAAGTTTCATGTCATTTCAAATTTCATGTTTTCAAAAAAAAAAAAAAAAAAAAAAGCTTTTCTGTTTTTCCTCCTGAACAGAATTCCAAGTGGATTGTCAATAATGAAATTTTCTTGAAAAGAGTTCTTGAATTGGCTTCTGAAAGCTTGAATAAAGTTGGTAGGAAACATCTCTGCAACTTTGACAAGAGAATTCTCTAGCTCAAGAGAATGAAACTTTTGTGTTCTAGGCAAGTGTCGACTGAAAAATTGAAAAGAAAAACCTTGAGTCAGAGCTGATACAACCTGTGTGAGATTTTGAGCCTTGTAAATATGGATGGCTTGCATCTTGCCATTCTCTTCTTGTTCTTTAGTGTAATTTTTGCATTCATGATAACTGTATATTCTGCATTTTGCCTCAACTCTATGGATACAACTGTTTTCACATGCAGGAATGACATGATCTAGGCCATGTTTCTTATGAGCCCTGGCCAAATAAAGCCTACCTGAACAAATGTATCTGTTGTTTCCCCATTTGAGCCTAACTAACCATTCTTTTTGACAGCTCACTACAAGCCAAGGCCAGAAAAAACCATGAATTAACCTCACCCTATGGGAGCAGAGGAGCTTTGGAATTGTTTTGGGAATAAGTCATGATCAAGTGTGGGGAACTCAGGAAGCAAAAAGTTGTTCAACATTCTCCGAGGCTCAAAGAACAATAAAAGAATAAAAGCGAGCGAAAGAAAGAAAAAGAAAAGTGGAATGCAGCAGCTGAAAATCTGAGCTGAAGCAAATAAAGAAAGAAAGCAGTTGCATAAATGTGTTGTATAAGAAAAAGAAAAGAAAAGGAGCTGGTGGCAGCAAGAAGGAGAAATTGGCAGCATCCTGAGTTACCCTCAGACTGATTTAAACTCACTCCCCATTGCTCCTCTCTTCCTCATGGGTCCTGGAACCAGTTTTTCCCATATATTATCCACCCTGCTGACCAGCCTCGCTACAAACCGGAAAAGAAGTCCTAGTGATCATAACTGTGTGTTTTTGCAGGTGTAAAAAGAGAGCTCTGTCAAAGTGTGGTAATTTCAGTTCCATGAATGTTGAGTGTAAATACAAGCCCAAGCACGAGAGAAGTAAGGGAGTGCTCTTCCAAATAAAAGCTCTGTCACCCTTGGTTGTCTTCTCTAGATTTGCAGGTCATTAATTTTCCTAGAGCACAGAAGGAGTAATTTCAGACTGAAAGAGCATCTCAAGCTCAGAGTGAATGAGTACCGACTCTGTCTCGGTCAAACTGAAGGAAGCCAAGTCAAAAATTTTCTTCTATCTTTAAAAACTCCCCTTAAGATTTTCATTTTATTTTGCCCAGGAGTGCAAAAGGGTAAGTGTGGGGGTGTGATGAGTCACAATTTATACATCTTTTAGGCACCTAAGAAGGAGGTTTGCAAGACTATTCTGTGCTTAAGAATGAACTGTTAGCTAAGATTCATTTTATGAGCTCAAATATATAGAAAATACAAATTTGTGCTAATTCAGATTTCTTAGCTAATAAAAGTAACTCTTCTTCTTTTGCAGGTCAAGCCAGGAAGTTGACCAAAGTCAACAAAGGGAGTTCGGCAGAGATGAAGTCGTCATGAGGCAGGCTCCAAATCGTCTCGGCAATCCTTGACTTGTAGCCCAAAGCAGCCCAGCGAAGAGTGGCCCAAGTACATTGACCACATCAGCTATCCAACTTGGAGGCCACCTCAGCGTTAGCTCAGCTGCCATGTCACTCCTAAGAGATCTGCCATGTCAGGATAGAAGATCCGCATAGGGGTAGAATAGGATCTTTCACAATGTAATTCTGTTAGGATTCGTTAGGATTAGCATATCACAGCTCGTGTATATATAGGAAGAGCTGTGCACTTTTTACACGTTCTGTTTTTGAATTCACTCCTAATACACCTCATTTTACTCCATCTCCTCACCCTCATCCTTCCATTCCTGGTGGCGCACGGTACTACAGTGGTACTTCTCTCGATTGAGGAAGTGCAGGTCTAAGACTGGGAAGCTGGACGTTCACCAGAAGGGACCGATCAGACTACTGACGCACTCTGGTGGAACTGATCCTCAGCACTTAGGCGAACTGGAGGTGAACCACCACCATCAACCTTGGCGTCGTTGAGGAAGATGGAACCATCCGAACTCGGGACCACTTTGTATTTGTATTCTGATTCTGTTAATCGATTTCATTCTGCATTTCATATCTCCTTTCTCCTATCCTCTTCTTTAATTCACGGATTGAATCGCGATTGCATTTGAGATGTGAATAAGGTTAAGCTAAGCCGATTGGAACTGGTTTAACTAATATAATAGGTAACCATTTAACGATTGTTAATAGGGAACCTAAAATCAGCTCTGAACTTAATCCCTGCCAACTGATGAGGTAGCGATTGCATAAATCCTCGGTATGACAACGGACGAACCTTTGGCGATTGCCATATGATTACCAAAGGCTGATATGGACTATGAACTGGAGATTGGAACCTGGACTGGACTTGATTAATGGACTGAATCTGAATACAGTTATATAATACTAATAGATAATTAGTAACAGTAGTATGCATTTACTGCATTCATAGTCTTAGTTTATTTTCTGCATCACTCACATTCCAACTCCCCCGTTTACTGTTTTCTGGTTGAGACAGAGGTAATCCGCCTCTGTAGCGTCTGTCTGTACTCAGCCGAGACCAGGCCGGATAGTCTTAGTCGAGACCATCTCTGCCGAGACTGTCTCTGCTCAGTCTCTGCCAAGTACGACTCGGCTACAACCGAGGAGAGTCAACACTTCACATCTCAGATTCTACGTGGTTTAACTTGACACTAAATCACAATTGAGCACACTGTGTCCTTGAGAAAAATGACCTAGGGTTGACTATACTATAGTTAGCTTTAGTATTTGATATACACGTAAAAAGCATTGTAAAACGCAGCATCATCGACCATCAACATTGGCGTTATGCAATGGAGAATATGGACGGAATTTGAACAAGATTTATTGTGCAAACCAATAATTTGATGAAATGCTTTGAATTCTATTTGGCTTTTGAACCATAAGTTTGCTAAGTTGTGGTTGTGGTTTCTACTTTGCTCACGTGGTGCTTGTGAAATTTTCTTTTTGAAGATAGATTTGTATTGCAATTGTTTCTTGCAATTTTCTTTGATGAAAGCTTCTCTATATAGTGGTTAAGCATTAGTTTAAGCTTTTGACATAGATGATTACACATTGAGATGTTTTGCTTCTATTTTTAGTGGTTAAGCATTGTGTTCGGCTTCTACTCTTTATGGTTAAGCTTTGTTATTCTGCTTTATGGTGGTTAAACATTTGTTCTTGGTTTGTTTATGCCTTTAAATGGTGACTTCATTCCTATTGGTCATTATTTTGATGGTAACACTTTTCTCAAACATGAATCATATTAGGTATGACTTCTTTCTCATTAACATTTATTTTGATGGTGACTGATAAGCTCGTTTTTAGTCATCTTAACGGACATCAAATAACTAAATCTAACTATAGTATAGTCAACCCTAGGTCATTCTTCTCAAGGACACAGTGTGTTCGAAGTGTGTTTTAATGTGGAATAAACAAAGCAGAATCTAAGTGCAGAGTATTGACTTGTCTCGGCTGAGTGCGGACAGACGCTACAAAGTCGGACTGGCTCTATATCAGACTAGGACAATAGTAAACAGGGGATTGGAATGCGAGTAAAGTAGAATACAGTAAAATACAAAGTGTAAATGCAGCTACTGACTACACTACTGCTATGGCTGTGTTCATGTTTTAGTCCAATAATCAAGTCTGTTTTGGTTCATCCGTTCGGTTAACAATCCATATCAGCCTTCGATATTCTTATGATGATCGCCAAACATTCATCCATTGCCACACTGAAGAATTATGCAATCGCTACCTCATCAATTGGCAGGGATTAGGTTGAAGCTAAGTTTAGGTTCTCAATTAAGTGATCTAGTTGAATACCTACTTTTCTAATCAAACCAGTTCCAATCGACTTAGTTCAATCATGGTTCCATCACTTTGTGCAATCGCAACGCAGATAAGGAATTAAAGTCTAGGAATGCAACAGAAATCAGAATCAGAAATCACTTCGCATTAATGAAAACAAAATACAAACATAGGGATTTGGCTTCGGTGGCTCCACCGTTCACGACAATCGCTATGGCCGACGGTGATGGTTCACCTTGAGTAGCTAGAATGCAGAGGATCAATTTCTCTAGAGTGCGTTGGTGTTCCAATCGATCACCTCCAGCAACCTTCGGCTTCTCAGTTCCTAGCCTTCGTTCTTCGATTGAGAGAACACCACTATAACACCGTAAACCATCATAGGAGAGAAGACAAAAACGAGAGAAAAACTTGGAGATGGAAGCGTGAATGTGTTTATGAAGCCAAAGACGTTGATTTGTTCATAGTTGTACCTATATATACAGGGCGCAAAATCTAACTTCCCCAACTAACTTAACAGAATTACATTTGAAATCCTTATTCTACCCTTGCTATTACTTGTGCTGCAAGCTACTCTAGGAGGTGACGTGGCTGTTGAGCTAGACCTCGCTCTTCATTGGGTCGTTCCTCCGATTGGGTTGTTCTGCGTTACTGGGCCGAGATGGAGTCGGCCAAGTCAAAGATGTTTCCGGTTGGGCCTCTTTTGGATAGGCTGAGAGCTCGTCTGGACCTACAATGAAGGATTTTTTAGCTTATACCTTGTTTTAGCATAGTTTTACGTTTTTCTCTGGTTTTAGTCTCTTAACCTAGATCTTAGCTAACAATCATCTTTTAGGTGTATATTGACACCACTCTTAGGTCCATGTTTAATGTATGGTTTTTTGACTCATCAAACCCCCACACTTAGCCTTTTGCACTCCTGAGCAAAATAGGATGATTTATACAAGGGAGCTTTGGGCTGAGAGAGAAAAATTATTTCGTTGACTTATTCAATTTGAATGGACAGAGTCGGCTTCTCTTTCTCCCGGCTCAGGATGTCCATGCGATCAGAGAACTACTTCCCGTGGCTCTAAGACGTCTTCATGACTTACAAGCGGGAGGAAGTACCCAAGAGTGGTAGAACTCTCACTTTAGGCAACCAATTCTCTCAATTCTCTCAATTCTCTCAATTCTCTCAAGTGTTTGGCTTATGTTTACACTCACCATTGCATGGAATTGGTATGACTGTATCTTGTCAAAGCTCTCCTCTTGCCCCTGCAAAACACAAACAGTCATGATCACTAGGACTTTTTCAGCTTGTAGCGAGGCTAAGGTCATAGGTAGTATAAAATGTAGGACACTAGCTTCAGGACCCGTGGGGAGGAGAGGAGCAATGGGGAGTGAATCTTATCAGCATGAGGACAGTCCCGATTACTATGGTCTCCTTCCATCTTTATTTGCTCGCCTATCTTTTTCATTCTTTCTTCCCTTTTCTTATACTCATGCAGCTTGTTGTTTTTGTTTGGTTCAGCTTATTTATCTCAGCCGCTTATTTCCTATTATATATACTTTTCCTTTTCCTTCCTTTCATTCAATTCTTTTTCTTTTTCTTTTCTTTTGAACCTTCAGATACTTCTGACCGGATTCTGCTTCCTAGACTTCCCCCCACACTTGATTCTGATTCACTCCCAAGACAATTCCAAGCCTCCTCGACTTCCCAAGGGTGAGGTGAAATTATGGTTTTTCTGGCCTCGTCTTGTAGTGAGCTGTAAGAAAGAATGGTCAAATTAGGCCCAAGGGGGTGAACAAGGGTAGAATTGTGTTTTAGACAACTTATTTGGCTTAGAGCTCATAAGAAACATGGCCTAGATCATGTCATTCCTGCATGTGAAAAATAGTTGTATCCGGAGAGTTAAGGCAAAATGCAGAATACACAATTAACATGCGTGTAAAAATCACTCAAGAAGAAGGAAGATGGCGAGAATGTAAGCCATCACTATTGCAAGGCTCAAATTCTCACATAGGTTGTTTTTGCTCCTTCACTCCAGAGGTTTCTGATGAGTCATAAATCATGCATCTTTTATGGATCTAAGAAAGATGTTTACAAGACTATCTTGTGCTTAAGAATGGAGTGTTAGCTAAGATTCATATTATGGACATAAAAATAGAGAAAATACAAATTTATGCTAATTCGAGGACCTTAGCTAACTCTTCTTCTCTTGCAGAATCAGCCAAGATGTTCTTGGATCCATCATAAGGAGACTTGGCCGGGATGAAGTCGTCTCGGCCAAGACCGACTCCATCTCAGCCAAACCAGATCAGGCCAGGCTTCACAGCCCAGCAACTCAAGTAAGTGCAGTCCAATAAGGAGCAGCCCAAAGATGCTATCCATGTCAGCTGTCCAGCTTAGGACCACCTCAGCTCCAGCTCAACTGCCACGTCACTTCTGGAGAAGCTTGCAGCGCAACTCACGCAAGGGTAGAATAGGCAATTCATGTTATAATTCTATTAGGAATCGTTAGGAGTAGCAGGTCACAGCTCGTGTATATATAGGAGGAGCTGTGCACTTTTTAGGGGTCTTTGAATTCATTCTTAATACACTCTCATTATATCCATTTCCTCGTTCTCGTTTCTCCCCGTTTACAGTGGTGCACGGTGCTGCTTTGGTGTTTCTCTCGATCAAGGAAATGCAGGTTTGAGACTAGGAAGCCGAAGTTTGCCAGAGGGGACTCATTGGGATTCCCAACACACTCTAGTGAATCTGATCCTCAATGCTCAGGCTATTCAAGGTGAACCACCACCATCAACCATGGCGATTGTTGTGGAAGATGGGTCCATCTGAATTTAGTCTACTGTGTTTGTACTCTGTTTCCTATTAGTCAATTTCATTCTACATTTCTCATCTCCATTTTCTTCCTCTCCCTTAATTCATGATTTAATCTGCAATTGCATTTGAATTGTGAACGACGTTAAGCTAAGCTGATTGGAACTGGTTTAACTAATTCAGTACGTAATCATTTAACCATTGTTAATCGAGAACCTAAAATCAGCTCTGAACTTAATCCCTGCCAACTGATGGGGTAGCGATTGCGTAATTCCTCGATATGGTAAGGGACGAACCTTTGGCGATTGCCATAAGACTTTCCTAGGCTGATATGGACTAAGAACTGGAGTGTGGACATTGGACTGGACTTGGACTAATAGAAATGAATACGAACACAATTATATCATAATAATACTAATAGTAAACTAGTAGCGTCAGTATATGTTCACTGCATTCATAGTTTTAGTTTATTACCTGCTTTACTTGCATTTCAACCCCCCTTTGCTTACTGCTTTTCAGTCCTAGACAAAGATAGTCTATCTCTGTAGCATCTGTCTGCACTCAGCCGAGACCAAGTCGAATTGATCTCTGCCGAGATCATCTCGGCTCAGTCTCTACCGAGAGCAACTTGGCCATTGCCGAGGTGACTCAATACTCTACACCTCAGATTCTACGTCATTTCACTTCACACTGAATCACATTTGAGCACACTGTGTCCTTGAGAAGAATGACCTAGGGTTGATTATACTATAGTTAGCTTTAGTTATTTGATGCCCGTTAAGACGACTGAAAACGAGTTTATCAAATTGGCGCCGTTGCTGGGGAACACAAGTTCTTTTGTGTTTTCGTGTGCCAAGTTAAGTGAAGACGAATCCCGAGTCTGTAAAGTGTTTGTCAAGTCAGTCTAATTGAATCTTTTGAATTTGTCTATGTCCGTCTTTTAGATTTCGGATCCTGAATAAAAAGAATTTTAAGTGTTGTTTATTTTTCTGCGTGAATTCACCGCCAAAAAAAAGAAAGGGAAAACAAACAAAAACAAAAACTGCAATAAAACATTTGTTTCTGTTTTGCATAGTGTTAGCATTCTGTTTTGCATTTACATCTGCATCTCACAGTTGACTTGCATCCTTTTTACATTTGTAGTTTCATTAGGTAGCTGACTGATAGTTGTAGTTTACTATTTGTAAGTACCGTTTCAAATTTGATTTTTCTGCATAATGTGTAAAATGAATGACTAGGAGTAGTACTGACCCATTGTATGCTTTTGACCCAGAGATAGAATTAACTTTACGTAGATTACGAAAAATAAGAAATACTATAGTGAATACTAGTAGTAGTTCAAATTCTACCATAAATTCTAACCTGTCTTCCTCTAACACACTTGTTGATAGCTCTAACATTTTTACAGAGCCAGGGCAGATGGAGAATCAGGATAGAATGTTGAAGGAGTTAGCCACTCCAGATGTGGTGTACCAGCCATGGTGTATCCAATATCCACAACTGGAGTCGGCTCAGTCCTATGAGCTGAAGTATGGTCTTATACACCTGTTGCCTAAATTTCATGGTCTTGTAGAAGAAGACCCCCACAAGCATCTAAAGGAATTCCATATGGTTTGCTCTACAATGAGGTCGTAGGGGATATCGGAGGACTACATCAAAATGAAGGCATTCCCATTCTCTCTAGATGGAGCAGCGAAGGATTGGCTGTATCTTCAGCCAGTACTTTTCAACACTTAGGGAGACATGAAGCGCACATTCCTGGAAAAGTTCTTTCTGGCATCTTGAACTGCGTCCATCAGGAAGGACATATGTGGGATAAGGCAGCATACAAGAGAAATTTTGCACGAGTACTGGGAAAGGTTCAACAAACTCTGTGCCACCTGTCCACATCATCAGATCAGCGAACAGTTGCTGATCCAGTATTTCTATGAAGGATTATCAATGATGGAGAGAAGCATGATAGACGCGGCCAATGGAGGAGCCTTGATGGATAAAACGCCAGCAGTAGCAAGGCATCTGATCTTCAATATGGCAAGCAATACAAAGCAGTTTGGGATCAGAGGGCCAAGTCAAACTCGGATGGTAAATGAAATCGGTGCAGCTTCCAACCAGAGACTGGAGAATCAGCTGACCAAATTGACATCACTAGTGAGATAGCTTGCAGTTGGACAACACCAACCAGCCATGGCAGCGAAGGTATGTGGCATATGTACTTCCGTGGAGCACCCCACTGATATGTGACCCACTCTTCAAGAGACCGAGTCGGACCAAACAGAAAACATTGGAGCCATAAGTGGACTTCAGTACGGGAAACAGCCGTATCAGAATCGGCCATTTGATAGCCAGCAACATGGGAGACAGCCATTTCGGCCAGGACCGAATCAGGGGCCATATGCAGCTCAACAATTCGGATCCACACAGAATACCTATCAGAGGCAAGCAGGTTATCAACAGCCAAATCCGTAATATCAAGCACCACCTTTCCAACAGCAACAGCAACAGCAACAGCAGAGAGTGCCTACCCAAGGCAACTCCCCATCTTTGGAAGAACTGATGAAGCAACTTGCAACAACCAACCTGGAGTTCCAGCAATCTGTGAGCTCCAATAACATGCAGTTCCAGTAGAACATGACCGCCACCATTCAAGACCTCAAAATGCAAATTGGACAGCTTGCTAATATTGTGGGTCAATTACAGTCAGCAGGATCCAGCAACCTCCCCTCTCAAACCATTCCAAATCCGAGAGGAAACGCCAGTGTAGTCACTCTTCGAAGTGGAAAAGAATTACCTCAACCAAC
Organism: Mucuna pruriens; assembly: GCA_025330945.1. NCBI lineage: Eukaryota > Viridiplantae > Streptophyta > Magnoliopsida > Fabales > Fabaceae > Mucuna > Mucuna pruriens. Next base: position 646,331 of record JAENHJ010000106.1, read on the forward strand.
ACTGCAACAGTTGCCGAGATCAGCCGAAGTCGACTTTGAGCCAACTACCGACTTGCAGTCTCGGCCAGATACAGCTGTCCCATTGCCATTCCCATCTCGGACCACCTTGACAAGAAAGCTAGAGTCAGATGAAGAATTGTTGAAGATGTTCCGAAAGGTGGAAATCAATATTCCACTCCTCGATGCTATTAAATAGGTCCTAAAGTACACAAAATTCCTCAAGGAATTGTGTGTACACAAAAGGAGAAAAATGAAGGGGGGCAAGGAAAGTGGAGGTGTGGTGTCGGCTCTATCGAGAAATGAAGAAATCAATGCAGGTGCTTCAACTTTGCCAAGGAAATGCAGAGACCCTGGAATCTTTTCTGTCCCATGCACCATCGGCGAATGCACTTTTGCCAATGCCATCTTGGACCTGGGAGCCTCAATCAATGTCATGCCCACATCAATCTGCGGGTCCCTTGATTTTGGTGACTTAGAACCCACAGGGATGACCATTCAACTTGCAAACAGGAGTATTGTCCAACCCCTGGAAGTTCTCGAGGATGTTCTCGTCCAAGTCAACGAACTAATATTTCCAGCTAATTTTTATGTGCTAGACATGGAAGACGAAACATCCGGGAAGGAATCCACCTTAATTCTGGGGAGATCTTTCTTGATGGCTGCCAGAACAAAGATTGATGTACATGCAGGGATGCTTTCAATGGAATTCGGTGATACTTTGGTGCAATTTAATATTTTCGAAGCCATGAGGCACCCAACTGAAGACCACTCCCTCTTTGGCATTGATTTACTCAACGAGATAGTTGAAGAATACCTTCAACTAAATAGCAGCAGTGAAGACATTGGGAAGTTTGCTGAGAACGCTGACGAAAGTAGCTGCTTAGGAGTCACAAATGAAGAGGCCAACCATGAGGAAGTACAAGACCTTCCCAACTCTGAGGACAATCATAGTGATATTGCTAACTTGGCCTTTGAAGTGGAATTGTCTTAATTACTAGACCAAGTCTACAACCAAGAACACTCAGAGTGTACAAATGATGTAGAAATTAAAGTCGTCGACGCTGAAATGTCTTCCATTGCACAATTGGCCAGAAAAGGCTGAGTCAAGGAAGAAATAAAAGTCAACTCGACCGAAGAGTCAAATAGCAAGCCCGACACGCTTACCGAGATCGTCTCGGCCAAAGAAGACCAGACTCAGGCTGGTATAGAAATTAATGTTCCATCCGGATCCGATTCCGAAGAAGCGCTAAAAGCCAATGCCGACTCCAACCAGACAAGAACCGAAGTCGCTAAGTCGAGCCGGTCGAAGCAGAAAAGGACCGAAATCATGTCAGCACACCTGGTGCCGAGTCGAGATCAAGTCGGCCAGATGGATCCAATCTCAGCAATTAAAAAATCTCTGTTACTGCCACCACTCATGGGACTGAAAACATTGCCAAGCCACCTGAAGTATGCCTACCTGGACAGGGAACAACAACTCCTAGTTATCATTGCAACAATCTCCACCAGGAGCAAGAAGACAAGTTGCTGGAGGTCCTCAGGCAACATAAGAAAGCAATAGGGTGGAAGCTAGCAGACCTTCCTGGTATAAACCCCTCCATCTGCATGCATAGAATCTTGATGGAGGAGGAAATCAAGCCCATCAGGCAGCAGCAAAGAAGACTGAATCTGACACTCCTGGACGTGGTTAAAAAGGAGGTCACCAAACTCCTTGCTGTAGGGATCATCTACCCCATTTCGGACAGCCAATAGGTGAGCCTTGTGCAAGTGGTGCCGAAGAAGTCCGGAATGACCGTTATGAAAAACCAGCAAGATGAGCTGGTACCAAGAAGGATTCAAAATAGCTGGTGTGTCTGCATCGATTACAGAAGATTAAACCTGGCAACTCGCAAGGATCACTTCCCTTTACCTTTCATTGACCAAATGCTCGAAAAACTAGCAAGGAAATCCCATTACTGTTTTTTGGATGGATTCTCAGGCTACATGAAAATACACATCGCACCTGAAGACCAGCACAAAACGACTTTCACCTGCCCATTTGGTACCTTTGCGTACATACGCATGCCATTTGGCCTCTGCAATGCTCCAAGTACATTTCAACGTTGCATGATGAGAATCTTCTCGGATTTGCTACAAGACTGCATGGAGGTATTCATGGATGACTTCATGGTGTACGCTGACTCATTCGAAGCATGCTTGAGTAATCTATCCAAGGTGTTAAGGAGATGCATTGACACAAACCTTGTGCTCAACTTTGAAAAGTGTGATTTCATGGTGATTGAGGGAATAGTGTTGGGACATCTGGTCTCCAACAGAGGCATTGAGGTAGATAAAGCCAAGATAGACATCATCACCTCCCTTCCAAACCCCGCTTCTGTACGGGAAGTTCGCTCATTTTTAGGACACGTAGGCTTCTACAGAAGATTCATCAAGAACTTCAGCACACTAGCCTTGCCTCTGTCCAAACTCCTACAAAAGGATGTGGAATTCAACTTTGATCAGCCCTTTATTGAAGCACTTCAGGAGCTAAAGAGCAGATTCACATCCGCCCCTATTTTGCAACCACCGAACTAGGACCTACCATTTGAATTAATGTGTGAAGCATCCAACTCGACATTAGGACCTGTTCTCGACCAGAGAGCTAGAGTCGACCAACCAGTGCACATGATTGCCTATGCATCCAGAACTATGGATCCGACCCAACAAAACTACACAACAACTGAGAAGGAGCTTTTGGCAATTGTGTTTGCTTTAGAGAAATTTCGCTCCTACCTTCTCGGTTCCAAGATAATTGTGTTCTCTGACCATGCTGCCTTGAGATACTTGTTGAAGAAGCCTGACACTAAGCCAAGGATGATCAGGTGGATGCTTCTTCTCCAAGAATTCAACTTAGAAATCAGAGATAAGAAGGGTGTTGAGAATTCTGTGGCAGATCATCTGAGCAAGATTGAAAGAGAAAGCGAACCGACGCCTATCCGAGATGAATTCCCCAATGAGCAACTCTTGCATATCCAAACGGCTACACCATGGTTTGTCGACAAATGCAACTACGTGGAAACATCTCATTTTCCACTAGAGGCGTCTCGGACCCATAACGATAAAATCCGAAGCGATGCCAAATACTACATATGGGATGATCCCTACCTTTGGAGACTCTGTAGTGACAAGGTCATCCGTAGGTTCATTCCTGATGCCGAGATCAATTCGGTCCTCCAGTTTTGCCACTCAGCACCTGGAGGCGGCCATTATGGATCAACTCGAACTTCCAGGAAAGTTTTGGACTGTGGCTTGTATTGGCCAACTATCTTTCGAGACGCTCACAAATTCGTCTCCACCTGCGAGAAGTGTTAAAAAGTAGGAGTGGCCATGAACCGAAGGCATGAAATGCCCCAGCAACCCATCCAGTTCTGTGAAATCTTCGATGTCTAGGGAATAGATTTCATGGGGTCATTCCTGATCTCCAATGGTTACTCATACATTCTATTTGCCGTAGATTATGTATCAAGGTGGGTAGAGGCCACTACCACCAGAACCAATGACGCTAGAGTGGTTGTGGACTTTTTGAAGTCCAATATTTTCTGCATATTTGGCGTGTCGAAAGCGCTCATAAGTGACCAAGGCAGTCACTTTTGTAACAAAGCCATGGCCTCTCTTCTTCAGAAATATGGAGTCGCACATATAATTGCTACAACTTACCACCCCAAACAAATGGCCAAGCAGAAGTCTTTAACAGGGAAATCAAGAAAACGCTGCAAAGATGACCAACCCCAGGCAGGAAGGACTGGAGCCGTCTTCTTGAGGTTCTTGAGGATGCTCTTTGGGCACATAGAACCGCATACCGAACGTCGTTAGGGATATCTCCCTACTGGATTGTCTTTGGTAAGACCTGTCATCTTCCTGTGGAGCTAGAGCACAAGGCTTACTAGGCTGTCAAGTAGTGCAATTTGGCCTACGACCACGCGGGTGAGCAACGAAAATTTCAACTACAGGTACTTGACGAACTCTGCTTGGAAGCATACGAAAACTCCAGGATATACAAACAAAAAGTCAAGAATTTTCATGACCAGAAGATCCTGAGGAAAGATTTTCATGTTGGCCAAAAAGTCCTGCTGCTCAATTCAAGACTCAAGCTCATAACAGGTAAGCTTCGTTCCATATGGAACGGACCTTTTGTCATCACTAACATATTTCCCAATGGTGCAGTACAACTGCAAGATGAACATAGCAGCAGCACCTTCCAGGTTAATGGGCATCAGATCAAGCCATTCAACGAAGGCCCAACACCAATTACTCATGACATGGAGATTATCTCGTTGATGGAACCAGCTCCACCAGACGACCCTGCCTCGCATTGAGGACAATGCAGATTTTAAGTGTGTGTGTGGGGGGGGTACTGTTGCACTCATGTGAACATCATGTTTTTATTCCCACCCTGAACCCTTCTGTCTTGACCCAGTTTTGAATTTTTCTCAAATCTTTCATCTATTTTCAATAAAAGTTGTCCAAGTCGAATCCATCCCGACTCTGTGCCATCTTGGACGAGTCTAGAGTGACTTCGGACTGGCAGGATTTCAATTTTGTCATTTTGTTTTATGTTAATTTTCTCCTAGCAGATTTCCAAATTGGACTGTCGAAAAAAAAATTGTTTTGAAAAGAATCTTGAATTCATTTCTGGAAGTTTGGAAAAGACAGTAGGAAGTAATTCTGCAACTCTAGCAAGAGATTTCTCTAGCTTGAAGGGAATGAAACTTTTGTGCTCTAGTTAGTGATTGACTAAAAAACTGAAAAGGAAAACCCTCTAGGATAGAGCAAAACTAACCCGTGTGAGATTTTGAGCCTTTGTAAATATTGATGGCTTACATCTTATCATTCCTCTTCTTTTCCTAGTACGATTTTTGCACTCATGATAACTGCGTATTCTGCATTTTGCCTTAACTCTCTGGATACAGCTGTTCTCACATGCAGGAATGACATGATCTAGGCCATGTTTCTGATTAGCGCTGAGCTAAATAAAGCCTACCTGAAGAAATTCTCTCCCTTGATCACCCCCATTGAGCCACATAATCGTTCTTTCTTATAGCTCATTACAAACCAAAGGCGGAAAACCATGAATCAACCTCACCTTCAGGAAGCAGAAGAGCTTTGGAAATGTTTTGAGAGTAAGTCATCATCAAGTGTGGGGGAGCCTCACGAAGCAGAATTCATTCAGCATCCTCTATGGGCTCGAATAAACAAAGAAAGAAAAAAAAAAGCGAGTGAAAGAAAGAAAAAGAAAAGTGGAAGCAGCAGCTGAAAAATCTAAGTTGAATCAAACAAAGGAAGAAAACAGCGAAGCTGCATGAATATGTATAATAAGAAAAAGGAAAGGAAGTGAGCTGGCAACAACAAAAGGAGGAAATGACAGCATCCTGGGCTATCCCTCAGGCTGATACAGACTTACTCCTCATTGCTCCTCTCTTCCTCATGGGTCTTGAAGCCAGTTTCTGTATTTTATCCTACCCATGACCCCAACCTCACTATAAGCCGAAAAAGAAGTCCTAGTGATCATAACTGCGTGTATTTTTGCAGGTGTAAAAAGAGAGCTTTGTCAAAGTATGGCAATATCAGTTCCACGAATGTTGAGTGTAAATACAAACCCAAACACGTGAGAAATGAGGGAGTTATTTGCCTAAATGAGAGCTTTGTCACTCTTGGTTACCTTCTCCTGTTTGCAGGTCATGAATTTGCCTAGAGCACGTAAGAAGTAATTTTCAGATTGTTTGAGTATCTTGATCCCAAGGTGAATGAGTGTCGACTCTGTCTCGGATAAACTGAAGAAAGCCAATTGAAAAATTCTTTTCTACCTTTAAAAATCTCCCGTGTGTATTTCATTTTATTTTGCCCAGGAGTGCAAAAGGTTAAGTGTGAGGATCTGATGAGTCATAAATCATGCATCTTTTATGGATCTAAGAAAGATGTTTACAAGACTATCTTGTGCTAAAGAATGGAGTGTTAGCTGAGATTCATATTATGGACCTATTGCTGTTGTGGGAAGGCTTGTGCTGGATATTCAGGACTCGACTGTTGATAACCAGCTACTCCATAAGGCACATTCGGCATGGAGCCAGATCTCTGAGCTGCATATGGTCCTTATTGTGGGCCTGGCCGAAATGGCTGTCTTGTGCGCTACTGATTATCAAATGGCCGGGTATGGTATTATTGCTCTGGTTGGTCCGACTCGGTTTCTTGAAGAGTGGGGCACATATCAGTAGGGTGCTCCACAGAGGTACATATGCCACAGATTTTTGCTGCCATGGCTGGTTGATGTTGACTAACGGCCAGCTGTCTCACTAATGATGTCAACTCGGTCAGCTGATTCTCCAATCTTCGGTTGGAGGCTGTACCTATTTCATTCACCACCCAAGACTGATTCAGCCCTCTGATCCCAAACTACTGTGTATTACTAGCCATATTAGAGATCAGGTGCCTTGATGTTGGTGGTGTTTTGTCCATTAAGGCTCCTCCACTGGTGGCATCAATCATGCTCCTGTCCATTATTGAAAGTCCTTCGTAAAAGTATTGGATCAGCAATTGTTTGCTGATCTGATGGTGGGGACAGGTGGCACAGAGCTTATTGAAACGCTCCCAGTACTCATGCAGAGTTTCTCCAATATGTTGCCTTATCCCAATATTTCTTTTCTAATGGTTGTAGTCCTAGAAGCTGGGAAGAATTTCTCTAGGAAGGTCCGTTTCATATCTCTCTAAGTGTTGAAGAGTGCTGGCTACAGATATAGCCAATCCTTTGTGGCTCCATCCACGGAGAATGGGAACGCCTTCATTTTGATGTAGTCTTCTGGGATTCCCTGCGGCCTCATCGTGGAAAAAACCATGTGGAATTCTTTGAGATGCTTGTGGGGGTCTTCTCCTGCAAGACCATGAAATTTAGGCAGCAAATGTATTAAACTAGACTTCAACTCATATGTCTGAGCCGGCTCCAGTTGTGGATATCGGATACACCAAGGCTGGTACACCACATCTGGAGTGGCTAGCTCCTTCAGCGTCCTATCATGATTTTCCATCTGTCCTGACTCTATAAAAGTATTAGAACTTGAAATAAGTATGTTAGTATAAAGCAGATTAGAGTCGACGACAGAATCATAACTTCTACTATTATTTACTATTAGATTCCTAGTCCTCCTTAATCTACGTAAGGTTTTCTCTATTTCAGGGTCAAAAGCATATAAAGGGTCAGTGCTACTCCTAGTCATGTATCATGCAAGTCATAAAAAAAATGGTCAGTATTTTTAGACAGTGATTACAGTTAACAGTTCATTCTAATGAGAATGTAAGGATGCAATGCAACGATGGATGCAAAACAGAATGCTTAGTAATATGGAATGCAGAATTATGTACAATGCAAAAACAAATTTCTTTATTTTTTTTACAGTGAATTCACGTAAAGATTTATTTAACAAATACAGACTCAATTTTAAGACTCGACAGACTTAATAGACTCTAAAACAAACTCCATAGACTCGAATTCGGCTCGATTTACTTAGCACACGAAAACACAAAGGAACTTGTGTTCCCCGGCAACGATGCCAATTTGATAAGCTCCTTTTTAGTTGTCTTAACAGGCATCAAATAACTAAAGCTAACTATAGTATAGTCAACCCTAGGTCATTCTTCTCAAGGACACAGTATGTTCGAAGTGTGTTTTAATGTGGAATAAACAAAGCAGAATCTAAGTGTAGAGTATTGACTTGTCTTGGCTGAGTGCGGACAAGCACTACAGAGTTGGACTGGCTCTGTATCAGACTAGGACAACAGTAAACAGGGGATTGGAATGCGAGTAAAGTAGAATACAGTAAAATACAAAGTGTGAATGCAGCTACTGACTACACTACTACTATGGCTGTGTTCATGTTTCAGTCCAATAATCAAGTCTTTTCTGGTTCATCTGTTTGGTTAACAATCCATATTAGCCTTCGATATTCTTATGACGATTGCCAAACATTTGTCCATTGCCATATTGAGGAATTATGCAATCGCTACCTCATCAATTGGCAAGGATTAGGTTCAAGTTGATTTTAGGTTCTCAATTAAGTGATCTAGTTGATTACCTACTGTTCTAATCAAACCAGTTCCAATCGGCTTAGTTCAATCATGGTTCCCTCACTTTGTGCAATCGCAACGCAGATAAGGAATTAAAGTCTAGGGATTTGGTTCAATCATGTAACAGAAATCAAAATCAGAAATCACTTCGCATTAATGGAAACGAAATATAAACATAGGGATTTGGCTTCGGTGGCTCCACCGTTCACGACAATCGCCATAGCCGACGGCGATGATTCACCTTGACAAGCTAGAATGCAGAGGATCAAGTTCTCTAGAGTGCGTTGGTGTTCCAATCGGTCACCTCCAGCAACCTTCGGCTTCTTAGTTCCTAGCCTACGTTCTTCGATCGAGAGAACGCCACTACAACATCGTAAACCACCATGGGAGAGAAGACAAAAATGAGAGAAAAACTTGGAGATGGAAGCATGAATGTGATTATGAAGCCAAAGACGTTGATTTGTTCATAGTTGTACCTATATATACAGGGCGCGAAATCTAACTTTCGCAACTAACTTAACAGAATTACATTTGAAATCCTTATTCTACCCTTGCTATTACTTGCACTGCAAGCTACTCCAAGAGGTGACGTGGCTGCTGAGCTGGACCTCGCTCTTCATTGGGTCGTTCCTCCGATTGGGTTGTTCTGCGTTACTGGGCCAAGATGGAGTCGGCCAAGTTAGAGGTGTTTCCGGTTGGGCCTCTTTTGATTGGGCTGAGAGTTCGTCTGGACCTGCAATGAAGGATTTTTTAGCTTATACCTTGTTTTAGCATAGTTTTACGATTTTTCTCTGGTTTTAGTCTCTTAATCTAGATCTTAGCTAACAATCATCTTTTAGGTGCATGAGTTGCCTACTGACACCACTCTTAGGTCCATGTTTAATGTATGGTTTTTGACTCATCAGTGACTCTTTTTCAACTAACAATATTACTAATTTGAAGCTTCCAAATGTAGTTTTCATAAAGTTAGACTTTGCTTTGCTTACCAAGAAATTTTTCTTTGGCTGATGGACATTCCAACTATTTTGGCTAAAGTTATATGTCTACCAACTTTCTCCGATTTTTCCAGCATCCCTAAGTTGCTTCTCAAATTATTATTTTTTGATAGAACTCAATTTTTATGTTTTCTCTTTATTTGTAGGGAAATAAATTTTTCTTCTTGTAACAATTTGAAAGCTTAATAAACTTCAACTTGAAGGGGAATGTTGGAAAAAAAAAAATCTAATGATATCACTTTTATATTTTAGAGTATCATAAATCGTTTCTTTAGATTTATTCTTCTTTTATATTTTATTATTAGTTTTCTTATTTAATTAGGTAGATCATAATTATCTCATATATTTATTTGTATTCATTACATTAAGTTTATATAAAACAAATTCTGTTGTGTGATTGATATACACGCTTTTCAATATCTCTTTTATCTATTTCTTCAATAAATCTTTCTAACTTTATACCGATTATCTTGTTAACATGTTTTTGGACACTTAACTTATAACCTCTTTTTTAAACTTATACATTATTAAAAAAAATTTAAAAAATATATAAAATCACACACAATTCAATCATTGATACATATATTCTCATAAAAAATAACAATGATTATGAAGAAATTTTAGCTAACCATCACTCTCGATATGTAAACTTTAGCTAATTGAAAGGAATAATTTTTAATTACCTTTATATATATATATATATATAAGTTAATCAATAAATTACTCTAATACTAATGATTCTTTGTGGTGTACCAGATGAAAAAAACTAGTATCTTAATACAAGAGACCTCTAACGATCCCATATCAAACGGTTGATTCTTATTCGCCCTTAACCCTTGGATTTGTATCACATCCAACAACTACTATTAATTTACTCACTTTCTTTCTTGCACTTTTCTCATATCCAACGATTACTAATATTTAGCTTTTGAAATAACTTTTTTTCTTGCACTTTTCTGACATCCAACGATTCCTAATATTTAACTTTTGAAATGCATTATTTAAATTATTTAATTTTGATATGCCTCTTAGAAAAAAATTGATGGGACCCGTCAATGTTAATCTTGTTGTATTTATAAATATAATATATTTAATTAACATATTAATGAATTAAAAAATTATCAATTAATTTTTTACAGTGATTTAATACAATTTGATTATATTTGTATCCCCAAAACCTAATCCTAAACTATAAATTAATTATTTAAATCAATTTAAAAACATGGCGGGGAAATGGACACAGCCAAAGCATATTTATCTTGATAGATTATTTTAGTAAATAATTTTCGGGTGAGTATTTTAGTAAATATTATTATGATTATTTAAATAAAATTTCCGTTAGTACGTACAATTTTGCGTACGATTTCAAGTCTTCGTTTTGGCAATTTTTTTTTTAACTTTCCTTGATTTGTTAATTTCCAATTGTAGAATTATTCTTTCATTCACCTAACAATTGAAATTGAGACTGTGGATTAGCAATTGAATCAAAATATTAATATACCTATAAATATATACGTTTAACATATACAAGCTTTAAAAATGCATATTGGTTTAATGGTTAAGTTAATTATTTTACAACTGCACCTGGATCTATTCTCACCGATGCTGATTTTGACCCCTTTTATTTTTCCAATACTTACCGACAAGTGCAGGTAGAATAAGTGCCGCAAATTACTTCAATATACGCAATTAACAATTTGATAATTAAATTACATTGTCGCAACCGGCTCTACCATTAGAGTGGCGAGACCGACTTGGCACAATCGTAGTCGGATTTGAGTCGGTTTGTTCAGAGTGTCGAGACTCACTCAGTAAAGGTGGAGTCGTCACTATCATTTTTGTGGAAAATACCAAGAAACCTATGAATGGATAAGGCTGGTCCGGAATCAGAGTATGGGTCCGGGAGTCAGTTACTTGTAAGGATCACCTAGTATTCCAACACGTCTACCATGAGATAGTTACCCTAACTAGATGTATGATAGAAAATGACTCTTACATTATGATTTACGTCTTTCTACAAATAGAGTATGTTTACAAGGAATGAGTGCAGGATATTTTTAGGGTTTTTTGAATGAATAACTTGACAAGAGTCGTCTCTTCCTCCTATGTATCTCCTACTACAGTGGAAAAGTCAAAGTTTACGTAGTTCTTGAGGTAGGTACAATTAAAGGGTAGGAGGGTTGAGACCAACTTGGCTAGTTGAGGTGGAAGGGGACCGTGACCGACTTGGCCTAGTCGAATGGAAGGGGACCGTGACCGACTTGGCCTAGTCGAATGGAAGGGAACCAAGACAGTATCTTCCGAGTTAGAGTGCCGACTCAGGGAGTGCGTGACTCATTGGAGTCGGTCTGAAGAGAGTCGATAGGATGGTCTTGACGTAAAGCCGATTGGATGATCTTGGCATGGAGCCGGTAGGATGGTCTCGGCATAGAGTCTGGTAGATGATCTCGGCATGGAGCTGGTAGGATGGTCTCAGCATAAAGCTGGTTGGATAATCTTGGCATGGAGCCGGTAGGATGGTCTTGGCATAGAGCTGGGTGGATGATCTTGGTATGGAGTCGGTAGGATGGTCTCGGCATAGAGACGGTTAGATGATCTCAGCATGGAGCCGGTAGGATGGTCTCGGCATAGAGCCAGTTGGATGATCTTGGCATGGAGTGAGCAAGATGGTCTCTACATAGAGCTAGGTGGATGAACTCGGCATAAAGCCGGTTGGATGGTCTCGGTATAGAACCAGTTGGATGGTCTCGACATAAAGCTGGTTGGATGGTCTCGGCATAAAGCTAGTTGGAGGATCTCGGCATAGAGCCAGTTGGATGCTCTCGGCATAGAGTCAGTTGGATGATCTCGGCATGGAGCCAGTAGGATGGTGCCGACATAGAGTCAACTGGATGGTTCCTACATAGAGCTGGTAAAATGGTCCGAAGAGTGTTAGCTCTTGTCTACATAGGAGCCGGAGTCAGTCCAAAGTCGATCCCACAAGATGCAGTATTTGCCAGGCTACATAATGAAGTGTGTTTATAATTTCGAGCCTAAATGGATGTATGCAAGAAGAGATTTTGAAAATCTTACCTTGTATTCAGGGGTTACTTGCTCACTGCAGAATGGGTGAACTCGTTCTACCTTTCTTCTGGAGATCCTTTCCAGACTTCTCATTTCACTGCTAGCTCTCATGCTCTCTTAAGATTGAGATACTCCTTTTCTGAATCATAATTTTTTGACCCTCTAAAGTCCCCTTTTAACATTTGCAGAATCCGCTCTCAGATAGTCTCCTTTAAGAATGGTTGTTCTCCAGTCTCTCCGGGATCTCTGAGATTTCTCAAACTTAGGGTTTTCACACTTAAAGATAAACTCTCTACCTCCTCTGATTCTCCATACTTTCAACCCCAAACTTTCCAACCCTTCACTCTTCGTTTTTGGGCCTTTTATAGATCGCTCCTTAGGTCACCATTGCAACAGAATCAACCACGTGCACTCTGATAAGGTACCACACAACATGAGAAAGGGTGCTAGGGACATGCAATTGAAAAACGTTATGTTCAGGCCTTGCCTCCTTGACATGTTAAACGACGGTACCAATTGGGAGGGACTCGGACCTATCTCCCTCTTCGCTTTCTTCTTTTGTCTCTAGTACCCCCTCTTTTTGGCTGTGCTCCTTCTTTTTGCTATCCTCTTAGCATGAAGGACAAAGGCCATAAGCATAGAGCAAAAATTGAAGACCACGAGCACAGAGCAGAAAGCGAAGGTTGTGCAGGGGTAGCGGGCGCAGAGTAGTGAGTGAAGTCCGTGAGCGTAGAGTAGAAACCATGATTGTAGGGGTAGTGAATGTAGGCTTGTACAGGTTTTGGCTTTTGCTTTTTCAGATGAAAAATGGGTTCTACAGTTACCCCCTCTTTATTTGTGTTCATTCAAAGGAGATGGTTTACATCTTTTTGAGTGAACATAAATAAAGACCTCAAGGAGGGTTGCAGCCGAATGGAATGGATGGGTGGATTTCGGACAGGTGCTGAGCAATTTATGATTCGGAGCCGAATGGAAGTGTACTCGGCATGGAGCCAAACAGCGAGGTCTCATCACGGAGCTGGGGGTGGATAGTCTCAACATAGGGTTGGATAGAAGTCTCGACATGAAGCCGGTTGGATAGTCTCGGCATAAAGCTGATTAGATGGTCTCTAGATAGAGATGGTTGAATGGTCTCGACATAGAACCGGTTTAATGATCTCAGCATAGAGTTGGTTGGATGGTCTCGGCATAGAGCCAATTGGATTGGTCTCGAAATAAAGTCGATTGAATGGTCTCACCATAGAGCCGATTGAATGGTCTTGGTAAGGATCCAGTTAGATTGTCTCGGCATATAGCGGGTTTGGATGATCTCAGCATAGAGTCAGTTGGAATGGTCTCGGCATAGAGCCGATTCAATAGTCTCGGCATAGAGCTCGTAGGATGGTCTCGGCATAGAGTTGGTAGGATGGTCTCGGCATAGAGCTGGTTGAATGGTCTCAGCATAGAGTCGGTTGAATGGTCTTGGCAAGGAGCTGATTAGATAGTCTCGACATAGAGCCTGTTTCGATGGTCTCATCATAAAGTCAGTTGGAACGGTCTCGGCATAGAGCCGGTTGAATAGTCTCGGCATAGAGCGGTAGGATGGTCTCAACATAGAGCCAGTTGAATGGTCTCGACATAGAGTCAGTTTAATGGTCTCGGCATAGAGCCGATTAGATGACACGAAATCAAGATGGACCCAATTCAATGGAGCTGGACTTTTGACCAAGTTGACCTGACGCAAAGTCAGAATGCGAGAATCAACACCAATCTTAAGAAAACAACCCGTATGTATGGCTTTATACGTGCTAGAGTTTATGTATGCATGTATGCAAACTTGATTGACATTTACACTGTATGGAAGATGGTTTGGAAGCTTGGAATGCATGTGTTTTGGGCTGGATGCATGGATATTTGACGTGGATTGCCGAATCTATGGATGTTTGTTGTGGATTACCGGATGCACGCAAGGTATGGACTATACGAGGCAATGGAGTATGGATGGGGTACAGGGAATGAGCGCTTTGCAAAAGTAAGTTTTCATGTCCCTACAGTTTTGCTATCCCAAGAGTCATGGTGGAGGCAGTTGTGTTTCTTCCATTTCAGTTTTGGTGTTGGAAACGTCTAGGATGTCGTTGTCATTATGTCACCTAGTTTGTGCTCATGTTTGGGACCAATCAGAGACTCACTGCTTTGGGTGATCTTTAACATTTTTCTTTTTAACTGTAATGCCTCTCTTTGAATTCTCCATTTTCGAAAGGATCATGATGACGACATGGAAGGGATGGTGTCTTTGCAATTTTTGCGAAGGAGTTTATGAACGGATTTTGACAATGCTATTCTCATATATGCAATTTTGAAAAGTCCATCAATCAGCACCTTGGGGATAATTTGGATATTTCTATGACTGGATTATTGTTCTTATTTGGCTTTTCTAAGAAGGTTGTTTCTGCCCCCTGCTCTGGTGCTTTATGGCTTGCCCCCAGTATTGCAATTTCACCTAGACTACCTTTTTCGGGTTTTCAGTCTTAGTGAACTTTTATTTGATCTTTTTTGGACTCTAACTTTTTCCTAGGTTGTTATTTTGAGATTTCAACATAGCGAGTCGCTCCTTTTTTTTATCATGACTCTAACTTTTGCCTAGACCATTTCTTTTGAGTTTTTGGTCTAGCAAGTCACTTTCTTTCTTATTTTTATTCTTGGGAGGCACTGAGTCAACGGGAGTTGTTTCTTCTTTGGCAGAGTAATGTTTGGTAGGGTAGACCTTTTTTCATTCTTGGTCTGGAGGCCAAGTGGCCAAGCTAGGGTGTGTTCTTGGAGGTTTATGGGATGAGGACTAAGTTGGTGGTGGTAGCACATATGGAGGGTGGATGATGGAGGTGGCTTTTATTTTTTATTAAAGCTTATGATCTTGGCTAGGCATAGATTCAAGGCCTTTTTTAGTCTTGTTAAAGATCTTTTAAATGCTTGAGGTTTATAGATTACCCTCATTATCCTTTCCGGTTTGATTGATGGAATAATCAAAATTTAAAACTGAGATATTAACATTAGAGATGGATTTTTTATTGGTTTAAATGTGGAAAGAGGCATAATAAAAGAAATCATGGAGAATCAAAATGTATTTCATTGATTACTCGAAAAGGAGCATTATAGTTAATTTGAAAAGGATTAAAGACTACACAAAGCAAAAGGCTCTTCCTAGGATGCAAACTTATCAAGACTCCCCCCCCCCCACCTTTTTTTAATCCGAATAAGATTGTCGAGTTCGTGCCAGTTCATGGAGTCGGCAGTTAGAGGTTTGGAGCTGAGACAGTCAGGTTTGCTTCTTCCTCCTCCTTCTTGTCGTGGGATTGGTTTATACGGGAGGTGGCCACCTCTGGCACAATCTTCCCTTTCTTCATCCCTACTTCCACCCTTTCTCCAATGAGAAGTAGATCCGAGAAATTTGACAACACGTTTCCTACCATTTTCTCATAGAAAGGCGAGTGGAGTGTGTCAATGAACATTGTTACCATTTCCTTTTCGGATAGAGCAAGTTGGATGTGGGCAGCTAGTTCCCTCCATATCCTTTGAAGGCTTCCCTTTCTCCCTTGACCATGTTTGCAACTGAGAGCAATCTGAAGCCATATCCGTATTATACTTTTATTGGTTAAGGAAGCCTTCTGTCAAGCTTCTCCAGGTTGGGATATGTTCACGCCTTAATCCTAAATGCCATCCGAGAGTAGCTCTTGTAAAGCTCTTTTTGAAGAAATGGATTAGCAATGCGTAATCATGGGTGTGTGGGGCCATCTTCCTACAGTACATGATGAGGTGACCCTTAGGACATTTGGTTCCTCTATACTTGTCGAATGCTAGCAACTCGAATTTGGGAGGAATGACAATTTGAGAAATAAGCATAAGTCAACCGCATCAAATCCGGTGTGCTTAAATCCCTCTAAGGCATCCAATCTTTCTTCGAAGAGTTGTAGTATTCTGGTGGACTGGAAGTCTTCACTTTGATGGGCACGGGATGAGCATGGGGTGGAACGAATGTTTGGGCCCCATTGTTTTCAAAGTAAGGGTCCTGATGTGGGATCTTGTTTGAGGTGGTATGATGGGGAGTGGCTCGAGGTTGCTCTAATGCCCCTGGTTATAGCTTTGCATCAACTCCAGTATCTCTAGGATTTGGCTCACTTGCACCTTTAATTGACTAACATCATCCTTTAACACCTCTTGCCATTCTATTAAATCTCTTATAGCTGTCTCCATCCTTTTTGCCTTGGGAAGTGCCCTGTGGAGGTTTTTTCTGGGACTTGATCCCTACTTCTTTTATTGGTCTCGATCGGTTGTTTGGTGGTGAATGCAATGAAAATGTGATGGAATGCAACACCTAATCTTACATGCGTGATGCAAATGAATGCAAATAAATGCAAAATGTGATGCCTTTTTTATATTTTTTAATTGGACCGATTCTATATTCCTAAAAAGACAAGGTCAGAACTGAATTGAAAATGACGTTGAGCCGACTTTGGAAGTGACACGGGGGTGGAGAAAAATTTGGAGGAAATGGCATGGAGCCAGATTAAAAACAAAGGCGGTACAGAGCCGGATTAGAGGTGGCACAAGACCAAGACACAATTGAATAAATGAAGACGGCACGGAGCCAGATTGGAGACGACACAGGGGCCGAGAAAAATTGAATAAATGGAGATGGCACAAAGGCAGATTGGAGACAACATAGGGGCCAAGATAAAATTGAATAAATGGAGACAACGTGGAGCTAGATTGGAGACGTTACGAGGCCAAGACAAAAATTGAAGAAATGGAGACAGCATAGAGTCGGATTGGAACGAAAGCGACACGAAGCCAGATTGCGTGGGGGCGGCATGAAGCCAGGGGGAACTGAAATCAACACGGGGGGAGGGCGGGTTTGGAATCGGCATAGTGACTGAGATGTAGCCAGCATGGATTCTTCCCATTACCTACAGGCTGGGTCGAGTCACATCTTGTTTGGGGTTCTAAGTCCACTATGGGCTCCTTTCCACTAGTCATCTTAACCTCATAGTTTTGCCTCTAAAGCTTAGTACCCTCTTTGTGAATCCATCACAGATAGGAAAAGTATTCCAAAATATGGTAATTCACGGAAAGGTCACACTCCAGATATAATTTTCGTGGCCATCAAGTAGGGATAGACCCTAAAGTGACTCCACTACACATTCCTCACAATTGGAGCCAGATTCGAGTTAGTTCGTTCAGAGTGCCAAGACTGACTCAGCATAGTTGGAGTCACCACTAGCATTTTTGTGGAACCTATGAATGGATAAGGTTGGTCGGGAATCAGAGTATGGGCTTAGGAGTTAGTTACGCGTAGGGATCACCTAGTATCCCAACACGTCTATCACGAGATAGTTACCCTAACTAGATGCATGACAAAAAATGACTCTTACATTATGGTTTATGTCTTTCTACAAAATAGAGTATGTTTACAAGGAATGAGCGTGAGATATTTTTGGGGTTTTTTGGATGAATAACTTGACAAGAGTCGCCTCTTTTTGCTCCCTACATTATCACCTTTTTGTAGTGAGAAGTCAAAGTTTACGTAGTTCTTAAGGCGGGTATGATTAAAGGGTAGGAAGGCTAAGACCACTCAGCCCAGTCGAATGGAAGGGAACCAAGATCATCTCTTCTAAGTCAAAGTGCCGACTCGGGGAGTGCATGACTTGTTGGAGTTGATCCAAAGAGGGTCGGTATGATGGTCTTAGCATAGAACCAATTGGATGATCTCGGCATGGAGCCAGTAGGATGGTCTCGACATAGAGGCGGTTGGATGATTTTGGCATAGAGTCAGTAGGATGGTCTCAGCATAGAGCCGAGTGGATGATCTCAGCATGGAGCCGATAGGATGGTCTCGACAAAAAGCCAGCTAGATGATCTTGGCATGGAGTCAGTAGGATGGTCTCGACATAGACTCGAGTGGATGATCTCGGTATGGAGCTGGTAGGATGGTCTCGGCATAGAGCCACTTGGATGATCTCACCTTGGAGCCAGTAGGATAGTCTCGGCATTGAGCTAGGTGGATGATCTCGGCATAGAGCCGGTAGGATAGTTGATGATGCGTGTTTTTCTAGTCGTTTTGAACGCTTATCAAATAACTAAAGCTAACTATAGTATAGCCAACCCTAGGTCATTCTTCTCAAGGACACAATGCGTTCTAAGTGTGCTTCAATGTGGAGCAAAAGTATAATCTAAGTGTAAAAATACCAACTTGGCTCAGATCGGCGAGTTGCTCTCAACGAGACTGACCCAGAGTCGGCCTCGACAGAGACAATCTGGCTTGGTCTCAGCTAAGTGCAGACAGATGCTATAGAGATGGACTACCTCTGTCTTCGACTTAAGGCGGATAAACGAGGGGGTTGGAATGCAATTGGAATCAAAATAGAGGTTAACTACAATCAAAATTGAAATCAACTACAATGCAAATGCAATTCGCTACTCCTAATGCTATTGCTATTATCGTGTTCATATTTAGTTCCAATAATCAAGTTCTTTCTGGTTCAATCACTCCAATTACAGTCCTCATCAGCCTCTAGTATTCTTATGGCAATCGCCAAAGGGTAGATCACTTACCATCAAAGGGATTTACACAATCGCCACCTCATCAGGTTGGCAGAGATTAAGTTCAAGCTGATTTTAGATTCTCAATTAACAATCGTTAAGTGATTACCTACTGAATTAGCTAAACCAGTTCCAATCGGCTTAGTTTAACATTGTTCCGTCACCATGTGCAATCGCAACGAAGTAAGTGAACTTAGATTTCATAAATGCAACAAAGATCAGAACTTAGGAAACACTTATAACATTGAAAGCAAAATACAAACACAGGCCTTGGATTCGATGATTCCATCCTCCACGACAATCGCCATGGACGACGGTGATGATTCACCTTTGCTAGCTAGGATGCTGAGGTTCAGATCCACCAGAGTGCGTTGGTGCTCTAATCGGTCTCCTCTGATAACCTTCGGCTTCTCAGTTCCTAGCCTGCATTTCCTCAATCGAGAGAAACGCCATTAACAGCGTCGTGTACCACCATGAGCGGAGGAGAAGAAAACGAGAGAGAAATTGGAAATTATGGATGCAGGAAGGTTTGAATGGAAAAAGCCCCTTATTCGTTCAGAGTTCTATCTATTCTACAAGAGTGGACACAGCTAACGATGCTAACAATTATATGTACAATTCCTATTCTACCCTTGCTGTGACTTGCGTTACAAGCAACTCGTAGTGACGTGGAGGCGATGGGCTGGACCCAGGTGGCTCGATTCTGCGTGGAGTTCCACCTGGATCTACCTGTGGGTTCCTGCATGGGCCGAGTCTCGGCCTGGTAGAAGGCTCGGCCTGGGCTTCTAATGGCGGAGCTGAGCTTGGCTGAACCTGCAATGAAGAGATAGTTAGCTAAAAAACCTTGATTAAGCACAAATTGTGTTTTACTCAAGTTTAGGCCATAATCTGGATCTTAGGCTGACAGTCATCTTTAAGCTCGTGAGTTGCTCAATGGTACCCTTCTTAGGTTCACTTAAGATGTACATTTATGACTCATCAAACCCCACATAGCCTTTTTGCACTCCCGGGCAAAACATATAACAAATAAGGTAATTTCAGGTGAGATTCTTCTGTTTGATTTCCTTAAGCTGACTCTATAGAGTCAGCCTCTCTTCATCGGTTCAAGCGCTCATGCAATCGGGGAGCTACTTCCTTTGGTTCTCGGGGCCTTCTTGGTTTCCAATTGGGAAGGGGTGCCCCAGTGATAGAACTTTTACTCATGTGCTCCATTTTCTAAACTTCTCTCGAGTGTTTGGGCTATGTTTACACTCAGCATTGCATGGAATTGGTGTTACCATATCTTGACAGAGCTCTCCTCTTACCCAAAAACACAACAGTTATGATCACTAGGACTTTTCTGGCTTGTAGCGAGTTGAGGTTATGGGTCGAATAGATGTAAAACTAGGTTTAGGACCCACGGGGAGGGAGAGGAAATGGAGAGTGAGTGTAACTAGTATGAGGCAGTCGGTTGTTGTGGTCTCCTTTGATCCTTATTTACTCGCCATTTTACATTCTTTCTTTCTTCTACTCATGCGGCTTGCTGATTTTGTTTATTTCAACTTATTTATTTCAGCTGCCTGTTTTTCTGTTTTTATGTACTTTCTTTTCTTTTCTTTCATTCCATTTTCTCTCTCTTTTCTCTTGAACCTTCAGCTGCTTTTTGACCGAATTATGCTCCCTAGACTTCCCCACACTTGATTTAACTCACTCCCAAGACGATTCCACGGCTCCTCGACTTCTTGAGGGTTAGGTAAGAATAGTTTTTACGGCCTCGGCTTGTAGTGAGCTCGAAGAAAAATGGTCAATTTAGGCTCAAAGGGGGTGACAAGGGTCAGCTTGTTTTTGGACAGCTTATTTGGCTCTGAGCTCATAAGAAATATGGCCTAGATCATTTCATTCTGCATGTGTAAAACAGTTGTATCCAGAGAATTAAGTCAAAAATTTAGCACACACTGATTAACATGCTTGCAAAAAAATCACTCAAAAAAAAGGGAGATGGCAGAGTGTAAGCCATCTCTGTTGCAAAGGCTCAAATTCTCACACTGGTTGATTCTATTTCTTCACTCTGAAGGTTCCCTCTTCCCATTTTCGCCACTTACCAGCAGGACCCGGAGGTTTGGTTCCGCTTCAGGCAGAGAGGCAGCTTCTGCTCGGGAATGAAGAGATTCCTTCTTCCTGGCTCGTCAGACTCTCGGATTCAACAAGGAATTTCCTCTCTTCTTTTTGGACACGTAATTCTGCTAAGATGAGGCCATTAAATTTGCTGTGGCAGACTTCGGCAGTGGAGACTCTTTTATTAAACACAAACTTAAGCGGCGAGAAATACTAATCAGACTTAAAATAATATATCAGATATGTAAGAAACGAAATGAAAAGTTAGAGGAAATGAAAAAGTTAGAGAAGAGAAGAGGCAGATATGACGTGAATGATCAGGTCCCAGATGGACAAACCCCCCACACTTAATTTGATTATTGTCCTCGATGTGAAGAGGTTGGCCGAGTTGGCAAGGCTGTGCCTCTGGTGGAGTCAGTTCCACCAAGGAGATGCTCTCCGTATTTTCTCCATTCGTCTTTGGACCTTCGAGGAAAGGTTTGACTTGGTGCCCGTTGACTGAAAGGTGCGATTGGTATGTTCTTCGTTGAGTTGTCTTTGCACCATGGGGAAATATGTTAGTGATAACAAAGGTCCATCCCATCAGGCGAAGCTTACCTGCTATGAGCTTTAATCGGAGTTGAAGAGCAGCACTTTTTGGCCAATATGGAGATCTTTTCTCGGGATCTTTTGGTCATGGAATTTTTTACCTTTGCTTGTAGATCCCGGCATTCTCATAGGCTTCCCACGAAGTTCGTCTAATTCTTGAAGTTGGAATTTCCTATGCTTTCTCCCGCTTGGTCATACAAGGCCATGTTACATTGCTTTGATAAGCTTTGTGCTCTAGCTCCACGGGGGAGGTGGCAGGCTTTCTGAAAACAATTCGGTGGGGAGACATCCCTAACGATTGTTCGGTATGCAGTCTGTGAGCCATGGCGCATCTTCAAGGAGTTTGCTCAGTCCTTCCTGCTGGGATTTGTCATCTTTTGTGTATTCTTAATTTCCCCTGTTAAACACCTCGGCTTGCCCATAGTGCAGGGGTGGTATGTTGTAGCTATCCTGTGCCACCCCATATTTTGAAGGAGGCCATGGCTCTGTTGCAAAGTGACTCACCCGGTCACTGATGAGCGCTTTTGGAACACTGAACCTCGGGGAAAATATTGGACTTAAAGTCCACTACTACCTTGGCATCATTGGTTCTGGTGGGAATGGCTTCTACCCATCTTCATACATAATCGACGGCAAGCAGGATGTATGAATAGCCATTGGAGATTGGCAATGGCCCCATAAAATCTATGCCCCCAGGGCGTCAAAGGCTTCGGAGAATAAGATTGGCTGCTAGGGCATTTCATGTCTTTAGTTCGGGGCCGTCCATCCCCTTTTTTTTGACATTTGTCGTAGGTGGAGGCAATTGATGAGTGTCTCTAAAAATAGAAGGCCAATAGAGGCCACAATCAGCACCTTCCTGGCAGTCGAGATGAGCCGTAGTGGCCCCTCCGGGGGGCCGAATGGCGAAGTGAAGGGCCGAGCTTGATCTCGGTATTCGAAATGCACCTACGGATGATCTTATCACTGCATAGTCTCCATAGATAGGGGTCATCCCATACGTAGTACTTAGCATCACTTTTGATCTTCTCTTTGTAAGTTCGAGATGCCTCAGGTGGAAATTGAGATGTTGTCACAAAATTACAAATATCTGCAAATCATGGTGTGGCCGCCTTGAGGTGCAAGAGTTGCTCATCGTGAACTCGTCTCAGATAGGCAATTGTTCTTTCTCTTTCAATCCTCCGCTGAGGTGGTCCGCTACAAAATTCTCAGCACCTTTCTTATCTCTAATTTCTAAGTCGAATTCTTGGAGAAGAAGCACCACCGGATCAGGTCTCGGCTTGGCATCGGCTTCTTCCTTAAGTACTTTGAGTCACGTGATCGGAGAACACGACTGTCTCTTAGAACCTAAGGTAGGAACAAAACTTATCAAGGCAAACACAATTGCCAGAAGTTCCTTCTCAGTTGTCGTGTAATTTTTTCTTGGGCGAGTCCACATGGTTACGGGCGCATGCAGCAATAACATGGACTGGTTGGCGACTCCACTCTGTGGGAATGGCTCCTAGTGTCAGATTGGATGTGTCGCCTGTGAGCTCGAATGGCGAGGTCCAGCTTGAGTGCTTCTGAGGATGAGTCTTGACGTAAGTTTGTTCTTCAGCTCCTAAAATGCCTCAATGCGAGGGCTGGTCAAGTTGAAATCTACATCCTTCTAGCTTGGACAATGGCGGGGCCAGGTTCTTGAAGTCCTTGATGAACTATACATTTAAAACCTGCATGTCCTAGAAAGGAAGCGAACTTCTCAAATGAAGAGGGGTTAAGAAGAGGTGATAACATCTATTTTCGCTTTGTCCACTTCAATGCTCTGTTGGATTGATTGTGTCAAACACTATTCCCTTGGTCACCATGAAATGACATTTTTTGAAATTTAGAACCAAGTTCGTGTCGATTGCATCTCTTGACACCTTGGACAGATTGTTCGGGGCATGCGTCAAATGATTCTGCATACTTAGTGAAGTCGGCCATAAATACCTCCATGCAGTCTTGTAGCAAGTCAGAAGATACTCATCATGCAGCGTTGAAACGTGCCGATTGCGTTGCATAGGCAAATGGCATGCGTGTGTGTAAAAGGTACCAAATGGGAAAGTGAAAGATGCGTTTTGTCTTTGATGCTTTTCGGTCAATGTGAATTTGCATGTATCCTGAGAATCCATCAAAAACAGTAGTGGGACTTCCTGCTATCTTTTCCAGCATCTGGTCAATAAAAGGTAAAGGAAAGTGATCCTTGAGGTTCGATTTAGTCTTAATCAATGCACACCCCGGTGTTCCCTGAATCTCATAGGTACTGACTTCGTCTTGTCGGTTTTTCGTGTGATCATCCCCAGGACTTCTTTGGCTTTTCTTATGCAGGGACTCACCCATTGGCTGTTTGATATAGGATAGATGATGCCTGCGGCCAAGTAGCTTTGTGACTTCTTTTTGACTAAATGCAGGATGGTAGGATTCAACAACCCGTTGCTGTTGTCTTATGGGCTTGATGTCTCCATCAATATTCTATGCATGCAAATGGAGGATTTATGATGAGTCATGAAATGTACATGTAAGTGGGCCATAAGAAGGGCACCATTGAGCAACTCACGAGCTTAAAGATGATCAGTAGCTAAGATCCAGATTAATGGCCTAAACTTGAGTAAACACTAATCCGTGCTTAATCAAGGTTTTTAGCTAACTATCTCTTCATTGTAGGTTCAGCCCAAGGCTCGACTGCCATCGAAAGCCTGAGTCGAGAGCCTCCGGCTAGGCTGGGAGACTCGACCTCACAAGGAGCCCAGTCAGGAAGATCCAAGTGGAACTCCGTCAGCAATCGTGAGCCACCTTTGGGGGCCAGCTCAGCTCACGTCACTGCC
Organism: Mucuna pruriens; assembly: GCA_025330945.1. Lineage (NCBI taxonomy): Eukaryota > Viridiplantae > Streptophyta > Magnoliopsida > Fabales > Fabaceae > Mucuna > Mucuna pruriens. The sequence goes on from JAENHJ010000106.1 coordinate 670,578, forward strand.
TAGAGTAGCTTGCAACGCAAGTCACAGCAAGGGCAGAAATAGGAATTTGTACATGTAATTCTGTTAGCATGCGTCGCTGTGTGCACTCTTGTATAAATAGATAGAACTCGAGCGAATAGGGGCTTTTGGCATTCAAACTTTCCCAGCATCCATGAATTCCAAATTCTCTCTTATCTAACTCACTCCGCCCTTTGTGCGCGTACTTTGTTAATGGCGTTTCTACTCGATTGAGGAAATGTAGGCTAGGAAGCTGAGAAGCCCAGAAGGTTGCTCGAGATGAGCCGATTGGAGCACCAACGTGCTCTGGTAGATCTGAACCTCGCATCCTAGCTAGCGAGGTGAATCATGCACCGTGGTCACGTGGCGATTGGCCAGTGGAGGATGGAATCATCGAATCCAGGGCCACGTGTTTTGTATTTTGCTTTCAATGATATAAGTGTTTTCTAAATTGAGTCTACTGTTGCATTTCCGATATCTAAGTTCATTTACTGCGTTGCGTGCACATGGTGACGGAACAATGTTAAACTAAAGCCGATTGGACTGGTTTAGCTGATTGAGTGAGGTAATCACTTCAAGCGATTGTTAGTGAGAATAAAAATCAGCTTGAACTGATCTACGCCAATTGATGAGGTGGCGATTGTATCATCGTCGGTATGCGTATTAGGGAGACGGATCTTTGGCGATTGCCATAAGAATTTTCTGGAGGCTGATCTGGGACTGTCATGGTGGAGTGATTGAATCAGAGAAAGAACTTTGATTATTGGAACTAAACATGAGGCACTTGGTAATAGCGATAGCAGTAGGGGTAAGCGTAATTGCATTTGCATTGTAGTTAATTTCAATTTTGATTGTAGTTAACCTCTTGTTTTGATTTCAATTGCATTCCAGCCCTCGTTACTGCCTTTAAAGTGCGAGGCGAGGTAGTCCATCTACATGGCGGTCTGCACTTAGCGAGACCAAGCCCGGTTGTCTCTGTCGAGGTCGACTCGGTTGATCTGTCGAGAGCGGCTTCGGCCAATGCCCGAGACAAGTCGGTATTTACACTTAGATTCTACTTCTGTTTGCTCCACACATCGAAGCGCACTTAGAGCATGTGTCCTTGAGAAGAATGACCTAGGGTTGGCTATACTATAGTTAGCTTTAGTTGTTGATGAGCGTTAGCTTGGCCAGAAAGCATACGTCATCAATTTCACGCTGCGGAAAGGTCGATTTCCACCCGATTGCTTTTTGTGCTGCCTTGGGACTTTCAGCAGCTCATCTTCTTGCTCACGGGAGGAGGTTCGCTTTAGCCACAATGACTGGGTAGGCAGCTTGTTCAGCTGTCCAGAGTAGGCATATTTTTGAGGTGGCTAAGGCAATGGTTTTCGGCTCCGTGGGTGGTGGAGATGGAGATTCTGAGTCCACGGCTCTGGGATCCGTGCTGGCGGTTTGTTGGAGACTTCGGCATTAGGACTGCGAGTCATAATCTCGACCTTGTGCTGCGTCGAGGCGGAGGCCACGGAGGGATGGTTTCGGTTTTAGGCGGATTGAGGTCGGCTGGCGCGCTTGTGCGGTTTCGGTCACCGGATCGAGGGTAGAGCGATGAGGCTTTCTTGGTTTGAGTGCACGGTCTTTATTGGCCGAAAATGGTTTTCGGCCCAGTGTGTCGGCTTGATGTGTTTGGCTGTTCGGCCGAGGTTGACTTTTGACCTTGCATTGGCTACGCCTTCTTTTGGCCGCTTCACGCCGGTAGTAGACATGGTTGCCTTAGCTGTGCGGTACTCCGCTTTTTAGTCTGGAAGCCACTTTTACCTCCGCTCTTATTCTCGCTCTCTAAGGGCCTAGGGTAGCAAACTTGGTTTATTAACTCGGTTAATTCTTTTTCAAAGCGAAGTTGTTGATGTCACTATGATCATCCTCAGTCTGGGGTCTCAGGTACTTTCGTGTGGTCAACCTTTTGAGCATTTCACTCACGGCCCGGTTTTAGCAAAGGTCTTCCATTCCTCGGTGCTGACTGTCTAGTTGGAAGTATTCCTCCACTAGCTCTTTCAGTATGTCATACCAAAGAGGAGTGGTCTTGATGGGGTGCTTCATGGCTTGAAAAATGTTGAGCTGCACAATGTGTCACTAGAATTCCATTGAGAGCGTTCCAACATGACGTCAATCTTTGTCCTTGCTATCATTAAAAATGGCCTTTCGATATTAAGGTTGATCCTTTCACGATGTCTCGTCCTCCATGTCAAGCACATAAAAATCAGGCTGGAAATATTAATTTCGTTCACTTGGACTAGGACATCTTCGAGAACTCCTGAGGGTTGCTCGATGCTTCTATTAGCAAGCTGAATAGTCATCCTTGTGGGTTCGGGTCTCAGAAATTGAGGGACTATAAGTTGATCTTTGGCATGGCGTTGATTGAGCGCTCGCAGTCGACATAGCATCAGCAAATGTGCAATCACCAATAGTGCATGGGGCCAGAAGATACAGGGAGTCTCGGCACTTCTTTGGTAAGACACAGCAGAAATTCCTGCGGTGGGATTATTCTAGTTAAGCTTGAGACCACACATCCAAGTTCTCGATTCCCCTTCATCTTTCTTCTTTTGTGTACGCATAATTCCTTGAGGAATTTTTGCGTACTAGAATTTGCTTGATCGCGTCGAAGTGGAATGTTGATTTCCACCTTCAAGACATCTTCATGGCTCGTCATTAGAAACTGGTTTCTTTTGCGAGGCCGTCCAGAGATGGAAAGCGGTAGCGGGGACAGACTGTCTCTAGACGAGGCTGTGAGTTGGGCCGATGCTTGAGTTGGCTTCAGCTGGTTGCGACTCACGATGTCTGTTCGGGTTGAGGTAATTCCCTTACAGAGCTACTCAATGTCACCTTTGCATGAGCATTCCCTCTCGGATTCGGAATGGATTGAGAGGGAGGCTGTGGCTCGACTAATTGTAACTCGCTCACAGATTTTGCTAGCTGTCCTATTTGCATCTTGAGATCCTGGATGGTGGCGGTCATATTCTTTTGGAATTGTAAATTGCTGGAACTTACTAATTGTTGGAATTCCACGTCACTGGTTGCCATTTGCTTCATTAGATCTTCGAGTGCGAGTGGATTGCCTTGGTAGGAGTTCTCTGTTGCTGTGGTGGGAAGGATGGTGTTGTGTGACTGCGGCTCTACCGATAACGATTGTTCCTAGGGATGCATTAGCATGAATCGAGCTCTTTAAAGGCTGCGTATGGTCTAGTTGTGGGTTTGGCCAGAATGGTTGTTTCCCATACGGTGGGTTATCCAATTGCCCGAGTTCGATAGGATTGCTTCCCATATTGAAATCCTCTTACGGCTCCCAACACTTTCGGTTTGGCTAGACTTTCGGTCTCTTGTAGAGTGGGGGCATAGATCGATCGGATGCTCGATGAAGTACATATGCCACAGACGCTTCTTTGGCAGGGTGGATGATGTTGACTAACAGCGAGTTGTCTCACTCAGGGATGTCAGTTCGGTCAGCTGGTTCTCCAGCCTTTGGTTGGAGGACTGCTTCGATTTCATTCACTGGCGAGGACAGGTTTGGCCCTCGATCCCGAATTGTTGAGTGTTGCTCAGCCATGTTTGAGATCGGATGCCTTGCTACTCTGGTGTTTTATCCATCAAGCGCTCCTCCACTAGTTGCATCGATCATACTCCTGTCCATCATTGATAGTCCTTCGGCAAATCTTTGGATCAGCAGCTGTTCAGCTGATCTGATGGGTGAGACAGTGTGGCAGCTAAGCTTATTGAGGCGCTCCCCGATATTACGTGCGAGTCTCTCACTATGTCTGCCTTATCCCACGATTTCCTTCGATGGTCGCAGTCCTAGAAGCTGGGAAAATTTTTTCTAGTTAGGTCTGTTTCATGTCTCCCCAGGTGTTGAAGAGTGCTGGCTGCAGATATAGCCAGTCCTTTGCAGCTCTCAGTCGGAGAGAATGGAAACACCTTCATCTTGATGTAATCTCCTGGGATTCCCTGCGGCCTCATTGTGGAACAAACCACGTGAATTCTTTGAGATGCTTGTGGGGTCTTCTCCTGCAAGACCATGAAATTTAGGCAGCAAATGTATCAAACCAAACTTCAATTCATATGTCCGAGCCCGGCTCAGGTTGTGGATACTGGATACACCATCATTGGTACACCACATATGGAGTGGCTAGCTCTTTCAATGTCCTGTCGTGGTTTTTCCATCTGCCTCGCTCTGTGAAATTGTTAGTACTAGTAATAAAATGGTCGATGACAAAATTGGTCAAAGTTATGGCAAATTTATACTACTTCACTATTCTATGTGGTATTTCTAATTTCTCGTAATCTACGTAAAGTTAGTTCTATTTCTGGATCAAAAATATACAATGGGTCAATGCAACTTCTAGTCATGCATCATGCAGAATTTAAAGTACTAAGCAACAATTAATTCTACTGAAAATAGAATGTGGTCAATATGTACTGCAAAAATTAAATGTAATGCAGATTTAGAAATTCTACTATACTTATATGTATATATTTGGTTTTTGTTTAACGGTGAATTCACATAGAGATTTATTGACAAATTCAGACTCAACAACTCTAAACAAAACTTCTTACAACTTCGGATTCGACTCGGTTTGCCAGCACTAAAACACAAAAGAACTTGTATCCCGACAAGGCCAATTTGATAATGCGTGCTTTTCTAGTCGTTTTGAACGCTTATCAAATAACTAAAAGCTAACTATAGTATAAGCTAACCCTAGGTCATTCTTCTCGAGGACACAATGCGTTAGAGTGTAGCTTCAATGGCAATCGCTCAAAGGTCCGTCACTTACCATCACGAGGATTTACACAATCACCACCTCATCGGTTGGTAGAGATTAAGTTCAAGCTGATTTTAGATTCTCAATTAACAATGCGTTAAGTGATTACCCTACTTGAATTAGCTAAACCAGTTCCAATCGGCTTAGTTTAACATTGTTCAGTCACCATGTGCAACGCATAGCCTTGATAAGTGAATTTAGATTTCAGAATTGCAATAGAGATCAGGAGTTAGAAAACACTTGTAATATTGAAAGAAAAAAATACAAACACAGGGCCTGCATTCGATGATTCCATCCTCCACGACAATCGCTATGGACGACGGTGATGATTCACCTCTACTAGCTAGGATGTCTGAGGTTCAGATCCACCGAGAGATGCGTTGGTGTCCAATCTGTCTCCTCCGATAACCTTCGGTTTCTTAGTTCCTAGCCTGCATTTCCTCAATCGAGAGAAACGCTCATGTAATAGCTGTCGTGTACCACCATGGGCGGAGGAGAAGAAAATGAGAGAATTTGGAAATTATGGGACTGCGGGAAGGTTTGAATGCCAAAAGCCCCTATTCGTTCAGAGTTCTATCTATTTATACAAGCGTGGACACAACTAACGATGCTAACAGAATTACATGTACAATTCTATTCTGCCCTTGCTGTGACTTGCGTTGCAAGCTACTCCAGTAGTGATGTGGAGTGAGCTGGACCCAAGGTGGCTCGATTGCTGATGGAGTTCTACCTGGATCTACATCTGGGCTCCTGCGTGAGCCGAGTCTCGGCTCTGGGCTTCTGATGGTGGGCTGAGCTTGGCTGAACCTGCAATGAAGAGATAGTTAGCTAAAAACCTTAATTAAGCAAGGTTGTGTTTTTACTCAAGTTTAGGCCATTAATCTGGATCTTAGCTAACGAGTCATCTTTTTAAGCTCGTGAGTTGCTCAATGGTACCCTTCTTAGGTCCACTTAATATGTACATTTTATGACTCATCATGGAGCCACCGAAGCCAAAGCCCACATGTTTGTATTCCGTTCGTGATCAATTCTATTACGAGTTTTTGCATTTCCATTCCTGTTCTCTATTTTTAATTCACAATTTGATATACGATTGCAATTGAATTGTGAACGATGTTGGATTGCTCGATTCGAACTGGTCTAACTAATTCAGTAGGTAACCATTTAACGATTGTTAAGTGAGAACCTAAAATCAGTTGAACCTAATCTCTGCTAACTGATGAGAGTAGCGATGCGTAATTCCTCGGTATGGTTAGGGGATGAACCTTTGGCGCATGCCATAAGACACTAAAGACTGATATGGATGGAGGATTGACGTGTGGACATTTAGAAATGGACTTGGACTGGTGGAAATGAACACGAACACAGTTATATCGCATTAATAATAGTAATCGTAAACCAGTAGCCTTAGTATATATTTACTGCATTTGTAGTCTTAGCCTTTTTCGCTTTATTCGCAACCCCTATTCTTGCTTTCTAAGTCTGAGATAGAGATAGTCCGTCTACGTAGCGTCTGCCTACACTTAGCCGAGACTAGCTCGGATTGTCTCTGCCGAGATCATCTCGACTCGGTCTCGTAGAGCAACTTCGACTAATGCTGAGGTGAGTCCATTCCTTACACTTCAAATTTTGCTCCCATTTATTGCGACATTGAAACACATTACGAACGCACTGTGTCCTTGAGAAGAATGACCTCAGGGTTGACTATGCTATAGTTAGCTTTAGTTATTTGATAAGCGTTAAGACGACTAAAAAGAATTCACTATCAAATTGGTGCCACACAGGGACACAAGTTCCTTTGGTGTTTCATGTGCCAAGTAAAAAAGTTTCTAATCCGGTTGAAGGGTTTTTTTGTTTAGAATCTGTTGGTTTATTTGTTCAATTCTATGTGAATTCACTGTTAAAACGAAAATATATACGTATAGATATATTGGAAAACAATTAAATCTGCATTATATATTAACTACATTCATTTCTTACCTATTTTGTTCTTAGTAGAGTTAACTGTTGCTTTAGTTACTTTAATTTTGCATGATGCATGACTAGGAGTAGCATGACCCATTGTATACATTTTGATCTAAAGATGAGCTAACTCTTTACGTAGATTACGGAAAATTAGAAAATACCACAATAAATATTAGTAGTAGTGTAGATCCTGTCATTAACTCCCCAAGCCAATCTTTACTGACCATTTTGTTGCTAGTACTAACATTTTTCAGAGCCAGGGCAGATGGAGAACCACGATGAGGACGTTGAAAAGAGCTATGCTCCAGATGTGGTGTATCAACCATGGTGTATCCAATATCCACAACTGGAGCCATTCAGACCTATGAACTAAAAGTCTGGTCAATACATTTGTTCCCTAAATTTCATGGTCTTTTGAGAAGACCCACTGCAAAGTGATCTCAAAGAATTCCCGGGTTTGTTCCCATCGATGAGGCAGGGGATTCCAGTAAGACTACATCAAGATGAAGGCATTCCCATTCTCCTGGATGAGCCGAAAAGGACGCTATATTTGTAGCCATAATTTTCAACACTGGGAGATATGAAACCTTCCCTGAAAAAATTTTTCCTTACTTTCTAGATCGCGACCATCGTGAAAAAATTGTGGAATAAGGCAACACATCGAGAAACTTGCATGAGTACTGGAACGCGTTTCAACAAGTTTCAGCTAATCTCAATGATGGATAGGAGCATGATTGATGCCGCTAGTGGAGGAGCGTTAATGGACAAAAACACTATAGCGAGCAAGGCATCTGATCTCGAACATGGCAAGCAACACTCAACAATTTGGGATCAGAGGGCCGAATCCGTCTCGCCAGTGAATGAAAGTGGTGCAGCCTCCAACCAAAGGCTGGAGAACTAGCTAACCGAGTTAACATCCTTAGTGAGACAACTGGCTGTTAGTCAACATCACGACCATGGCAGCAAAGATCTGTGGCATATGTGCCTCGGTGGAGCACCCCACCGAGTTTGTGCCCCACCTTACAAGAAACCGAAGTCGGGCCAAAGCAGAAAGTGTTGGGCCAGTAGGAGGATTCGATCGGGGAAGCAACCATACCAGAACCAGGCAATTTGATAACCAACCATATGGGAAACAACCATTCTGGCCAAGCCCACAATAAGGACCATATGCAGCTCAAAGAGCCGGATCCATGCCGAATGCACCCTATGGAGCAGCTGGTTACCAGCAGTCGAGTCCGCAATACACAACACCATCCTTCCCACCACAACAACAAAGAACTCCTACTCAAGGCAACTCACCATCACTAGAAGACTTAATGAAGCAGCTGTCAATAAGTAACTTGGAATTTCAACAATCAGTAAGTTCCAGCAATCTACAATTCCAGCAAAACATGACTGCCACCATCCAGGATCTCAAGATGCAAATAGGACAGCTAGCAAATACGATGAGCGAGTTACAGTCAGCCGGCTCAAGCAGCCTCCCCTCTCAATCCATTCTGAATCTGAGAAGGAATGCTAATGCAGTGACACTGAGAAGTGGCAAGGAACTACCTCAGCCTGCACGGCATCGGGTGCCTGACCAGTGAGCCGAGGCTACGAAGCAGTAGCCGACTCATGGTCTCATCCACGCACAACCGTTCTATTGCCGCTTTCCATCCCGGACCGTCTCGGCAAAGGAAACCAGATTCACTGACGAACTACTAAAGATGTTACGGAAGGTGGAAATCAACATTCCACTTCTCAGCAGCGATCAAGCAAATCGAAATCATGAAAATTCCTCAAGGAATTATGCGTGCACAAAAGAAGGAAGATGAAGGGGAGTCGAGAACTTGGAGGCGTGGTGTCGAGCTTAACGAAGAATAACCCCATTGCAGGAATCTCACAAGTCTTGCCAAAGAAGTCACGAGACCACTGGTATCTTCTCGGTTCCATGCCTATTGGTGATTGCACATTTGCTGATGCTATGTTGGACCTAGGAGCGTCGATCAACGTCATGCCAGCATCAACTTACAAGTCCCTTAACTCGGAGATCTGGAACCCACGAGGATGACCATCCAACTCGCTAATAGGAGTATCGTGCAACAGGGAGTTCTCGAAGATGTCCTCTTCCAAGTGAGCGAGGCTAATATTTCCAGTGACTTTTTATGTGCTTGACATGGAGGGGCGAGCCATCGGTAAAGAGATCAACCTTGATACTGGGGAGATCATTTCTAATGACAGCAAGGGACGAAGATTGGCGTGCATGCGAAAACACTCTCAATGGAATTCGGTGATACGATGGTGCAGTTCAACATCTTTGAAGCCATGAAACACCCCACTGAAGACCATTCTCTCTTTGGCATAGATATAATGGAAGAACTAGTTGAAGAGTACTTCCAACTAGACAACTGCGATGGAAAAGTGGAAGATTGCGCTGAACTCACTGAATCAATTAGCTGTTTAAAGACCGACAATGATGAAAGTACAAGAGCTCCCACACTCGAGGATGATCACGGTGACATCGGCGACTTGACATTTGAAAGAGAATTGAAAAATTTAATAAATCAAGTCTACTACCCTAAGACGCGAGAAAGCACAAACAATCCGAGGTAAAAGTCGTCGAGACTAAAAAGCCTTTACCTGCACAGCTCGCAACCATATTCACAGCCAAAATGAAGTCGGCCAAAAGAAGGCCGAGTCAACGCAAGGTTAAAAAAGTCAACTCGTACCGAAGAGTCAAGCATGAGGGCCGACACGCTTTCTCGAAAACCATCTCGGCGATAAAGATCAGACTCGAGCCGAAAAAGCTCATTGTTCCACCGGGATCCGAGACCGAAGCCGCAAGAGAAGTCAAAGCCGACCTCAATCCGACAAGAACTGAAACCATCTGTAGAAGTCGGCGAAACAGCACAAGGCGAGATCATGTCGGCAGTCCTAATGCCGAGTCTAGAACAAGCCAGCCAGACGGATCCAAGACCTCTAATTGAGGAATCTCCATCTCCACCCCTATGGAGCTGAAAACCATTGCCTCAGCCACTTAAAAATATGCCTATTTGGACGAGTGAACAACAGTTCCTAGTCATTATCGTAAACAACCTCCTCCTCGAGCAAGAAGATAAGTCTACTGGAAGTCCTTAGGCAACACAAGCAGGCAATTGGGTGGAAACTTTCTAACCTTCCAAGCATTAACCCCTCCATCTGCATGCACTGCATATTAATGGAGGAGGACATTAAGCCCATAAGGCAACAACAACGAAGGCTGAATCCGACACTCTGGATGTTGTCAAGAAAGAAGTCACTGAGGCTACTTGTTGCGGGGCATCATCTATCCCATCTTGGATAGCCAGTGGGTGAGCCCTGCAGCAAGTAGTACCAAAACAATCAGGGATGATAGTCATAAAGAACCAACACGACGAGTTAGTACCTATGAGGATTCAGAGCAGCTGGCGGGTGTGCATCGACTCTGAGAAGACTAAATTAGGCAACCCACAAGGATCACTTCCCTTTGCCTTTTTATTGACCAAATGTTGGAGAAAATAGTAGGAAATCCCATTACTATTTTTCTGGATGGATTCTCAAGATACATGCAAATACACATAGCACCTGAAGATCAGCATAAGACCACTTTCACATGCCCCTTTGGCACATTTGCATACACTCGAATGCCATTCGGCCTGTGCAATGCTCAGAGCACATTTGAATGTTGCATGTTAAGCATCTTCTCGGACCTGCTACAGGATTGCATGGAACTGTTTATGGATGACTTCACGGTGTATGCCGATTCCTTTGAAGCATGCCTGAACAATCTGTCCAAGGTGCTAAAGAGATGTACTGACACGAACCTGGTACTTAATTTCAAAAAGTGTCATTTCATGGTGACCGAGGGAATAGTGTTGGGACACCTGGTCTCAAACAAAGGCATCAAAGTGGACAAGGCGAAAATAGACATAATCACCTCCCTTCCAAACCCCGCTCATGCGGGAAGTTCGCTCATTCCTAGGACATGCGAGGTTTTTATAGAAGGTTCATCAAGGACTTCAGCAAATTGGCTCTGCCTCTGTCCAAGCTGCTACAGAAAGATGTAGATTTCAACTTTGACTAGCCCCCTGCATTGAGGCATTTCAAGAGTCGAAGAACAAACTTACATCTGCACCTATCCCGTAAGCACCAAGTTGGGACCTACCGTCGAATTAATGTGTGACGATCCACTTCGGCACTGGGAACTGTTCTCACCAAAAGAGTTGGAGTCGGCCAACCAGTCCATGTCATTGCGTATGCGTTCGAACTATGGATTCGACCCAACAAAATTACACGACAATTGAGAAGGAACTTTTTGGCAATCGTATTTGCCTTGGATAAGTTTCGTTCCTACCTTCTCGGTTCTAAAATAGTCAGTGTTCTCGATCACACAGCTCTAAGTTACTTGTTGAAGAAGCCTGACGCCAAGCCGAGACTGATCAGATGGATGCTTCTTCTCCAGAATTCAACTTAGAAATCGAGACAAGAAAGGTGCAGAAAACTCGTAGCAGATCACGAAGCAGGATTGAAAGAGAAAGCGAACAATTACCTATCCGAGACGAGTTCCCTGATGAGCAACTCCCTGCACATCAAGACGGCCACACCATGGTTTGCTCGACATCTGCAACTTCGTGGAAACATCTCAATTTCCACCTAAGGCAACTCGGACCTACTAAGGAGAAGATCGGAAGTGATGCCAAATACTACGTATGGGATGATCCCTACCCATGGAGACTATGTAGTGATAAGATTATCCGCAGTGCATTCACTGACACCGAGATCAATTCGGTCCTCCAATTCTGCCATTCGGCCCCTTGGAGGAGGATATTACAGATCATCTCGGACTGCCGTGAAGTGCTGGACTGTGGCCTTTATTGCCATCTATTTTTCTGAGACGCTCATCAATTTGTCTCCACCTCGAAAAATGTCAAAAAGCAGGGATGGACTTGAACCAAAGACATGAAATGCCCCAAGACCTATCCTGTTTTGCGAAGTATTTGATGTCCCGGGGTATAGATTTTCATGGGGCCTTTCCCAGTCTCAATGGCTATTCATACATCCCGCTTGTCGTTGATTATGTGTCAAGATGGGTAGAAGCCATTCCCACCATAACCAATCATGCCAAGGTTGTAGTGGACTTTCTGAAGTCCAATATTTTTCTGCAGTTCGGTGTACCAAAAGCGCTCATCAGTGACCAGAAGTCACTTACACATGAGCCATGGCCTCCATAGCTGAAAGTATGGGGTGGCCTTGGGGATAGCTCTGACATACCATCCTCAAACTAATGGGCAAGTGGGAGGTGTTTATGAAGTCGCATACTGCTTGCAAAAGATGACAAATCAGCAGGAAAAGAAGCTGGGGAACAAACTCCTTGAGGATGCTCATGGAGCCACATGTATTTGCATCTGCAAGAACTTGTAGGAATTTCTCCCTCTTGGATTGTTTCGAAAAGGCTGCCACCTCCTGTGGAGCTAGAACATAAAGCTTCTTGGGGCATCAAGCAATACAACATGGCTACTTATTGGCCAGAGAGCATAAAATTCCAACTAAAATTAGATGAACCCATGGAAGCCTATGAAAATGCCGGGGATCTACAAGCAAAAGTAAAAAGTTCCATGACCAAAAGATCTTGAGAAAAGAGCTCCATATTTGCCAAAAAAGTATTGTTGTTCAACTCCATATTAAAGCTCATAAAAGTTAGTTCAGATGGGATGGACCTTTTGTCATCACCAACATATTTCCCATGGTAAATCTTTGACTAAAAAAGAAGAACAGACCAACCCACCTTTTAGGTCAATGGGCACCAAGTCAAACCTTTCTCGAAGGTCCAGCACCAACTGGAGAGAATATAGAGAACATTTCATTGGTAGAACCGACCTCGTATCGGATATAACCCTAAGCTAACCTTCGGCCACCCGCTTTCCATTCTTCGCATTGAGGACAATGCTGAAATTATGTGTGTGTGTGTGGGGGTTCCACCATCCGAGACTAATCATTCAATGTCATATCTACCTTTTCTCTTCTCTAACTTTTCAGTCTATTTCTTTCATATTTGGTATATTATTTTAAGTTTCATTAGTACCTTCAATTTGCTACTTAAGTTCTTTGTTTAATAATATCCATCGCCGAGTTAAATCAGCTGATCGAAATGTCTCAGCTTAGCAGAATTAAATGGCCAAAACTAAAAGAAAAAAATTCTTTATTGAATCCAGAGTTCCATTTAGCCATGAAAAGCGATCTCATACATCCGAGCGTAACGGCCTCTGCTGCGGGACCAAAACCTTAGGTTCTAAGTGGCAAGTGACTAAATGGGAAGAGGAAACCTTCAGAGTGAAGAAGCCGTAAACAGCCAGCATGAGAATTTGAGCCTTGTAGCAGTGATGGCTTACATTCATATCTTCCTCCAGTGATTTTGCAAAGTATGTTGGTGGTATGCTATATTTTGCCTTAACTCTAGATACAAATGTTTTACATGTAGGAATGACATGACCTAGGGGCCATATTTTCTTATGAGCTCAAAAGCCAAATAAGCTGTGTGAAAACAAATTGACCCCTTGACACCCCTTTGAGCCTAAATTAACGATTTTTTTCTTGCAGCCTACTACAGGCCGAGGCTAGAAAAAAACCATTATTTACCTCGACTCGGGCCCAGAGAGCCGTGGAATCGTCTTAGAGTGAGTCGAATCAAGTGGGGGAAGTCAGGGAGCAGAATCGGTCAGCTAAAAGCATTTGAAGGTTCAGAAGAAGAGAAAAAGGAAGGAAATTGGAATGAAAGAAAAGAAAGAAAAAGAGAAGAAAGTAACATATAAACAGAAAAACAGGCAGCTGAAATAAATAAGCTGGAAATCATAAGTTGCATGAGTAGAAGAAAGAAAGAATGTCAAAAGGGCGAGTAAATAAAGATGGAAGGAGACCTGACAGCAACCGATTTGCCCACTGGTTACACTCCTCCCCCATTGCTCCTCTCCTCCATGTGGTTCACGAAGCTAGTTCTCTTTACATCCATTTAGGCCATAACCTCAATCCGCTACAAAACCAAAAAGTCTAGTGATCATCACTATTGTGTTTTGCAAGTGTAAGAAGAGAGCTCACAAGATATGGTAATGCCAATTCCATGCAATGCTAAGGGTAAACACAAGCCAAACACCGAGAGAATCGAGAAATTGATCAGTCGAGTGAGGTTCCATCACTCTAGGTGCTTCTTCCATGCAAATCATGAAAGCCTCTTCGATCCAAAGGAAGTAGCTTGATTGCATGAGGGACTGATAAAGGGATGAAGAGAGGCTGACTCTGTCTAGTCAACTTAAGGAAGTCAATGGAAAGAATCTCACCAAATCTCCTTGTCTAAGTCATCGTCATTTTTCCTCAGAGCGCAAAAGCTAAGTGTGGGGTTTGACGAGTCATAAAATGCACATCTTAAGTGGACTTTAAGAAGAGTGCCATTGAGCAACTCATGAACTTAAAGATGATTGTTAGCTAAGGATCAGATTAAGGGCCTAGAATTGAGAAAAACACACAAAGCTGAATTCAAGACATTAAGCTAACTATTCCTTCATTGCAACTCAAAGCTCAACCCGGGCCATCGAAGCCCAGGCCGAGAGCATCAGCCAGGTTGAAGACTCGAATCTACGCTCCAAGCACAATCGGGAAGCTTGGCCCAGGTGGCACTCCACGTCAGCAATACAGAACCACCTCAACGCTAGCTCAAGCGCTACATCAAGACTGGAGTAGCTTGCAATGCAAATCACAAACAAGGGTAGAATAGGAGTCTACTTGTAATTCTGTTAAGTCAGTTAGCTGTATAAACAGGCAGAACTCTGAACTATTAAGGGTCTTTTGGCTTTCATAAATTTTTCAGCTTTTCCATTATCTCCATTCACTTTCGTTTTCATCTCATTTTTCACTCACGGTGTCAAGGCGGTCTTTGTTAATGGCATTTCTCTCGATTGAGGAAGTGCAGGCTAGGAATTGAGTAGCAAGCCAAAGGTCACGAGGGGACCGATTGGAGCACCAACGCACTCCGTGGACTTGATCCTCAGCGCTCTAGCTAGCAGAGGCGAACCATCATGCGTGCTCACGACGGCATCAGTCGCGGAATGGTAAGAACCCCAAGCCAGAGCCTTGTGTTTGTATTCTGTTGACTGATCAGTCTATTCTGAGTTTAGCATTTCCATTCTGTTCTCTATTTTAATTCATAATTTGATTCATGATTGCAATTGAATTGAAACAATGTTGGATTAAGTCGATTGAATCAAGTCTAACTAATTCATGAGGTAACCATTTAACGATTGTTAATTAAGAACCTAAAATCAGTTGAACCTAATCTGCCAAATTACGAGGTGGCGGTGTGTAATTCTCGATATGAGTGGGGGACAAACCTTTATGCATTGCCATAAGATACTAAAGACCGATATGGATGGAGGATTGACGTGTGGACATTGAAATGGACTTTAATTAAAGGGAAATGAACATAAACATAGTTATATCGCATTAATAATAATAAATGGAACAGAATTTAGTATATTTACCTGCATTTGTAGTTCTTAGCCTTTTCTACTTATTCACATTTCCAACCCCTATTTACTACCGCCTAAGTCGGAGGCAGAGGATAGTTTGTTTCCTCAGCGTCTGCTGCACTTAGCCTGGACTGCTCGGATTGTCTCTGCCGAGATCATCTCGGCTCAGCCGAGAGCAACTTGGCCAGTGCCGAGGTGAACTATTCCTTACACCTTTATTTGTCTCGCTTATTCCACATTGAAACACATTACTAACGCGACTGCTTCCTCGGGAGAAGAATGACCTGTGGTCACTATGCTATAGTTAGTTTTAGTTATTTGATATGCGTTTAAGACGACTAAAAAGAATTCACTATCACATGGCGATGGACCGGGCATGATTGATGCCGGCTGAGGAGCATTGATGGACAAGACGCCAACAGTAGCAAGGCACCTAATTCCAATATGGTGAGAATACAACAGTTCGGGATCGTGAGGAGCTCAACCTTTAATGGTGAATGAAATCAGAAGTTGACAACCTGAGACTAGAAACCAACTGACTGAAGCTAACATTGCTGGTGAGGCAACTTGCTATTGGACAAAACCAACCAATCATAAAGAGCTGTGAGTTTGTGGTATATGTACGTGGAGCAATTTCACTAACATGTGCCCTACATTGCAAGAAACTGAGTCAAAACAATCCAGAAAAAGGTTGGAGCAATAGGAAGGTTATCGTATGGGAAATAATCGTATTAGAGTCGGTCATTTGATAATCAGTAGTTTAGGAAGCAGCCATTTCGCCAAGACTGAGTCAAGGGCCATATGTAGCTCAACGATTCGAACCTTGCCCGAATGTGCCCCGGCTAACCCTTGCTATCAAACAACCAACCCGCAATACCAGGCACCATAGTTCCAGTAGCAGCAACAACAAAAAAGTGCCACCTCGCCGCAACTCACCATCTTTGAAGATCTCGATGAAGCAAAGATGAGGCTGCTTTTACAAATAAGCTTTGACGTGCTATCAAATAACTAAAGCTAACTATAAGATAGCTAACCCTAGGTCATTCTTCTCAAGGACAGTGTGTTCAGTTGTGAATTGGTGTTATGAAGTGACGTAGAATCTAAGATGCAAGTTGACTCCCCGGGCACTGGCCGAGTGAAGCCTCAGAGAGATCGAAAGAGATGAGACGCATGTAGATGGACTATCTCCCTCAGACTTAAAGCTTGGTGAATAAATGGAGTACAAGTACAGAAAGCAACTAAGACTATGAATGCAGTAAAACATATACTACTGTTACTAGTTATCTATTATTATTATTATATAATCAGAAATTGTCCACCCCAGTATGTCCAAATCTAGTCCAATTTCCACACTCCAATTCTCAGTCCATATCAGCCTTGGGAAGTCTTATAACAATCGCCAAAGGTTCGTCCATTACCATACCGAGGATTTATGCAATCGCCACTCATCAGTTGGCAGGGGATTAAGTTCGGAGCTGATTTTAGGTTCTCTATTAACAATGTTAAATGATTACCTACTATATTAGTTAAACCAGTTCCAATCGACTTAGCTTAACATTGTTCACGTCTCAAATGCAATCGCAATTCAATTGCGGAATTAAAGAAGAGGAAAAGAGAAAGGAGATATTAAATGCAGAATGAAATTGATTACAGAAAACATAATACAAATACAGTGGCCCTGAATTGGTGAATCCATCTTCCACTGACGATCGGCCATGGTTGATGGTGGTGGTTCACCTCGTTAGCCT
This sequence comes from Mucuna pruriens, assembly GCA_025330945.1. Taxonomy (NCBI): domain Eukaryota; kingdom Viridiplantae; phylum Streptophyta; class Magnoliopsida; order Fabales; family Fabaceae; genus Mucuna; species Mucuna pruriens. The sequence goes on from JAENHJ010000106.1 coordinate 687,591, forward strand.
CGAGCTGGCTGAGGATCAGCCCACCAGAGTGCGGCCAAGACTAACACCTGGTCCCTCCGGGCACTTCACCTTTCCCAGTCTCAGACCTGCACTTCCTCAATCGAGAAATGCCAATGCAAAGACTACCACCAAGAATGGAAGGACGTAGGCGGTGAGACGGAGTAAACGAGGTATATTAAGAAAGGAATTCAAAGACAGAAACCCCTAAAAGTGCTCAGCTCTTCCTATATATACACGAGCAAAGGAGTATATGCTAAACCTAACGAATCCTAACAGAATTACACCATGAAGATCCATTCTACCCCTACGCAGATCTTCTAACGGACATGGCAGATTTCCTAGAGGACATGGCATTTGAGCCGACGCTGAGACGGCCTTCGAGCTTGATAGCTGATGTGGTCAATACACTGGGCCTCTACTGGTCGGGCTGCAAGGCATATTGTCGAGACGACTCTAGTCCTGCCGAGATGGAAATGGACTGACCAGGATGACTTTATCTCGGCTGCGAAATTTTTGTTGACCCTGGTCAACTCGGCTTGACCTGCAGAAGAAGGAGTGACATTTTTTATTAGCTAAGAAATCTGAATTAAATACAGATTTGTATTTTCTCTGTATTCAAACCCATAGAATGAATCTTAGCTAACAATCCATTGTTACACAGAATAGTCTTGCAAACCTCAAGTTCTTAGGGTGTCTAAAGATGTATAAATTGTGACTCATCAAGCAGCTAGTCACAAGCAATCTGTAGTTCTAACAAAACTTGGAACTTCTAGCAATATGTGTTCCAGCAAAACACATGAATGCCACCATTCAAGACTCAAGACAACAGGATAAAGTTAGCAAACACCGTGAGCCACCTGGCCAGATAGATCAGGCAACCTGCCCTCACAAACAATTTTAAATTCGGGGGAATGCGAGTGTAGTTACTCTGAGAAGTGGTACACTGCCACAATCAGCACCCATAATGAATGCCAAGACCGACTAATGCAAACTTTACCCATGTTGACTTACTGTACACCCTAGCAAGAGAAGCCTATCCCATTGCCATTTCCAACCCGATTCCCAAAGAAAGAGGCCAGAGACTGATGAAAGCTACCGAGATGTTTCAAAGGTGGAAATCAACATCCCACTTCTAGATTCTATAAAAGTAAACCCTAAGTATACAGTTCCTCAAGGAATGTGCACAAGAGGAAGAAGATGAAAAGAGGGGTGGAAGTAGGAGGCATAGTGTGTCAGGGACCAAAATGAAGACTTCACTGTAGGAGCATAACAAGCACTGCCAAAGAAATGTTGAGACCTAGAATTTTTTCTGTCCCATGCACCATTGGTGATTGTACTGTTAATGCCATGTTGGACTTAGGAGCTTCAATTAATGTCATGCCAACGTCAATCTACAAATCCTTGAATTTTTGGTGATCTAGAACCCATTAGGATTACAATATAGCTGGAAAATAGTGTTGTTCAACCTCAAGGCTTCTCAAGATGCATCGTTCAAGTTAATGAGTTGGATTTTCCCAATTGGACTTCTATGTGTTGGATATAGAGGATGAGACATCAAGAAAGGGACCTTAATCTTAGGGCAAACCATTCCTCATGACTGCTAGAACAAAGATTGATGTATGCCGACACTCAATGGAATTTGGTGACACACTAGTGCAGTTTAATATTTTCAAGGCTATAAAGAACCTTACCGAGGACATTCACTCTTCAAAGATAGATTTGATTGATGAACTAGTTGAGGAGTGTCTTTCAACTAGACAACAATGGCAGGAAGATATTTCAGATTTTGTTGAGACACTGAGTCATTCAATTGCTTAGGACTATAAATAGTAAAAAGCCGAATGGTGATTAATCATGGAAGTACACATCTTTTCCGACTCAAGGATAATAACATTAACCTTGTCGACTTGAGTCGAAGCTGAATTGCTTGAGTTATTGGAGACCAAGTATGCAAGCATGAAGACCCAAAGTGTTCAAATAATGCAAAAGCCCAAGTTGTTTGAGACCAAAAAGCTATTCCCAACAATAAGTGGCAATGATGTTCACTACTGAGTATGAGTTCAAAAAAGGCCAAGTTCGAGAGAAAGGTTGGAAATCAACTCAGCCAGAAAGACAAGTGTCGAGGTCAGCCTGATTGTACATACACGCTTCGAGAGTAACTCCAGCTAGTGAAGACCAAGCAAGAGCTAAGTCTATTTCTTGACAATCAACCTAGAACCGTGTTCCATTCGGATCCGACTTAGTATATGAAAACGCCGAGTCCGACTCAAACCGACAAAAACTAATTTTATCATGGCCACAGGAATCAGCCAGAAATTGAAGGTTTAGATCATGTCAGGCACACCTGGTGCCGAATACAAATCGAGCCTACCAATCTGATCTAAAACTAACTAATGACAATTCTTCATCTCCGCCACCACCCATAGAATTAAAGCTACTTGTTGAGTCATTTGAAATACGCCTTATCTAGATATCGAGCAGCAACTTCCAATCATCAGTAGCCAACAATCTCCCCACTAGGAGCAAGAGGATAAATCGCTGCACGCCCTACAAAAAAAATAACATAAGAAATAATGGGTGGAAATTATCTAACCTTCCATTAAACCCTCCATCTACATGCATAGAATTTTAATGAAGGAGGAGGCCAGGCCCATAAGGCAACAACAACAAAGAAGGTTAAACTGACCATCCTAGATGTGGTCACAAAGAAGTGGACAAAACTGCTTGCTATAGGGATCATCTACACTCATATCCTGACAGCCAGTTGGTTAGTCTTGTGCAAGAAAATCTAAGAAGTATGGGACGCACTGTCATGAAAACCAGGACGACGAGTTGGTACCTTTTGTAGATTCAAACAATGCTTAGTCTGTATAGACTATAGAAGATTGAACCAGGCGACTAGCTAAGGATCACTTTCCCTTGCCTTTATTCATCAAGTCCTCGAAAACTCACAAGAAAATACCATTACTGCTTTCTGGATGGATTCTCTGGATATATGCGCATCCACATCGCACTTAAAGATCAACACAATACTACCTTCAGTTGTCCATTCGTACCTTTGCATACACGCGCATGTTGTTTGGCCTATGCAATGCGCCTCGAGTACGCTTTTAACGTTATGACAAGTATCTTCTCGACTTGCTACAAGATTGCATGTGGAAGTCTTTATGGACGACTTCACATTATTGCTGACTGCTCGATGCATGTTTCGAAAATCTATCCAAGGTGTTAGTGAGATGCATAGATACAAACTTGATAATTAACTTTGAAAAGTTCCTGTGGGTGATCTGAGGAATTTGTCAGACATTTGGTATCCAACAGAGGCATCAAGGTTAATAAATCAAGATTGATTATCATCACCTCTCTTCAAACCATGCTTGCGTGCGGAGGTTTGCTCCATTTTAGGACATGTAGGGTTCTACTGAGAAGATTTTATCAAGAATTTTAGCAAGATTATACACCGGCCCAAACTATTACAAAAGGATGTGGAATTTAATTTTGACCAGCCCCTGTATCACATTCCAGAGCTAAAGAACCGGGACTCACATCCGCCCTTATTCTTCAAGCACCCTAACTGGGAGCTTCCATTCGAAAACATATGTGACGACGAAATCAGCATTGGGAGCCATCTTAGGCCGGAGAGAGGAGTCGACAAACCAATACATGTAATTTTTTCTTCGTCCTTAACAATGGACCCAACCAGCAAATTATACAACAATAGAAAAGAGCTATTGGCAATTGTGTTTGCCTTAGACAAATTTCGTTCTTACTTACAAGGCTCCAAAATCATTGTGTTTTTCTGACCATGCTACAGTGAGATTCTTGCTGAAGAAGCTAGACATAAAATCTAGACTGACGGTGGATGCTTCTCCTCCAAGAATTCAACATAGAAACTGGGAGATAAAAAAGGGTACCAAAAACCTATAGCAGACCATTTGAGCTAGATCGGTAGGAGAGTGACTCGATGCCTATTCGAGATGAATTCCCACGAGCAACTGTTGATATCAACATCGCCTACACCATGGTTTATAAACATCTGCAAACTCTGTGGCAAAAGATCTCCGCTCCACTAGAGGCATCCCGCCATACAAGGAGTAGACTTCAGCGATGCCAAAATATATATGGGACGCATCCTTACCTTTGGAGACTCTACAATGATCAAGTCATTCGGCAGTGCATTTGACATCGGTAGATCAAATCGATCCTCCAATTTTGTCATGCAGCATCCGAGGCGCCATTATGGATCAACCTTGACGTAGAAAGTGCTTGATCATGGGTTCTATTGGCTCACCATTTTCAGACACCTATCAATTTGCCTCCACTTAAAAAAATTCCAAAAATGCTAGAATGGCTTATAACTAAAAGGCATGAAATGCCCCCAACAACCTATCTTGTTCTCGCGGAAGTCTTTTTTGACGTTTGGTATTGATTTCATGGGGCTACTCCCGATCCAATGGATACTATACATTCAGCTTGCCATAGATTATGTATTACATGGGCAGAGGCCATAGCCACCAAGACCAACGATGCTAAGGTTGTTGGTTTTGAAGTCCAACATTTTTCTCGGCCGGCTTTGTGTTTAAAGCTCTCATAAGTGACCAAGGTAGTCACTTTTGCAGCAAGCCCAGTCCTCCTTACTCCTACAAATGGGTGGTGCATAGAGTTGCTACAGCATACCACCCCTAGACAAACGGCCAAGTTGAAATATTCAACAGGGGAACAAGAAAAAGTTGCAAAAGATGGTCAATCCCAGCCGAAAAAGGACTAAAGCCGACTCTTGAGAATGCTCTATAGGCACATAGAACTGCATGCCAGACTCTGTTGGGGGATGTCTCCTTACGGATTGTCTTCCGTGAAAGTCTGTCATCTCTTGGTTAAAATTGATTCGAGCTTACTAGGCAGTCAAGTAGTAATCGGCCTACAACCAAGTAGGGAAGCAAAAGGAAGTTCCAACTGCAAGAACTGGACGAACTCCACTTGGAAGCCTATGAGAACTCTCAAATCTATAAAGCTTGAAAGTCAAGGCAATTTCATGATCAGCAGATCTAAGGAAGGAGTTCCAAGTTGGCCAGAGAGTGCTTGTTTAATTCATGTCTAAAGCTCATTGCAGGTAAGCTCCGTTCTACATGGGATGGACCATTTGCTATCACTAATGTTTTTCCCCTATGGTGTAGTGGAACTAAAGGATGAACATGCCAACAACACCTTTCAGGTTGTGGGTATCGATCAAGTTATTCCATCAAGGTTCAGCACCAACAGTGGGTGACATGGGACCATCTCACTAATGGAACCAGCCTCGCCGGGATGACACACCCTGAACAAGTGTGGGGGGAGAGCGTAGCCATCCAAGGCTTGCTAATTATGTTCTTACAATTTTCTACGTGATTAAACTCCATGCCGACTCCATTTCTGACTGTTTATGTTTTATTACCTTTGGTTTTGGTTTTCTTTTCGATTTTATTGTTCTTTGCGATTTTATTTCGGTCAAAATTTTTCATTTTCATAAGTGTCATTTTCTTTTATGTTGCAAATAAGAGTTGTTCAAGTCGAGTCTATGCCGACTGCAGTTCCATCTCTGCCGATTTGGATCGCCTTGGTTCTGCCAAGTCAGTTTCATTTTTTACTTTTAATTTAATTTTGTTTTGTTTTCCCTGACTGAATTCTGATGATTGATGAGGAAAATGCTTTGAAAAGAATTTAAATCAATTTCTTTAGGATTGATGAAACGATAAGAAGTAATGCATAACCCTCGAGGAAAGATTTTTTCAAACTTGACAGGGAGTGAAATTTCTGCATCTTTAGATAGTAGGTAATTGAAAAATAGAAAAGATAAACCATTAGTGGCAGAGCAATTATCCGTGTGAGAATTTTTGAGCCTGTGTAATATATAAATGGCTTTGCATCTTGTCATTCTTTCTTTTTCTTATGTGATTTTTACATCCATGTTAGTTGTGTACTCTAGATTTTGCCTTGACTCTTTGGATATATCTGGTTTCGCATGCAGGAATGATATGATCTAGGCCATGTTTCTAATAAGCCTCGAGCCAAATGGACCTACCTTGTAAATTTAATCTTTGTTCACCCTCTTTGAGCTTGAATAACCATTTTCTGATATGACAGCCATTACAAGCCAAAGTTGGAAAACCATGATCACCCTCAACCCTGGGGGATAAAGAAGCTTTGAAATTGTTTTGGGAGCTGGGTCACATTCAAGTGTGGGGGAGACATCTGGGACGTAGCAAGAGTAGTGCTTCCAAAAGGGTTGAGAAAGAAAAGAAAGAAAACAATTACAGGATGAAACAAAGAAAGGAAAGCAGCCACAAAGGTCAAAAGTCAGAAGAAAAATGTAGCACAATGCTGCAAAACAAGAAGTGAGAAAAAGAAGACAAGAAAATTGAAAAGGAAACGAAAAGAAGTGAGCAAAGGATGTTTTCAAATAAGATCGCAATGTCCTGGGATATCCTCCATACTTGCAAGCTCATTCCCATTGCTCCTCTCCTCCTTGTGGTTAGAAAAACTCACTTACCATCCTGTATCCTATCCTCTAACCCTGGCCCGTTAAAAGTCAAAAAAGAAAGTCCTTTTGATCATGATTTCATGTGTTTTGAAGGTGTGGAAGGAAAGGCCAGTCAAAGTTTGGTAGTGCCGATTGCATGGATGTTTGATCAGTATATACAACCCCAAACACTTGAGAGACTGAGAGAATATTTTCCCCCGAGAAAGAGCTCTGTCACTTCTTAGTCACTCTTTGATGTTTGTAGGTTACTTAATTGCCTTAGATGTGGAGGAGTAACTTTGCAGATGGTTTCAAGAACCTAATGGGTGAATGAGTGTAAATTATATTTTATCTTAACTTAAGAAATTCATTTGAAAATCACTTTCTCTCTTTTGGAAAACTCCCTTAAATGATTAATTCTGATTTTGCCCAGGAGTGCAAGAGTGTAAGTGTGGGGGTCTGATAAGCCATATTTTATACACCTCACATGGACTTAAGATGTGTGCTTTTGAGATTATTTGGTACTTAAGAATCGAGTCTTAGCTAAGATTCATATCATGAACCTAGAAATAGGGAAAGTATAAATCTGTGCTAATTTGAGGGTTTTAGCTAATAAAAGATTTTATTCCTTTTTGCAAGCCAAATTCCAGATTGATCTCAGCCCATCAAAAGAGTCTTGGTCTAAGAGAGCTGTCCTGGTCAGATCGACTTCGTCCCGGACCGACCGACTTTGCCGTCCAACAACCAAAGCAGCACGCGGCCCAAGAGGAGCAGCCCAATCAGAGGCCCAGTTTAGCATCGCCATCCGACTCCATCCATTTCAGGTATCACGTCACTTTCTTGGAAAGAAGCTTTGAACGCAAGGAGAATCATTAGTGAGGGTAGATTAGGCAATTCAATCTTGTAATTCTATTAGGGAATCTTGTTAGGTGTAGCGTAAAGGTCACAAGAGACCTCGATGATGTGCTTTTTCAGTCGCTTAACGCTTATCAAATAACTAAAGCTAACCATAAGTATAGCTAACCCAGTCATTCTTCTCAAGGACACAAAGGTGTTCTGTTGTGGAATTGGTGTGATGCAAAACGAAAGTAGAATCTAAGTGTAAAATACCGTCTGCCCCTAATGACCGAGTTGTTCCTCGGCCACAGACTGAACCGAGTCGACCTCATGAGAGACGATCCGGCTTGGTCTCGGTTAAGTACAAACAGACGCTACGTAGGTGGGACTACCTTTGTCTCGCATTTGAAAACAGTAAACAAGGGGATTGGAATGCAATTGGAATCAAAATAGAGGTTAACTATAATCAAATACAATTACGCTACTCCTAATGCTATTGCTATTATCAAGGCTGCTCATGTTTAGTTCCAATAATCAAGTTCTTTTCGATTCAATCACTCCAATTACAGTCCTCATTAGCCTCCAGTGTTCTTATGGCAATCGCCAAAGATCCGCCCCTTACCATACCGAGGATTTATACAATCGCCACCTCATACAACAGATTAAGTTCAAGCTGATTTTGGGATTCTCAATTAACAATCGTTATGATTACCTAATCAATTAGCTAAACCAGTTCCAATCGCTTAGTTTAACATTGTTCCGTTACTATGTGCAATCGTAACGCAGATAAGTGAACTTAGATTTCAGAGTTGCAACAGAGATCGAAGTCGAAAACACTTGTAAGATTGAAAGCAAAATACAAACACAAGGCTTCAGATTCGATGATTCCATCCTCCACGACAATCGCCATGGACGGTGATGATTCACCTGCTTAGCTAGGATGCCGAGGTTCAGATCTACTAGAGTCGTTGGTGCTCCAACGGTCTCCTCTGATAACCTTTGGCTTCTCAGCCCTAGCCTGCATTTTCTCAATCGAGAGAAACGCCATTAACAAAGGTTGTCGGTACCACCGTGGGGCTGAGGAGAAGAAAACGAGAGAGAATTTGGAAATTACGGACGCGGAAAGTTTGAATGCCAAAAGTCCCTATTCGTTCAGAGTTCTATCTATTTATACAAGAGGGACACAAATTAACGATGCTAACAGAATTACATGTACAATTCCTATTCTGCTCCTTTGTTGGACTTGCGCTTTTGCAAGCTACCCAGGCAGTGACGTGGAGCTGAGCTGACCCAAGGTGGCTGCCGATTGCCGACGTGGAGTTCCACCTGATCTTCCCGATCGGGTTCCTCCCACGGGCCGAGTCTCTGGGCCTCGGCAAGAGGCTCTCGGCTTGGGCTCGATGGCTGGGCCGAGCTTGGCTGGACCTGCAATGAAGAGATAGTTAGCTAAAACCTTGATTAAGCACAGATTGTGTTTTACCAAGTTTAGCCACACTGGATCTTAGCTAACAATTATCTTTTAAGCTCGTTAGTTGTTCAATGGTACCCTTCTTAGGTCCACTTAAGATGTAGATTTTATGGCTCATCAGACCCAACTCGTGTATATATAGGGAACGTTGGGCACGTTTTAATGGTTGTTGAATTAAGAATTATAATCGGCTCCATTGTACTCCATCTTCTCACTCACGTCTCGATTCTCACGGTTGTGCGCGGTGCTATCAAAGGTGTCTCTCTCAATCAAGGAGGTGCAGGTCAAGAACTGAGAGGCCGAAGGTAGTCAGAGGGGACTGCTTGGCTTGCCAATGCGCTTTGGTGGACCTGATCTTTAGCGTCTTGGCTATCTACGGTGAACCATCGCCATCCTTCCTTCCATGGCAATCGTTATGGAAGACGGAATCACTGAATTCACACCCTGTGTTTTTACTTTGTCTCTAATGAAATAAGTAGTTTAATTCTAAATTTTGGTTGGTGAATCGTGCACTTTAATTTGTTTTCTGTGTCAGCGATTGCACATCGTTGAAGCAGACAACGTTAGACTAGGCCAATTAGAACCTGGGGATAACAACTTAAGTAGGAAATAATTAGAGAACCCAAAATCAACTTCGAGTTTAATCCCTGGCAACTTACAGGTAATATTGTGTAAATCTTTGTATGGAAATGGATTAACGTTTGGCAATTGTCATAAGAAGAATCTCAGGTTGATTAGGAAACATAATGTTGAGTGAAAGAGCTGGAATTGACTTGTTTATTGGAACTTTGTTGTCTTTATTTTCTCAACAACCAAACCCCTTTGTTTTTGCAATTCAAATTCAAACCTAGTCTAATTCCGACTTGTTGCATCTGTCTCACGCCACCGAGACCTTGTTGGATCCGCTTTGCCAAGACCATATCGACCAGTCCCTTTGGCCGAGCAAGTCAAGATTCTACACTTGAGTGTTTTCTCTCAGATTACTCTTTGTTTTCAAATTAAGTCACAATTGCTACTAATCGTGTCCTTGAGAATCTTAATCTAGGTTTGACTATGCTATAGTTAGCTTTAGTTTATTTGACGCACCTAAAGACAACTAAATACGAGCTTATCACTCCTATGATCCCAAACTTTTGTGTATTGCTCGCCATATTGGAGATCAGGTGCCTTGCTGCTACGACGTCTTGTCCATTAATGCTCCTCCACTAGCAGCATCAATCATGCTTCGGCCCATCATCATCAGACCTTCACAGAAATACTGAATCAACAATTGCTCACTAATCTGATGATATAGACATGTGACACTGATGAGTCACAAGTTATACATCTTTTAGACACCTAAGAAGGAGGTTTGCAAGACTATT